>OY293414.1:65742444-66379658 GCA_958502065.1 Chrysolina americana | reverse complement strand
AGGATATGACCTACCATTTGATCACAAACAAATTCAAAGCATAATGTCGATCCGTTCAAAATATATCGGGGAGGTGATTACTTCGAGAACAAACATTCGAATAACAGATAATCATGGCAATCATTATCGCAAACTTCGTGTGCAAAATCAAAAGTTGGTCCTTTATGATGTAAATTTACCTAAACTGTAATTTACGCACGATTATCAAACTAAGCTGAAAAATCTTTAATAATTAGTGGTAAAAAAATATGTGGTGAAATCCCATTAGGTATAGTTTTGGCATATATTTCTACTGGGCCTTTCCATGGGAAAACTTTTCTTTCGTTGCAGAATTGAAAAAAGTCACAGATTTCCATAATTGGAGCTTTGTGGAATCAAAAGATAACTAATTTGACCTAATTTCTCGTGGTTTCAATCCAAAAAGAACTCTTAATAAATAATGAACGGATAGATTTTTTATTTTTCCTTATATTCCTATTATTGGAAACCCGGACGGTATAAAAAGTTTTAAAATTAATTATTTTTATTCGTTTCATATAATTACGACTTCATATTGAGTGGATTATTCATATTATGGCTCAGATTTATAAATGACTTCAGACCTGAAAATGAAAATAAGTTAAAGGGTGATTTAACAAATTATGAATCAAACAAAACAATTGCTCATCAGTCATCAATTTGTTTTGATAAAATTCATTTTCTAAAGAAAACAATCGATGCCAAACTCAAGTAAGAGTTTATTTATACATCCATTTCTGTACTTGGAAATTACAAATCGCCACTTTTCTATTGTCGGTATTTATTATGCAGGACCATTTCTCGCCAAAGATGGTAAACTCAGATCAAGGAAACTAATTTGAAGCGTTTTGTCCGACGAGGTCAAGTATGTTGACATGCGACAATGAAACAAATTTTGTAGGTGCCAAGGGGCAATTTAAAGGGATATTAATCGAAATTTATCGTTTAGTAGACTCTAATAAAACAAGAGACATTTTATTGAATAATTACAATAATTGGAAGCGGATACCAGCGGTCTCACCACACCAATGTGGACTTTTGAAGGCTCCTATTGAATCAGCAAAGTATCACCTGATGAGTATACTAGGAAATGGTGATCTTACTTTCGAATCTATGCACACAGTTGATATAGTCCTCAATTCGAATGCTTTATTCTCTGATCCTGAGGACCTATCCCCTCAACCTCATTCTTTGTCTTGTGTGAGTAACTCGTTGATGGCTATACCACAGACAAATGCCACTGATACTTCTAGCAATCGCTTGATTCTGAGTACCTTGTTCCACTCCAGCAATGAATGGATAATTAGTTGTTCTAAGAAGAGAAAACCTGTTCCTCTTCAATGGCGACTAGGACAAGTAGTGAACCGCCATCCAGGAAAGAGCAATGTTGTGCGAGTGTCCAAAGCAAGGGTGGTATTTTCAATCACAATGTCATTAAAATCAGTCAGCCACTCTTGACTAACAGAAATGAGATAGGACTATCTGTTTCAAATGAGTTTGATATTTATAAATCTTGAAATTTGTTTGTATGAAACTGTTTATCGATGGCTTAGTATGAAAACCTCGTATTTCCATTTTTTTCAAATATGACATTATGGTGGTTTTAGATAGAAAACCACGCATATTATATTAAACAGCCGTTAAAAATAATCAATCTGCGCAATGCTGCTCTCTACAGACAACAACAGGAACCACGTATATCAGGTGCTCCCAAGATTTAGTGTGAAGACCGTGTACATCCAAGGAAGATTGGTTGCATTTTTTAAGTGTTTACATTGTGTTTTTCTTCTCAAAAATATGTTGTGAGTGTTCCAGCAAATGCAGTGAGGTAAGTATATGTGTTACCTTAACAATTAAATACCTTGTTTTAATCTAGTATTCCAGTATTGTGAAGTATAAACTAGGTTAAGAAAGGTGAAAATCAGGTAAAAACAAATGCACATAACCGTGAAAACCCCGTATGACGAATATACGCGGTTTTCCAATTTACCTAACAGATGCAATAACACTGCTAATACTTGAATTACGAGTATTTCTTGCCACTTTATATTAATTCGTATTCCACTGTAAAAATGTTGATCACTCTCTGAGCAAATACACTAATAATCTAGCCTGGTTATATCAGATTGAAATTGCTGGTCTAATATAGGTATTATGTTAATAAAATGGAGTGCATGTAAACGGCTTCTCACACTATAGTTTTTCTTCCAGGAGTTAATCTGAGATGTCAAGAGGAAACTTGTCAATTGAGCTTGCCGTTAAAGGGAAAACGGACCACGTTTATGCGCGGAATCGTAAAATTTGTTGTCAACAGTCTCAAAATGGTCCTAAACTCCTTACATCTGACACAGTTGCAGTAAAAGGTGATAATATTTTACTCATTTAAACTTTATTAAGCAATATAACGTAGCATAATGGTATTTTTTTATTTTGTAGATGATCTGATAAACCCGCAGGCTACTGAATCGGAATCTACACCTAACCCGACAGCCAGTACTTCAAATGAAGGTAGATTTATTGCTTCTAAAGTCAGATGAAATGGTCAAGTTTTAATATTGAGCGAAATATTTATCATAAGAATACTTTTAGCCTACTTATAATGTTAATTTCTTTGATAGCCCTTGCAAAAAATTCAAATTTTCCTCTAAACCAAAGTTTATTATTGTACATACTTTGTACTATTGTACAAAAAATGAAGAAGGGATAACTGTTTCCGATGTCAAAAAAGGGGCAAAATGAATCAAAGCACGTTGTTTGTGTAAAAACACTACTAAGTCACAATTTAAGTGCAGTACGGTTTCAGATGATGATAGAACACAAATTTTTGGAAAATTTTGGTCCTTAACCCGAGGAGAAAAGAACATTTTTGTACAAGGTTTAGTTCAAAGAAAATCTGTATTATGAAGAAAAGACGATAAGGCTTCATTTAGGAGGAATCAATCTTTTTTTTATTATCTTGATACCCTTCAAAGTGGTAAAGTAAGAGTTTGTAAAAAAATGTTCCTCCAGACTCTGGCTATTGGAGAATGGGTAGTTTTGAACTGGGTAAGCAATAGTAATGAGCAACGTCTAGATGATCATGAAAATGAAATAATGAATGCAGAGCATGACTCAGTCAACACAAGAAAGAGTGAAACTGATAAAGCTGAAAAGATTTTAGTGAAATCATTTTTTGAATCATTACCCAAACTCAAATCCCATTACTGTAGAAGAGTTGTACTTGGAGCCAAAATGGCAATCTATAGCCGAATTGTACCGGTTATATGAAATTTTTTGCAATTCGCAAGACAAAGGAAATCTCAAAGCATCAATTTGCTTATTCTATGAAATATTTGATAAGTGTAATTTGAGCTTATTTCAACCAAAAAAAGATCAATGTGACAGTTGCTGGGCAACTTGAGCGAACAAGCATACAAAGCTCACAATGAAGGTAAAGAAATGGCGAGAAAAGAAAAAGAGAAGGACAATGCCAATGCTGACAATACAGACAGCAAGACCGCGGTATTTACAATGGATATGCAAGCCGTTTTACTAAGCCCAGCTTCGAAAGCGTCAGCCTTGTATTACCGAACAAAGTTGAAGGTGCACAACTTTACAGTATTCAATCTTAATACCTTGGATGGCTACTGTTACCTTTGGGATGAGTCAGAAGGTGGTCTGAATGCGGACGAATTCGCGAGCATCCTATACGATTTCATTACAACACACATTGACAAAAAAACTTCAAATCATGTCATATTTTACAGTGATGGTTGCACATATCAAAACCGAAACTGCATAATATCTAAACTCTCTTGTTGGCTTCCCATGAAACGGGAATACAAATTACTCAGGAGTTTCTTGAAAAGGGTCACACTTAAATGGAGTGTGACTCCATGCATGCTACCATTGAGAGAAAGTTGAGAAACAGGGAGGTGTACTCTCCTTCAGCCTATGAAGATGCTTGTCGAACCGCAAAACTGAATCCTAAACCTTACAAGGTACAGTACCTATACCACGACTTCTTCAAGAAGTTCAGCACCCTGAACTTTCTCCAATTCATCAGGCCCGAACTGATGAAAGGAGATCCAGTAGTGACTGATTTGAGATGCATCAACTACAAATCTGACTGGTCACTTCAGGTAAAACTGAAAATTGACTCGACAGACTTCATGGAGTTTCCCAGAAGAGTTCAGAGGTCGAACGGAGAAGTTCTGGTTCCTCCACTGCACAGTTCTAGGATCCCCATACAGTCGACCAAATTTAAGCACCTGCAGGAATTAAAGTCGGTACTACCAAGATATGTTCACCCCTACTATACGATAAGCTTCCACACTTCAAGGTAAAACCTGCGAGCAAATTTTGCAAGTCAAACGAGTGTTCCTGCATTTTTGATATATGGAACTAGAGCATAAGAAACAGCAACCTTTCTTTATTTTATATTTCAATGAAGACTTTTTGGTGTTTATGTTGTAATGTAATAGAAAAGTAGTTTAATTTTGATGATTATTCCTTGTAACATTATGAATTCTTTTCTATACAATAAACCCATATTACATCACCAAATACTCTTCAATTACACCTACAGTAAAATGAACTATGGGGTGATGCAATATCTAATTGTTAACAAAGACTTTTTATAAGAGGTCTTATCAAAGTTACACGAAAGGGCAACTTTTGTAAGACCTGAGCTATGTAAAGAAACCAATTTAAATTGGTGATGAAAGTTGTTTTTATAGAAGATCTCATTGAAAATCTAAGTGCATACATCAAACTTTGAAATATTAAATTAAGATTTTCTAAAACGAAATTGTATAGTATTGTGACTAACGCTCGCATACCCATCAGCTTGTAATTATGCGTGAAAACCACGTAAGTTACATAGCCCTATATTATGAAAAACACGTATAGCAATAAACAAAACCGTGAAAACCACGTATGTCAAGAGACTTGAGAAGGATAACCTCGTATGTCCCATGAATAAATTACCAACAACAAGAAAGATACAACTCTGTTCTATAATGATTCTAATTAGTTCCAATCAAAAACATGTAAAAAAAATAATATCTTTCTAGGCAAAATTGTACAGAAAAACAGTTTTTCGTGTCTCCTGTAAAATTTGTATTTTGTGCCATACGAGGTTTTCATACTAAGCCATCGTTATGTTGGTGTTGAAAGCTGAACCTTTCAAGGTGAGAGTGATATATAACTTCATTTTTATTATGCTCCGACCCCCTGTATCGAAGTTATGTTTGCATTATCAAGAACTGTTCGTTCTCCCTTGGGACTTTTAGGATCCACTTTCACTATTAGTTGAGGTATGTTATGGTAATGAGGGAACTTGAATAAAAACGAACACGAATTCAGTTATTCGAATTAAATCAAACAAGATGTCCAGGCTGTCATAATGATGATTTGCAAACTATTTGGTCTAATCCTTCATTTAGGCGGCCTGCGGAATAGTATATGTTTTTAATATTTGTTGGTACTAGATTATATAACCTTGCAGCAATATATTTACATGAACGTTGACCAACTGTTTTTGCGTTTGCACTGGCATATACTGATCTCCCTCTGGTTTCATAATTATTATAGATTCTTCATTGGCATTTTTTTCTTATGAATGTTATTTAATAAATTTTGACAGAATAGCTAGCGTACATAAAAAACTGGCTTTCTTGAAACAGGGAATCAGATGGGAAGTCAATATTCTTCCGTTAGATTATTTTGATAATCCATTTTGGGATTATATTCAGATTATATAAGTGGTGTTGAGCAACTCCACCCCATCCCAAAATATCCTATGTTATCAACGACTGGACGAGAGAGATACAATATTCTCAGATTTTTCAAATCGAGGAAGTCTCTCAGGTACTTACCTGAATCTAGACAGCAATCCCCTTATTTTTTTGACCATCGCAAGTGTTGATCAAGTATAATACCTAGGTATTTCACTGTTGTTGCTTCAGGTATTTGAGTATTATTTTCTTTATTCAGAAAACCAAGGTTTGTTATGTTATTCGAGTAGGATGTGAATGGTAAATATTGTGTTTGTCACAGTTCAAGGTAAGTTTGTTGAACCGAAACCAAGATTTGAAGGTTTTGAATTTGAAGTCATTTTCAATATCACTTTTTAGATCAAACCACGTTTTTGCTTGATAGAACCCCCCCCCTTCGTATTCAATAACAACATATCATTGATATAAATTGTAAAAAATAAGGGTCCGAAAACGGTTCCCTGGGGGACACCATAGGTTACTTTCTTGAGATTGCTGATGAAACCATCAATACTAACAAATTGTTTTCGTTCTGAAAGATGACTCTTAAGGAGTTCATGTATATTACCTCTCAGGTCGTACTTTCTAACTTTTTCCAGTATTATTTTATGGCAAACTGTATCGAATGCTTTTAATAGATCGACGAAGATACAGATTGCTGGAACTATATTATCCAAAGCTTCATGAATCTGTGAGATTAAATTGTGTATTTATTCTTCGGTCGATTTTTCCTTTCTGAAGCCATATTGAAAATCAAATAGTATATGGAACTTGTCCAGACACTTACTAATTCTTGATTTCAGAATTCGTTCAATAATTTGTTATGTCTCACTTTTTATTAATGAGATTTTTAAAAAGAACAATTTTTAAGTTATAATAGGTGTTTTTCACTGAAAAAACTTCATTCAGACTGATACATGAAAAAGTAAGGTGACTGAGTAACAATTCAAATGATACTAGTTGTTATTGTTGCCGCGCAGGGCTATTTATACTTATTGTTAGAAAAATTACACTGCTGATCATAGCGAAATCAACAATTAATTACGTCTGCTGGATCGGAAGCGCTGGCCCTGGGATGATAGCGACTCAGCAATTCCTTGAAGGTGACCCATAGTCTTGGGAACGTCGTCATTGAATTGGCATATAACAGGGATATAGGGCGATAATTGTCTATACTGGTTTTGTCCCCCCACTTTAATAGTCATGGTTTAATGATACCGATTTTCAAGCAGATTGGGAAAGACCCCATTCGAAACCATTCATTTATGAAATAAGTGAGTGGTGAAATGATTTGACAAGATATATTTTTCAGACTCTCAGCACGACTGTCATCCCATCCAGCAGATTCTTTAGTTATAAGATTTTTTATGACTGAGCTTACTTCTTATTCAGATGTTTCATATAGGTTTAGTTCACTGTGATTTTTATTAATGTAATTTTGTAGCCGCTTGGTCAATGAACTAATAAATAAATGAATGAATGGGTAAAATAATCGAGTACGGTGTCATTAAAATTGAATAGTACATTTTTCATTTTTATTCCTTTTTACAATTTTAAAGAATGTTACACTTGTCGTCTACTTAGTTTGAGTTTTATTTTTAAGGTTTTCTATGACTAATCCTACACAATGTACCTTTTGATTGTCTTAATAATAATAAAATAAAATAAATAATAAAAAAAAATTATTATTATAATTCTTCACTTCATATTTGAATATTTTTTTATTGTAAATCTTGGATTCATCAGGCAGATTATCATGCATTTAAATGTCATTGTAGATAAAATGTCTGAAAAAATGCAGTTTTTTGCTGAAGGCAAAGTCAAGGTTGATCTGTGTCTGATATTTCTTGAATATATTATGAATCAGGGAATGAATTTACTCACCAATACTGGTGGGTTAGGGTCATTTAAAAGTTTATGAGTAGAGGTACCTATATGGAGCCCTTTTCTTTTATTCATATTGAGCCAGTTGCATTTTTCAAGTTTATGTGAAACATGTTCATATACTCCGATACCATAAATCAGTCTAGCGCAGCTATTTCGCAATTTTTGTATTCTATCCATGTTGATTTTTGTCAATCATGGACCATAAAAGAAATCACAATAGTGAAAGTGACCCAAGATAAGTAATTCGTACAATGTTCTTTTCATTTGGAAACTAAGAATATAACGCTTACTGTAAATTAGTTCCAGAGATGTGGAAAATTTACCAATGAGGTTTATTACATGCTGAGAAAAACGCATGTCGATATCTGATACTGAACCAAGATTTCTTGCCGAATCGCAGATTTGTAATGAGGTATTATCGATTCGGAAGGTAAGACTATTTTTCAAGAAGTTATAGAAAATGGGGTATTGGACGCCTGTGGCGTCACTCAATGAAAACAAAAGAAATTTTCCTCTTCATCACACTAGTAATTTCATTCCTAGATGCGCATTTCGTTAACCATGTTAACTTCATCAGTGGGATTACTAAACTGAGTTTAGTTTGGGAATGAAATTACTACTGTGATGAAGGGAAAAACTTCTTTTGTTCTCTTTCAAGAAGTTTATATTAATTTTACTGCCGGAGTTGTGTTCATATGAGGATGTCTTGAATCCATTCAATTTATTGTTCATGATTTCACCAGCAATATCGTAGTTTTCAATACGAAATTTGAGATACAGCTGTATATCATTTACAAAAGCCTGAAATTCACAGTTTTCCACTCCATTTCAAATATTAGTAGTGTTTATGATAAAGAACAACGGATCCAGTATGGAACTTTATGGGACACCTGGAAAAATATCTAGTTTGTCTGAGTATGAAACATTAACCAAAATTCTCTTAGAAGGTCTGTAGAAGTGAGTCCATATAAAAAATGCTGATTTATTATCAAATCCAAAATATTATCTCAATTAGACATAAAACAGTTCATGGCTACTAGTATCAAAGTCTTAAGAAAAGTCAAGTAACACCAAAGCAGGGCATAAACCTTGATCCAGTCCTGAAACTACATTGGCAATCAGGAAATGAATTTCTTAGAATAAAGTTATCATAAATTTGTGTTTTTCCATATTATTTTTTAGTTCTTGGGCCCAGCATCGAGAGAAAATAAATGATTTTCCAAATTCTGAGACTTTCTATATCTGTCCTTCATGTCGAGTTGGACATGATAATTTAAAAATACTTCCCAATCTCAACAGTTGGGTAATAATTTTTTTCTATTGTATCTAATGGGCTCGGGGACTATTAGCCATCAGCCAGCTAACTGACTCTCAACTAAACATTGAAAAAGCTCTGAGAATGAAATAGTGATTAGTTAACAGTAACTAAAGAAAAAGTAATAATATCAATGAACGTCATAAAATGGTAATTACCAAATACACCGATCTAGGTTCTTCAGCTAATTTCAATTTTTTTATCCCCATTCGATTTAATTCCTTTATTCATAGCAGAGCTGCAATGATGTGAAGATATGTGAAGATTCCTGGAAAATTGACCAAATTACATTCGCCTACTATACTTCATTTGTGGAAAAATTGGTTTGAATGCTTTTTGGAAAACATTGAATATTATGAATAACTCATTTTTACAGTCGAGTATTTAGGACTAGCGAGAAGACTGAATGAATGAAAACCACTCTCACAATCTTCAAAGGATACAATGAAAAATTTACAACATTGTATTTTCCGTTTGACATATGAGGAGGAATGGACAATTCCAAATTGAAATTCTGTACAGGACACCGTGATGGATACAGGTATTTTCGCGTTCTATGTTGTATATATCCAGGTGGAAAATTTATTACCCGAATCTCTCATATAAATTCGTGTTTCATTGTTCTGCAAGATATATAAATCTGGTGAATAACGAAATAAATTGAAACAAATCCTGAGTTATTTAATGACTCTGAACAAGGTTGCACACCTGTGCACCTAATTATTTCTGTTTGTTTCTCGTCGAAAATGGATTAAATGATCAATTATGAAGTAATTGAAATTGGTAAGATTGATGGAATGGGATGTTCTGCCAATCTATCACTGAAATAAAGCGTTTGAGGTCATGCGTTAAACGGTTTTGAAGTTTGAGAAATTTGCAATAAACTGACCTGAAAATCGACTGATTTAGTTCCATTTCGAAACGCTCTTCTCAAATTATTATATAAGGTAGTAAAATATACAAAATCCAACATGAATATTTCTTTCCTGAATTACGGATATTGAAATGATCGTTCGATTGCTCATATACGTATATAGGTATTAGGTGGTCGTTGAACCACTGGCTGAGGTATCAAGCAGTGGAACTTCTGATTTGCTTCGAGGCTCCAGTACGCAAGAATCTTTTTTATCAAGTACATGGGACTCTTTAGGTGGCCACATGCCTTGTTGTGAATCTAGTGTGATGTGAGTTGCCTAGATGCCCATCCCAACGTCTGGTGCTAGCTTGAAGTGCGCATCGACAACCCAGGGTGGTGCTGTAGATTTTTCTGGTTTTCCAGTGACTATTGGGTCCGAGAATCATGTGCCCTGAGCGGGCGGAGTGAACCAAGGATTACGGGCTTGTGTATTCGCCGGATAAGATTTCTGTCTTATTACGACCAGTCGGTATGATTTTTGAGATTGAGAGCAGTGTGTCCATTATTCCACCAAGGACCCCGATTGTCAGAACAACATTTATCATAGAATGGTTTGGGTAAAGCCTGCGGTGTTCAAAGAGTAGGTCTCGATATTTGGTCCGTTCTTCCTCCTCTTTTCGGACGATGTTCATTTCGCCTGGAGCTGAAAACTCAATGACAAAAATCGTCCTACTTTGATTGTCGAGGAGGACTACATCAGACTTATTCGCTTGTATTTTCCTGAGGGTGGGGTGTGAGAAGTTCCAATACATTCGTCACTCCTCAACGGACTCAATATCTCCCGAAGCATGAAGCCACATCGGTGTCTCGTCTACACCGTACGAGTGTCGTAGATGGTAGTACAACACTCGTAAGGCCGCGTTATGCATGTGGATATAGGCTGAGATCGCATAAGCTGGACAAGCCGACAGCAAATGCATTATGGTCTCAGCTGCCCCACGACATGCTCTGCATGTAGTGTCAGGAACCTCTATACCCATCACGCGACTACGGTAGACGAGGGTGTGGAGAACACTACCCTGACAGGCCCTTATGAATCCCTTGGTTTCCGACTTCAGCCCACTTGCTCTCTGAATTTTCACTTCTAGTGCAAGTAGAGTTATAGGCTGTGTGGAGTACACCCTGCTTTTTAGATGCCCCTATATAAAAACATGCAGATCTCTCTTGCTCAGGTAGAATTCTTGGAAAGGGTTTTTGAATAGGTATTTTGTATATTTTTGAAATGTTTTGTACCAAGATAAATAAATGGAAATGATTCAAACTCAGATACTTGGATGAAAACTACTTCAAGAAGTTCGTCTGTCGAAATATACTCAGTACTGGATGGATTTTGAAATAACTGGGATACTGTCCTATAGTTGATGGCCTGTTAGTCGAGGTTTCTTCGTGGATTTTCAAAGTCAATATTCAGCGTCAAGGTAAGTTTTTTATTCATGTCCTTGGTCTAAATGTTCAGTAACTTCTTGAACTCTATAAGCATGAGTTTTTTGGTTTTGTTTAGAATTTACTATATTTTATGAAATGCCGGTAATTTAAATTGCTATTTTTCTCGATAGCTTATCTGTACAATCTCTTTCTCCATAAACTTCTTTTCCATGGCACCGTAGATAAGTAAACGGGAGTAGATTCACTCCCAGTCGGCGCCTTTGATGTATCGGGATCAGATTTAATTTGTTTCTGGCATGCAGCGGGGTAAGAGGGGTCAGCTGAAATTTGTCCAGTCTCACTTGGTCTCACGTACGAAATTTTATCTCGGCTTCATTTCGGTTGCACGATAGCACAGTATACAGGAAATTCGGGATGGGGATGTAGACACCAATATGGCGGCAAGTGACCCTACTTCAGTTTACTTATCTACGGTGTCCATGGAAACAGTTTTCACTTCCCACAAGATTTATTTACACTACACTCGGAAATCCGATCAATATCTTTGATTTACTCACTCGCAATTTGTTAAAAAAACTCATTTTATGTCTTAAAATTAACTGTACAAACTCAAAATTAACTTACTTTAATGATAATTACAATATTTTCACAATTTTTCATTATCTGTCATGATTTTGGGCAAATTCTTTCTACTTGTCTTCCAGTCTCTAAGTTCTTTTCCTTTTTTGATCATGTTTTGCCATGGCAGGATTGAATTACTATACTGGATGATACTTATTTTCAAATTATTATGTATCTTCAAATTCTTTTTGGGTTTTCAATTTTTACCTTCTTTATTGTTCTTATGATTTTGAATTCAATGACGTACCTATTTCAGCAAAAGAAGCTGAAGGTTTTACATGGAACGTAGGATGTTATCATAGGAATGTGACTAGCCTCAAAAACTGCTTTTATTGACAATTTGAATGGACTTTTTTGGTATTTTAAAAAAATTGTTCAAAATTGTTTTTTTCGTTAACCAGCTGTCACCCCCCTACGAACGACAGCCCTGAGAAGTCGAAATTTGTGCGAGCTAAGGATTATCGAGGTTTCACCTCTTAAAATGCGATTACTAGCACGAGACCAGTGACCATGATGGGAATCGAACCCACGTCCCTCTGATTGATAGAATAGCGCTCTTCCATCGTAACCACTGCGGTATACTTTGTTTGAATTGGTTCAATATAAATAATAATATTTTAATACATTTTTATGAACAACACTTTTCACAACAATATATACAGTGTCGTACATGAAGTTTTTTTATTAAGAGATATAATGAAAATTCCACTTCGCATTTAGTTTGTACTTGAAAAATTAGAAAAAAACAGCTTCTTTCCCTTTGCCATGTGCAACTATAAACCTGTCAAATTTGACACTATTTTCTAAAATCGTCAAAAAATTATTTATTTTTAAATCTAAAAAAATGCGAATGAAGTTGCATGTTTCCAATTTTATGCATGTTTTTCAAATTTTTCTCTCTACTGTCAGTTCGTGATTGTACTGTAATTTTTGGAATATTTCTCTCTTCAGATTCAAACGAAACATCATTCAAATCTAATAATTTGAATGAAAACAATGTCCTATTTTTCCCAAAGAATACCCAAATTGGCCTGTTACCAGAAAAAAAAATTAATGCACCTCCAAAAATTCGTCTTTGTTGTCGCAAAGTTGATGTAGTTTTTCATTTCATTGTGAAACTGATTCAGATTTCCAATGTATGTAAATATGTCAGTAACCGAATAAACAAATTTATATTCATTCTTATTGCACTTGTATTAATTTTTTGAACAGATTTGTATCATGTTAGTTGTAGATGAAGATTTTGAAGTAGTTCATTCCCAAGAATATGACTGTTGGATGCGAATTGTAACATGTAGTTTTCGAGCAAATAATAATTTTATGAATCAATATTCTTTATTTTAGCCATTAGATGTGTGAAAACCACTAAACTAAAACCAAAATATCTGCGACCAATCTGAAAGCTCTCTATCGACGATTCAGCAAGCTGATGCTATATGTAAAGACGATTGGTATGACCAAATTAGATGTTCGATTGTTGCAGACGATGTAGTAACTTGATGACTTGGGTTTTCAGGTATCGTCTTGGTGAGGAAGCTCCGTAAGGTACTACCGGATTGAAAGCAGCTCTTGATGTTTTACTTGTTTCCGATCCTCCTGATTGTCTCGGAGATACCTCTGAGGTATAAGAATGATAACTTGATTATGCGCTCGTTCTACAATCGTATTGGTCCTTTCGAGTTGCTTTTTGGCGTAGATCCTTTCTAATGTGGTTCATCTCCGCATTCAGTGATTCCTGGTTATTACAAATTTGCATCGCTCCTTCCACCAATGGTCTTCCTCTTTGTGGAATTTGGGTGATTGAAGCAAAAGTTAGGATAGTGTCCTTTGTGGATTTTCTTTTTGTAAACAGAGGTGCGGTTTCCAGTGTCTATTCTTTTGACGTTCACATCGAGAAACTGCAAGGTACTATTGTGTTCCTTTTCCATCGTGAACTTGATTGAGTTCCTCATGTTATTCATTCTTGGGAGGAAGTCCTCAAGTTGTTCGTCTCCATGGTTTCATATGATGATATCCATGTATCCTAGCCATAATTTTGGTTTGTGTTCTGCCAGACATGCCATTGAGACCAGCGTGGAAATCATAAACGTATGGAAACCGTTTTTAGGAATTTACATTGAAGTTTTAGAAATAAAATGAACTGTATCTTAGTGGGATTTAAACAACGGGTCATCGTCATACATAATCCGGACTGACTCGATACTCGATGTCACACTGTGGTCTGTTTACACACTACGCACTTTTTCTTCCACTAAAAAGACACGAACAAGCAAATTGTTATGCATGGGAAAATCGTAGAAAAGTGTACTATTCGGGTTGCAGTATGCAAGGCGAATGGCACAAGCACTAATAAATAATATAACTTTTTTATGCCAAATCTTATAAAATGTTGAAAATTCTTTTGAACGCATTCAACATGAATAGGATTGAAGAATGACTGAGTCTCGGAATTCTACACTATTCACTTTTTTACGGTGCGTGAAAAAATGCAGGCTGCATTACCGCTCGCAAGCGGACAATTGGCAGTGTTGCCAAATATAAAATTCAGACAGAGAAAACCAGTTTTGGATATCGGTTCCAACGCTGCTCATAGACCGATTTGGAGGGAAGAAAACAGCGAGGAACTACACGTGCCACAACACCGCCATAATTTCACCCTAATTACACCACATCAACAGGTCTATATAGACCTCGTATCATCTGAACTTGTGAGTATTCACGAAGAAAATTGCGGATAAAAGCAATCGAAACGTTGTGAAAAAGTAAAAGAGGTCAAATGTCTTTTGAACCCATTAGGACAATGGACGTACGAAATTCAAGTGACCAAATTATATGTTTGAGAATGTTTGAAAAACGACAGACTTTTTTTATTTGAAAAAAGTTAAATTGTCAATCTTGTTAAAAATTCAAAAAAAATTTGACATCATCATTATTCAGATTGTCTTACTAGAATGATGCTATGATCACCTAACACAAAATAATACCATAAAACGCGATCAATTATAAATGAACTAAAATAAATTGAAAAGTTTGAGCAGGCAGACAACATAGTTTGTTAGAATTAGTAAACAACAACTAAGAAAATAAACTTCGAATGTTACGAGTTGATATTTTGCTTGTACTAAAGAAACTTCCAGCATTCGAGCCAGAGATCTTCGGAAACCATTATATTTTTATGTTAACTCAATATTCTTCCAACCAATTTGAGAATAAGGCACTGAAAATACATAAACAACACATAACCATCAGCTATCAAGAGGAAGAACACTAAAAATGCTTGTGAGCACATCAAGAGAAAAAGGGCTACCAGAAAGATAAAGTAAAAACACGTTAAAACCCCTAACAAAAGCAAAAATAGCCACCTACCACAAAATTCTCTGTTAAAGTGAGAAGCTACAAAAACCTGATATCGGCGCATCCGGCAAAACAAAAAATACTGAAACTTCCAGTTTGGATGAGGTTAACACTAGGGCTACACCTTTTTCAGTTGTTATTCAGGGAGTGTGATGTGTATTTTTGAAACATTGAGTTATAATTCAGAATAATCAATGGTAATTCAGAAATCATTAAATGAATATCATATTGGTGAAATGAAATTCAGAAACTGTAACTTGTAATTCAGATTAGTGAAATATATTTCAGAAAGTGTAATTCAGATTTGTAATTCAGATTGGTGAATTGTTAATCAGACAGTGTAACTTGTAATTCAGAAAACGTAATTTGTTATTTAGAGAGTATCAGTTGTCATTCAGAAACCAAGAACATGTTCTATTCATAATAAATAATATTTTGTTCTCATATTCTTACTTATCAAGTCCTTGACGGTTTCTGAATTACTAATCTGAAATTGAAGGTACACTTCTTGAAATACAAATTACTAATCTGAATAACATTCTACGGTTTCTGAAATTCAATTAACACATCTGAATTACAAAATATCACTTTCTGAATTAGAACTAACAATTCTGAATTACAAGTCATATTTTCTGAATTACATTTTACTAAACTAAATATCAAGTTACACTTCCTAAATTACATTTGAAACAGGTGTAGTGCATGTTATGTGAGAAGAAGTTGCATGTCCACAAGTTTCATTGCAGAGCTTTGTGTAGCAGGATGAGAAGAAATTGATCACATGGTCCAGATCATGGTGGTTGGTGGCCCTATTTAAAAATTACTTCCGATTTGCTAGATTTCTTCTTAAAATGTATATGTGCACCCAATATTCCGATTATCAATTTTCAAATCTTATTCAACTCATTTTCAAAGGCAAACAAAGCTTGTAATGAAATAAAAAATGGTAAATTCATAGATATACTCCAAGGTCTCTAATATTTCCGGTACGCGAAAGAATTTTGACAATACAATTGTTTGTCAAAGGTAGTGATATAAAGTTCAAATGAATCTAAATGAGTGAAGTGAATATGGTCAACCCTCAAAAGAAACTTAGAAAAGATGAAAAATACATTAGTTTGTGAATTTCATGTAAAAAAAATTAAAGTTCTTTGCATTTGAATTCAAGCAAATTGGGGAGGATGTGTTGATACAAATTGAATGTGAAAAGAGCCTAATATATCACATAGCATGCTAGAGACTTCACCATCGGAAGCAAAATCGAGCTGTAAAGAAACAAGAAACAGATGAGGGCGGAAGTAGATGGTAATACGAGCCACATACTGTCAGGATCGAAAAGTAGATCTTGACCTACTGGATCATTGAAAACAATGTATACTTTCAGTAGACAGAGATTCGGAGATATAACGTATATGTGAGAATTTCAAGACATAGCAACTATTGAAAGACCCGCGGTTTTATTTCGGTGCAATTTTTCAGCGAGTAATTACTTTGGAATATGTAACTGCTGCAAAGATCACTTTTCCAAGAACTTGTTGAAAAGCAGTTGGAGAGACTGCATATCCTGAGGGCATAAAAGATTATTGTGCAATGGTTGTAGCTACATTTTAGTTTGAAGCCAATGGATACCCAATTGGATATCTACGTAATGAATTTAACGAGAAATATGGTGGAATTTGGAGTCAGATAAACATAGCGGTATTCCACTTCACTCCTTTAAACAGCCTTATTCTAAATCGGTCAAAAATCAGGCATTTTTTTCAAACAAGTGGATAGCCTCTTCGATTTGGGCATATTTTCAACTCCTATATACCAAGTTTCTGCCCGATATCTCATATAGGGTGTTAGCTTGAAGTCACATCTTCAATGAATATCAATTTAAAATATGCTCCGTTAAAACGTGTAGAAAAGTGTGGAAAATAAAAGAACATTTATGATTGAGTGAAATCTATAAAAAAGTTAGTGCATTGATGATATAGTAGACTGGACACAAAAGAAAAATTACCCAACATTCGAAATATACCCGTGATGTCAGTAAGTCCTAGTTCATAAGCACTATTTTCATATAAAACATATCAAAACAAACGTATCAAAATAAAAAAGAATCAGTACCGGATAGTCCATGGGAATTTAACGAAACCATCTAAACGCCGAACACAAAGATAGGAGAACGTTTCACGACGATACATTTTGAATTTGCTTCGTGTACACCAGAAATGAGTGCTTCAAATAATGTTATATATAGACTTTTAACCACAGTAGCTGAAGAAGTGAAAGAACTTAGAAACGGAAGAAGATTCAATTATTAAAAAACAAAAACCTGGAACTTCAACAAGAAGTTGATGATCTTAAAAATAAATAACAGAGTGTAGAACGAAGATCTAAGAAATACAATTTGGTAATATACGGGGTAACTGAAACACAACAACCTATATATGAAGCGGTATTGAACGTCATCAATGGAACAGTCGGAATAAAATGTAAGGAGAGAGATTTTAGAGACATTTATAGAATTGGGAAAAATAAATCTGATGATAGTAGGCCAATTGTAATTGAAACTGTAACATATAAACTAAAGGAAGAAATTCTCACAAAAGCCGGTATGCACTTCAAAACATTGAAAAGAGAAAAAATATATGTCACTCCAGATTATACACCAGAAGATTATGAGAAACAAAAGTTTCTGAGAGAACAACTGAAGCAAACTAGGTCAAAAAATTACAAAGCACATATAAAATACAATATTTTTTATGTCAATGGAGAAGCTTATAGTTACGAACAGCTTCGGAGAAGTGATAATTTTTTTTGATGCACTAGAGACTACAGAAACTTTGAAAAACATTCAAGTAAACTCAAACAGCGCGCCTCCAACTCCGTCAAAAACGCTGTACCAAGAAGAGGATCCATCGAAATCATCTGATCCAAGACCACCCAAGATAACAACGAGAACCACTACCAGACGAAACTTAAACAGCACATCGGAAAATAAATAGTATATCATTTTTATTCTAATCCATGAAATAACAGAAATAAAAACAGTCGAATCAAATTACATATCAGAATGCGATGATACTCTTGAAAGGAGTAATTGGGATACATTGAGAATATTTCATAACAGTATAAGCAGCCTTGCAAAAAAATTTGATGAACTACAGGTAATGATGGCAGGGTTCAGGAATGAGAATGTCAGGAAATGAAACTGTTATGTTCAATGACGTGACAGCACTAAAAACTGATATTAGGAAAAATGGTAAATGTTTTTAAATCCTAGCAATATATAGGTCACCTTCTACTTGTCCATTGAGCTTCAATTCAGCAATGAATGCATACCTGAAAAATAATAAGAACAGTAATAATACAATCCACCTTATAATAGGAGACATAAATATAAATATTCTCAGCGAAACTGAATCAGCCAATGAGTATCTCAATATAATGAACGAATACAACTATACTTCACTTATTAATGAATATACCAGGATACAGGGAGACTCCAAAAGTTGTATAGACCATATTTTTCTTAAAACCGACCGAAGTCATGACTTATTCTTGCCAATTATTCTTAAAAGTTCACTAACGGACCAATTATGCCCAAATTTTTCAATATGATTTCAGTACTGAAAATTATCAACACGATGAATCTTGCAAAATATACATAAAATTCGATGAATTGAGAGAAAGATTATCAAGAGAAAACTGGATAGAAATTTACTCAGAAACTAACAAAAATGAAGCAATGGAATCATTTATAGAAAAGTTAAAAGACCATGTAGCAGCATGCACGGTTAAAATCAGGTTAGGAAGAAAAAATTATTTGAAACGGAATCCATGGATAACAATTGGATTAGTCGAGTCTATAAATAGGAAAAATAAACTATATCGGAAAATGCAAAATTATCCTGGGGATTATGATTTAAGGAACGAATTTAGGCAATACTGACATATTCTTAGAGAATTAACTGATGATGCAAATACAAAATATTAAAAAAAAATAAATAAATAAAAATAAGAATTGCCCAAAGAATATGTGGCGATGTCTCAGGGAACTACAACAAAACAAGGAAGTTAGAATGACATTAAGCAAATTGAAACAGGAGACGTAGTTACATCCGATAAACTAACGATTGCAGAAATGTTCAATGAATATAAATATAAAAATAATAAGAGAACTGAAGCCTAATAAAGCACCAGAACTAGATAACATAGGTGCTGAAACTTTAAAACGAACTATTGATTTCATCGTAGAGCCTCTCACTTATCTTAATAATGAAATAATATGATCTGGTATCTTCCCAAACTCTCTTAAAGATGCTGTGATAAAACCCCTATACAAGTCAGGAAAGAAAACACAACTATCGAACTATAGGCCTATTTCTTTATTATCCCCAATCAGTAAATCATAATAAAAGTTTTGAAAGAAAGATTTGTAAAATTCATAAAAAAATACGGACTTACATCAGATAAGCAGTTTGGTTTTATGGAAATGTATACTGCGATGGACTCGAAGTTGTCGGCAATTTGCATCTTCGTTGACCTCGCCAAAGCTTTTGATACCGTCAGTCACCCATACTTATTAGGAAATCTGAAAAATCAGAGGTATTGCATATAACCTGCTGAAGAGTTATTTGAACGATCGTACCCAGTGCGTTCAAATCGGAGAAGTAATTAGTCAAAAAAGGGAAGTGTACTATGGAGTACCACAGGGAACAGTTCTAGGGACAATTCTGTTCATCTTATATGTGAACTCACTCTTCAACTTACCAATCCATGGTGAAATAACAGCGTTTGCCGATGATAGAGCCATATTTTTCGAAGATGAAAACTGGATCGAGCTGAAACGTAAAGTGGGCAAGTCATTCATTATTATACAGAAATTCTTCGATAGTAAATTGTTGACTATTAATATGAAAAAAACAGTGTTCCTACCATTTACTAGCTATGAGCCAAACTTACCGGATTACAGTAGTATTGATATTCCATATAACAATCAAAACATAACGTTGAAGAGTGCCCGGACTGTTAAATATTTGGGAATCGTACTAGATAGACACTTGAAGTGGGACGATCATATTGATATCGTTGTAAAAAAACTCCGCTACTTCCTAGCAAAATTTAGGTATTTTAGAAAGTTCTTCGATATACAGCACCTCAAAATTATGTATTATGCCCTGATACATACTCATTTGATGTACGGTATTATTGCTTGGGGTGATGTCATGAACTGTCATCTGAAAAATCTCGTGATTATGCAGAAGTTGATACTGAAAATCATTTTACGGAGAGATTATACTCATTCAAGTAATGAACTCTATATCGAAAGTGGAATAATGGACATTTGTCAAATTTTTTTTCTTATCTTAATGTTATACCAACGAAAACATTTAATGCTTAGTCAAAAAGTATATCATTCTCACAATACACGATTCAAGACAGTTCCAAGAACGTTCAAAACTATCGGTCAGAGATGCCATGCATTTCTTGCTCCTAGGCTATACAACTTATCTTCTATGTTTAAAAGTTTGAACTCCATCACTTTTTTCAAGTTTAAACTCAAGACCTGGTTTCTGAAAACACCTAGATATATAATCGAGAAACAAATGGATATGAAAAATAACTAGTTAAATTATTCATGTTCTAATATTGTAAAATACCCATTTCACTAACTTGTTTATTCTTTAGCTTAGATTTCTATGTGAGTGGGTGGGTGTGTGTGTGCGTGTATATGTGGACCAGTCGTAATTAATTATTTAGTGTTATTAGATTATTATCATCATTATTATTCTTTCAATTTTGGAGCAAAGATAGTAGCAAATTCACATAGAACGAAGAAAATTTCGATGTACCCATGCGCAGGTTTACCTTTTTGGGATTTTGTATTTATTTACCCTTTGTGGAATTGCTGTTGTATTGTAATGCATTATTGTAAGAATATTTTCTGTGGTGAATAAATTTATTATAGTTATTAATGACAAACTTCCAAACTCATGCTTTTTTGACCGACCCTACATGAAAGTCTATCAACTTTTCGGAAAAGATGAAGTAGTCATTCAATAGAAGAATACCTCGTACTCAGGTAGAAAGTAACATAGTTGTAATCTTTTCATGGAGTTGTCTCTAGTTTAACCAAAATCACCGATTCAAAAGTTGAAAACGTGTATTAAATTTAATAAGAATAACCAACAACTGGATTTAATGCAACAGTTACCTCTAATATTGGTGTTTTCAATATTTTTTCCTTCGCACCCCATACATTTTTCATAACGCCGTCTTAAATTTTGGCGGGTCTTCCTCAATTGGTCTGGTGTTATTCCACCACAGTTTTATCTTATTCTCTCCATTAATTCGTTAAAGTTTTGTGGTCTGTTTTTATGAATACTTCTTCCCAAATATCGCCACAGAAAAAAATCTGATGGAGTCAGATCTGGTAATCGAGGGAGTCAACCAGCCAAAAAATAAAAGGACTGTTCCTCTCAATCCATTTTTCTTGAAATGTTTCATCTAGTCATTTATGTAAAGCAATCACATTATGAAGGGAGGCACCTTCTATGAAATCCAAGAACTTCGTGGTCAAATCATTATAAATTTTTTCACAATTTAGTGTTTGTTCAAACAGCGGACCTACTATACGGTTTCCAAATGATCCTACCGAGACATTGATTTTTCGTGAATATTTTCTTTATTCATCTTTCACTCTGTGTGGACTGTTCCTTGCTCAGTACTTGGAATTCTAAGTGGACATTGTGCCATTAGTGGTAATAGTAGCATCATCGGTAAAGAGAATAATGCATAGAAAGTTGTCATTCCTCATCACCTCGTTTCAAGGTGTACATGATTGTCGGTTTGAAGACCATGCTTTGTCCTGTTTTCACAAAACAGACTCTCCATTCAGTATTATCCACACGGCTTCATATGAAAAAATACTGCTAACTGAGAAACTCAATCAGTTACAATAAGGTTACATGGAGGAAGAAATTATTCATAGTTTAAATGCCGAATGTGCTTCAGAGGAACTGTATGTCCCTGTAGCAGATTTGAAATAAGGTAATGTGACTTTTATATATTCGTAAGTACTGCTTTGGATCCATTCCAAAACCCTCATAGGTACCTAATCTATTACCTTTGAAATATTTGGTACTGTCATTTATTTGTATCAGTATTATCCAATACAACGTGATTATTTAGAACCTCTTACCACTCTTATTCAAGTAACAGGAACCACCAAAAAACCAAAATCACGTCAGGTTAACTCAACACGTATTTTGCCAACGAATTTAGGATCTTCAGGAGCTGAATGTTCACCTGATGGCTTCATTATTACAGTCAGCACTTGCAAATAGTATCCCACTTGAGGACCATTGCACAAATGGACGACAGAAGTAATTCAATATCTGTATGAGGAAGTAGTTATTTTCTGTCAGATATTTGCCTCATTTCTCCACTTTGTGGAAATGTGTGGAAAGAATGGTATTTTCAGCAGTAGTTGGAATTATTTCTTTTGACTTCGTTGATCCTCTCCGAACACACTTCGAACTTTGTTCGATTCATTACTGCATTAACTCTTCCTGGTGTATGTGATACCGAGGAATGCTGTTTTGTTTTTCCTTCGCGGTTGGTGCTGTGATTGTGAGTCACAGCTTCATTCGTAGAACACTATAAGGCTTCTGAATGTTGGTTTTGTGGAATAAGACAACCTTATTGTTGTCTGACCAATCCTTGCACTGATGAGAGGAAATAACTTCGAAACATGCATGTTCGCATGTGGTCATTTCCAACAGAACGAAGGATGATATTCAATGACTTTGTTACAGTCAGCACTTGCAAAAAGTGGCCTCCTTGAGGACCATTGGACAAATGAATAACAGACGTAATTCAATATCCGTCGAGGAAAGTAGTTGTTTTCTGTCAGATGTTTGCCTCATTTTTCCACTTTGTGGAAATGTATGGAAAGAAGGGTATTTTCGGCCGTAGTCGGAATTCTTTCATTTGATTGCATGAGCCTGTATTTTTCCGTCAGTTCCTCGAACCGCCTTGCAGCTGTTTCCAGCAAGAGACGATAAACTGTAAGCAATCGAAACATAATTTGCTAATTGCTAAATGTTACAATCAGGAATGATGAAACTGTTGAGTTGTTGATTATATTTGTTTATCTGTGAAATGCTAAACAACTCCGTAAAATATATCAACCAACGTTTATATCTGGGATTCGGTAGTCGGAAAAAAGTGTATTTTTTTGCTACCCGAGCTTTTGCAGATGTTTATTTGCTTTCTCGAGGGCTAAAATATATGGATAATAGATGTTAACGAGGATATAAATATATAAATTCAATCTCAATCCTATGCCAAAATGTCCAAGTATAATCATAGTTTGAACCCATTTTCTTTTATGGCAATAATTGTTTCACACAAGGATATATGATAGCCGTCTTGTGATATCACGTTTCTGCAGTATATTGTAAAATTCGATGCATTCAGGATACTGCACATTTTGGTTTTTTGAAATGATTAAATTGCGATCTAATTTCTTTATCATAAATTGCGTTCAGTATCAAAGACAGGTGAATTCATTTTGCCCTGGAACGTAAAAGGAAATTTAAGAAAGCACTTACCGCTTCTGTGTGAATCGGATGTATGGCGAATAAAATACCAGCCATGGTAGCGAAAGGAGGCTTCAGACGAGCAATACATATACACACCCGGGTGAACAGGATGCAGACGACAGCATGTAGCAGGACGTTGTTCAAGTGAAACCACTTAGGTCTCAGACCGAAGAGTTGGTAGTTAGCCCTGAAAACAATTGATTATTTCAATTATTGGATACCTGAAATTGTCCAAATCATAATGTATTTGAATAGGTAAGTAGAGTCTTCAATCCAAATGTCAGAATATTACAGGGTGTCAATTTGAAAACTTCCCAGTAAATAATGTGAGGAATCGAAAAAATGGATCTATTTTATTAGGGGGGGTACTTTCAAGGAATATTTGTAACCCTCGTTGTTCAACCCCCTAGTAGGGGTAGATGTTACCATTAGAATCTTAAATTGGAAGGGAGGTTAATGGCACATCATATTGATTGGCATTCAATTTTTTTTCCAACGACACCCTAACTTTTTTTTGATGGGCAGTTTCCGAAAAATAGCGTATTAAACTCAAACATGTAATTAGAATTTGCCTGTTCTGAGATGCATGATTCTATAGACTCCTTTTAATAAAAATAGTTTGAAGAGTAGGTGGCACCCTTGAATGACAGGAATAAATATATTACGTGTGCACTGTGAAAATTGTTTTCATGAGATTAAATGATTCCATATAGGTAATGCGTTGCCACGCATTTTCATGTAAAATAACACACCTCTGTAATATAATGTAAAGTCATTTCTTGAATTTTAATGTGAATCTACAGTATATTCCATAAATGATCACTTGTATATTTATGTAACTTTCTCAGTTATTCCAGACTTAATGGCAATTTCTACATGTTTGTTTAGGTGTTTTCACCATTATATTCAAGTAGTGCCAATTGAGATTACATCCTTTAATATGTATAACTGGATATGTATTCATGTATTTGTGGGGAAAAATCCAATTTTTGTAGTGAATTGAACTTGGTTGGACATGAATTTCTACATACCTCAAATGTGAATTTCCATATGTTCCCCGATAATCACTTGAATTTTCGCGTGATTTCCACTCAACAGGCCGTTTCTTTTATCATGTGGTAACATTGCTATATAGATACAAAGACGATTAAATGGGAAAAAATGTAACTATTGTGGTGAGCAGTACATTGGTCAGAGAAAATCTATGGGGACTCTCGCCCAATTTACTGCTCACTACAATAGTTACCTTTTTTCCCATTCAATCGCCTTTGTATCTATTACGGTTTAGAATATAGCAATGTTACCATATGATAAAAGAAACGGCCTGTATATACAGATTTTATTCAAATTATTGCAAGTTTGTTGAGGCGTCTTCACCATTATTTTCAAGAGGTGTTAATTAACTTTACATGGTTCACTATATATGTGCAAAAGTATTCAAGTCTTTTTTGATATAAATTTAGTTCTCAATGTAAATTGAACTGTTTCCAACATCACCACATACCACTTCATGTTATTTTTACTAGCTTAACATGGTATTAATTATCCATTAGTAGGGTGTTTGAAAACTAGAGCCGTTTTTTCAATATGGAGTAAAGGAAACTTATTAAAAGAATATGAAACTCCAATAACGTCCTTCCAAAGTCAACCATGAAAAATAATGGATGTGATAACTTCAGAAGAGAGAAAAACGTACACAAAATATCGATAGTTTCGACGTTGAATGGATGATCCTCATTGAAAAAAAGAATCATCTTTGGCGGTTTAATGTTTGTATAATTTTCAATTCACTTCATGTTGAAAAGGGAATTAGTTACCAAAAACTCTGCATAACGTATCAGCATTAATGGTGTAGGTAAGTTTAGGTAAGTTTGATTTATTAACACTGTATCTCCTGTGCGGATATAGGCTTATAATTACTTATAATAGAACTGGGAAAGGGTATCTACGAAAAACACAAAAATTTAATAGGAATATTATATTTTCAATAATAGTATAACACTTGGGGGAAAATAACAAAAACTCTCTAAAACTAATGTAGGTCCCAAATATCAGTTGTTGAATAATATTCGATAATATAGAGGTATAAAAATCTGAGTCATCTCTAAATAAATAATTTGAATTGACATCAAGTCGAAACAAATTATGAGTCGGCAGTATGAAAATTCACATCTTCAGCTGCAATCAAATCTGGAAGAAAATCACAAAGCACAATCTGCTTCTAATTGAAAATCATTATGTTGATTGATGAAAAATTTAACCTAACGATGTAAAAATCTCTATTTTGAGATTTAAGAGTGGTGTAGAAAATATATGAAAATGTGAAGAAACCAATCTTAGTGAAGATGAAAGCAAAGTATTTACTTTTCTAATGGAAAATTCAACAATAGGGGGTCAATAACTTACAAAGAGTAACATCGCTTACCTCGTCATCGTCTTTCTCCCTAACATTGCTCTTTTGTATACAGAGATTGTTCCCCATATTGTTTTTTTTTCTAAACAAAAATAGTAGGTATTTGATATATAGGTACATATATCACAACTTGATATAATTGCAATTCCCAAAACATGTTTTATCCCTAGGAAGTAAAGTACATAACTCCAAATCATTCAAATATGATACCAACAATAATAAAAAAAAACATACCACTCTATTATACTTTTAGTGAACAATGAATCGTAAGACTTGTACATAACAATTTTGTCATAATCCAGGTTCCATCGTTTTGTACTGGATGGGATGAAACGATGCGACATCAAATCTATATCCACATGAGATTTGAATATCGAATAATTACCCAAAATCATCTCAGAGTTTCGATTCGTTTTCTTATGAAAATACTGATGTAATTTAAAAATTTCAATATTTCAAATGCCTATTTACTCACCTGATGACAATATGACTCACCAGCTGTCTCACACAAAATATGGTTTGTTGTTTGCTTTCAAACCGGAGTGGTGCTTTAGGTTCATCTTAATTTCGACCGTATTTTATGATAATTTGACGAGACATAATTTTGGTATCAATAATCTGATGAAAGCCCGAAACAGGGGCGTCGATAAGATTTTTTCCTGGAGGGGGTACTTTACCTCCTAGGGGGGTCACTCGGTACCGTAATTCATTATAAACTGGTGTTGGCTAGTACTACGGCTTCCTTAACATATGAAAATACAGTTCAGGGAGGATGTATGGGGATAGAGGGGTAGTCAAAAAATCAGATTTTGCTACTTCAGTGATGGAGTTATGAAGAATGAAAGAAATAATCAAAAATTTTGAAATATTTGTACACTCAATGCGAATGAAATTATATTACTATCGTACAAATTAGGCTACCCTCGACTTTTTATTTTCGAATACGGACCATATTCTTTATTGAGTTTTTTCAATGCCAAGAGTCATGTTTGACACTGGTACAGAGTGATTTGATCAAATAAATAAATATTTGGAACCTTAGGTGTGAATAATATTCAAGAAATGGAAACGACCCAAACACCAAAACAACGAAGATATCAGTCGACGTGCATTTCGCCAACAAAGTTGGCATCCTCAGAAGCTCAAGAAAGCGTACTAATTACTAATACTATAGTAATCTTATTCATACCATGCATCTAAGTGGCTAATTTCACTCATTACCTAACACTATACCTGACTACATTGAATTTTGTACCTGATACAATTATTTACAGATTATATCTTTCGTCTATTAAATATCAGTCATCAACCAATCATACGTTTGATTCCTATTTGACAGGACCAACCAACACGCTCGATAAGCGATTATTTGCATGGTACACAATAGTCACCAACCCTTAGTTCAGCATGATACCTATATATTAAGGAACCTGTGCATCTGACAGTACTCTAAATATATACATCTTGAACGTCAACTAGAATCAATCGTGTTGAAGCAGTATGAGTACTTAAAAATTGATCGGTTTGGACACAATGAAAACAGGGACGTTGAAATGACGTTGTAAAATGGTTGAAAACCGAACGTCAGAAAATGGTTTGTAACGAACATTCTTTCAACGAAAAAATGTCGCTCGAAACAACGTTGTTTTAAACCAAATAAATATGCGAAATAAACGTTGCTCATTATCGTTTTCGATCACCATGGATGCTTGAAAAATCAACGTTGTTTTTTACCAAATAGATAGGAAAAATGAACGTTGCTTATTATCGTTTCTTTCCCGTTTTCCATCTCAATTATTCAACGCCAAATTCTCAATAAATTAACGTTAAAATTAACCATTGCTTAACGTTTATTCAAACAAAATTCCAGATATTCGAATAAGTAAAATTTGCATAATACAAACTCACTTTCAGACGAATTTCCAAGTAAGGAAAAACTTTTTCTTCCCAGCTCTGTTCAAAATCATTTGCCATGATTTCAATGAAACACAATCTATTATGAACGCCCTGAGTGCTGAAATGTGTGGATGCAAGATGCAGGTTCATAATATGTTGCGATCAGTTGAAATCCTTGCAAATGAACAGGTTGTTCGCAGTGAGTTTCCTAAAATTTTCCTGAAAATAATTAAGATGAATTATGGCTAGTGGAAACACACAAATTCATTTTCAATTTTTTGGTTTAATTCTATTAAAAATAATATTTCATTTCAACAATTACACACTTTTTTCCAAAGTTTATCCTGCTTTATATGTTTCAGCCAGCCTTTCAGTATTTGATATTTTCAACTCGTTTACTTCATTTGCGTTATTGACTCCTCCAGCAGCTGTAAAAAACGATGGGGTATTAATATATAAATATCCCAATTTGAAAGAATATGATGGAGACAAGGAGACAATTACTGTGATGAGAAAAATGTATCATTTACTAGATTATTGATACTCTATAGCAATCGAAGTGAACAAAATTGTTTCCTCGCCCATGATCAATTCCATATCACATTCAACACCTTCAATGCTAATTCATCTCTTCCTTTTCATTCGTAGAGCATGGTTACTTCATTGATATCAAGTATTTCAAAATTCTCCCTGTGATACTTTTAACTCTGAAGCCTCCAAGAGCAGCTTACCTCTTCACCTTAAAAAAATGTTCATACACATTTCCTTACTCAAATTCTTATTCAAATATTACCATGTACACAGCAGGGTCAGTTGAAAGGAGAATTTCAAATTCTTGAAAACTTCCCTGGTACTGTATGGAAAAGTTTTGACGAATATTTCCAAGAGGAATCAACTTACTTGTTGTAGATGAGGTTGTCCATTATTCATTTCATTCAACATAATTGAGTGTTGTCCCACAGTTGCAACAATTTCCATATTTGGCATTTTCAAACTGTAATGAATAGATCTTGCATCAATAAAACATCAACTAACAGACAAAAACATATCACTTTCCTGAATTCGAAAAATTCAGTTCTTAAAAGATGATTTGAGGGTCAAAAATAGTTTTAGGTATTCCATATTCTACCCTACAAATTTCCCTTTTATTATTGCGTAATTTTTTTCCAATTTAACCAAAACTGTATCTATTACCGTTTCAGATGTCCTCGTGCTGTATCTAGGATAATATAGGTATTTTGAACCAAGAACAAACACTAATTTAGCATGAATTAACCCCAAGCCCGAACATTCCTCATGGAGAATTTATAGAAAATTTTATTACATTATTTAATATTTCATGATCTATGAATGCCGGCTGAAAGTTTTGAATAATACAAAACAATTTAACCAATAAGTTCCATATATTCTCAAATATTTTTGTAAATCCACCCTTCCCTTACTTATAACCTCACTTCACACAAAAAAAGAAATATAACTAAGTACTTGCCCATAATATAAAGCAATCTATTTTACTGAACACGGTAGAGCATATCTCATACAGAATGAAGAAAGGAAATATTCTTCGAACTCGAGTCTCATTCATATCCAAACACAAAGAGTCAAAAATTGAATCATTACATTTACAATTCAACAAGTTTTCGTCGTTTCTAGAGGAATTTAGGGCTTTTCAGATGCTTGAAAATGTCCATCAAATATATTGATCATTTCAATAAACAGACTGTTCACCTCTTCGTCGATTAATTACACCACAAAACGGACAACTTGCACTGCGGTATGCACAAAACACAAGCTTGCTTGAAAATCTTCAAATATGGCCTCCGGCCACCTATAGAAACTAACCTACAGACAGTTGGTAAACGAAAAAAAAAACACGGAAAAAATACGCCAGGGAAAAAAAACGAAAAAAATACGCCCGAAAAAGAAAAGACCGGAAAAAACCCTCCGAAAAAAATATAAGAAATCATCTTTTTTGATCGTCGACGATGAACATTCCACAGGATAGGTTAAAACTTTTAGTGGTATTGTAAAATGAATCAAATATGGTCTAGTTTCTTTAACATGACACACAGTTGAAATTTCATTACTTTTTGTGTACTGGCCATTGTTATTGCATATAGGGGTATTTTTTTATATAAAGATATAACGACTATTCTTCCAAAATTGTTGATAACATCGTAATGGTGAGGTCGCTTATGCCGTGCATTTGCAAATGTAGTATTATATACGTTTGGTAATGAAGGTTCGGAAACGTATTGTAACCATCAAAGAATGAATATCACATAAAACGAGTTTGATAAAACGGCATAATCTTGAAATTATGATAGCGTTTGAGAAACGTCTATTTCGAATGGAAACAAACGGATTCAATACACAAGGTTATAACGTTAGTGTTCAACGGGTTGTTGAAAAGTGACGTTGAAAAAAGGGTTTTAGAACGACATTTTCTAACGTTAAAATAACGTGCGTATCATACACGTCATACACGAAACCTGAATCACATAAAACATGTTAGGTGAACTATATGAAAAAAAATTAAATAACGTTGGAGAAACGTATATTTTGGATGAATATGAACGTATTTGCTTTACGACGTTATAACGTCAGTTTTCAACGGGTTGTTGAAAAGTAATGTTAGGAATGAGTTTTAAAACGTATTTTTTCAACGTTGAATGTCACAACCAATTTTCAAAGTTGAACGAAGACGTTAATAATTAACGTATTATACACGTTTGGGAATGAAGATCATGAAACGTATTATAAACATTGATACATAATCAGCATACAACGTATTCGATAAATATTTTTTTTTCAATTGAAATAACGTTTGAGAAACCTATAGTATACGTATATATGCCATACTACATTGTAACATCAGTTCTCAACGTAATGTTGAAGAAGCAACGTCGAAATCACGTCTTCTAAACGTATTCTCTAAACGTTGAAAAATTCAACCAATTTTCGACTTTGAAATTATCAACCAAAAACGTTTATTTAACCGATGACACGTTGATGATACGTTTAAATAACGTACGTGTGCCCAAAAACAAAGAGATAGATAGGGTAATCGAGGCTACAATCCCTGAATACGCAGTGTCATTCATATGACTGATATAAAGAATTGGAATCGAGAAATAATCTTCATACGACCTTGATTAATTGTCGACTATTTTATTGCTGTTTTGCTTGCTGCTTCGCTCTCGGGTTTTCATCAGATTATTGCTAGGAATCGCACGTTAAAAGGTGAGACCTTGTTAATCCTTAGCTCGCACAAGTTTCGACTTCTGAGGGTTGTCGTTCGTAGGGGGATGACGGCTGGTTAACGGAAAAAATAAATAAAAAATAAAAAAAATAAAAATTATTAATGCCAAAATAATGTCGAGTGAAATAATTATAAAATACAGTCGAAATTTAGATGCAATAGAAATAGTCTACTATTTATCAAGTTCTTGTTATATTACCCTCGAATATTTTCTCTATCGTTCACCTACTATGATCTATTTTCTATTCGTTTTGGATTCAGTGGCAACATTATTGATAATTAATGAGTAATGAATGGAAACATTCTTGAAAAATTGTAGTGAATGATTATTTCAGTATGATATTCGACCCTTCACCGCAGTGATGCTATTTTAACATTTTGCAATGTCTAGGATCGCGAATACATCGGGAAGTCTATTGTCATGAACTCGTTTTTTCTGGCCTCGAGAAAATGATATGAGCAATGTTTTCCTTGAACCGTACTTTTCAGGCCCTTCTAGTTTCACCGACATACTTCTTCTCGAGAGTACCCAGGATCTTTTGTAGTTCATCCAAGGTTTTCAAGAAGCAATTCCTTCTTTGTTTTCACTTCGAAGATTCATGAGAAATATCTCCACATAATATTGCTTCATGCCAGGCTCTTTTTCATTCATTGAAACTTCCAATTAGGGGTCAACGTGAATATTATCCATTCATTCAGAATAATTCCAAACCACTTTATTAACCTACTCGCATTATATAGTTCTACTGTTTCTCTTTGAAAATTTTACATTGGGAGCCTGCTACCCATTAGCTTACGTGAATATTTACGTACCACGGGTTTTCTAGTACTTTGTGTGATAGCGCGTAATCGTGATGTGAAGTACAGACTGCTGAGTCTGCTGCAGTTCTTTTTTGTATTTTTTGATATTACGTTTTACTGGCAATTAACTCCACCAGTTAAGTATAGGCACTTTTCATTATTATTTCAGAATGCAGTTTGCATTTTATTGTTATATGAGTATAATTTCTGATAAGATCCAATCGCTATATTAACAGTTAACAATAATTGTATTGTCGTAGGTAATATCCCAATACAATGACATAATTCATAGAGTACCTTGTATTTTAAAAATTTGATGAGACCATATATGATTAATAATCTGAATAATATCTGAGAGCTTTAGCACGAGAAAGTAATCTTTCTGATAATTATTGTTTATATGGTTGAATTTAATTGTCCAAAATAACGGGTTACTGGAGATGAATTAGAGAAAATGCTAGTCACTATTTGTCATGGTCGTGTGATATTTAGGAATATTGATCTGTGAATAGCTTACAATCATTCATGCACTCGTTCATTTACGTTTCGTTTCAACATTCAATTCAACCTATATTTACAACCAAGAATGCACTAATTCCTCTAGTAGAAGATAACCCAAAATGATACATTTCAATTTTGAATGATTGCGTCATATCAAACTTTGACACTTATACAAACATAGCCACTCATATTCTTCTGTTTACATGGTGTTTACCTAAATATAGCTGCTTGTTTACCTAAATAGCCTACATCATGTGATATCAATCATGAAATTTCATAGGTGCAGCCTTATGTGAATGGAATGGTCGGAGGCAATATACCAAGACCTTGATGAATAGTCCTGTGGAATGTTCATCGTCGACGATCAAAAAAGATGATTTTTTATATTTTTTTCGGAGGGTTTTTTCCGGTCTTTTCTTTTTCGGGCGTATTTTGTTTCGTTTTTCTTCCCTGGCGTATTTTTTCCGTGTTTTTTTTTTTCGTTTACCAACTCTCTGTAGGTTAGTTTCTGTAGGTGGCCGGAGGCCATATTTGAAGATTTTCAAGCAAGCTTGTGTTTTGTGCATACCGCAGTGCAAGTTGCCCGTTTTGTGGTGTAATTAATCGACGAAGAGGTGAACAGTCTGTTTATTGAAATGATCAATATATTTGATGGACATTTTCAAGCATCTGAAAAGCCCTAAATTCCTCTAGAAACGACGAAAACTTGTTGAATTGTAAATGTAATGATTCAATTTTTGACTCTTTGTGTTTGGATATGAATGAGACTCGAGTTCGAAGAATATTTCCTTTCTTCATTCTGTATGAGATATGCTCTACCGTGTTCAGTAAAATAGATTGCTTTATATTATGGGCAAGTACTTAGTTATATTTCTTTTTTGTGTGAAGTGAGGTTATAAGTAAGGGAAGGGTGGATTTACAAAAATATTTGAGAATATATGGAACTTATTGGTTAAATTGTTTTGTATTATTCAAAACTTTCAGCCGGCATTCATAGATCATGAAATATTAAATAATGTAATAAAATTTTCTATAAATTCTCCATGAGGAATGTTCGGGCTTGGGGTTAATTCATGCTAAATTAGTGTTTGTTCTTGGTTCAAAATACCTATATTATCCTAGATACAGCACGAGGACATCTGAAACGGTAATAGATACAGTTTTGGTTAAATTGGAAAAAAATTACGCAATAATAAAAGGGAAATTTGTAGGGTAGAATATGGAATACCTAAAACTATTTTTGACCCTCAAATCATCTTTTAAGAACTGAATTTTTCGAATTCAGGAAAGTGATATGTTTTTGTCTGTTAGTTGATGTTTTATTGATGCAAGATCTATTCATTACAGTTTGAAAATGCCAAATATGGAAATTGTTGCAACTGTGGGACAACACTCAATTATGTTGAATGAAATGAATAATGGACAACCTCATCTACAACAAGTAAGTTGATTCCTCTTGGAAATATTCGTCAAAACTTTTCCATACAGTACCAGGGAAGTTTTCAAGAATTTGAAATTCTCCTTTCAACTGACCCTGCTGTGTACATGGTAATATTTGAATAAGAATTTGAGTAAGGAAATGTGTATCAACATTTTTTTAAGGTGAAGAGGTAAGCTGCTCTTGGAGGCTCCAGAGTTAAAATCATGGCAAATGATTTTGACCAGGCACTTTGAACAGAGCTGGGAAGAAAAAGTTTTTCCTTACTTGGAAATTCGTCTGAAAGTGAGTTTGTATTATGCAAATTTTACTTATTCGAATATCTGGAATTTTGTTTGAATAAACGTTAAGCAATGGTTAATTTTAACGTTTATTTATTGAGAATTTGGCGTTGAATAATTGTGATGGAAAACGGGAAAGAAACGGTAATAAGCAACGTTCATTTTTCCTATCTATTTGGTAAAAAACAACGTTGATTTTTCAAGCATCCATGGTGATCGAAAACGATAATGAGCAACGTTTATTTCGCATATTTATTTGGTTTAAAACAACGTTGTTTCGAGCGACATTTTTTCGTTGAAAGAATGTTCGTTACAAACCATTTTCTGACGTTCGGTTTTCAACCATTTTACAACGTCATTTCAACGTCCCTGTTTTTATTGTGTCCAAACCGATCAATTTTTAAGTACTCATACTGCTTCAACACGATTGATTCTAGTTGACGTTCAAGATGTATATATTTAGAGTACTGTCAGATGCACAGGTTCCTTAATATATAGGTATCATGCTGAACTAAGGGTTGGTGACTATTGTGTACCATTAAAATAATCGCTTATCGAGCGTGTTGGTTGGTCCTGTCAAATAGGAATCAAACGTATGATTGGTTGATGACTGATATTTAATAGACGAAAGATATAATCCGTAAATAATTGTATCAGGTACAAAGTTCAATGTAGTCAGGTATAGTGTTAGGTAATGAGTGAAATTAGCCACTTAGATGCATGGTATGAATAAGATTACTATAGTATTAGTAGTTAGTACGCTTTCTTGAGCTTCTGAGGATGCCAACTTTGTTGGCGAAATGCACGTCGACTGATATCTTCGTTGTTTTGGTGTTTGGGTCGTTTCCATTTCTTGAATATTATTCACACCTAAGGTTCCAAATATTTATTTATTTGATCAAATCACTCTGTACCAGTGTCAAACATGACTCTTGGCATTGAAAAAACTCAATAAAGAATATGGTCCGTATTCGAAAATAAAAAGTCGAGGGTGGCCTAATTTGTACGACAGTAATATAATTTCATTCGCATTGAGTGTACAAATATTTCAAAATTTTTGATTATTTCTTTCATTCTTCATAACTCCATCAGTGAAGTAGCAAAATCTGATTTTTTGACTACCCCTCTATCCCAATACATAGACTCGAATAGTAGTCCTGTATATTGTTATTTATGTTTCGTCTACCGATCCATTCATTTAGTGCAAGATAGAGGTCATGTAATTGAAATACTAGATGCAGTTTTTTGTTGGCTTATGATATTATGTTCGATACTAATTTCGTTAATTCCCGATATAGAATCATACTTCCATCGATTTTTCTGCCAATTACGAAGCAAGTGTTTCTGGCGCCCTCCTCAATATCAATACTCATGTCAGTCATGAATAGGTGTATTCGTTTAAAAAAAATCACTGGAATTACTTGGATGGCAGAAATTTGCATTTGATGTAACAAACAGAATCAGTGACAGATATATTACAGATAGGTATATTTTGAAGTGCACATCATAATTTTGAATGAATTGTTTGAAATTAGTTATATTTTTTAGTAATAAAAAAAAACTTGAAATTCTTTGTATTTTTGGGCACGTATCAAACACTCGTAAACTGTGCAAAGAAATCAAAGTACATACCCTTTGATGTGTGAATCCCAGGCATTGGATAGAAGAAGACATATCTTAATAATTAGAAATGAAAATACTAGATACTGGAATCATACCACCAATGGAGAATGTTGAGTGGTACAGGAATACGCTGGTAGGTAGATATAGGTAGAAATTGAACTAATGAAGCCATTTCAAATGCAGACTTTCTGATGATTCCAGCTTGAACATCTCATTCAGTAGAGTGGTGCGATAGGTTATTTCTCGATAGATGATTACATTCAAATAAAACATGAACGCAGTAACATACTTCGAAGTAAACAGCGAAATTTAAATTCCAGTTGATTACATATATTATTCTCCTCGTTTCTAAATAGGATAATACTAATCTTCTTGTCGACAAGAAAGCGGAATGAAATTGCTGCCGTTTGTTAAACGTCGGAAGCCAACAGGATTTATGGATCTATATGTAATTAAAGTTTCCGCTTTCAAGGAGTAAACAATTCTAACGATGAAGCATGTTTACGATAAATATTTCATAACAATAAGGACAGAAAATGGTTCTTATCATATTTTTTCCCTGAAAAATACCAAAAATTAATACAAATGTCGTGTGTGAAAGTAACAGGTCATTATTATAATGATAAATAGTAGATAGAACAGATCCATAGCGTGTGAGGGTAGAAGACGGCTATTATTGTTGCTTCGTCTTGACTTAATTATTTTTGATGGCGTCTTCACTTTTCAGCTGAAGAAAATAACGAGAAACCTGCACACCCAACTTACTTTTTCTACAGGGCATGTCGAGGGGCATATTATCGCTTATTGATTTCGAAAAATAAAAATTTTTGACCCAGGGATCGAAACGGGTATAGCGCTAGCGGATGTAAAAATAAATTAATGAATGAAAGAGTATTGCCTATGAATTCACATTAGCTAATATGCACATTCACATAAGCTAATATGCACCTCCACTTTTGGCTCTTCTCCCGGGGGGTAGGAAGGAACAAGGGGAGGGACTGCATGCGTGCTCCACATCCTCCCGGTCCACGTCTCCTACCTTGCTTATGCGTGGTTTTTGATTTAGCATTCCTTGCAGATACTGAGAAGATGTTGGTTTTTCTGGCGGATTGTTGTGAAGTTATTCTGGGAAAGGCTATAAGCAAAAACCGGATCAAGGTACTGGGCGTTCTAGATGGTTAACTTGGGTTCCCTGTGAAACTGGTTGTTCCCAAAAGAGATCGAGCGATTGATAAATTACTTCGCCGTGTTTGTGGGGTTGATTATCAAAGATTCTAAGCATTGTCTGGTCGCTAGTTAGTGGACTTCTGGGGAGAAAGTACTAATTGAATTTATAAGATACATTCTTGATAACGCTTCCAACTGAGTGTAGCGGTCGCTATGGGTGACAATCCAGAGTACCTTGTTTCCTTGTACCGTTTCCCGGGAGCGAGAAGAGTTTTTTACCTATGTTGTGTATGTCCTCAACTAATACCCTACCTCTAGTATATGTCAAAGTTGTATTACCCAAACAAGCTAAAGTATATCAACGCTGGTGTGGAAGAGGCAGAAGAGCCGTCAGTCTTCCCATCATCACTGAAGGACGAAATTCCCACATTTCGTCGGAACTGAGTAATGATGCTAGTTATCGAACCCATAGAAAATAAAGAAGAAAAAGAAGAAACTTTCATTTTCTCTGAAGTTGAAGACTTCGATCATTGTTGGATTCTCACCACAAGCTAAGTATACAGTGAGCACGTAAAGGTTGGAACAAATTCGTTAAAAGCTCCGACACGTCGATTTTATTTTTCAGCTGCGCACTTTTTGGTGCAATCATATTTTTGATGACGTCATCACTGTTGGAGTTATGACGTCATTATAATTTTTTTTAAATGACAATACCCCATTTTGATAATACTTTCGAATAGAACGCATTTGATGTCTGTGTTTGGACGTCATATTTTTTTATGTTACATATCAACATTTCCAGAAATTCATTCAAGATACTAAGAAACGCATGTTTCTAAATTTAGTTTCAATGGCAACACTGACTGTAAATGAGCTTTCAAAATCACTTTTTATTGGCTCTGTACCCATATCATCGCACTACATGTACGTGAATACCTGTACGTTTCCCAATAGATGGATTGGAAGACGAGGATTTTAACTGTTTTACAAGAGTTTCAACATCGCTTTGTATACTGTCAAGAGGCAAATGGCTTGCAATTCGAAAACTTGATTTAATAGTTTATAGGTTTATTTAGTTCTGTTGTCATGTTTAAATTACATTTTTATGAAAGAAATATCTTTTATTTCTCGGACAAAAGATTACGTAACATGAGAAAAAATATGTCAACCATACACAGAAAAATGCGTTCTTTTTGAAGAAATTATCAAAATAGGGTACTGCCATTTAAAAATAAGTATAGTGACGTCATAACTCGAATAGTGAGGACGTCATCAAAAATATGAGTTGAACAAAAAATGAGCAACTGAAAAAGAAAATCGATGTGTCCGAGCTTTTTTTCCCCAATGGTCACATCAAGCTTTTAGCGAATTTGTTCCAACCTTTACGTGCTCACTGTATAAGTAAACTGAAGTAGATTCACTCCCAGTCGGCGCATTTGATATATTGGGTTGAGATTTTATTTATTTCTGGCATGCGGTGGGGTAAGAGGGGTCGGCTGTGTGTTGTCCTGTCTCACTTGGTGTCACGTACGGCGTTCTATCTCGGATTCATTTTGGTTGTGCGATAGCACAGAATATGTCCGCTAAACGCAAAATTCGGGGTGGGGATGTCGACACAAATATGGCGGCGAGTGAACTTACTTCTGTTTACTTATTTACGGTGCCACAAGCTTGTTTTCTTCTAGCAGATGTAAGAACGGCCGACATCACATAGCTGCGTTACCGACCAAAACTATTGAATTGACATATCATTTGATTCTTAGAAACACATCATATTATTATGATTCTATCGAAGATGGATCAGTACGAAAGCTTGTGTTGCTAAAATCCCTAATTTCCTTATCACTCTAGGAGGCAGTGCTATGACCCTAATTTTATGTAACAAACATTACAACACTATTAATTCATGAATTTCGGTTTGTGGCAATTGGTTGTAATTACAGAATGCGACTTTGTTCATTCGTTTTCGAAGCTCGGAGTGAGGACTGTGAGAGTGTGCGGTGACTGTGATATGTTGGGTGTATAGTTGCTTCATTGTGATATAGAGAGGATTTGGCTTTTAACCAGTAGCGTATTCAGCGAATATTTTTGTTTTCAGGGGCTTTTTATTAGTTTGACTTGCATGTATCGATATAACTTGTGTGATGGAATTTTTACCCACCACCAGTGTTTCGTATAATTTGAAGTTTGGCACAATACAAGAATTTCGAAGTGATAAATCAATAAAAATGAAGAAAAGAGAAAAAAAAAAAAAACCAAATATCCAGATGAACACTTCAAATTCTGCAGGATTCATCCAAACCATCCTGTTAAAATGTTTCTGATACATTGCTTTTGAACTTGAAAATTGCACCGGCTTGCTGAGAAACTTCACCTAAAGGAATGTGGGAGGCTCTCGTCTTTACGTTAACATTGACTTTTTCAAGAGTCAATGCAAATTCTCAGTTCAAACTCAAGTAAATATTTAATTTACTGCTCATTTATTGTAATAGAATCTTTCAATTGACAATAAATATTCCACAGGCTATCGGTGATCATTTTTTTGGTGCCAGGTTGGTAATGAATTTTAGTTTTTACTATTTGAAACACTGTATTTTGATACACTGATATGTGCCATGTGTCAGCAATGACAAATGTCGAATTATTTTTGGCTGGGGATTGGTTATAATAATTTGACATTTTTCATTGCTGACACATGGCACACGTCAGTGTATCAAAATACTGTCAAGAATGGCGCTAATCCAAAACCTTATTTATTTTATATGGTAACAAAATCCACTGTCAAGATTCATATTTCATAATTTGTTGAACTGTTGAATTACTTGAAGTTCAAACATCGGTCATGTCGAGCTTGGCTTGGTTCGATTCATAAAAAAAACAAAACATGTGTTATTGGCACGGCTATGAAGACTTCAACGAACTTTTTCATTGAATGAAAATGCCCGTAGCAGTAACACGAAACTTTAGTGAATACCAGATGATAGATGAGAATTGGACGGTGGAGGGTCGACAGTCGACAGGTGAACCCAGAGTGGATTTGCACTGTCGAACCCAGAACTAGTTCTCGGCGGTAAAGCCTTCTTGACGAACCTCTGAGAAAGATGTCCTTAAGCGAGTTTTTATAGTGCCCATTTGGTAAGAAACCCTTGTATATAATATTCTATTTATTGCTTGTGTGTTGACTTGTCCTGGTTGGGCGAATATATGAATATGGGGCTTTGTTGTGTCCTGGTTATTGTGTCCATTAAAATCTACCTGATGGTATCTTTTGAATTTGCGAATTGTTTTATTTATTTGTTAATAGGAAGCCAAGAAGAAACGAAGTTTGTTCTTCCTGACTACGTCCCAAGCGATAGGGCTTATAGCTTCACTAAGACCCTAGTCGCGACATAGTTTCAAATATTAATAACCAAAATTCATTGCCAACCTGGCAGCAAAAAAACGATCACCGATAGCCCGTGGAGTATTGTCATTTAGATTATTCTTACGCCATTCAACATTAGGTCAAAACTCCTAATGTCAACAGAAATATCAAGAAGACAAGTGAATCCAGTGCGTTGGTTATTGTTTGCATGTGCTAGGGTCTCCCACCAGCCCTTAGCCAGGAGAGTGAGTATAACCAGTTTTCATCAACCTTTTTCACGTAAATTGTTTCAGTAAAGTGAATCTCCAAACACAATTCCACAAGAGTTATTAGGGTACTATTGATCAATTGGAATAATTTGTCCATGAGATCTTTCGGGACCACAAGGTATCGAGATATTGTGACTCAGCTTACAATCAATTGAATTGAGTATTATATATAGAACTCTATCATCCGAACTATGATTCATGTATATTGCCAAATCAAATAGGATCCAAGGGTGGGAACAGACTGAATTGCCTTACCGTCGTTAAGTATACATGCAGCGGTGATAGCCAGGACTCTAATACGAAAAGGACATTATGATTTGAATAGTATAGTAAACGATTACCTCTCAATGCAGTATCCCAATGGGTAGTACAAGAAAGGCTTCAAGCGGTTACTATATTATACAAACCGGTGCTGTGAAGCTTTTTGTTTCGGGTTGTGAATTTGGGGTCTCTACCTGAATTCTCATCTCAACAACCTATGGTAGGTACGGTCAAGCCTTACATTTGGCCCTGAGACTTCGGCAGACTTAGACGTCCTTTTGGTTCCTCGGGCGCCAGCTTTGTTCGGTGTGCTACAATTATCAGAGTAGCAACATATGGAAATATGTTCGGCATCCAGGGTTCAGTTATCTTGACCAAAACCTGATATCACAAGTGAGTGCAGGCATTAATTGCACTATTTATGAAACTGAATTTCACTGTCAGCTCTGACTCTGTCACTCCACTCCGCGCATCCAGAAATTCTAAAGGGAATTGAAACAATAAATAGAGAACGAATCACAGAAACATTTATTCCACCAATAATAATAATAATAATACTCCCTCACAAACACTCATAGAGTGTACACAAAGGCCTAGCCTGTACGGGTAGAGGACGGCTATGATTACCTTTTAACGTGCTAACGGCTAATATCCATCAATTTATTGGAATATTCAGGGCTATGCAAATTGACAGTTGCACCAACTTTGTAACGGATAATTACTACTGCCAACTTGCAAAAAAGGTTTCATCCAGTCTTTCTGGAATAAACTATCCAGGTGAAACATGGTCGAATGCAATCCAATTTTTAGAAGAATCGAAATATTTGTTGGTCACTACAAAAGTTTGAGTCACAGGGACTATTTGTGGAAGTTTGCCGTAACGTCTCGATAATCGATGTTTTACGAAAAAAGTTCAATTTATATCGTCCATCTACCTACGATTTGACCTCTTCTTAAGAAAACCAAGGGCAATACCGTCCTGGCAGATCGAGCGGTCAGATGGTAAAGGTAGTTTTAAAGGCAAACGTACTGTTCATTGGCCTTTGACTCGATTTTGTCTAGATATTGGTAATGAAGATGTTAATCCGGTATATCAAGTAATGGGTTTCGTGGGGTTCCGGAAGTTATCATACTTCCTCCTCTTTTATCATTTCCTCGGTAATCCTCTTCAATCACTTCCTCGGTAATACCAAGAGCAATGCCGAACTGGCAGATCAAGCCGTTAGCTGGTAAATGCAGTTTTCAATGAAAACGCAGATATTGATATTGGTGTTATCGATAAGATAATCAAGCATTTGATTTTATAGACGAGAATGCATATGAATAACTGCGGGGATATTACGGACTTTTGACAGAATATTGTAACAGAATTCAAAAGTAATACCCTTCATAATGAATTATGGATGTATGGGGACGTATGATTGTTCTGAGAGTATGTACCAACATTTCCCAGTTCTTTCCAGAGGTGTCTGTTGTTTTTACTTCTGTTTACTCTGAACTGCAACTATGCTTTTTTCTCGCGAATAATGGCATATTTAGTTTCATATCTAAGTACTTTGTGCTAGATCCAGTATCCAAGGCACCTATTTCGCTTATATTTACTGAGTGCTTCGTCTCTGAGCGACATCATAGCTTTAATAACCTGTGATCTACGGGATACGCGGCCGAGTAATCTTTACCATTTGCAAGGGATTGTGGAAATTAAAAACTGCTAGTAGGCTTCCATTTATTATCCCAACTTTCAGTTGAATTATAGAGAATAATCAATATTTTCTAAATCACACAAAACATTTTTTCGGTTGACGTTTGAAATCGCGGAAAGTGTATAATGAGACTTCTATCGAAAGGGTACAGATACAGTGGTTAGAGACACGTGACACATTTTTTAAATGATATACACTTTGGCAATATAATGAGGTCGATGATTTTGGCTGAGAATGGGAACGGGAGGGTACAGAAATAATCTGCTCGAGGGGAGGAGATATGAAGTCATGATGTCTCCAAGATGTCTGGAGGAATGATTGTCAGAATAAAACAGGTCAATATTCAAATCTCCAGTGAACATTATTTCATCAACATCAAGTGCGACCAAACCGACGGAAGATTCGAGGTCATCAAGAATCCCTTTTATAGAGCAAAAGGTGGACAGTGAAATACACCAATGGCGTAATTCTCGTTAGATAGTACAAGCAATATCCAGAGTTGTTCAGTGTTGTTTCGGGGAATATTCAACAGCTGTGTACCCATATTTACATAAAGTGCCACGTGAGGTGTCGAGTGGTGCCAGGGGCCTAGATACAAAAAATACTTGAATATTTCAAGCTGACCCTAGAGAGAACTTGCAAATTCCTAATGTATTCGATTTTGTTCGCGGAGAGTTTTCAAATTCCGTAAAGTTGATGAACAATATTGAGCTAAAGCTCATTTCATTCCTTGTGATATCTAATAAGTGTCCGATATTACAGGACCATTCCTCCATTATTCTTAAGGTGAAAAGTTCTCATAAATATGGGTCCGCGAAGCATTCAGTTCTGAGATGAAGGGTGTGCAGAATTTATGTTTGTTTTGTTTTTTCGTGAATCACTTTTGAAAAATTGTCAATACCTCGACAAAAATCTTTTGATATGGGAAAATCAAATTTTATTTCAGTTTGGCCCTAATTGTAGGGGCCGCTACTTACAGTTATTTGCCTCTTTAGGGGAGTCACAAATCTTTCATGCATGTATGTATCACATTTTCTTTCAGAAAAATCGATTTCTCTATTATTATTACGTGAAAAAGGTAAGCTTGTCAAAGGTTACTAGAAGCCGTTTCAGAGATATTTTGATTTAAATCATTCGATACATGTTCGTCTAAAAGTGAAACAATAAAAAAATTCATTCAACACTGAACTTTGAATTTTTTAACAACAATGAACAACGGAATAATGGATAAAAAAATCACAATAAATGTGTAAGCAATAGTCAATCTTCTTCTGGAAAATTCCTGAAAAATTTTGAATCGTTCTACAAGAGTCATTCATTTTATTTCTTAATCCTCCTTCATTTTGGATGAGTTTCATGCATAAATCACATTTCATTTCGTAATTTAAGTAGTCTTTCAGTAAAATTGGCAAATCTTCTTCAAGGAAATTATAATAACTCTATCCGTTTGATCTTCTCGAAATAAGGAATGGCTCTATGAAATAATCTCCAAGGATTCCTGCTCACGCGTTAAGAGAGAACTGTTCTTGAAAATATGTTTCCTGTATCCTGTATCACATGGGGGTTTTCCTCTAACCACAAATGATTGTTGTGAAAATTGTGTATTAAGTTGGGTGAGAAATTTGCTTCGTCGATGATCAGGATTAAATTTCCAAATAATGGATTTTGAATGAGATATTGGAGAAATGAACGACAAAAGTTCTTACGCAACGATAGTCACGAGGGAGGGATGCCTGTACTATATGAGTATGGTAGGGATTTAACACATCCTTAACTGAAATTTTTCTTGCCAGAATATGAGAAATGTCATCAATATTTTTATGGTTCTTTTTCCGCGTGTTCTTCTATACCAGATTAAGAACTTCTTCCTCGGTTTCTGGGTTTTCTTACCGTCCGATCTGCACCCGAAAGATGACTAGCTTTCTCATACTTTTCAGCGTGAATTCTTGGAAATATTTTTGGAGTAAAAAGTTGTTTTGTTCGGATAACGCTCCTGATACAAACGTCTAGCCTCATATTAATTTCCGTTAGTAAGTAGTAAAATGTAGGTTAGCATATTCTGCATTTGTAAAGTTTAACATTTTGCAACAAATAATTACAATAAAAATAAATAAATCTTGTTCCTCTATGAAGATATTATTTTTAACATGACAGCACAAAAAAGACATTGGAATAAACTTATTAGCGTTATTAGCCTACTTGATAAGTACTTTTATCTTCAAAAAGTTCGCGACTCAATGAAAAGAAATGCATCGATTAATTTAATTAAAAATATTTTGAATTCGGCTGCTAGTAGCTACTTTTGAAAAACATTATTTTTTCACGAAAAAATCATTGAGGGATTTATATTCTTTTGAAAAATTGTGGTATATACACGCACAACAGAGTTGTGACTTTCCAAAAGAGACAAAGACCTGTAGGTGTCGTCAAAATATCGACATTATTAAAAAAATAATTTACGAGAAAACAAAATAAAAATAAAATCAAAATACCCTGTATCTCAAAAATGAAGGACACTAACCAATTTTCATCAAAAACGAATTATCCCAGAATCAGAAATGATCACATCAGATATTTAAAGAACCAAAATTGATGAACTGAAAAATCACAAGACGGTATATCTGTGAATGAGAATAAACACAAATGTGAATACGGATATTCGATCAAACCGTCAAATTACATAAACAATAACTCATAAAAATGATAAAATAAAATAACAGAATATTGCAAGTTTACAAAGCGTAATATTCGAAATTCAAAGGAACTATAATCGTCGAATCAGTATACCACAAGACCTAAAATTGGCATATCAAAAATCATCATACGAATAAATGCTGATAACGAAAAGTAAGGAACCGAAAATTTTCAAAAATTAGAGAGGTTATAGCGTAGCGAAACGCCGGTTGATCTATTCTCTCAGAGATGGCGTAGCGTGCGGTTAATATACTTAAATAAATTCTCATGTCCCCATTAAATTCCTTCTCGTTTCTGTCCTACCACCTGATATTACTAAAATGCTAAGGCTCAATTTAAAGTATATCACCTGTATTAGTTATCACGAAAGTAATATAATTCCGCCTCCAAATCTTTTGTGGATTGACACGCTACATCTTCCGAAAGCGTCCTTATGGTAGGTAGGTAATGGGAAGTATTTTGCCGATATATGGGTAATAATTGAGATCTGACCTATTGCTAAGGTTGATCGTAGCATGATTGGATTATGAGTTCAGTGAAATTGGTTGTTTCCTTCGAAATTCTTGAAAATCAGCACCCAACAATTGAATTCTCGAGTAAATCGAGGAAGGAACAAACAAATGAACGATCAATATGAGTCCGAACCAGACGATTAGATTTGTTCTACTAGAAGTCAGCGCCATCTGAGAGCTAATAGAGCAAGTTTCTACCAGGGATGATGATAATTGAAAAGGAACCACGCGACTTTGATTATATTCTAAGAACGTTATCGTATTGTTGGATCTTTTTCTATAATAAGAAACTTCTTTTTCCTTCTTGCTTGAATCATTAGTAAATAGATGTCGCCAGAGGTCTAGTATGCGCCTTGTACTTCTACACATAATGAATGTCAAGCTGTTGGTTGGAACCTTTATCTCAACTTTTGCAATTTGGCGCTTGGTTCCTTTTCAATTATCATCATCCATATTATTCGCTATAAAATTTCTGCTAGATTTCGATTCTGATCATTTTATATCTTACATTACATTACGTTTCCTTAAATAACACGATACAACATTTTTTTTCGGATAATTTGTTGGTTTTACGTTTTTAAATAATACTAAATGATGTTTCTATGAAATTATGTTTCGTTAGTTTTTTATTTTGACGGTTTTACGATATGAATAGCTTAGGTGATTGAGATTTGCGATTACTTTCGTTTCTTAACTAATTCAAATCTATGATAAATAATTCTTACCGGTTTCGCGTATGATGCTTTATCGGTTGTCATACAAACGCATTAGATGAATTCCTTTTCAGATTATAAATTAGTTCTATACATTTCATTCAGCTATATTAGAGTCTTATAAGCAGTTATTCTGACAAACGATCAATTCTCCATTTTATTGGTTTTTCCTATTAACTGTTTTTTCATTTATTGTTATTAAGAAAAAAATTCTACTTTTCTTTGGGCCACCTACAAGGAGTCAAATATCGCATTGTCTCTTTTCCAATTTAATATTTTCGCATTTTCTGCTCTGAATATTATTTCAATATCTTGCGTGCATTTTCTTTCCAAAGGATTTCCAGATTATTTTTCTTTATGATTTTTATCATTGAACTGATTTCAATAAACCACTGCGCGTATTCCAATTGCTCCTGAATTCTGATCATATTTCTGTGGTTGGTGAATGCACAATCAGGATGGGGAGCAATCCTACAAAGTATTTCCAAAACCATAAATTCCGAAAGGAATTCCATTTCAATCGAACGATGTTCATAAAAGTTCAGTAAACCGCTAGCCGAGATAGAGAGGGTGCATAATTCAGGTTTTTCAGACCTCTATTCAGTTCAGACCAACCACTGCGTTTGCCAGCCGGAGTACGTGAATGCGTCCCTTCGGCGAAATAGATGACCGCTCATAAAATTTAATTCAAGGGTGGGTAGAATCAGAAATCACGAACTCTTGTTATTCCTGTGACTTTCGGATGCAACAGATATGATTCAACCTCATTCAAGTTTCGTTGAACAATGAAATATTTGTGTGTAGGAATTGAATGATCAGAACTGACATTTGACAGGCGTAACAACTCGAGACACTCCCTCGTCTTGGCATGGGTGCGATTAACGTGTGGTGTCATCTGTGTTTAACCCTTAACTGGACCATGTGTATGTTATATCCAGAATCATCACACGTCTATTAATGGGTTTTCTTGATTTTTTTCTTCATAGCTGTTTCAATCGAAAGTTCGTAAGTGGTTCGATAATGAAATGTAACTTTGAAACTTCTTGGAAAAATTCTTGAATGCTTGGAGGGGCCACCTTACTGTTCTTCTGGCTGTGATCGGTTATGGGACGTTACACAATTCACATAACGTAATTTTCATTGAAATGCATATACGACAAGTAGTGATGAAAAATGGAAAGAGACCAAATATGAAACAGCCTACAGAGCCTTCAACTGTACTGACTTCTCTTTCTTTGGTAGGGTGAATTACTGCGCCGTCGCAACACACATAGATCATATTGACCTGATTTGTAGATCGGTGCATTTGGTAAAATAGCAATATTGATGTTCATTTAAATTAGGAAACAACACAATGAGCTTTCTCAAACAATAGTATTTTCCTTTTCTCTGCTTCTTTACGTTTCTGGCCTTTTTTCTCTGTATGAGATCTTGTCTCAAGTTGGGAAAGACTGCTTCGAAGGTGCTTTATTTTCTGGAATGTATTCGATAGGTGTTTCCATTGCTTGTAGTTCAATATTTGGTTTATTTGGTTCTTCACCATGCTGAAGCAATGGCGGTGTCTGAAGTGGAAGGAAGTGAGGAAACCTCAGATGAATCTGAATATTTAACTTGTCCATTTTTATGGAATGTATAGTTTTTCGTCATCGTCACTTGACTTTTCAATATCTGATATTGATGTTGGAAGGGAAAAAAGGCAAATATTTTATCATGACGGGTAGGAACCATTTTGTTTATTTTCATTCTGAAATGCAAAATTATTGTTAGGTGTTTTTGAAGTGGAATTTGGGTATTGTAGACAAAATTCACAAAAAATAATCTTGAAATACCATCCTAAAAAATTGGTTATGCATACAATAGGATACTTAACAAGCGTGATTCTTTCTTTAATCTTGGCAATGGGTACTATGGGATACATAAAATAACAATTCTATTTTTATATCCAAAATCATATCGCTAAAATGTTTCTGGCGCAAATAATTGTATTGCATACATCTATTCCACGCAACCGCCGTTAATGAGTAATCATGTAGTAGTTTCAACAAATTTGTATAGATTGTTGAGAAAAATTGTTAAAATTGTTATATCCGTCAACCGGTTGCACCCCTACGTATAACCCTCAGAAGTCAGAGACTTGTGCGAGCTAGGAAAAGACGTATCCCTTACCTTTCAATACGTGTGATGCCATGCACGAGACCAGTGGCAATGCTGAGATTCGAATTCATGCCCTTTGGCTTATTAGAACTTAACCCGCATACCATCGCACAGATGTCTGAACTGTTAGTTCAACAGTATAGAATAAAGAGTATTCGACCTGTAAACTAGATCAAGCACCTTGATTGAACCATTCATGGTTAATGATATTTTGATAATCATAGCGTATCCTATAAGATATTTCATCAAACTAAAGGTTTTAGAAAGTACCATTCGATCGATTTACAGTTGATCGCTTTGGTATTGCTCTGGAGATGAAAATGGTTACTGTGGGTCAACTATAGAAGATAGAAATACGCCTTTGTAGACTTTACTGTAACCTTTCTGAAAAACTACAATACTTTAGAATACGATTTTCTTGTACCACTTGAAGTTTAGCCAACCTTAGCCGCCATGTAAGCACCCGAGAATTGTATACAAAACAATATATATTCTCTAATAAACAGAAACTTCATAAAAATATATTGAAAAGAGCAAGATTTCGTGAAAAATTCCCTAAACGACAGTGAAAACTGTCAACAAGAAAATCTGTTGCGTGTATTAGAATAGAAGGAATAGAAATGGGGGCGTGGATAGCAAGTTTGTTCATATTAGATTTATATTATGTAAGGATGAATCATTGGTAGTTTCACGAGAAAAATTTTGAAAATATATCAGAACGCTATAATATTCAGGAAGTTCTCAGACTGTCTGCACAATATTCTCAAAATATTTTCTATATACAGATTTAGAAAAAAGGTAAACTCAGGGATTTTGATGAGACTTACTATAATTCGTTAATTAGTTTAGAACTTGTAACATATCGCTTCTATTTTTTTTTTAACAAATTACAACCACTATTGCTAAGCTAATTCTTTCTATTTGCAAACTCTGATTGTAACTGATTGACCATGAATAATTATCTGCCCTCTCAGGTAGGGTGAATCCATGATGGGGTCACTGGAGGACGTCTGAGAGTGAAGAAGACCCTCAAAAAAGGAGGCAACGGTTTTACTGCGCCAATTGAATGACATATCATAATATGGCAGAAAGTGCTAAGAATTGCACGTTAAAAGGTAAGACCCCGTTAACCCTCGGCTAGCATAAGTTTAACGTGAATGGTAAAACAAAAATTTCATATAAGTTTATAGGACTCCGTTATGGATAGAATATTATCTGAAAATAAACCGTATCTAACATAACATCTCATTTGGTACATACTGAAAATACTTTCAACTAGGTTTATTATTTGATATTCGAGCACTGAAAATGGGATATTGGACGCTTATGATGTCACTCAATGAGAACAAATAGTATTGAACCCCTTCACCACACAAGTAATCGATTTCCTAGATGCGCATTTCGATAACAAATTTATCTTCATCAGTTTAGTAATTCCTACTGATGAAGATAACTTTGTTATCGAAATGTGCATCTAGGAAATAAATTACTTGTGTGGTGAAGGGGTTAAATACTTTTTGTTCTTATTCGAGCACTGAATGAATAAATCAGTTCGGTAAGAATACATAACGACCATTTGGGTTGGTGTTGTTCATTTTCTAGTTTTTCCTACAGCGAAAAGGTAAATAATAGCCGTCGTTCACACTCACATACTATCCTATTGGTTACACAGTGAGATTGTTTGAGGGTGTACTATTATCATTATCAATTTTCAAAAGGAAACGGAGGATACCAGATATGAAATATGCTGTTTGAATCAGAATTTCTTGAACATAGTAGATAAATTTGCACAATCTATTATTAGAACACATTCAAGGTGGATTAAAATATAATGTTTTATCTATCGGAGGCGATCCATCACATTTTCACAGTGTAGGTAAGATACAACTCAGTCAACTGGAAGTTATTGACCTACCCAGTTATGATGTTTTAAAATTTGAGCACACATTGAATCGCACAAAAATATAAGAAGAAAATTATCAGGCTAATAAAGGTGGTATGCAAAACCGACAGGAATATATCGAATACAATTAATATGAAATTGAAGTGTTATGCATTCGGATGTTCATCACAGAATTTTGAAGATTTATTTCAATTACTTAGAACTTACGAAATTGTTGCAAGAGAACTTTGGAATCGGGCTTCATACATAACATAACATCACAAGAATGTAAGAGACGATATGAAATCACCTTTTCGAAATAATGAAAGAGAGTATTCACCCAAAGAGAAACATATAACATCATCTCAAAACATTTGGGGACAACAGAAGCATATTTTTTTGGATCAAATTCAAAGGGAACATGTAGAAAATATATTTCGTAGAAATTTGATCCAGCATCTTGCAATTGATAGTAGTGCCCGCGCGTAGTATACAGCCATCTACCTACTTTTTTCTTTCTTATTATATTTTTTAATTAACAACTAGCTAGAGTTCCTTAGGTTGTTACAGGGGTAGTTAGCAAGTTTTTGTTTCAACTCGAATACTATGAAAAAACAAATATTTCAATGTTTTTTGGAGATGGTATATATTTCGAACTTAGCGACGTCGACGAGGTCGGCAAGTTAAACTTTTGAACTATCTGCCCTGACTTTATCGCAGAGGTACAGTATTAACCAAGAATCAAACTGATAATAATTCTACAAGAACAAGATATGATGAAAATAATCTGGGCAACCACAGTCCGGTAATGGTTATTCCAAAATTCATAAAAAAAATCGGATTTTGAGTAGTCTATTTCCAAACGTATGACAAATCTCATCAGGAACTTTCACTTAAACCATTTCAAGTTGGATTTTCACTGTGTTGAATGTAAATGGAACTGATTATTCCGAAGTTATAGCACGCTACAAGCTTTCTCATCAGCGGCACAACATTTCAGGTTCAATATTGAGAGAATTTGAAACACTGTGGGTTGGACTACTAGGTCAAATATGCAATATTTCATAACACAACAGACCAGTTTTAGATACCTTGTTCAGTTCATGCCAGAAATATTATATTTCCTAAGTGAAAATATTATGAAATACAAAAAAAAATATGCGATTTGTTGCCCATTAAGTTGATTCAGTTAGAATCTTGAGCATTTTTTTGTTGTATTGTTGTTAGTATATTTACACAATTTTTCTGACTGAGGTGCTTGAAAAATCTACATTTTGGTCTAGAAAGATGTTGTTTGGAAGTAGGTATAATCATGGATTAAACGATTTTCCTGTAAAGAAGTTCATTCTAAATTTATACGAAGAACCACGTACGAGTAGACCGAGTTTGATACAGGGAACTACAAGATATGGGATGGTTGTTCATTAATTGGACATCCACTTGGATCATCATAGCAGCCAATCTCGTGAAAAAATAACATTGCCCAGCAATAGATGATTGTGAATGTTGGTAAACAATATACTAAGTGCACTGTACGAACGGAAGAGTTAGGCAGGAGAGGGACAGCTTCACTTCAATCAGTAATGATTGCCAACGGAAGAAATTGAATTTGAATCCTTACATAATTCGACAAGTAATATCGGCATTTTTTTAAATGATATATTTGCTTGGGCTTAACAAATTTTGTATACCACACGCCCTGAAACTGTTTTGAAAGTGCTGGAAATTTTAGGTCTCAGGTGTCCGGTCTGTGCCCTCAAACATTACTGATACTTGCAAAATTACATTATCTTGCTTTGTTCAAAAATGATAAAGGATGTAAATTGTCGATTAAATTGTTTAACGAAACATAGTATTCGAATTCGTCATTTAGAATTCCCTCCAAGGAAATTGAAATGGCTTTATTGCTGTATTTCATTGCCCTAACATAACTTCAGCGGTTGCATAGAAGGGAAAGTGCACATTCAAACCATTAAACTATAGAAACTTCCATTAAGCCATTCCACATTGTTAATTGAATCGGTTTGTACTGCGGAGTTGATATTTGAATTTTACAAATCACAATCCACTTGGGAAAGCTCACGTTGGTAGTCATTGCATGCCTTGAAGTATATTTTCTAGACAATATGATAGTATCATCACTGCAAGTGAAATACTAGGTTTAATTTTAATTTCCATTCTATATTTAAACATTGAGATTCAATTTCGGAGTGCATTTAATAGCGAAATGGAATTACTTTGATTTCGTTTCATCAGCATTGACCAAACCTATTTGTAATGAGACATTTCGTTCATTAATTCACAGCCCTGCGATTTTTTTAATACCTTGGATATTTCTGTTGGTATCTATCCAGGTATCTATGACATCTGGATTATATACCAATTTGTGTATTCTTGAAGATTTACCAATTGGGAGCCGAAAAAGCAAATTGAATGCGTAATTGAGATAGAGGACGTGGCCATGAGAAAATCAAACTGTTTCCTGAATCTGAATTGCGAGTTACGTCGCTGATAAAGTCGACTCCAGCATCCTGATCGCAGTTCTTACATTCGTAACTTGCGAGAGTGTCAGTTACAAGTTTTAGAGAAATATTAAACACAATCATAATTAATTGAGCTGTTACCAGCTGAGAAGTCACCTTTGATAATATCATAAACTGTAAACAGACGTAGGTAGTTCAAAAATTAGTTGTTTGCTGAACAAGTTTCCAAGTAATTTACTTCATATGATGTGACTATTCACTCAGTCAAATAGTTATTTGTTAATTTAGAGCGTAGAGTGATAAATTGCTAGTCAATACAGGGAATCTTTGAAGAGTGGTACCTAATGGGACTTCTGTGTTCAAAATTTACACAAGATTATTCTATAAACTCAGCTCTCGGAAAAAAAAAGGAACGTTTGATTATTCTTTCACGACATGAGAAAAAACACATGCGAAAAATAAGCACCCAGTAGCTATCCAATATGCAATACTTCACAATAAATCGCATGCCTCCAAAAAAATGAGGTAGGGAAAATTTCTCTTTCTGAATTTGCTCCATACCTCAACAATATTAACTATTGTTTCTGCATTATCCATACTCAGATTCATTAGGTGATGAAAATATATCCAACTATAATCCACTTATTTATTTTGAACTTGTAAAATTGAGCAATTTTAATTCATTTCAATAAATTATTATAGTAATTGATCACTATGGCTAAGCAAACTCTATTTATTTGTGAACTCTGTAACTGACCAACTACTATCTCCCCTGATGTTGAGCATCTGCCTCATGTATCGGTGCAGAGTTCTTCTTTAAGACTCTTTCATCTTACTGATCATTTTCTTCACTTTGTTGATTTCCACCTCCATTCTGTCTTCGATTTTTTCTGCCCCCATGTTCATTACGTCTATCCCATTTTTTCTTCCAACCACACAAAGTTCCTCTTTCAAGCTTTTCGAATTTTCTAGAAGCGCCTCCTTCAAACCATCCGAAATTTTCAGAAGCTCTTTTCTCATATTTCTTGGAGTTTATCTACTAGATTCTTCGAATTTTGTTGTAGTTTATCTTGCAAATTTGCTAAAAGTTTTTCGTCCAGACTCTTCGAATTTTGTTGAAGTTCTTCTTTCGAACTCACTGAGTTCTATTGAAGTTCATCTTTTAAGTTCACCGAACTTTCTAGAAAATTGTTTTCTGAAGATTTTGTGGTTTCGTTGAGTATATTCATTATCGAACTCAGTTCAGTTGCAAAAACTTGGAAAAAAAATTTCAGCGTCTTCTCCTCCTTCAATAATTACTTCTGAAAGTAATTTCTGGAGTTTATAATTCCCGTTCCTCCAACTCCTGCTTCAATTCACTGACCTACAAATCAACCAGACGAACTTTCCTCAAAAACTTTTTGTTTTTCTTTTTTGTGTGAGAAATCCGTTTGTTTCACATGAAATAGTTTTTGAGCTTGTTTTCTCGTAATACGCAAACTTTCCACTTCGCAAACACTCATTTGTTGAACGGGCCACTAGTTTATTTGGCGTGTAAAAAGCATTAGTATCAGTTATTTTAATACGGAGACTGTCCACAACGAGAACATTTATTCATTCCTTTTCCTTTTTCTGACACCACTAATGAAAGTACACCCTACTACAGTCTACTGATTTGTTTCAAACCTGTAATATATAACTATAATTTTTTATGTCAATTAACTAGTAATTTATCAGTATAGCTTTGGCGGCAACTTTGTATATTTGCGAACTATGAAGTTACTAACTTCTGCAACAACTAATATCTGCCCTGATGTTGAGCGTTCGACTCATAATATCGGTGCAGAATTCTTCGCGAAGACCCTCGTATAATCTTCATTGTCTGCTCGCGTCGAGATAGAGCCATCTAGAACAATTCGAAAATCTGTTTCATTGCAATGCGACGATGAGCAATCATGTCCGCTCAACAGGCATGGCTTCCGCATGTTTTGTTTGTATACAATATACCGGGTGGCTACGGAAGTATTGCCTACGGAATATCTCAATTATTGTATGAAGTAGGTTTGTGAAATTTGGAGCGTCGATATAATGACATAAGAGCTAGAATTTGAGCATATTGACATGTCGAAGTTAACTTCCGGTCTGACCGGAAGTAACATCAACTTTCTTATTTTAAATGGAAACCCTATTTTTTTTTCTTTTCGCTTTATTCAGCATTCAATTCCCTTTCTAATGACATATGACAAGTTGGTATCTAACCAGAAACTAGATCAGAAAAAAATTATTATTGAAATTCACCGAGTAGGCCGTGGAAGCAAAATGAAAGCCAAAAATTGAAAAGTTGGCTATCGAAACCATACGTCACTTGATAACAGTTGCTACTACTGTGATATTTTATTTTCATTCGTCGGCGTTATAAAAAGCCGCCAAAAAAAATATTGGAAAAATTGGGAAAAAAACAATACTCTGTAGGTCCATAACTTAAATAGGAACATACAACTTTTTCTTGCCTGTACTACTCAGCATAACCATTCCTTTCTAATGATATAATAGAAAGTAATTTTTTGAAATGAAATACCAAAAAATCCAATTATTATTCATCAAATAACAAAACAGATTATCGCCATACGCAAAAATAACATTGGAAATAATGTGGAATGATAAATTATATCCTGTAGGTTCTAGGTTAAATAGGAACATAAACGTACTTGGTCTGTGCCATCGTCCATAGATATTCTAATATCTACCTATGGACGATGTTTGTGCTATTCAGAATAATCATTCCATTGCAATAATCATTCGAACCAAAATATTAACAAGTAGGCTGATTAAGATGTATTTTGGAATGAAACAAAAAAGAAACGAGAGCTCTCACGAACGCTGCTATCCATATTATTTTGACGTTCGAAGTCGTGTTTTTGATTCTGCCATTTTAAAAGGGTTTGGAAATCGAAATCAGTTAGTGGAATATTCAAAAAATGCCCCGTTATTCACGAACCGAACAAATGGTGAATGTTTAAAAAATTCTAATGCCGCTGAACGATTGTATTCAGAGCGATATCCAGGGGGGCAGCAACCGTCAAGAAGGTATTTCCAGTGGCTTGAAGAAAAATTAAGAACTGAGCCTGATGTTCACGAAGACCAAGAAGCATTTGTTATTAATGAGGAAACTGAAATTAATGTATTAGCTTTAGTACAATATGATAGCACAATTTCCTCAAGGCAGATTGGCGCCGAATTAGCTATAAGTAAGGACTCTGTTAGGAAAATTTTGAAAAAACATCGATTTAAATCCTTCAAGTATCAGTTGCATCAACATTGTTATGAAAATGACGGTGAAAGGCGCCTGGAATATTGTAATTGGTTTCTTCGACAAAATGCTGAGAATCACCTATTTAACTATTATGTCTTTTTTACGGACGAGTCAAGATTTACCAACAATGGATTATTTAACAGGAATAATACAAGGTAGGTACTGTACTTTATTTGGATTATTGTCGATAGTCGAAGTGTAAAGTGCTAAAAGTGTGAACGGTCTTTTGTTTCAGGTACTGGGCGATAGAAACCGAGCACCGGTTTCGACAAGGTGGCTTCCAGGAGAGATTTGGTGTGAATGTTTGGGCAGGAATAGTTGGAACTCATATTGTTGGCCCCATTATTTTTCAAGGGCAACTAACCGGAGAGAGATACTTTAATTTTTTACGAATGAAATTTCGGAATTCATTAACAACCTACTAGTCTAGTCAACAAGTGCCATTTAGACCAACTTTTTTCAGCAGTCTCCGAAAATTATGATTGAGGTGTTATTCGATTCGGAATGACATCCAGATGATTTTTGAAAAAAATGAAGTTCCGCATGAAAAAATTGTAAAAGTTATTAAATATTAACTAAAAAAAAAAAAGATTGCTTTAGTATTTTGTAAATATCTCAAAAACTAATTAAAATTTTTGAAATCTAAAAAAAGATTCAAAAAGAGGAGGAAATTTCCTAAAAAAAAGCTCAATTCCCAGAATTGTAGCATCAATATTTATAATTTTCCCAGAGGGATGAAAATATGGCCGAAAACGGGTACTCTGGCTCGGGCAAGCCACACCCACTTTGGACACTTTAACAATAAAAATTATTTTAAAATACTAAATATGAAAATAAAAAATTGGAAAAATTCAGGCACTAACTGAATAGATTAATGAACAATAATCCGCTTGAAAAAAATTTTTATCACAATTTTTCAATTAGTTAATCAATAGTTAATTAATAATTTTTTTCTGCTTGAACATGAACATTGCAAGTGTGATAATTGTTAAACTATAAATTTAAGATTTTTTTCCTCTTTTGGAGCAATTCTTGAAAGGCTTCAGAATAGAACCCCGTTGGAAAAATTAAAAAGTTTTTATTTTTCAGTTTTTTATTAACGATTTTCGTTGTTGCAAAATTAAATACTTAAATTAATCATTGAAAAAAAATTTTTTTTTTAAATATTATCAATAATCCGTTTTTATGTTATCAGGAACTACATAGAAATATTTTTTTTAAATTTTTATCTCTAATTGTTTAAAAAATTGTTATAAACAAATGCGTTGCTTATAAGATAATTGAAATTTTTTTTATGGAATTTCAATCTTTGATACAAATAATGATTTTTAAAAGAAAAATTGTTCCTTAAAAAAATTTTTTTATTGCTTGAAAACGCATTTGTTAATTAACAATTATTTTCTCCCGCTTCTAATTAATATTAAGGAACCATTTTTTTTTTTAAATCATTATTTGTCTTTCTTTCTGATATATAAAAAAATTCCATTTTATTTAATTTTTCATTGTTTATGCAATAAACAATTTGTTATAAACAAATAAATTTTACCTTATATTTTTTTCTATTCTAATTTCTGTCACAAAAACAGACATGATTTTTTTTCTTTTTTAAAATTTTTTTTATTATTTTTTATTTAATTTTTAAATATAAGTTCTCTCTAACTTCGTCATTCTTATCTGGTCTTCATCCTTAAAATTATTATAACTTACAAACTAATGGAGATACGATGAAAATACTAAAGACTTATTTATTCTCCATTACATAAAAAACAAATTTAGCAGAAAAGTTTAGTTGTTACTTATTTATTTATTGAATTTATAGCAATTGTTGTTGAAACATTCTTAGAGAAAATTTTTTTTTTTGTTTTAATGCTTAAAAATCTTATCAACTATTAAAAATATGACTACTTCATTCAAGTATCTTATCAATTATTGTTCATTACTCAACATTTTTACCTTTTATATATTAATATCACTTTATTATACTTCAAATTCTGAATATTACCATGTAAACAAAAAATTTTTGCAGAGTTCATTAGCCTAAGTGGTTTTGAAAGGAAGAATGATCTTTAAATTGATTTTCATTTAACAAAATTTATTAATAAGTAGTTATTAACATTTACAATATTTTTTTTTTTCATTTTATTGTACATTCTGTTTATTTTTTGAAACGTTTCTTTGATGGTGGCTCATAGTCTACAGTTTCTTCTTGTCTCATGTTTTCATCGTTCTCTTCGTTCTCCAGCAAAGTTTTCACAAATTGTCCAATAGAGATGTCATAATCAGCACAGGTACTATCGTCTTCATTATCATTTTGTAATGCGTTTTCTTCATCAACATCGCCGAGTTCGTCATTATCATCTTCCATCGCTATCTTTTTGCAATTATCGCAACTCTCTCCTTTGCAATGCTTGCAGAGAGACGAACATGGAAGACCAGCCTTCCTGCATCCGCATCTTTTTGAACAATTTTTGAGGCAATTACAGTGAACTAATTTTAAGAGTTCATCAGGAGCTAATTTATCGGTTGTTCGAACTGGCAAAAAAATTGTTTCTGTCCTTATCCAGCCCCAATTTTCCGGATTGAGATCGTTGTTACCGAGCCAATATTGAACTTGGTAATACACTCGGTATGAATGATAACTCAATGCTGTTGACGTAGGTGGTAGAGTCGCTAAATTGATGGCTTTTTTAGACTTTTTCAAAAGTTCCATAAACTTGGAAACACGGCATTGACTCGCAGTTACGTTGGTTTTAAATTCTCCATACAAAGACAGCATCAATTCTGTTCGTTGATAAATAATTAAATTTATTAGACTCTATTGTCTCAATAATATTTCAAAAGAAAAAAATAAAGATTGTCATTCATAAACTTTTACAAACATTAAAGAAACCGAACCTGAAAATAAAAATCTAGATATTAATATTAATATATAAAAGGTAAAAATGTTGAGTAATGAACAATAATTGATAAGATACTTGAATGAAGTAGTCATATTTTTAATAGTTGATAAGATTTTTAAGCATTAAAACAAAAAAAAAAATTTTTCCCTAAGTATTTTTCAACAACAATTGCTATAAATTCAATAAATAAATAAGTAACAACTAAACTTTTCTGCTAAATTTGTTTTTTATGTAATGGAGAATAAATAAGTCTTAAGTATTTTCATCGTATCTCCATTAGTTTGTAAATTATAATAATTTTAAGGATGAAGACCAGGTAAGAATGACGAAGTTAGAGAGAACTTATATTTGAAAATTAAATAAAAAATAATAAAAAAAAAATTAAAAAAGAAAAAAAATCATGTCTGTTTTTGTGACAGAAATTAGAATAGAAAAAAAAAATAAGGTAAAAATTTATTTGTTTATAACAAATTGTTTATTGCATAAACAATGAAAAATTAAATAAAATGGATTTTTTTTTATATCAGAAAGAGAGACAAATAATGATTTAAAAAAAAAATGGTTCCTTAATATTAATTAGAAGCGGGAGAAAATAATTGTTAATTAACAAATGCGTTTTCAAGCAATAAAAAAATTTTTTTAAGTAACAATTTTTCTTTTAAAAATCATTATTTGTATCAAAGATTGAAATTCCATAAAAAATATTTCAATTATCTTATAAACAACGCATTTGTTTATAACTATTTTTTAAACAATTAGAGATAAAAATTTAAAAAAATTATTTCTATGTAGTTCCTGATAACATTAAAACGGATTATTGATAATATTTAAAAAAAAAAATTTTTTTCAATGATTAATTTAAGTATTTAATTTTGCAACAACGAAAATTGTTAATAAAAAACTGAAAAATAAAAACTTTTTAATTTTTCCAACGGGGTTCTATTCTGAAGCCTTTCAAGAATTGCTCCAAAAGAGGAAAAAAATCTTAAATTTATAGTTTAACAATTATCACACTTGCAATGTTCATGTTCAAGCAGAAAAAAATTATTAATTAACTATTGATTAACTAATTGAAAAATTGTGATAAAAATATTTTTCAAGCGGATTATTGTTCATTAATCTATTCAGTTAGTGCCTGAATTTTTCCGATTTTTTTAGGAAATTTCCTCCTCTTTTTGAATCTTTTTTTAGATTTAAAAAATTTTAATTAGTTTTTGAGATATTTACAAAATACTAAAGCCATCTTTTTTTTTTTAGTTAATTGTTAATAACTTTTACAATTTTTTCATGCGGAACTTCATTTTTTTCAAAAATCATCTGGATGTCATTCCGAATCGAATGACACCTCAATCATAATTTTCGGAGACTGCTGAAAAAAGTTGGTCTAAATGGCACTTGTTGACTAGACTATACCAGCGGAAATAACTGAGAGAATGTACTTCCAGCAAGATGGCGCCCCTCCGCATAATTCAAGAATAGCGAGAAATTATCTTCAAAATCGCTTTCAAGAGAGACTTATAACAACCCATGGTCCAGTCAGGTGGCCACCAAGGTCACATGATCTTACTCCGTGCGACTTTTTTCTATGGGGACATCTTAAAAATAGGGTGTATTCCACACAGCCTACAACTCTACATGAGCTAGAAGTAAAAATTCATAGAGCTTTCCAAGATATCACGCCCCAAATGTTGAGAAACCTTTTACATGAAAATATCACCAGAGTCAATAAATGTATTGACGCTGAGGGAATGCATTTCGAATATTTGTTTTGAATTTATTTTATCTTTAATCCTATCAATTTGAATTTTTTTTTTTTTGATAAATCTGTTTTTTTGTTATTTGAATAATAATAATTGTAATTTTGGTATTTCATTTCAAAAAATTACTTTCTATTATATCATTAGAAAGGAATGGTTATGCTGAATAGTACAGGCAAGAAAAAGTTGTATGTTCCTATTTAAGTTATGGACCTACAGAGTATTGTTTTTTTCCCAATTTTTCCAATATTTTTTTTGGCGGCTTTTTATAACGCCGACGAATGAAAATAAAATATCACAGTTGTAGCAACTGTTATCAAGTGACGTATGGTTTCCATAGCCAACTTTTCAATTTTTGGCTTTCATTTTGCTTCCACGGCCTACTCGGTGAATTTCAATAATAATTTTTTTCTGATCTAGTTTCTGGTTAGATATCAACTTGTGATATGTCATTAGAAAGGGAATTGAATGCTGAATAAAGCGAATAGAAAGAAAAATAGGGTTTCCATATAAAATAAGAAAGTTGATGTTACTTCCGGTCAGACCGGAAGTTAACTTCGACATGTCAATATGCTCAAATTCTAGCTCTTATGTCATTATATCGACGCTCCAAATTTCACAAACCTACTTCATACAATAACTGAGATATTCCGTAGGCAATACTTCCGTAGCCACCTGGTATATCTTTCAGCAAATATGAACAAATCTTCGAGAATTGTTGTGAACAGAATCTGGCATTGTTGCCAAACAATTGTTTTATTTGTATCCACCTTATTGTGAACAGAATAGAAATCACCTAATTTTTCAAACTACCGACCTTTCATAATTGTTTCGAATGTTTTCACATCCCACTCAAACTGATACCCAAATTCGAAACAAGTAAATATATGTCTGGCATGAACGTGAAACAACTGCTATGTTGCTACAATTTTTCGATGGAATTGTTTAATTAATTTGAATGAATTACCAAAAATATTGTTAGGTGTCAAAGGGTGACACTTTATTTGATTTATGAATGTTGACTGAATATTTGAATATATATGATAAATGAATCAGGGAATTATTGTCTCATTCAGAACAGATTTTATTTTAATGCACTGAAAAATAATCCCTACATTTGAATACGGACTGCAACGGTGCCACTGCATTTTGAATTCACTGACTGGGCACTGAATTTGAAAATATTGATTGAAAAGTACATTAATAAATTATTTAATAAGAGTCTGTGGCAAATGGATTACATCCGAAGCCAACCATCCATCCACACACACACGAACAAATTCTATCAAAACCATTTTCTTCATTTTCATGAAATGGAATGAACAGGGTGAGCAGAGTCAACTTTGTAAAAATTAATACAATAAATAGAAATAGCTATGATGTAATCCATCAGCATGTTAAACAGAATGGAGTTCCATATCTTCGATGAAAACTGTATTGATAATTTCGTCCCACTTATCGTATATCAGGATTTAGATACTCCCTAATTCCTCCCTAATATAATTTTATTACAACAGGAAAAATATTTTTTTCCACAGTAGAAGTTGAAAAAAAAATGCTCTTTTCATTTTATTCGGGAAAAGTCGAAATTGACCGTTTTATTATTTTAGCGAAAGCGCCTCCATTTTTAGGAACATGGAAACGTGTTCAGGGAAAGTTCTTGTTTGTTTTACATTTTCTTCGATTTGTAATAGGTAAGTGCTTTTTTTGATGCGACGTTTCATTATTCGATGGCCACCTTCACATGTATCTTACCTAGTATTTTTTCCTTCACTCCAGCCATATATTGTATTTTTGTGTTCCGAAAAGTTGAAATTCGGAAAATTAAACATTTTGTAAATAACCCGAAAAATCAATAACTGAGCTCCTATAATTTTTTAATTATAATCAAATTGACGAAATGAAGGCTACGATTCCTCAAATACATTTAATGGTAATATGTTTGTAGCAATTTTGAAGCATTCCGGGAGTGATAAACATGCATACTCAATTGAGAGGATCTTTCAACTCTTTCATTATCTCGAAAGTTAAACCAGACACTTTTTCTTGATGTAGGATCGGGTGAACGCAGTTCAAGTTGTTTCGTGTGAAAGCGTAGAAGGGCCACAAATAATTTTTTTTTATTTCATAGCTTTTTCCGACTTACATCTCGGAATTCCGACTTAGATGTCGGAATTCCGACTTAGATGTCGGAATTCCGACTTAGATGTCGGAATTCCGACTGAGATTTCGGAATTCCGACTTAAGGTACAAACATAGAGGAGCGACGAGGCAAGCGACGCGTCTAGCGACGAGACAAAAAACAGGCACATAGTAACGCGACAGTTATGAAACTGTCGCCTAAAAACATGAGTTCGAACAGAATGGATGAATTTTTTTATCAGATAACCCAACACTACGTTTGTTACTTGAAAAGGGTTATAACAGAAAATACGCTGTACTTCCCATAAATCTGAAAAGAAATGTGTTGTATTCTCTATTTTTGACATTAAAAAAAACATCTAGATGAATTTTTTTGGTATCTACGAATGGATATATACACTTTACGCTACATAGTGGAAAGTATTGCACCGTTTTTGGTGACAAAATGAACAAATTTTCTACCCCAGCCTATAGAACCAGAAGAAAAACTTGTTGTTAGTTTGAGGTAAGTAATCAAACAAAACCTTCATTAAATAAAAGAATCAACAAAACAATTCCTTGAGTTTATAAAAGGTTAGAATTAAACCAACATCGCTTTATTCAACTATCTTTAGGAAATTTTAAATAAATCTCATTTCGTATCATAATATTGTAATATTTTTATGTAACCATACAAACTACTTCCATTTAGGTTCACACCGTAGTCGGTATTAGTGGTTGTATCATGATTAAAGCACTGGAACATCTGCGCGGGTGCTGATATTTCATATGCGTATTTCTAAACCAAATTCTGTATTCCATTTCTAAATTGTAGTACCTTAGATTCCGTATTTTTTCAAGCGGCTATCAAAAAATTGTTTGTCTTTGTTGATAGCAATGATGAAATTTACAAAATGCACCCTCCATCAATAAACATCGAGTTTTGTCGCTCGGGATACGTCAGGCGTCACCGCGTCGCTTACTTCTTCACTAATATGCACACCTATACAAAAGCTGCTTTCCAATTACCAGGAGTAGAAGCACCCAGTGGAGCTTGTTACCCCTAAACTGAACCTGAAGTGAACCGCACCTGACTTAATAAATTGGGTTTGATTGGAACATAATTCATCGTCATCTGTCAGATCACTTCAGTAGCTATCCGGAGTTACTCGGAGCTACTGCATTGAAATATTCTAGACGCGTCGCTTTCCTCTTACCGCATCGCTCGTCTATGTTTGTACCTTTAGAATTTCGAGTTGCAAGTCGGAATTCAAGTCGGAAATCAATTACCCCAAGCCATACATGTCGATTTTCCTCAACCAAGACGCGATTTTTATGGGAATTTCGTATACACTGTGGTCTAAAATTAGCTTCGTCAGTAAACAAAACGCCATTTAAAAAATTAGGAATTTGAGCGGTTTGATGAAGAATGCAATTACAAAAAACTAGGCGCGAAAGAAATTCTCTAGGTAGTAGAGCTTACACACGTTGAATATGGAACGGATCCAATTGTTATTCTTTAAGGATTTTAAATACAGTGAAGTTGCTTACATTCAATATGTTTCAGGTGACTCCGCAATCCACTCGAGAACTACTTCTTCCAGTTGCACAGTTCGTACTTCTCGAGGACGCCCGCAGTCAGCCATTTGTTTCTTAAATGTACAATTGTCGCGCAAACGTTGGTGAAAACGAGCAAATAATGTATGATGTGGTACCCTACATCCTGGATACAACTCATCATACAATCGTCGACCTTGCCGACCATTTCCAATTACTTCAACCATAGACAAAATGCATATCTGACATTTCCGCATTTGTAAAATTTTTCATTCTTTTCGAAAAAGGAAAATTCAATTAGTCATTGATATTAATTTTACACCAAACTGTAAGCTTAAAAACGATAAAACGCTAATTTGACATTTCGTTGAAATATTCGTATTTAAGAATGTTGACAGTAGCCTACTAGCGTCGCTAATAGATAATGTGTTGAAGAAAAGGAAAATACGCATCAAGAGCATTTTGTTCTTTGCAGGAGAGATTTTTTTGTCCAAATTTGGACGAAGAATCAAACAATAATTGTTAGTCTCAGTGACGTACCATTTTATTCTAAAAAAATTGAGATCATTACCCGTATGCGCGCCAATGATGAACATAAAATTATTAGTTGAAAATGCCATGTCAGAAAATGCACAATAACTACCTCTTGAAATCGACCAAATTTCATTTGCATGTCTCGATCGGTTTCAAAGCAATAAATAAATAGTCAGTTTTTAAGTAAAACTTTAACACCCCGTATTTCGGAAAACGAAGTTAGCGGACAAAAGTTATGAAGCAAAATGAAATATTTTTTTCCTACAGAATCACCCCCTGAAGTTTGTCGCACTTATTCACTAAAACCCTGTACAGTTTTTCCACGTCAGCTACTCCCAATGCACATAATTTTAAATCCTTCTCTATTCAACGAATCTGCATGAAACTTTGATTTTCAGACATTCGCGAAAAGGAACAATAATTTTCGAGTTCATCATTGTGTTTATATCGCTGACAATTACTGAATGCTTTCCAAACGTATGTTGGAAGATTTTAGTTTTACAGAAGGTAAACAAAGCAAATTCGCTCGACTGCTTTGAATATGAAAGGAAGTATTTCATGAAAGGGTCCTCAAAGGCTTTCACCCCTTATATGCTAGACTTTATGAAATCAAGTAGCACTTCAGTTCACTCGAAGAAGAAGACGATTCCTTTATACTGGTGTATTCTTCAATACGTTATTTTCCAGAATATTCCGGTGAGTTGAAACAATTCAAACCAAGTGGTTCACTTCAATACTGCTACTGTTCTCGAAGAATTGTCATGCTTTTATTGTATGGTCATTCGTTTATTATTTGACTAGTATTTTGATTATGTATGTTTTGCCTGACCTATCCATTGCGGTTTATGAAACAGAATGTATCTTTTCAGCGTAAGTGATGACTCTTAAAACGGATCGGTTTAATAGAATTCGAGAACGTAATCTACACTTTTTTTGGTGAACGCCACAGGTACAGAGTGGAATATGGCCAATTGAGAAAATGGGGTGGAGTTCTAGTCAACCATGTTGAAACACTCCTTTATTAAAAATTAAGAAACTCTTCTAAACCAAAAATACTCATATCTCCACACTTTTCCACAAAGTGGAGGCAAACGCCTCGAACAAGGCGACTGGCTTATCCTGCAGAGAGCAGAGGTAACAACCTTGAAACAAGTGATCATATCCAAAAAATTGAGGATAATATACAATCCATTCTTTGAATTTATCATATATGATAACATACATAGAAATATATCTACAGAACATTCACAAAATGATAGATACATTTACGTACTGATATACATACCCAAATATAATATGGAATGAAATGAACATGTTGAATCAGACAGATATGGGTATATATCAAAATATACACACATTTTATCTTTTTCTTCAATAAATCTTTACACGGAGTAGAAATGTCTTTTCAGCAAATAATATGTTACGCGCTTCGATATGAATGTCAGATACAATACAGTTCTACTAGCAGCCGCCAACATGATCAGGATTGAGCAGACACTATAATAAACAAAAAAGAAAGAGAGAAAGAATACGATCGCAATTAAGAATCTATATTATTGAAACCAAAGTATATGTATATAAATTGTATCTTATTCCACTGTGATTGAACCTAAATATATGCACCTGTCTATGTCTAACGTGTAAGTAGTTATGTATTAAGGAATAAACAATATATTATCTCAATGCAACAAGGGAAGGGGTACGCGCCGCTGTGATGTTACGAGGCTGAGTACAAAGACGCTTAGGGTGGACATAGACGGACTGCAATATGCAGTTGCTGCCGACTTCATACATGCTGCTCAAGCCAACTTCAAGTGAAGTCTGGTTGGGCAGTTTATTGAACTGCTCTTTGCTGCCACCGTATCTGACTGCAAGTAGAATAGGAATGAAATGATATTGTGGTGATGGACTTTGAAAAAGAAGAACTATTACTTGTTCTGTTGCAACGTAAAAAAAATGCGTAGAAAATGAAGAAAATCTGGATTCATCCAATTTTGGCACTAAGATCAAAAGAAGGAATGTTTCATAATTTATTCAACGAATAAAAATGAAGAAATGTTTTAAAATTACTTCAGGATGTCATATCCATCTTTTCTTGAATTAGTTACTAATCTGGAATGCATACTCAGGCTCCTTATTATTTTTCTCAGTGAAATTTGCCACATATTTTTCACAAATATCAGCCCATGCCTTATTCTTTTCAATTTTGTCACTAGAGGATGCAGTTTCATAATTCCAAAGACATTCCTAATTTTTTATATCGTCGATGAAAGCATCTGTTCTCTTTTCGACTGCACTCGGACTGCACAGCGGAATTAGCAGCAACATGGCAGCTGCTGCCTCTGCTGACCGCACGTTGATGTTCGAGTGTTTCACCCTATTGAAAACCGTGTATTGCTGAGATGCGACTGCAAAGTGTAGTCGACAGCAACCGCATATTGCGGTCAGTCTATTGCCGCCCTTTGGCTATCAATATTTCGTTACAACAGGTGGACCAGAGGGGTCATGTACTGCAACGCAGTAATAAAACAATTATAGAAAGTTTCACTACTACGCAAGACGTAGCAACGAGTCACCAATTGATTCGCGTTGAGGTTGTAATTTCGACAATACAATGGTCACATCCCAAAAAAAGCACTAATTTACGGGGCGTAGGTATATCTTCACTAGAGCAGAGAGGCCATAAATATGTACTAGGCAGCACGCAAAATTGATTCTTCAGGATGGTACCCCCCTGACTGGGACCCTATTATTATGAGAAATCATTAAAACGACTCACCAAATGAGGGTTCTCAATTAAATCCTCTGAATTCAATCTTTCACGCCAATCTTTTCTGAATCATTTCTCCCTTCCAGAATGTTCCCTTTCTTCCAGAATGTTCGCTTTGTTCATGACGGCAACAACTCGATTCTATTCTGAGGGACTCAGCTTTCCATAGGAAACAATAATCGAACAACCTTGGAGCCTTCGGAACTCTGCAATTTCGCTTGAAGGTCACCTTCAACAGCACCAGAAATTGTGATTCAAAAAGCAACTTTTGTCCAAGTTCCTATCGCTCTTTCCTTGTTTCAGAAGGCTCCCAAAGTAAATCCTCTTCTCCAATACCCTGGACGTACTGCTCACGTCCCAAAAAAAAACGTTGTAACTCAGGTACCCAAAAAAAAAACAATCCAAATCCTTTCGCTCTGTTCGCCCACCTAAGTTTACCGCTGATCTTCCATACCTTTTTCGTCCAATATTCGTCTCGCTCTCACACTCTTTCTGCTCCGGTCTGATCACCAATCTCCGACGCACCGTCCACCATCAGTCACCTCTGTCGCACTCTAGAAGTTAGAAAAAGACCACGGCACGTCGTATCTAAAGCTACATCGGCCGTTGCAGCGTACTCTGTTCGAATCTCAGTCAGTCAAATACTAGGATGTTATCAATAGGAACCCTTCCAAATATCGTCCGGTAAGTTATTACATTTCTACAGTGAACTTTCCGTCATTACTGATGTCCCTCTTGTCCAGTTCTTATCTTATCTTACTTGAGAAAATGCAACGATATTGCGAAGACAGTTCGAAAACAATCCTGGGTTTATCGTTTTTCAGCCAACCTACCTTGATGAACTTGATTGTTGTAGAGTAAACAGTCCTTCTAAAGCCGAAATGCATAAAATATCTCTACTGAGCATTCCGTTTCAGTGGATCTGGATATATACACGATGGTTCTCTAAACAAAGCCGAAATAAAACGTTGAAATGTGATCTCAAGCAGGTTCCGTGACTGATTTATGATCCACTTAAAGTGTTGCGGGGCGAGTTGCAAAATCGGCCCTTAAAAAATAATAATAATAATACTCAGTGAGAGGCTTCTACAGCAACATAAGAATAAGCCAATGCATTGGGGTCTCCTTCAAGAACATTGAACCTTGGCTTATCCAGAAACCTGACATTCGCTTCTCTTAGGTCAGGTAGGATGAAGTCGAAAACCGAGGGATTCATAATGGCCTGCCAGTATGGTGTCTTCAACATCCTCGTCTACCGTAGCCCCTGACACTAGATGCAGAGCGTGTCGTGGGGCAGCTGAGACCATAATGCATTTGCTGTCAGCTTGTCCAGCTTATGCGGTCTCAGCCTATATCCACAGGCATAACGCGGCCCTACGAGTATTGTACTACCATCTACGATACTCGTACGGTGTAGACGACCCGTGTTGCCTTATGCTCTGAGGGATATTGAGTCCGTTGTGCAGAATGAGAAATGCCGAATCTATTGGAACTACTAATTCCACACCCTCAGGCAACTACAAGCCAATAAGCCTGATGTAGTCCTTCTCGGCCATCAAAGTAGAACGATTTTCGGGTTTTCAGCTCCTGGCGAAACGAACATCGTCCGAAAAGAAACGGAAAAACGGACTAAATATCGAGATCTACTCTTTGAACTCCGCAGGCTTTATTCAAGCCATTCTGTCAAGATGGTGGTTCTGATATTAGGGGTCCTTGGTGGAATGATGGACACACTGCCCTCAAACTTGAAAATCATACCGGCTTGCCATGATGCGGCAGATAACTTAGCCGAAAGAATGCAGAAGGTCATAATTCTTGGTTCCCTCCGCCTTCTCAGGGCACATAACTCTCGGACCCAGTCATCACTCTCCCCACGGACGTGGGGAGTATTTACTGGGGCTAATGACACACCAGCGCGCCCTCCGGTTGTATCGGAGCTCCAGAGACAAAAATGAAGGAATAATATTCAATGGATTTATAACAAGTAGCACTTGCAAATATGTGTCCGTGAGGAACGTTGCACAAATAGAAGACAAATATAATTCAATACCCGTAGGGGGAAGTAGGTGTTTTCTGTCAGATATTTGCCTTAATATCCACTTTGTGGAATTGTGTGGAGAGACGGTCACTTTTTGGTTTGACAAAATATTTGTTTCCTAGAATTGAACTCTCCTATATACACTCTCGAACTTTGTTCGTTTTATGTACTTTTGATCTCTGCCAGGAGACAGTGCTGCCAGGAGGGTTACTTGATCTGTTGACGGATGGCGCTGCGAATTACTTTATTGTGAGTCGCAGCTCCATTCGTAGACGGATACTATAAGGCTATTGAATGTTCATATTTATTTCCTTTAAAAGTTATATTTCTTTGATATACAAGGGTAGGAAATTGGTATTTGGGTCGTATGGAAATTGCCTTTGGTTTCGAAATCAGAGTCGTTTACCATTGTCATATATGTATTGTATGCACTATATGCACTAGTGCAATAATATTTTTATTGCACTCATCTGTCATTCTACTTCAACGTGCTGCCATCATGACAAACAGAAACGTTCAAACCCACTTCACATATTTAGCAGATATTCTGTGAGATTGGCAATACGTTTCAAACCGTCTACCTGCATGGAGCAAACTGTCTGTACTATAACCACACCTCGCGATAATATACGCGCTTACGGCTACTATGATTATTATAATGCAATTGTGGTTATAGAAACAATCAAAAATTTATTTTGACAATTACAGAATTGAAAGTTTTAAAATGAGTATTTTTAATGGAAATATAGATAATAGTGATGAAGAAGAATTTGTTGGGACACCATCAGTAGTCAATGGAATAGAAAAAACTGCGTCATAGAACTTATTACGTAGTAAATCGAGAAAACAGTATGAAATAAGTTAGAATCGTTCCAAAGATTGGTGCTTCGATGAAAAAATTTAAAATTTTACTGAAAATGTGCTTCTTGCATATTTTCAAAAAGATCGAGTGATATTAAAGCCTCAATGCAAATCGATAGTAATAATTGATTATTAAAATTGCGCATTTCATTTTCCTAATCCTACACTTTATTAGATCATTTTTTATTTTATTATATGTGAGTGTGATAGTATGCTGAATTATTCATGTTTTCATATCAAAATGAATGATTCCGGAACCTATAATCAACACTACAGTAATGATTAATTTCTATTATGTCGCTTCTTTCACAATTTCAGAATGTTATGGGAATATGCCTTGGTTTTGTTTCACCCTTCACAAACTCATCACTAAAATTAGTAAAACATTGAATCGATAATAAAAGTACAATAATAAAAGAAGAATCAAGTAATTTCGAAAGTGATATGACTTGTAAGTATATTTGTTCCATCTTGCAACTAGGCGAATTGATTGAATAGAAGTTCACCACCGACACTGATCTGTGATAATGGTGAATTTATTTATTCCTAGAAACAAACTATGAAATGCTTCTCCAACAAGAAGGAACAAAATGTGTCGAAAGAAACATCAATCTATTCTAAGAGATCAGCCATAATTTATGTCCGGTATATGAATGAATGGAATGGCAGAGTGAAGTAAATAATAGGAATTCATGAACGGAAGGATCAAAACTTCTAGAATATAATCTTGGATGGTCAGCAGTGAAAAGAGCATATAATTGAAACAATCATGGTACTTTCACACAATTATAAAAAGGCAAGAGTTTTTCTTTGCTATTTGCCCACAATTATACTTATATCAGAGGTATCATGTTTTTCCAAGTGGAAGTTGGGAAAATTCCTGATAATGGAGCAGACACCATCTGCTAAATTCTATTAAAGATAATAGTATGGTTCCATTCGAAATAGTCACATCTTTGGCTTTATGCCACGAACTCTTTTTATCTTTCCTTTCAACGTGGATCCGGTGTGCGTGTGACCAGCATGAATAATATCTGCTGGAACGATTTCACTTTATTTCCACTCGAAAGAACACTTGTATAGGGTGTGCTATCATGAAATATCCACGTCAAGTTATTTTCAAAGAATTATATTATAGCAGAATACTAGAAATATTTGGGTTCGTTGGAAAGTAAGAGATCATTGAAAAACTCTTTCTGGCTAAATTCAATTATATTTTGAGTGACTGAATATTGCATGAATATTTCAACGATTACTTGAACATAGTGTAAATGTTTCAGGATGCCTATCTGCAATTATGCGCAACGGTTTAATTTTTATTGTTATGAGGTGTTGAATTCGCCTTTTTCCGAAATTATTTCTATTAATTTCGTTAATCCTCTTCCATCCCCAAGGGTGGCTTGGACATCAAAAACACACATGTTTCCCCGACACTTAACACACATGTTTCCCCGACACCTAACACACAGTGGGAGCTGTGGAGGGGGCTCAGATTGGCTGTTGCCAGAGCTTTCACGAGGAGTCGAATCGAAGGAACTTGCTGAAAAATGCTGGTCAAAATTATTACCCGCGAAGGATATACAGGCCGTTTCTTTTATCATGTGGTAACATTGCTATATTCTAAACCGTAATAGATACAAAGACGATTAAATGGGAAAAAAGGTAACTATTGTGGTGAGCAGTAAATTGGTCATAGAAAATTTACGGGGATTCTCGCCCTTCCCAACTTATACAGGGAAAACTGAAAATGCTGTTTTCTGTTTTTCACGAATAGAATTATTATTTCAGAAATTATAAAAAAATGAAAAGGGAAAGTTTTATTGTATTAAAAATGTACTAGAACTACGTAATGATAAATTTTTAATCAAACGTTTCGTGTCAACACCGCCATCTTCAACAATTTTTTTCAAATACGAACCTGTCAATTTCATCACAAATATTGATAAAGCGATAAAATAACAATTCAGTTGTATATCACACTCGGAAATTTTATGATGTTTCATATAAAATAACTAGCATCATCAGTGACAACAATTTTTAATTACGGTCCTGTCGTTAGTTTGTTTATGAATTCCACAGAATCTAACGCTTCGATGTAAAAATTATCAGTGACGTTTTGAATGAATGTATCTATGAAAATTGTATTTATACTATAAAAATTCATAAAAGATTTCTGCAGTTTCAGAGACGAACGATAGCAATTTACCCCAGAAATAAACTTCCTCAAGAGGAGAAGAAATCAACAAACAGAAAAACAATTTATTTCATAATGAATTTGTGGAAGAAAAAAAAACCAATACAGAAAAAGAATTCTACATTAAATGCTCGAATCGACACCTCTTTGTTGAATGGGCATAAGTTTCTGTGGCAATTTTCTAGCATGATGGTTGTAATGCATCTCTTATTTTCTGTTTGAGATGGTCGATATCGGTACTAGGTGTTGAAAAAACTTCATCCTTTATGTATCCCCAGACAAAAAATTCCAAAGGAGTAAGGTCTGGGGATCGAGCTGGCCCGGCAATTGGTCTATTGTTTCCAATCCACTTTGTTGGGAATATTGTATCTAAATGTTCCCTTACTATTGCTGCATTATGGGAAGGGGCACCGTCTTGTTGAAAATATTGTATTTCACGGTGGGTGCTTAATGGCAATTCATCTAAGTAGCCATCAAAGTCATTGGATAAAAAATTTAAATACATTTCACCATTCAAATGCTCATCGTAAAAGAAAGGAACTAGTATGTTTGTTCCCAAAATTCCCAACAAAACATTTATTCCGAACCTCTCCTGGAAATTGGTTTCTCTGTGTAAATGTTCATTCGTATTATTCCACCTATGATGGATGTTTCTGTTAAACCAACCATTGTTGGTTAATTTTGATTCGTCCGTCCATATTATTATTTTACAAATATTTCGAACTTCCCTATTTCTACGTCTTTACCATTTCGTAAATCGTACTCTCCTTCCGTAATCCCTTTCATTAAGGTGATGAACTTTGCGTATCCTGTAGCATTTGTATTTGTTCTTTTTCAAAATATTTATGGTATATTTTACAGATATCCCAAGTTCGTGGGCAATTTCTCGTTAAGAACAATCTTGATTACACATATTTTTGTAACTGACCAATCCTAGATTTAAAAAAAAGACGTTATTTTTCACTTTTTAGTCTTTATAAGGTAATATTTGCTTACCCCAAACATTTATTTGGTTCCTTTTACTTCCATTAACAACACATTTTCTAGTTTTATTTCTGTCAAATGCACCACAGTCTCTCAAATTTCTTTCAAATCGTCTAAACATTTGAATGTTTGGAATGCGACGATTCGGGTATAGCTCTCCATACATATTTCTTGCCAAAAGAGGATTTCTATTTGATTTTGCATAAGTAAATAGCATATCAGTCCTTTCGTCATTCGAATACATCTTTAATATGTAACCGAGTGCTTAAATGTCTGACAGATATCAACAGATATCAACAACTCATTTATTCCTGCCATAGAAATCAAGCAAAGCCTACGTGTTTAAATATGGTAAAAGAAGTGAGATGCTATTTAATTGTACCAAATTAGACAACACTTGTATTTTGATCCAAAACTGATATTTTCATTCCAGAATTGAGAATTATGAAAATAATCCATGTAAAAATTGATACAGGAGAAATCAGCCTTGAATCAAGGATTACTGTAATACAAAAATCCCCAAAAAGGAAAAATACGAATGTTCGTTGTGTTGGGGTATCTTCCTATCGAAAGTATTGGGTAATGACTGAAGTATCCTAATAGTTGAATGAGATTTGAAGAAATCAAAACAATTTACAAAAGAACTTACGACAGGACCGTAATTAAAAATTGCTGTCACTGATGATGCCAGTTATTTTATATGAAACACTATAAAAATGTCAAGTGTGATACACCACTGAATTGTGATTTCATCGCTTTATCAATATTTGTGATGAAATAGACAGGTCCGTATTTGAAAAAAGAGTTGATGGTGGCCGTGTTGACACGAAACGTTTAATTAAAAATTTATCATTACGTAGTTCTAGTACATTTTGAATACAATTAAAATTTCCTTTTTCTTTTTTTTATATTATCTTAAATATCCATTCTATTCGTAAAAAATCGAAAACAGCATTTTTAGTTTTCCCTGTATAAGTCGGGAAGGGCGAGAGTCCCCGTAAATTTTCTCTGACCACTGTACTGCTCACCACAATAGTTACATTTTTTCCCATTTAATCGTCTTTGTATCTATTACGGTTTAGAATATAGCAATGTTACCACATGATTAAAGAAACGGCCTGTATGGTCTCCGTTCGTTAAAAGTCTACCCATCGAGAATGTATCAAATGACAGTTTCAGTTTTCATCTCGACCTTTAACTTCAGAACCATTCGAAATACATTCTTACAAAAGATCTTCTCATAAATGAGTAAGTACTAAAATCTCCTAAACCGGGACGTTCAGACATAAATATTTATTTAGGGTAGATATGTTGATTCTGTAGAGGCAAGAAATAACAGTCAGTTTTTAGTTTTAACTCGTAGGATGCAGATGTATTCTGTTAGTTATGTATTGTTTGTGTAAATTCTTCCAATCAACTTTCATATTAATCATTATGTTTCTTTCATTCAACAGGGTATTCAACGTAGTTTGATATAACTGAATTATTGTTTTGCATATGCTTCAGATGTTGGTAACTATCTTGCCTCATTTGTATTTCATTCATTATCTTGTTATATTTTAATATCAGCTTCAATAACTATTATTTACTGAATGTCCTTTACTAAATCTTCATTGTTTGTTTTTATTTATTAATTAATTTAATATAATATTTAACTGTTGTTGAATCCTGTTTTTCATTTATAAATGTTCATACACGAGCTCTTCTAGCCTTGATAAAATAATATTATTGTTTCCAATGAGTTCGAATCCAAGAATTATTAACTTTGCGTATGTAGTAATTTTTTCGATGAGATCCAATTCCATCATGTGAACAGAAAAAGTAACAGCAGAACATCCAAGGAAGGCCAAACGATTAAGAAACAAGGTGAGATAAATTCTTGAATTGTGAGGTATAATTCTAATTTTCTTGACAATAGAGCTCACCGTTCCCATATATTTAATATCATTAACGATTCCACTCCGTCGTACTTATGTGACAAAATGCTATTCAATTATATAAAGAAAGCAGATTGTTATACGAAGAGGAGGATGGAAGGAACTCGTGGTGAGAACTGAAGAACTAGTCTCCAATGGAAGCCAAGGAGTGGGTGGCCTCGGATCGGATACTGCGGGTCTGGTAGCCGGTGATAGAACCACCCGCGGCCACCGCACCGTCCGACAGAGATTCAGCCCTACCAAGACTTCCAGGAATGGGCAGATTGAAATAAATGTCTTCCTTGACAAGCACCCACACATACGGTATGAGGAATTATTTTGAGGAGAAGGAGGTTGGTTCAAGAGCATATCAAGGATGAAGGCCAACCTGCCTGTCTGCAGTAGAGGCCACCCCGCATCTACTACTACTACCTCTACTAATCCTCTCCGAACACACGTTTCGAACTTTGTTGCATTAACTCTTCCTGGAGTACAGAGGCATGCTGTTTTGTCACCGTTTCGTTCGTAAGGGAATACCATAATATATATGTTTCGTTGGTTTTGTGGAACAAGAGAACTCTATTGTCGTCTAACCTATCTGTGCACTGATAAGAGGAAGTAACCTCGAAACATGCATGCATGCATGTGGTCATTTCCAACAAAATGAAGGATGATATAGCTTGTTAAATCAGCATTTGCAAATAGTGTCCTCCTTGAGGACCATTGCACAAATGTCCTTAGGGAGGAGCAGTTGTTTTCTGCCGAATATTCACCTCATTTTTTTACTTTGTGTAAATGCGCGAAGAGAGAAGTATTTTCGGCCGTAGTCGGAGTTATTTGTATTGATTGAGTAATAGTAATTACTAACTGTCTCGGTGTAACTTACTTTTCAAAACAGCAAAAAATCTCGACTGAAAAAATTTATTTTCACGGGAAAACGAATTCAACACCCCAAAACGAAAAGAATTAAGCTCTTGCTCATAAATGAAGCTAGACATCTTGAAATATTTGCACGTCTTTAAGACTCACTCTATGTATGCTAAAAAAGGCAAATCAACACAATTTGTTGAATATCGGACATTCGCATAGGGAAAATCATATATTATGCATATTTTTCATAAATAAAATTGTATAATTGATGTTACAATCTTTTTAGAATTTTATGGAGTTATTGACGCAGCCTCTTTGCAATTCTTTTACTAGGACAAATTGGTGGATGTTGAATATCCGCAAAATAAAGAAACAGAAAATTGCCTAAAAGAACCTATTTATTTGTCTGTTTCTTTCCACCGTTTTCCTCTGGTGAATTTTCAACAACTTCTTGATGGCTGCAATTTTCCCTCTAGCATGCTCTTATGTGATTTGATCATTGTTTGAAACTGCAACCGAGTCCGGACACAATCACCAATTGCATTCTTTATGAATGAATGGTTCGTACCCATTAAGTAAATATTTATATTATGTTCAATATGACATAATGTCATTAAAATCGACTTACCTTCCCGTTCCATTCAATTATATCGTAATGTAAACACAAATAACATCCAGGTATGTGCAAAATTGCATATGTGGTTCTAACATTTCCAGAGGTTTGTGGAGTTATCTTCAGATTTTTCAATTGCCCTCTTTGGTTTCTTAGTTTGTTTATAGTTTTTGTATATCTTTAATTATAACAAGTTTTGGTCAGTTTTATCATTTCTTACTTGTTCATATAATTTCTCCTTGTTTTGAACACACCTTTCGAACTTTGTTCGATTCATTGCTACTATTACTGACAATCCAGGTACACAATTTGGAAAATAATGAATGTTTTGATACTGTACTGTACCTGTAGGTCCTGAGAATTGTTATAATCATATTTTTGATGACGTCATCACTGTTTAAGTTATGACTTATAACCACACCTCGCGATAATATACGCGCTTACGGCTACTATGATTATTATAATGCAATTGTGGTTATAGAAACAATCAAAAATTTATTTTGACAATTACAGAATTGAAAGTTTTAAAATGAGTATTTTTAATGGAAATATAGATAATAGTGATGAAGAAGAATTTGTTGGGACACCATCAGTAGTCAATGGAATAGAAAAAACTGCGTCATAGAACTTATTACGTAGTAAATCGAGAAAACAGTATGAAATAAGTTAGAATCGTTCCAAAGATTGGTGCCTCGATGAAAAAATTTAAAATTTTACTGAAAATGTGCTTCTTGCATATTTTCAAAAAGATCGAGTGATATTAAAGCCTCAATGCAAATCGATAGTAATAATTGATTATTAAAATTGCGCATTTCATTTTCCTAATCCTACACTTTATTAGATCATTTTTTATTTTATTATATGTGAGTGTGATAGTATGCTGAATTATTCATGTTTTCATATCAAAATGAATGATTCCGGAACCTATAATCAACACTACAGTAATGATTAATTTCTATTATGTCGCTTCTTTCACAATTTCAGAATGTTATGGGAATATGCCTTGGTTTTGTTTCACCCTTCACAAACTCATCACTAAAATTAGTAAAACATTGAATCGATAATAAAAGTACAATAATAAAAGAAGAATCAAGTAATTTCGAAAGTGATATGACTTGTAAGTATATTTGTTCCATCTTGCAACTAGGCGAATTGATTGAATAGAAGTTCACCACCGACACTGATCTGTGATAATGGTGAATTTATTTATTCCTAGAAACAAACTATGAAATGCTTCTCCAACAAGAAGGAACAAAATGTGTCGAAAGAAACATCAATCTATTCTAAGAGATCAGCCATAATTTATGTCCGGTATATGAATGAATGGAATGGCAGAGTGAAGTAAATAATAGGAATTCATGAACGGAAGGATCAAAACTTCTAGAATATAATCTTGGATGGTCAGCAGTGAAAAGAGCATATAATTGAAACAATCATGGTACTTTCACACAATTATAAAAAGGCAAGAGTTTTTCTTTGCTATTTGCCCACAATTATACTTATATCAGAGGTATCATGTTTTTCCAAGTGGAAGTTGGGAAAATTCCTGATAATGGAGCAGACACCATCTGCTAAATTCTATTAAAGATAATAGTATGGTTCCATTCGAAATAGTCACATCTTTGGCTTTATGCCACGAACTCTTTTTATCTTTCCTTTCAACGTGGATCCGGTGTGCGTGTGACCAGCATGAATAATATCTGCTGGAACGATTTCACTTTATTTCCACTCGAAAGAACACTTGTATAGGGTGTGCTATCATGAAATATCCACGTCAAGTTATTTTCAAAGAATTATATTATAGCAGAATACTAGAAATATTTGGGTTCGTTGGAAAGTAAGAGATCATTGAAAAACTCTTTCTGGCTAAATTCAATTATATTTTGAGTGACTGAATATTGCATGAATATTTCAACGATTACTTGAACATAGTGTAAATGTTTCAGGATGCCTATCTGCAATTATGCGCAACGGTTTAATTTTTATTGTTATGAGGTGTTGAATTCGCCTTTTTCCGAAATTATTTCTATTAATTTCGTTAATCCTCTTCCATCCCCAAGGGTGGCTTGGACATCAAAAACACACATGTTTCCCCGACACTTAACACACATGTTTCCCCGACACCTAACACACAGTGGGAGCTGTGGAGGGGGCTCAGATTGGCTGTTGCCAGAGCTTTCACGAGGAGTCGAATCGAAGGAACTTGCTGAAAAATGCTGGTCAAAATTATTACCCGCGAAGGATATACAGGCCGTTTCTTTTATCATGTGGTAACATTGCTATATTCTAAACCGTAATAGATACAAAGACGATTAAATGGGAAAAAAGGTAACTATTGTGGTGAGCAGTAAATTGGTCATAGAAAATTTACGGGGATTCTCGCCCTTCCCAACTTATACAGGGAAAACTGAAAATGCTGTTTTCTGTTTTTCACGAATAGAATTATTATTTCAGAAATTATAAAAAAATGAAAAGGGAAAGTTTTATTGTATTAAAAATGTACTAGAACTACGTAATGATAAATTTTTAATCAAACGTTTCGTGTCAACACCGCCATCTTCAACAATTTTTTTCAAATACGAACCTGTCAATTTCATCACAAATATTGATAAAGCGATAAAATAACAATTCAGTTGTATATCACACTCGGAAATTTTATGATGTTTCATATAAAATAACTAGCATCATCAGTGACAACAATTTTTAATTACGGTCCTGTCGTTAGTTTGTTTATGAATTCCACAGAATCTAACGCTTCGATGTAAAAATTATCAGTGACGTTTTGAATGAATGTATCTATGAAAATTGTATTTATACTATAAAAATTCATAAAAGATTTCTGCAGTTTCAGAGACGAACGATAGCAATTTACCCCAGAAATAAACTTCCTCAAGAGGAGAAGAAATCAACAAACAGAAAAACAATTTATTTCATAATGAATTTGTGGAAGAAAAAAAAACCAATACAGAAAAAGAATTCTACATTAAATGCTCGAATCGACACCTCTTTGTTGAATGGGCATAAGTTTCTGTGGCAATTTTCTAGCATGATGGTTGTAATGCATCTCTTATTTTCTGTTTGAGATGGTCGATATCGGTACTAGGTGTTGAAAAAACTTCATCCTTTATGTATCCCCAGACAAAAAATTCCAAAGGAGTAAGGTCTGGGGATCGAGCTGGCCCGGCAATTGGTCTATTGTTTCCAATCCACTTTGTTGGGAATATTGTATCTAAATGTTCCCTTACTATTGCTGCATTATGGGAAGGGGCACCGTCTTGTTGAAAATATTGTATTTCACGGTGGGTGCTTAATGGCAATTCATCTAAGTAGCCATCAAAGTCATTGGATAAAAAATTTAAATACATTTCACCATTCAAATGCTCATCGTAAAAGAAAGGAACTAGTATGTTTGTTCCCAAAATTCCCAACAAAACATTTATTCCGAACCTCTCCTGGAAATTGGTTTCTCTATGTAAATGTTCATTCGTATTATTCCACCTATAATGGATGTTTCTGTTAAACCAACCATTGTTGGTTAATTTTGATTCGTCCGTCCATATTATTATTTTACAAATATTTCGAACTTCCCTATTTCTACGTCTTTACCATTTCGTAAATCGTACTCTCCTTCCGTAATCCCTTTCATTAAGGTGATGAACTTTGCGTATCCTGTAGCATTTGTATTTGTTCTTTTTCAAAATATTTATGGTATATTTTACAGATATCCCAAGTTCGTGGGCAATTTCTCGTTAAGAACAATCTTGATTACACATATTTTTGTAACTGACCAATCCTAGATTTAAAAAAAAGACGTTATTTTTCACTTTTTAGTCTTTATAAGGTAATATTTGCTTACCCCAAACATTTATTTGGTTCCTTTTACTTCCATTAACAACACATTTTCTAGTTTTATTTCTGTCAAATGCACCACAGTCTCTCAAATTTCTTTCAAATCGTCTAAACATTTGAATGTTTGGAATGCGACGATTCGGGTATAGCTCTCCATACATATTTCTTGCCAAAAGAGGATTTCTATTTGATTTTGCATAAGTAAATAGCATATCAGTCCTTTCGTCATTCGAATACATCTTTAATATGTAACCGAGTGCTTAAATGTCTGACAGATATCAACAGATATCAACAACTCATTTATTCCTGCCATAGAAATCAAGCAAAGCCTACGTGTTTAAATATGGTAAAAGAAGTGAGATGCTATTTAATTGTACCAAATTAGACAACACTTGTATTTTGATCCAAAACTGATATTTTCATTCCAGAATTGAGAATTATGAAAATAATCCATGTAAAAATTGATACAGGAGAAATCAGCCTTGAATCAAGGATTACTGTAATACAAAAATCCCCAAAAAGGAAAAATACGAATGTTCGTTGTGTTGGGGTATCTTCCTATCGAAAGTATTGGGTAATGACTGAAGTATCCTAATAGTTGAATGAGATTTGAAGAAATCAAAACAATTTACAAAAGAACTTACGACAGGACCGTAATTAAAAATTGCTGTCACTGATGATGCCAGTTATTTTATATGAAACACTATAAAAATGTCAAGTGTGATACACCACTGAATTGTGATTTCATCGCTTTATCAATATTTGTGATGAAATAGACAGGTCCGTATTTGAAAAAAGAGTTGATGGTGGCCGTGTTGACACGAAACGTTTAATTAAAAATTTATCATTACGTAGTTCTAGTACATTTTGAATACAATTAAAATTTCCTTTTTCTTTTTTTTACATTATCTTAAATATCCATTCTATTCGTAAAAAATCGAAAACAGCATTTTTAGTTTTCCCTGTATAAGTCGGGAAGGGCGAGAGTCCCCGTAAATTTTCTCTGACCACTGTACTGCTCACCACAATAGTTACATTTTTTCCCATTTAATCGTCTTTGTATCTATTACGGTTTAGAATATAGCAATGTTACCACATGATTAAAGAAACGGCCTGTATGGTCTCCGTTCGTTAAAAGTCTACCCATCGAGAATGTATCAAATGACAGTTTCAGTTTTCATCTCGACCTTTAACTTCAGAACCATTCGAAATACATTCTTACAAAAGATCTTCTCATAAATGAGTAAGTACTAAAATCTCCTAAACCGGGACGTTCAGACATAAATATTTATTTAGGGTAGATATGTTGATTCTGTAGAGGCAAGAAATAACAGTCAGTTTTTAGTTTTAACTCGTAGGATGCAGATGTATTCTGTTAGTTATGTATTGTTTGTGTAAATTCTTCCAATCAACTTTCATATTAATCATTATGTTTCTTTCATTCAACAGGGTATTCAACGTAGTTTGATATAACTGAATTATTGTTTTGCATATGCTTCAGATGTTGGTAACTATCTTGCCTCATTTGTATTTCATTCATTATCTTGTTATATTTTAATATCAGCTTCAATAACTATTATTTACTGAATGTCCTTTACTAAATCTTCATTGTTTGTTTTTATTTATTAATTAATTTAATATAATATTTAACTGTTGTTGAATCCTGTTTTTCATTTATAAATGTTCATACACGAGCTCTTCTAGCCTTGATAAAATAATATTATTGTTTCCAATGAGTTCGAATCCAAGAATTATTAACTTTGCGTATGTAGTAATTTTTTCGATGAGATCCAATTCCATCATGTGAACAGAAAAAGTAACAGCAGAACATCCAAGGAAGGCCAAACGATTAAGAAACAAGGTGAGATAAATTCTTGAATTGTGAGGTATAATTCTAATTTTCTTGACAATAGAGCTCACCGTTCCCATATATTTAATATCATTAACGATTCCACTCCGTCGTACTTATGTGACAAAATGCTATTCAATTATATAAAGAAAGCAGATTGTTATACGAAGAGGAGGATGGAAGGAACTCGTGGTGAGAACTGAAGAACTAGTCTCCAATGGAAGCCAAGGAGTGGGTGGCCTCGGATCGGATACTGCGGGTCTGGTAGCCGGTGATAGAACCACCCGCGGCCACCGCACCGTCCGACAGAGATTCAGCCCTACCAAGACTTCCAGGAATGGGCAGATTGAAATAAATGTCTTCCTTGACAAGCACCCACACATACGGTATGAGGAATTATTTTGAGGAGAAGGAGGTTGGTTCAAGAGCATATCAAGGATGAAGGCCAACCTGCCTGTCTGCAGTAGAGGCCACCCCGCATCTACTACTACTACCTCTACTAATCCTCTCCGAACACACGTTTCGAACTTTGTTGCATTAACTCTTCCTGGAGTACAGAGGCATGCTGTTTTGTCACCGTTTCGTTCGTAAGGGAATACCATAATATATATGTTTCGTTGGTTTTGTGGAACAAGAGAACTCTATTGTCGTCTAACCTATCTGTGCACTGATAAGAGGAAGTAACCTCGAAACATGCATGCATGCATGTGGTCATTTCCAACAAAATGAAGGATGATATAGCTTGTTAAATCAGCATTTGCAAATAGTGTCCTCCTTGAGGACCATTGCACAAATGTCCTTAGGGAGGAGCAGTTGTTTTCTGCCGAATATTCACCTCATTTTTTTACTTTGTGTAAATGCGCGAAGAGAGAAGTATTTTCGGCCGTAGTCGGAGTTATTTGTATTGATTGAGTAATAGTAATTACTAACTGTCTCGGTGTAACTTACTTTTCAAAACAGCAAAAAATCTCGACTGAAAAAATTTATTTTCACGGGAAAACGAATTCAACACCCCAAAACGAAAAAAATTAAGCTCTTGCTCATAAATGAAGCTAGACATCTTGAAATATTTGCACGTCTTTAAGACTCACTCTATGTATGCTAAAAAAGGCAAATCAACACAATTTGTTGAATATCGGACATTCGCATAGGGAAAATCATATATTATGCATATTTTTCATAAATAAAATTGTATAATTGATGTTACAATCTTTTTAGAATTTTATGGAGTTATTGACGCAGCCTCTTTGCAATTCTTTTACTAGGACAAATTGGTGGATGTTGAATATCCGCAAAATAAAGAAACAGAAAATTGCCTAAAAGAACCTATTTATTTGTCTGTTTCTTTCCACCGTTTTCCTCTGGTGAATTTTCAACAACTTCTTGATGGCTGCAATTTTCCCTCTAGCATGCTCTTATGTGATTTGATCATCGTTTGAAACTGCAACCGAGTCCGGACACAATCACCAATTGCATTCTTTATGAATGAATGGTTCGTACCCATTAAGTAAATATTTATATTATGTTCAATATGACATAATGTCATTAAAATCGACTTACCTTCCCGTTCCATTCAATTATATCGTAATGTAAACACAAATAACATCCAGGTATGTGCAAAATTGCATATGTGGTTCTAACATTTCCAGAGGTTTGTGGAGTTATCTTCAGATTTTTCAATTGCCCTCTTTGGTTTCTTAGTTTGTTTATAGTTTTTGTATATCTTTAATTATAACAAGTTTTGGTCAGTTTTATCATTTCTTACTTGTTCATATAATTTCTCCTTGTTTTGAACACACCTTTCGAACTTTGTTCGATTCATTGCTACTATTACTGACAATCCAGGTACACAATTTGGAAAATAATGAATGTTTTGATACTGTACTGTACCTGTAGGTCCTGAGAATTGTTATAATCATATTTTTGATGACGTCATCACTGTTTAAGTTATGACTTCATTATAATATTTTTTTTAATGGCAATACCCGATTTTGTGCAATTGTCTGAATACGCATGTTATATTTTTTTTATGTTACATGAAAACGGTTCCAGAAATTCATTCAGGATACTAAAAAACGCACGTTTCAAATTTTTGTTGCGATTGCAACACTGACTGTAATAACCTTTCAAAATTACTTTTTATCAGTTCTGTACCCACATCATCAAAATCCTCAGCTACCTGTAAATTCACTATGGGTACCAGCAAGATGGAGCGCATAACGCACTACATGTACGCGAATACCTGGATACGTTTCCAAATAGATAGATTGGTATATAGACGAGGATTTCAATTAATGTTTTCCAAGAGTTTCAATATCGCCTTGTATATTGTCAAGAGGCAAATGGCTTGTAATTCGAAAACTTGATTTAATAGTTCATATTTATTCCTGTTGTCATGTTTAAATTACATTATATGAAAGAAATATCTTTTATTTCAAGGACAAACGGTTACGTAATAATGAGAAAAAATAGGACATCCATACACAGAAAAGTGCATTCTTTTTAAAGGTGTAACAATCTCAGGGGGTTGGTAGATAGGCTTAAAGAAATACAGTGGTTCAGAATACTATATATTCATACACAGGGACGACAGTGGTTGTTGCGAGGGGTTGTTGCGATTCTATAAAGATAAATGCAGGCATTAGTCAAGTCACAGTATCAGCAAATACAGTATGAGTTACATTCTAGGCTTGAAAAGCCTTGCGAGAAATACAAGCAGGGATATTTTAGTTTTACTTACCTATAAAGATAAATGCAGGCACAGGCCAAAATGGTTCAAAGAACCATTTGGCACATGGAAAACCAAAAACACTCCTTTACCTTGAATGATTAAAGCAACTGTTGACTTGAGAAAAATGCCGTTGAAATGGCCTGGCCAGCGCAAAACCTTGCGTACATCCCCACTTGCTGATAAGAAATTTAATATCAGTGGCGGCGAAATTTCTTTGTTACAAAGGTGATATCAAAATAGGGTAATGCAATAAAAAAATATAGATACGTCATAACTCGAACAGTGATGACGTCATCAAAAAAATGATTTGTACAAAAAAATGCGCAACTGAAAAAGAAAATCAACGTGTCCGAGCTTTTTTCCCCAATGGTCATATCAACCTTTTAGCGAATTTGTTCCAACCCTTATGTGCTCACTGTACGTATGGTGGCCCAATATGAAATCAAGAATCAACCAATATGAGATGCTTCCTGGGTCAATTCACTTAATAATTCTTACTCAATGAGAAATCATTTTATATTTCACTGTTCACTGAATTTCTGTTTCATCTGAACGAATTGAATCTTTAAAAACAGCTGTTCATGATTAAATGATTCAAATTGATGTTTTCAATCAAATTCTTTCCACTTGGGAATGACATTCGAAACGAAAGAATGAATTCCATTATAGCCTCGGCACGAATTCGGTATGTTCGGAAAACGCTTTTTCTGCTCATCACAAGTGGGGAATTTCATTTGTGGTCTAGAGGTATGGGTAATTGGAAACGCGAGAGTGATATTTCAAATTCAAGTGAACGGTCCAAACGATAATATATAAATATTTATTACACAGAGTTCCCTACCACATTCCTGAATTCTCCATCTCTGATGGAACAAAGCACAAAGGAAAGAAAATTTCATCTTGGGATTTTTGAAATTTATTCCGTAAAAGATATTTTCTTTCTATTTCTTCAACATACAGTGTGTCGTTTTGAAAATAACCACCCCAAATATTTCAGACCCCATAGAAAATTTAAAAATATACAAAATAGAAGGGAGGATTGGGTGATACCTCATTTGAGGTCCTTTCAAGAATTTTTTCACAAATATGACACTCTTAGTTGTCATTCCTTTTCAGAATTGTCGATACATAATTTTAAGATTGTGAACAATTTCAGGTTTCAATTATTTTGCACTAAGCAATTTCAGTTATCGAGTATTCTGCATTTAAACATACAAAGTGAGTTATTAATCTGTAATCAGTGATAAAGTCTCCTCTTAAACTCTACCCTAATGTTTCGAAAATTTTCAACCTGAATATTTCTACGTGTAGCAGATATTAAACTCAAAATATCTTATATATGAAGATTCTACTTTATAAACAACCGATTTGAGATTCCCCATCTAGGGCTTCGTAAGACCAAGACCAAGATTGACTAATCTTGGTCTTGGTCTCGAAAAATAAATGTAGTCTTGGTCTTAGTATTGTGCATGATGTTTCAACACCAAGACATGACTGGCTCATCTTAGTCTTGGTCTTGATAGTCTTGTTTTTGGATCAAAATGTATCTAGAAATTTTAAATATTCAATTCAATTGTTCAACAGTTTATATGCATATAATAGTTCGTATTTCTCAGATTTTAACAATTGTCTATAAATAAAAATGTCTTATTTTTCCATCATAATATAATTTTTAATAAATCTCAAATAAATATTGAATTAGATACAAAGTACACAGGTCGCCGCCCGACAGACCAGAAAATATGTTCAAAATGGTTGGAACGTAGATTAGGTTTTTACTGACCTTTTTACAATGGATTATTGTGTGATTAGCAATAAGATGTGGTTGAGGCAGAGTGGTGGAATTGGAATCCCGAGGAAATTGCAATACTTATTAACCACTGCGATCTTACAACATACACCTATTTGTTGTAAACTGTATAACTGCAATACAGATTTTGAAAAATTTATTTTCGATTTCGAATTAACAAAATTCAAAAACCTACCATATGAAAAATCAATAATTGAAATAAAATGCCATAACATTTTCCATCAAAATTTTATTGATATTGAGTAGATTTGAGTTCACTATTTTTGTTTCGAGGCCATGACCAAGACCAATACTCTTTGGGGAAAGTATTGATGTTGGTCTTGGTCTCGAAAGTCAAGTCTTGGTTTTGGTCTTGGGAAGATTCATTAAGTATCTATCTTGGTCTTGTATCAAGACCAAGACTAGACCAAGACTAATCTCTTGGTCTCGCGAAGCCTTAGCCCGATCGGAAGGAAGAAATCTAGCGGCGGTAATCTTCGACAGAGGACCCCGCACATTTACTAACGTAAAATGGCTGTCAGCTAATTTTACCAAAATGTTGTAGATCCTGGAATCCTCATTACGTAGTCCAATTCACAGATCGATCCTAAGGCCAGTTTTCGAGATACAAGGTGTCAAAAATTCAATTCTGCTATTTTTGGTAAAATGCATCGATTCGAAATTGAACATTCCTAAAAATGAACTCATCACATCTAAGTTGTACCTCATGCGTCTCTCCATTCGAATAGAAAATTATATGATATAAAGGATGTTGCATTACAGCATGGCAAGACAATGTTTATATAAATAGATGAAATCGTTTTGATTTCAACTCAATCCGTTAAAACTAGAAAACAAACGGCTAGAGTGAGACGTAGATTAGAATTCATATGATTGACTGTCCAACAGTATATAGTGACAATTTGAATGCTCACATATGCTATATCTCATGAACAAAATTATATAATTATTGAGAGTTGATCGTTACTGTAACTAGCATTGAAAAGTTGAACTGGAATAACTAACAGAATAATACTCCACATCACCCCATCTTATTTTCATCCATCCTCATCACTCCCCTAATATACAGCCAGCCGAATTCATATACTTTCAATAGAAGTCTTCTTGTGATACCTGGTAAAAAATGCTCTTTCCTTCCTTATATCATAAAACAAGTAAATAAATATTATTATTGTGATCTCTTTTGCGTATGGGAATGAAATGAGAAAACCTATCATTAATATAGATAGTATTTTACTTGAATAGGTATTTTCAAATTCTAAATAATTCTTCGTCTATCTACAATAATCTTTCTACATCTCCCCAATGGACATACATCTGCGAAAGATATTAATAGATGTATATATATCATGTAAAAACATCCATTTTGTCCGATTTAAATGATATTTATCACAACTATTTTATGTTGGTAGTTATATATAAAATTTCATTGATCACTATTGCTTGTAACAAACTACTTAAAATATGAAAATATTCATCTAAATAAATTATTGATGATACGTCTTTTCATTTCATAGAGGTAGAGGTGTTTACAAAAACTATATTTGATTACTTTGATGAATAGGGGAATGAGAGGAAAGAAAGAGATTTTTTTACCAGCTATTCAATGAGGTATCACAAGTAGAGATTTCTATTGAAATTATTTTAATGCGCGTGACTGTGGCTGTAAATCAGGGGTGGTGATGCGACTGGATGGAAATAGCGTTGGTGATGGGGAGGATTATTTCATAAGTTATAAGTTCAACTTTCATATCCAAGTTAACAGTTATGGACAATCTGTAATAATTATATAGCTTTGTTCATGATTTGTTCAAGCATTAAATCCCTGTACATGAAAAACTATATACTGTTACACAGGCAATAACATGAATTCTCATACCTTTGTTTGTTTTCTAATTTCAGCAGATTGAGTGAAAATCAAAACGATTATGTTATAGATATGTATCCTTTCTTAAGAACATTGTATTGCCATGCTGTAATGCACCACCCTTTGTGATATATCATTTTTCATTCGAATGGAGGGACTCATGAGCTATAACTCAGATGTGATGAGTTTATTTCTAAGAGAGTTTAATGTTGAATTAGAGCACAAAAATCAAATCTATGAATAATATCAAAAAAGCAAAAATTGAATTTTGTCAACCTGTAGCTCTAAAACTGGTCATAGTATCGATCTGTAAATTGAACTTTGTGATGAGAATGCCAGGATCTACAACACATAAAAATTTGAGCAAAATTAGCCAAAGGCCATTTTACATAGTAAATGGGCGGGGTACTTCATCTAGCACATACAATCATATTCAGTTATTTTTCCACAGTAGTTGCTATCAACGGGCATATTATTTCTTCGGATGAAGCTCACCAATTATAGTTTCCCGAATGAAGATAAAATATCCTTTTCAAAAATACCGGCAGTAGATGTGTTGAAGAGTTTACCTGAAAGTAATTCCCTTTATCCGTGTTCGAAAGGCGATTTCTTAAAATTCATCATTTTTTTTTACAACTGTTTTCAGAACTCACTGATATTCACATATACAACATTAAAATGAGAAACAATATACAATGTGTTTCAAGTAAATACAAAACTTATGAATTATACAACACTCTCCCCCCAGTAATTGATCGGAATTGAATAAAATAGAACAATTACTGCACATCCAGTACACACAGCCTGGAAACAGGTCTTCGAAAAATGGTTCCATTGGCTAGTCGAACGTCTACCACGCGGACTCTGCCATCTCTAGCTCTATGGAGTTGGATAACTTTTCCCTTGGGCCACGTATTCCTCGGTCCATTAGGGTCTACCATGATCACAACGTCGTTTTCTTTGATTGTTCTTGATTCGGTATACTACTTTGGTCTCTTGACTAAATAAGGCATATATTCTTGAGTCCATCGCTTCCAGAATAAATCTGTTAATTTTTGCGCAGCTTTCTATTTTGATAACAGATTCAGGTCAGATTCTTCTTTTTGGGAGCAAGGAAGGGCGGTATAGTCGGGGCCAATCAAAAAATGGTTTGGAGTTAGCGCTTCTGAGTCATCTGAGTCCAGTGATACATGAGTGAGAGGTCGTGAGTTGATGATGTTTTCAACTTCAGCAAATATTGTCCTGAGTACATATTCCTGTGGGTATCTTGATTTCAGGAGTTCATACATAACCTTCTTTACCGATTGAATCAATCTTTCCCAAATACCTCCCATGTGTGGACATCCTGGAGGATTCCATCGGAATCTGATGTTTTTCAGGGAACAAAACTGGCTGATTTCTGTCTCACTGAGTCCTTTGATACAATCAGCTAGTTCTTTTTCCGCCGCCTTGAATTGAGTACCGTTGTCACAATAAATTTCAGAAGGAAACCCTCGTCGGCAACCAAATTGACGAAGTGCATGAATGAAACCATTGGTGCTCAAATCATGGGCAATTTCTAAGTGTACGGCCCTTGTTGCCGTACAGGTGAAGATAACACCATACCTTTTTTCATGACTCCGTTTGACGGTGATCAATATAGGTCCAAAATAATGGGTTGTTTGAAATCTTTACTGACACCCAGTAAATTATCAAATCTCCCTTTGAGTCGCAGCAATCCAGTCGTTTCATCAATTGAGCAAGACAGAGTGAATAATCTACTTGCTTTATCAATTGGTCGATTCTGTTCAAGAGTTTTAATTTCTCTATCAAAGGTGTCTTGTTGACTCTTCCTGAATAATAAATTTTCAGCTACTGAGATTTCGTCGCTATCAAGTTCAGCCAAATTCTGTGAAGACCTATCTAGAATACTTCTGTGAGGCATTTTATTTTTACAGCTTTTGATGAACCTCAGCATCCATCCAGTAGCTCTCACATGACGACACCATTTCGAAAATCTTACCGGATCAGGGGTTGGCTAAACAATTTTTTCGAAATATAGGAAAACAAAATCTTTCCTAACTTCCAAATCGAGATCATCATTCATTTCCAAATGATCTTTTGTCTGGGGCCAATAGTCCATTGACCTTTCTTAAAATGTAGGGCCACTTAGCCATCTACTATCATTTGAAAAATGTAATCCATTATTACGTTTTGTTGCCTCATCTGCATCGTTCTCTTTGGAGGGAACATATCTCCAGTCAGAAGCGTTTGTCAAATTTTGAATTTCGCCTAATCTATGAGCAACAAATATTGCGAACCGTCTGGCTTCTGAACAAATCCAGTGGAGCACTGTTTTCGAGTCACTCCAATAGAAAATCCTATTGAAATTCAATTTGAGGTTATTTTTCAAATAATTTCCAAGACGTGCACCAATGAGGGCTACCTGTAACTCAAGTCTTGGAATTGAAATGGGTTTCAACGATGAAACTCTTGCCTTGGCACTTACAAATGCTGTCTGGATTTCATTTTTTCCTTGGCAGCGTAAATAGGCCACTGTGGCATACGATTTTTCGGAAGCGTTACAGAAGATATGTAATTGTATTTCACAATTGTTTCTGTCGATTGTGAAATGCTGTCTTGGAATTTTGAAATTTGACACATTTTTGAGATCAAACAACCATGTTCTCCATTTTTTGTTAAGAATATCGGTTATTTCATCATCCCACCCCTATTGACTTCTCCAACTATCTTGAAGCAAAATTTTTCCTTGGATGATGAAATTTGCCAAAAGTCCTATGGGATCAAAAATGGACATAACGACTTTGAGAATTTCTCTCTTAGTCGGTCGTCTTTGGTTTTCTAAGATCAAAGAGTCAATTTTATGAAATTTTGTTCTGAATAGAAAACTGTCTTCGAATGAATTCCAATAAACACTCAAAACACGTTCTGTTACTGCTTCTGGGTTTGTATCCAATTTTTTATCTCTCTGAGCTTTTAGATTTGAGGCGATGCCTTCAAGAAGTTTTTCTGAATTGGATATCCAGTTGCAGATGACAAAACCACCCATTGAATGAACGTGAATAACATCATTTATCAGTTTTTTACCTTCATCTATCGAGTCAGCGTTACCCAAGAAGTCGTCCATATAGTGTTCCTCTATGATTGACTTACTCGCTTCAGGATATTTCTCTTGAAATTCTCTGGCATTCCGATTCTTGGCTTCCTGTGCTAGACAAGGTCCATTTGTGGATCCGAAGAAAACTACGCCGATTTCATAAACGTCTGGATCACGATGTCTATCCATTCCATGCCATAAAATTCTTTGTGATGCACAATCTTCCTTACGTACCCTGACTTGCAAAAACATTTCCTTAATGTCAGCTACGAAATCAAACGCTTTTATTCTAAAATTGAATAATATAGTCTGCAAATCGTTATACAAATCTGGACCAGTGAGCAAAAAATCATTGAGACTGGCTCCATTACTTTTTGAGGCAGCATCATATACAATTCTCAGTTTTGTCGGTTTATTCGGATTTATGATACCAAAATGAGGGAGATACCAGGTTTTGGGACTGGGTTGCTTAGCTTCGTCTACAGAAAGCTTTCTAATGTAACCTTTATTTTGAAGATCCAACATTTTGTCGCAATATGCCTTGCCATATTGAGGATTTTTATCAATTTTTCTCTCTGTACACAAAAGTCTTTTCATGGCAATATTTTTACTTTCTGGAAGGATGATTTGTTCATCTTTCCATAGCAAACCAGTCTCAAAACGATTCCCAATTCGTTTCATAGTATTATCTAGAATGTTTTGAGCTCGAACGTCTTCTTTAGACAAAGCTTTATCGATTTTGTCTAACCCAAAACAATCTAGTTTCCATTGTTCTTTCACCAGATCATGTAATAAATCTAGATCGTCTTTTTCGTTATTATTTACGTAGCAAACAAAACCAATTTTATTTTCATGATCATCTTTAGTCTCCAGAATATTTCCGTGGATTACCCATCCCAACAGCGTCTTGCTGAGGGCGGGCCCATTCCATGGGCCAGTTATCTTGACCAATCAAAACTTTTGGCTTGGCATTTATCATTGATATACTCCTACTATCTATATAAGGATATGTTTTACAAATCTCACCTACATCCACCGTCTGTGTTGGTAGTGACATTCCTTTTATTGTCCTTACGTGTCTTAGTTGGAACTCACCACTTCCATTCTCGGATCGTACCTTGAAGCTTATAGTCCTGGAATCATCCTGCTTCTTCGTTTGGTTGTTTGTCCATTGGAGACAAAGTGGTTGCTGAGGACCATCCATATCTAACGTATCTGCTAAATCTTGATCAATAAGAGTAACCGTTGATGCATCGTTTAAAAGGGCATAAGTTTCAATACTCCTATGGTTACTACAAATCATTATAGGCAGAATTTTCAGTAGAACATGTTTATTTGTGGAAATATGACAATTGATATGAATATTTTCATTTTCAAATGGAGATGGTTCTATAGTAACGTGCTCATCTTCTTTTTTGTGTAAAAGAATATGATGGTTCTTTTTGCAGCCATTTATTCCGCACAACTTATTCTTTTTACACACATAAATATTATGAAATGGCACGAGACAAGCGAAACAGATTTTATTTGTTGTCACTAGTTCCCAACGCTGATCCACAGTGAATGTTTTGAATTTGGTACACCCGGTCAAGGCATGTATGTCATCCTTACAACAAATGCAAGTTTTCTTAACCATAGTTGTCAATGTCAGTTCCTTTTTGTGAAATGATTTTGACTTTTTCGTGTCAGTGTCATCATGAGATTTTGGAATTTGAATTTTACTAGCAATAATTGCTTTTTTATCAAGCCACGACGCAAATTCCACTAATTTATGTGATGAAGACGTTATGCTGGAAATGTGTTCAACCCACATCATCTGATATGAATTTGGAAGTTTTTTCAGAAGTTTGTGTAATAAAATGGGATTCTGTAAGTGATCTTGAGCATCTAATGATTCAATGGTTCCAACCAGATTTTTCACTTCATCAGAAACAGTCCAGTTTATCTTCTTTGACAATTGGAAAGGCTTTCAATTGCTCGAGAGGTAATAAAATTATTTGTTCTGACTGCCCAAATCTACTTTCCAGAATTTGCATAATCTTATCAACATTCTGAGGCATGATGAGTAAGCTTTGAACTATTTTCCTAGCATTTCCTCTCAAGCATTTTTGAAGGCGACAATGGTTTTCCTCCTGTGAATATCCACAAATATCAGTTGAATTCCGGTATTGATATATAAAGTTAGGCCATTCTAAGGGATTTCCACTAAAAATGGGCAAATCTTTTGGAATCGACTGTCTTGTCAGAAATTTCGTTAACTGATTTGGAGATACTTGATTTGAACATTCATTTGCGACATTCACAGATGGAAAATGACGAGAAAATGGTAAACAAGATTCTTTTACCTGACATGTTCCCTTTTTTACCCTTTCTGGTAGCATTTGCTCCTGCTTGTTATCACTCACTGACTGACCATTCCAAGGATCCTTACCATCGACCTAATTTTCAATATTAGGACCTCTATTCGACCTCTCACATGACGCACTCGACTCAGAATCATCATTTTCATCTATTTCAGCTAACCTGAGGGCTAACTCCAGATCTAACTTTTCTTGTTTCCTCCTTTACTCCAACTCCAACATTTCTTGTTCTAGAGTCTTCTTCCTCAATTGACGTCTTTTTATTTATTTTTCTGTCATCTTTTTTTTACAACTGATTTCAGAACTCACTGATATTCACATATACAACATTAAAATGAAAAATAATATACAATGTGTTTCAAGTAAATACAAAACTTATGAATTATACAACAAGATGACAAATTGTCTGGATAAACTGAATATGTGTTTTATGAATATTGAAATGCTATCCTCCGTTTGCTGTTATATGTCCAGGCGCGATTACGGAAGATGACTGATAATCAAACGAAATTTGATTTAAAATTCCATCAGAGAACTTTTTATGTGCAATTGTGATCATACAATTATATATCAAATAACGCGAATAATATATGGGCCCCTATACGAATCCTCAAGGAACACCAATGTAGACATTGATGGCATTAGTGGAGGAGTTTTTTATAGTGACACAAGGTATCTGAGGTAATTCAGAAGAGATATAGGAGGCATGTGGTTGATGCGGTTGAACGCCTTTGACGATTGAATGTCATCACCAATTTTTTCATATACTTAGGAAATATCGCACAGTATACTAATAGGACGGTTACCACTTGAGTTCTCTCCGTTGAGTATTTCAGCTTAAAGCCATGAAAGATTGTTCCCCTAGAGTCGGATATTCAAATTAATCAAAAAAATTATTGAAGGTATGAGTAGTATGAGGAACAAAACTAGGGCAATATTCTAATAGCAATTAGTTTGTCAGAACCAACAGTATCAAATTTATTAACCTCGTTTTCATTGGTGGCATATGGTAAGAAAGTAGTATAATGTTTTATAATTTTGATTACATAGAGAAATAATCAGTTTATCAGAAATTAAGTTGTTATTGTAGGTAATACAACAAGTGTATCGGTGATTATCGAAATAGAAATTCCTTCGATTTTGAGAAACAAATTATGTTACTTGGTAACCACACAAGAGCTTGTGCGACTGCGGTTTCCTAAAGCAACATAATTTGTTTCGAAAAGGAGAAGAAATTTACGATAACCGCCGATAACACCAGTTGAATTTCTAAAGATTATTTTATGAATAAAATCGAAACCATTTGAACTACTATGGCCATTGACTTTAATTATTTGTTGTTCTTCGATTCCGGAATTTGCAAACTGACTGACAGCTGTAAATCTATATACCTAACTACGAAATCGAAAACATGGTGTTTTCAATTATCAACAAAAAAAAATTCAACTACTCAAAACACGCTATTTTGGCAAAAGTTGATTAATCGTTGAAATTGTTGATACCAACTGCAGAAGTGTTCATTGATATTATTAACACCTGGCAATACCTGTGGAAATGCCATGTTTGATTTTGCAGTGTTCACGTTCAGGTCTGCTACTCCTTTCCATAGTTATTAATTTATTCAGCTTCACAAATCAAATCCCACATATTGTACATTAACAAAGAAGTTGAGTGGACCAGCAATTTGTGACGCTCGCCGAATTTTAATTGAATTTCGCCTTTTGTTTTTTTGTGAATTAATTTCAACTATGAAACTGACAAAATGAAAAACTATATATTCGGAGCGTTAAAAGCATTAATTCCTCTTCAATATTTTGAATCAACACTAGGCACTGGCCAGCTTGCGTAATGAATGGGTAACCTCACTCGTCAAGTCGCTCAGGGTTGAAAGGGTCATTCCCAGACCAATTCGCATAAGGAAAACTTTGTTCCAGATGCTTGCAAGAAACCGGATGAAGTGAAGACCCGGTCAGAAGTCCGCCTAACGCAAGACTGAAGGACGTGGTGGCACGCGAGTAAAGCGTTCGCTTCTTGAACCAATTATCCGCAGGTACATGGGTTCGAATCACATCGCGATCACCGGTCCCGTTACACGTTTAAAGAATAAGGCTAGGTCTTCCCTAGCTCGCACCTCTCGATGTCTTCTGAGGGTTGCTCCGTAAGGGTAAGTAAGTATCAACCTTAACAACATAAAATCGTGAAAAATGATCAGTAGCTCCAGCAAACCTGGCGACCATCTGGATTACTTAACTTTATCCTCTGCTGAGATCGACATTATTTCTGAATTTATTCGTGGAAACAACAACAACCCTACCCGGAGACAGGAAGTGGGCTAATGGACCTAGAACTGTTGTTGCGTTGTTTGAGCCTAAGTAATTGGGTGTCTGTGCTGAGTTCTTCGTTTATTGTGCTCACCCTGATAGGGGCGTGACTTCACTAAGCCTTCTTTCTTTTACGGATTTCAGACTTCGCACCATGGTCTTCGTTGGTTTGAATATTGTTTTGACTTCATGTTTTTCCAGAAGATTGCCAATCCTGTCTGTGAGATTGCCAATGTACGGTAGAAATGCTATTTCTTGTGGTGTACCTTGCATTTCAAATATACAAACATGAGTAAATAACACAACAAAATCTCCATATTTATTTTGCAAGTCTCTCCTCATGTATTGTCAAAATAGAAAATAAAATCTATGAGGCGATTTTAAACATAAACCCTCTCCAGTGTTTGGTATCGTCCCCTGGCACTGGCCAGTTCGCGTACCTAATGAGTAAGTAATCCTAGTTAGTATGGCACTGACGTTCATGTTACGGTAGGGAGAATTCGTTCCAGAGGCTCTCCAGGAATCAATTGAAGCGGAGAGCAATGAAGTCAGAGGTCAACCTAACCCAAGATGGAAGGTGAGTGGACCAGAAAATCAGGCGACCTTCTGGAGTACTCGTCTCAGTAAGCAAATTTGTTGGAATCAACCGTATTTCCAACTTTATCAGGAGAAACTAAATGGAACACCACCAATAAACAAATTCATCTCCAAACACAGAGTCAGAGAGTCGAAAACTTATAGACCTGGAACTGCTTCCAGCCCCCGCGAAGGCAGGAAGCTTGAACAACACGTGAACGATTCTGGTAATGAAACAAATATTTATCTAGAGAAAGTTACTTTCGTAAATATTTACTCTCATTCGATATACAGACATAGTTCGTTATCTACTACGTCAGTCGAACTGAGTGCATCTGAGAAAAGATGTTCAGTAATTAAATCAACATGTTCCAGACTTCAGTTGAACCCGTCAGCAGTAGGAATTCAGTAATTTTGATTTTCGGTAAAAATAAACTTCAGTGCGTATTGAACTTCTCTCATCAATAATGTATGCAATGGGTCTGAAAGGCAAGGCGCAAAAACTCGATTGAATTGGCGGAGGATAACAATGACCGAAGCGGTGGAATAATTTGAAGTAAATACTTGCCTATTTAATGGAAATTCTTTGTTTCATGGTTTTATATTCAAATGAGTTTGAGAAAACAGTTTTCTAATTGGATGAACAATAACGCATTGATGGTACTGAAATTTCTATAGTGAAATATAATCTGTTGAATTTGTATCCGTAGACTCTGATGAATATATTCCCGATTGTCTTCAGTACTGAAGTTTACAGTATCAATTTACAGTTTCCAAATCTAGTTGTCGGGATTATATATCCAACAATTTGAATGTGTGTATAATAGATAATAATAATGTTCATCCAAGAAAATAATGCCTAAAATAATCATTGTTTCATGAATAATGAAGAATTAACATTGAGAATATCGTAGATGTATTGAAGATACTAACTTGTATGTGATGATGATAAAATTATAACAAAACAATATTTTCACTTCAAAAGGTTTATTTAAACACTGAACCTAACAATGAATAGATTTGTTCCCTCCATCAACCAGCCGCACCCCTACGAGCAACCCTCAGAAGTGTACTGAAGACTTGTACAAGCACTGGAAGACGAGGATCCTACCCTGTGACGTGCTATTCCAATCAATAATTTTTGCATACATGAACTATAGGTATGATTGAAAATATAAAATCGAAAAAATGAGCTTTTCCAATGATACTTCACTTCGTAGGAATTTTACATTTGACAGATAGTGTTGAACGTTTCTCTTCCACTTTGCATAACCCAATTTTTGACTTCAGCTTTATATTCTCTGAACGTTGGTCAATTGTTTTTGCGCTGTTACTGGTATATATTGATTTCCCTCTGGTTTCATAATTATTATCTAGATTCTTTACGGATATTTTTATCTTCTGTATGTTATTTAATGAATTTTGACAAAATAGCTTGCTTTCATCTAGGAATTGGCTGTCTAGAAGTAGAGAAACAACTATGGAGTTGATATTCTTCCGGAAGATGATTTTGATAATTCTTTTTTGTATTACAGAGTGAGTCAACAAGATTCCCGTGGTCGATTGCTCCATTTTGAATCACTATTTCGATTTCTTATATTTTTTGCCAAACGGACCATTTAAGACTATCTTCCAAAATTATTCTAATTCATACAGGATGCATCATTGAAGCGTGGCTGACTAAAGTTGGTCTTGTTCAAATGAAACACCCAGTATATTTTCATATATTCGGATCTGCTGTTTCATTGGCTGCTCAACGATATTTTCAAATTTTGATTCCTTTGCGGCGTTGCCGAGTTATCTAACACAAACCTATTTTGCAGACTTCTTTTTGAAAAATCTCCTATTTCACGTTTCGAAATATTTAGTGGAGATATTTCGGGAATCAATAGTCGAAATGGTGAAGTTAATTGTGAATATGGTGAATATTGTATAAATTATACAGGATGTTCGGTACAACAATACAAACTTGGCCATTTTCAAACATCCATATTTTGATTTTTTCAAATGGAACACCCTGTATATTATCATTCATATCAACCCCTTTTTGATGACTTCCCAATTTTTATTCTTAGTGTCATGTGCCTGAAACAACCCGTTTCCGAGATATTGTGGTTTCTAAAGTAATTGTTCAATGGCAAATCAACAACCTTCACGTTTCTTTACAGAAAATACTGACACTGAATGCCGTTTTGATTATTTCATCCTTCTTCAAGAGCATTCTTGAAATATTATGAATAACTAGCATAGCAAAAGAAATTTGAAAAGTAACTATTTTTTCTAGTTTAGTTATCCATGAGTACGCTGAAAAAAGTGACTATCGGCATTTGTAAATAGAGGTAACTATCAAACTACAATCCAGTTGGGTTGACATTATAAATTATTGTTTAGAGGATATGGTTCAAATGGTTTATGCTTTGGGGCACAGTGACAGTAACTGCTTACTGGCATCTAGATTATACCAACAAAAGTTTCCTGAGAAAAGATATCTAGACATGCGAGCATTTCAAGCCCTCAAAGGAAGATTTGAGGAAACCAGAACAGTATTTCACAAAAAGTTTGAACGTGCCCGTCCTGTAACGAATGATGAAAAATACTCTTGTTATTGCATTACATATTACCGAGAATCCCCATGTGAGTACACGTATTCTGAGTAGGGAGTTGGGAATATCAAAAAGTTTTGTTTCTCGGATGGTGAGAAAATGCATTTTCCATCCATATCATATGCAGTTGAGCGCAGGAGCTAACTGAAAGAGACCCCCATCTTTAGTATGTCGAATATCTCGGAAACGGGTTGCTTTAGGCACATGACATCAAGAATAAAAATTGAAGTCATTGAAAAGGAGTTGATATGACTTATAATATACAGGGTGTTCCATTTGGAAAAATGATGTTTGAAAATGGCCAAGTTTGTATTGTTGTACCGAACATCCTGTATAATTTATTCAATATTCACCATATTCACAATTAACACCACCATTTCGACTATTGATTCCCGAATTATCTCAACTAAATATTTAGAAACGTGAAATAGGAGATTTTTCAAAAAGAAGTCTGCAAAATAGATATTTTTTAGATAACTCGGCAACGCCGCAACGGAATCCAAAATTGAAAAAATCGTTGAGCAACCAATGAAACAGCGAATCGGAATACATGAAAATATACTGGGTGTTTCATTTGAAAAAGACCAACTTTGGTCAGCTACGCTTCAATGATGCATGATGTATGAATAAGAGTAATTTTGGATGATAGTCTAAAATGATCCGTTTGGCAAAAAAAATATAAGAAATCGAAATAGTGATTCACAACGGAGCAATCGACCACGGGAATCTTGTTGACTCACCCTGCATATTCAGGTTTTGTAGGTAAATCCTCCTACCCCAAAATTTTATTTTGTTTATTAGTCAAGTACACTACAGAATTAATAAAATTCCAAATTGTACATCAAAAAAAAACAGTTTCAAATTGGAACACTAAATTGAAGTTATAAAAATAAATGAAATCATTTATTTTATTAGTCAAAAATACTAAAAAATTGTATAAATAAAATACCGAATGGTACATCAATAAAAGTCAATTGAATGAAAACATAAAACATTCAAACACTATGGTTAAGTCATAAACCAATACATAAATATGTCAAAACATTACAGAATTGTAATAAAGTCACAAAGGGTAAAGTAATGAACATTGAAACACTAGAGTTGAGATAATAACCTAAAAATAAAATAAGTCAAATAAATTACAGAATAACTATAAAGTCCCAAATGGTACACCAAGGGAGCTTTAATAAAAAACACATTCAAACACTAGAGGTGAGTTAAAAATCTAGAAATGAATAAACAATGACTATTTAGAAGCCTAGTGAACAATGGCGGGATTAAGTTGTTTAATTGCTATTTATTTAAATTTCAACTGTGATAAATGAAAGAGATCAAATTCTGAAAAATACGTATTAAATTTTTTTTGAAGTCTAAAACTAAATGCCATTGTCCCATAGTTAGTCCTATGGAACCGTAACCCAAAAGAAAAATTTTTATTACTTCTCAGGTTTCTGGAGTTCACATAAATACAGAGCTCTTCTAAAAGAGGAGAACAATTAAAGTAAGAATTTATTATTTCGTGAAGAAATAGAACCATTGCAAGTTTACGTCTATCCTCAAGTGACATTCAATCCAATACAGAAAGCCTCATTTGTGGGTTAAATCCAAAATATGGTAAGCCAAGTTTCCAGATAAGGTATTTACCATAAGAAATAAGCGACTGGACAAGAGAGAGATACAATATTCTCATATTTTGAAAATCGAGGAAGTTTCTCAGGTATTATGGTGGAGGACCCATCGGATGTGTCGATCAAGTATAATACCTAGGTATTTCACTGTTGTTGCTACAGGTATTTGTGTGTTATTGTCTATATTCGAAGTCAAGATTTGGTTAGTTATTCGAGTGGGATATGAATGACAAATATTGTGTTTTATCACAGTTCAAGGTGAGTTTCTTGAACTGAAACCAAAATTTGAAGATCATACCACGTATGTGTCTGGTAGGATATTGCACTGTCATTAGCGAAGCTGAGGACTATCAACTTCGTATTCAATGTCATTATGTCACTGATAGAAATTGTAAAAAGTGAAGGTTACAGAACGAATGCCTTCCAAAAGTCTTTTATGGTACACGGTATCGAACGCTTTTGAGAGATCGACAGAAATACAAATTCCATCAGGAAATTTGTTACCCAAAGCTTCATAAATGTGTGAAGTTAAATTGTGTATTGCATCTTTGGTCGATTTTCCCTTTCTGAAGCCGTTTCGTTAATCAAATAGTATAACGGACTTGTTGCTATTTAAACTATTTCAGTTGGGGGATGGCGGCAATGTATTTTTTATGTAATTTAAATTTCCACTTCCTATCCTATAAACAGTTTCAGGCATTTTACGATATCATCTTTTATTCGAGAAATACCCATTGTAAGTTTTTAAATTGTTGCACTGTATGATGACACCGTCTTTACGATTTAAGTTACATCCGTTGTATAATAATTCATAATCATTAAGAGAAATCGTTTTTAATGAATCGAAGATTTTGAATGTTTCTGCGAGCACATTTACATCAAATAAAATGTTTTCATATTGTTCTCAAATATAGACAATTCATCAAAACGTTTCGCTAAACTTCTGATGTTGAAATAGATGATTTCGAAGTCTCTGTTTCTGACTGCAGGATATTTATTACTGAAATATTTTGTGTTATTGATGATCTTAAAGTCAACGGTTGAATATGTATAGTTTTCAATATAAGGGTCCATTTTTATAATCAGTATAAAAAAAATGTCACATACATATCAACACAAAATGTATGAGAAACATTGGAAATATTATTAGTGGCACTCAGTGCAAACAGCAAAATACTGGGATTGAGCTAAAGTGGTATGTTGCTTGTTCGTCAGTCCGTCTTTTGAGAACGTGTGAAATGTCTGGAGTGGATAATTGACCGGTTAACGGATATAACAATAACAATAACAACAATAACAAAACAATAGTGTCTAGTAGAGTTCTTTTCCCTTTCTCTCCTTTCTTCCCCTTGTTTTTCCACCAGTTTGGATTTAAGAGCTGAATGTGGAAATAGAGCAGACTTTTTCGTCTTGGTATATTTGTTTCAATTCTTAAACAAAGCATATCTCAGTATCGCTCAGGAACAATGTATTCCTTATTACTTTGGTACGCACATTATTGTTTTATGTGGAACTTTTCAGGTGATGTCTTAGAATTGTGTGATCCTTTCTGTCTTTCTTGCTCAAATCGTTTGCGATTATATTCACAATGTTTCTTTTTTCCTAAAAACGATGTTAGTTCTTGAAGGATTCGTTTCCCCCATAGGTACCAATGAAAGAGATGTTGTTTATATCTTTTATAGTGAGTTGTTCCCAATATATCGTTGAGAGTTTTAAGAGTGCCAGGAGTAGATCTGATACTGACAGTCCAAGTAAAGTCTGATGGTTTCAGAAGAGAGACAGAATTGATAAGTGAAAAATATTACGGAGAGAATAAGGGATTTATTACTGATTAATTATTGTTCTTCCTGTTTTCCGTTTCCATCCAGCTGGAGCGTTCTTGTAGCTCTTTCACTTGTTTTTTAAAAGCAGTAATTTGCGTAATATGACTTGTTGGTTCTCAGTTTCAGCTCACTTGCTTGCTTTTGATTTTCCGTAAAAAGCACCTGATATGAATCTCTAGTGGAAAATTCTCTTTTACTCTCCAAGGAAATAATTTTCGAGGGAGCTATTTTTGGAGAATCAGCACACAGCCAATTTTATTTATTATCAATCACAGAACACAATTTTAACTATTGCTATATACAGCCGTTTCTTATCAACAGTTTCTCTGCACTTGGTATTTCTGCTTTCAGGCTGAATTGCAGGTTTGGATCAACCATTTGCAATACAACTGCATGTAGAACAATACTATCAAAGATTCTATATCACTCCGGAAGGCAATTTCGATTTGAGTTGTCATTATTTTAAATTCCATGAATATACCTGCACTACATCATTAGAAATTTCATGATTTCCAACGAGATATTTTTCACATCATCTGGAGGGCGCTCTGTATCATTTGCCTCGTACCCAATACCCACGCCGTGGGGTGAGTGACTATTAGGTCCGAGAATCATGTACCCTGAGTAAGCGGAGTGAACCAAGTATGACGGTTTCCTGCATTCGTCCTGCTAAGATTTGTCAGGAGCCGAAAACTCGATGGTCGATGGTATTGGGTTGTATTTGCCTGAAGGTTGAGGGTGAGTAGTTCGAACAGATTCGACACCTCATTCCCCATAACGGACTCAATATCAGTATAAATATAAGACAACACGGGTATTTCTTGTATATCTTAACGCCTCACGAATCTACTTGCTATGAGAGAGTATAAGAAACAACTGATTCATTACCTGCATAAGTCAAATTGGATGAAACCCTACATTCGTTGAACTTTCCCTAAATCAGAATAAAGCAAAGTGACATTGAAATATTCACTTGGGCAGTATCTTGCTGTAGGATTCATCTCATTACTTCTATGTGAAAACATATTTGCACCTCATTTAATTCTCTTCTTGTTGAAGTTGGTGAATTCCTTGACATGCTACCGCTCCATATATGCTCATAGGCACTCTTATCATTGCATAAATATATCTCATTATCAATGTATTCCAATCCCATGAAGTCTATGTCGTCAGCATAATCATAGCAAGTTATTTCTAGATCAGTCATTGTGCTGAGTAATTCATCGTGTGTGATAGTACACCTCGCTGCGAACAACTTCGTGTTGTGCTGATGTGGATGCTATTATTCCATAATTTCTTTCGGTGATTCTTGGTGTCGGCATTTGGCATGTCAATCGGTTCACACTCTTATACGCCAGGGCACTTTCTAAAGCTGGTGTGTATCGAATGCTTTTTTAATGTTTCTCAAATAGGGCGGTTTTCGTTGATCTGCTCGCCCTATATGCATGCTGATCTGAATGTAACGGCACTCATTCCATCACCTCGAAGAGATGAGTATAAGACATTATATAACCACTCTCGATTGATAAAAGAATAGTGAACACCCTTAAGCTATGAGCTCGGAAAACGATGAAGGCTTCCCTCGTGAAAACCACTAACTCATTCAAATTGCTTTTTCAAAGAAAGTAATTATATTTTTCGCTAAAAATTTTCCGTCGCAAATGAAGTGTTATCTTGAATTTCACAGAAAATTTAATTCAAAAATTGAGGTCGAACCAGAAGATTAATGAGGTTTGAAGTGTGCTATTAATTTTTTGTTGTTTTCAACATCCACTTCGATATCGAGAAGGGAAATAATGAATCGGGACGCGCCTTCAAACTTTCCAACATTGTTTCTTTACAAGAAAATTTTGGAATGGTTGTTATGTGATATATTAATCTATAGGTAATAAAGATCTGAATTAGGAATTTTAAGTACTTCTTCATGAATTATAGAAAAATGAATTTTGATTGGGTCTACATGAAAAATCTTGTTCCAAAAGACTTGGTGTTTTAACGCAATCTCTAGATCAGTCCTCATTGTTATATTGTTATCAATAATATCAATTCTTTAGTAGTACTCTGATTATTTCAAGAGAACATCGATAAATTAATGAATAGGCTGGGTATCTTCATTTATTGATAAAAAATATTTTTATGAAAAGTGATGGCAATAATGGGTTTATTACTGTAGATTCATTCTCCGTATACTGTTGAGAATACCCCATAGAATAATTGCAAGAGGTCATAATAATAATAATAATAATAATAATAATAATTATAATGAGGGAATGAGAAATTCCGAAATGCTAATTTCGACCCTCAGGCAAATATAAGCAATGAAGTCCCCAACGGCCATCAAAGTAATATGACTTTCGTCATGAGTTTCCGGCTCCTGGCGAAACAAACATCAACCAAGAAGCGAAAAAATTAACGGACTTATCATCCAGACTTCTAACTCCACACCCTTTACCCAAACCATTCTGTTGAAATTTTAATTTATAGCAATGAATTAACTCAATTCATCGTAACTAAATGGAGCTTTGTCTGAAAGTTCTTTTGAAAATGAAGTATATTTGGACTGTTTCCGACTCCGACTCCGACTCCGACTCCGACTCCGACTCCGACTCCGACTCCGACTCCGACTCCGACTCCGACTCCGACTCCGACTCCGACTCCGACTCCGACTCCGACTCCGACTCCGACTCCGACTCCGACTCCGACTCCGACTCCGACTCCGACTCCGACTCCGACTCCGACTCCGACTCCGACTCCGACTCCGACTCCGACTCCGACTCCGACTCCGACTCCGACTCCGACTCCGACTCCGACTCCGACTCCGACTCCGACTCCGACTCCGACTCCGACTCCGACTCCGACTCCGACTCCGACTCCGACTCCGACTCCGACTCCGACTCCGACTCCGACTCCGACTCCGACTCCGACTCCGACTCCGACTCCGACTCCGACTCCGACTCCGACTCCGACTCCGACTCCGACTCCGACTCCGACTCCGACTCCGACTCCGACTCCGACTCCGACTCCGACTCCGACTCCGACTCCGACTCCGACTCCGACTCCGACTCCGACTCCGACTCCGACTCCGACTCCGACTCCGACTCCGACTCCGACTCCGACTCCGACTCCGACTCCGACTCCGACTCCGACTCCGACTCCGACTCCGACTCCGACTCCGACTCCGACTCCGACTCCGACTCCGACTCCGACTCCGACTCCGACTCCGACTCCGACTCCGACTCCGACTCCGACTCCGACTCCGACTCCGACTCCGACTCCGACTCCGACTCCGACTCCGACTCCGACTCCGACTCCGACTCCGACTCCGACTCCGACTCCGACTCCGACTCCGACTCCGACTCCGACTCCGACTCCGACTCCGACTCCGACTCCGGCTCCGGCTCCGGCTCGAATAAACCTACGACTCGCATTCCTTGTCATTCTTACTTTTCACGGTGTTAGTCATTGGTGTTATTTACTCAAACTTCATATATACAATAGTTCATTTTTGGAATGTTGGAATAATTTTTTGAGAAAATCGATTCTGACATATCGCGTGATCACTAGTATTTGCTGCAAATTGAAAAAAAAAGCTACCAAAAAGTCGTTATAGTCAAATTTTGAACTAATACTTATATTCAAAACAACTTTTTTTAAAATATATTTTGGAAATTTTTTAATTTGAAGAGAATGAGGAAACTCTGTCACGCCAGCCGTGAAAGCCTACATTCCTGTATTCTTTCATTACCACCAAATACAACTGTTTGACATTAAGCTACACAGGAAAAAAATAGATATCTGCAACGAGATTGTAAAGTTTCGAAAAATACCTTATTATAAATGTTCCCGAATTATCTATTGAAACTGTGTATATGGAAATAAAATATCTGTTCGATTTCTTGCTATCTAAGACCAATGTTTATCTGTATGAACATTGAATGTCAGTTCACCATATGATTTTTCGAGATATCTCGCAAATAATTGGGTTATTTCCAAATATGTTCTGATCCAGCAATTTGTAGTTAAATCCCCGCGGCTAAGAGCTCAATCATTTATTCATTATATCCTCTCAGAATTTCCTTCCACGTTCCGCTATGAAGAACGATGGATGAACAATCCCTATTAATTATATTCCTTGGAGGATGTTCAATTCATCTTCAATAATTCAATCAATTTACCAGAAAGAGGAATAATCGGGAGTAATTACACAAGTGCTTCAAAATTACCGATAATTTTCCATGAAAGCATGTTGTCTAAAAACTGCATGAGTTTATTTTCATATTTTGTCGAAAGAGCCCGACTCCAATACTGAATTGTATATTTAGTAGTGACATCTCGAGAGCATCGGAAATACTTTTTTTAGTCACAAGACGTATTCTGCGAAATATCCGAGAGTATTAGATAATAATAATAAAAATAATGATATAATAATACCCCCTCATATAATCTGTTTTTGACAAAGTAAAATGAAATCTGCATTTTCAATTTTTTGTTGGTTGCCAAGATTAAAAACGTCACTTTTGATGAATGATTGATTTTTCAATCAGATGGAGATCAAAGATTATGAATTTATTGATACCACAAAATAGAAAACAAGCTATATCATAATGGTAGAAATCCGATCTTATTGGCGGTGTTGTGGCATTGCAAAAATTAAGATGCTCTTTTCGCAATGTCGGAAAGGAAAAATATATCTTATTGGAAAGGTACACAATCACGAAGGGTAAGCAGTGGAAAATGAAGTGAGCAGTTGCACCAATAAGAAAAAAAAAATACTAGTCCAACTTTTTCACTGAATATGGAAGATTTTGTCTTGCCGTAATATCAAAAAGCTGAGAAAGGTGAAAAATTTGTGACCTTTCAATCAGAATCTACTCTAGATAAGGTAACTGATCATTCCTTAGTCTCTGTCAATTTGTTAAACAAAATATCTAACTCACCAAAAACCTTAAAGAGTTATCGTAATTTGGGAAACGAAAACATGAAAAAAATTTGTATGGAATTAATTGACAATAATTATTTACTAAATTGTGTAGACATTGAGAGTTTCTATGATGATTTTATTAGTAAAACTGAAAATACTGTCAACATAATTGCTCCAATCAAGAGATACTTTTCTCACCAAAACATCAGTCTTCCATGGTTTGACAATAATCTCAAAGACATAATTAAACAAAGGGACGAAGCATATGAAGTTTTTAGACACAACAGTTGTGAAGTAAACTGGATAAGATATAAAAGATTACGAAATGATGTAGTTAGTTCACTTAAAACGAAAAAATAAGAATATTATTATAATAAAATTGATTTGAGTTCTAAAAACCAACAACTTATGTGGAAAACTATCAAATCGCTAATCAATACAAAAACAGATACATGTGATACAATTAATATTGAATTTGAATTGGAAGGTCAAGTGAGAATTCTTAGCGATGCAACGGAAATAGCGGAAACTTTCAACAAGTATTTTGAATTTAGTCTAGAGAAAATTGTTAAATCAATTAATGCTACTACAGCCTGACAAAGTGAAATTATTGTGGAGTCTAGTTTCGAAATTTTCAAACAACTTGAATTGAAAGATCTTACAGTAATTGTTAATAGATTGGAAAATAAATCTGGTTCCGAAATTGTAGATATCAAGTTTATAAAAGCAACGTTTGGAGTCATAGGTCATGTTTTGTTACAGTTTATAAATATTTCTCTCCAATATGGACAATTTCCTGATCAACTAAAAACTAGCGTAATCGTACCTGTTCGTAAAGTAAATAACACAAATAAAGCGGGAGAATTCCGTCCAGTAAACACCTCACCAGGAATTGAGAAACTATTAGAAATGGCCGTATATGATCAGCTACTAAATTATGTTGAAGCTAATAATATTCTAATAAGTAACCAGTCCGGTTTTAGAAAGAATCACTCTTGAGAATCGGCTTTACAACTAACGATTAGTAAATGGACTCAATCTATTGATAACGGTGATTATGTTGTAACAGTTTTCTTAGACTTGAAAAGAGCCTTCGAGACAATTGACCGTAATATATTAATAAAAAAACTGGAAACTATTGGTCTTAAAGGAACGGTACTAAGATGGTTTAAGGACTACTTAAATGATCGAAGGCAAATCACTAAATTTGACAATGTTCATTCATATCCTATTGACACCAAATTTGGTGTACCTCAAGGTAGTGTTTTGGGTCCTTTATTATTTTTAATTTATATTAATGAAATCGGTTTATGTCACAATTGCGACTTCATGAATTTATTTGCTGATGATACACTGTTATCCATATCACATAAAGATTTAAATGTAGCTTTAACTGAAATGAATGCCTGCTTAGAGAAAAAGTACTTGAACGTCAATAAGTTAAAATTAAATGTATCCAAAACAAAAGCCATGATTCTGACCACGTCGTATAAATATAAACAAATAAACTTAAATTCTCGTGTTTTGGAAATCAATAATGAAAAAATAGAATTGGTAACCGAAATTAAATACCTGGGCTTTATGTTGGACAGCTGTTTATCTTTTGATGCAAATTTCAAATATATTATTAAAAAAATATCAAAGAAACTTTACTTTTTCACAAAAATTTCTTATCACTTGTCAATTACTTCCAAGGTCACTGCTTATAACACGATTATACAGCCACATTTTGATTATTGCAGTACATTACTATATGGTTTTGATCAAAACAAAATTTTGACTTTACAAAAATTACAAATCCTTGGTATGAGAATGATATTAAAATGTAACCGTTATACCAGCATAAGGTTTATGGTCGACGCATTACAATGGTTATCAATAAAAGATAGGCTCTATAGATCAGCAATGATATTTATTTTTAAAACTATTAATAATATGTTACTCATATTTTGATGAATTCATTACCTATCGAAGCAGTGCTCACTATTATGAGACGAGACAAATCAATCATTTTCATTTACCAAGATGCAGTTTACCAGCTCAATGAAAATATTGTTTTATAAAGGTTTAAATCAGTTCAATAAGCTGCCTCAAGACATTAAACAAAGCAAAAGTCTTTATATATTCAAGTATAAACTGAATAATTTTATAAAAACAAACACCGTATTGTAGAAAAAGTTGATTGATCTAGCATATCAATGTACATAATTATTAGTATTTATTATTATTATTATGGTTCAATGTGTATTGTATGTGTAACTTTACTATGAGTTTTTTGTTGTTCTCAATTATTTTACCAATAATATGTTATAGTCTTATGTATTACTTTAGGTCACTTTATTTATTTCTTCATAATTGTATGTATATTAGGATTTTCTTCCTAAATAATCGTATTCATTCATTATATTTGGGACGAAACGAAACCTTGAACTTCTTGGAAAATACACTGCTTGGCATACGGACGGTACATTTTCGATTTTACCTGAACCATTTTGCATGGACGTGTAAGTGAAACCAACCATCAATCAACTTCAAGACGGAAAACATCTACACTGAGGTTTTCGAGCAATGATGAATGAAAATTAAAACAGTTGCAGTAACAACAATTAAAACAGATTTCGAGATTACATAAATAACGGCTTGTCTATTACTTTTCCCAATGGTTGAAAATCAAAGAGATTTGTGTCTATATCGACAAATTCAAAGATAAGGGCTGAAACAGCAGCATACTGATTTTTAGTTGGACTCTCTCATTAGCAATAGTCTTCATATCATTAGAAGTCGTCCAAGCATTTCAAATGAACGTTATTTGTCAAAGAATTGATGTTATTTTTTAAACTACCTTGAGGAAAAGGACCCAGCACGAAAACATATGGGAAATTGGCTTTCGGTCAAATCGAATGAAATTATAACACAGGTCGTAAAAAATAGTATATTTTTCAACAAAAGATGAAAATACTGTGTTTTGTTTTTCGTGTGGTGGGAGTTTGTCAACAAGCGAAGCGGAGCTGAGCGAGCAATTTCACGAACGAGAAAAACGTTTTTCATCTTGAGTAGGAAATGCTATTTATTCTACCATAGATGTAGACAAATTCATACCTTTTTTGGGATGTATCTGCCAAAATATTGTTGGAAACTGAGTTTGCCGCTTCAACTATATTAGGTGGTGTAGAGGAAGATGGGGGAATGAGGCCACCTCAAGGTTTTGTGATGTGTAATGTCATGTTACTTTTTTTTCTCGAAAAGGGTATGGATTAAACAAAGAGTGTATATTTCATTTTGTAACTATTCTACACAAAGGTGTATTCTAACCCAAAATTAGTTTTTGTTTAATTCTGCAGGGTGGCCTCGTTACCACACCACTTGGGGTGCTTCGGCGATATGCTTGGGGTAATCAAGCCATAACATATAACTACATTATAAAATTAAACATAATTCAAGTAAGGGAACATTTGAAAAAAGAATATAATAATTATATAGTTTCTTTGTCATCGCAGTAATCAAAAGTATAATTAGTCGGCTTATCTTGACCTGAACATAGAGCATGCGCCCATCTTCCACGGCAACACATCTGAACCACAACTCATTGTCTATCCCAAATTCTTAGCAAAACATACATTGATTTTCTTCGTGTTCTGGATTCGTATCATAATGCTCGTCATCGTTCATAATATTTTCTATATTAGCTTCGCCATTTTCTTCTCAAGAAGAGCTGAAAGTTATTTTCCTTTTGTGTGTCGTTTTCATTAACATTTTATTAGGCTTTGAATCATTTTGTTCTGCACTTTTACCCTTTCTTATCATTCCCTTTCTTTTTAACTACCTTCAATCTTCCTTTCTTATCATTCCCCTTCTTCTTAACTCCTTTCGATAGCTTTGCTTGTTTTTTGGTTTCTTTTCCTTCAAGTTGTTCTTCAATCGGAGTCGCTGTTCAGATAACGGAATGTTGTTTTTTGTTAGTGGATGCACTAATAACGACTTTCGGAATAGAAGCAACTTCCTTTATCCCAAGAAAAGAACTTGTGGATGGCTTAGTATTTTCTAATGGGACATCAACAGCGTGTACAGTTTCATTAGTAGATGTGGATGGTTCAATAACTTGTGGAATATTTTGCTCGGTGAAAACAGTTCTGGTACTTGGGGATGAAACAATATTTTCTTCTTCTTCTTCTGATATTGTGCTGGAGCAAAGTCCTCACTGGAAAATTTATTGGATTCTAATGGACTAATACCGCATGCAGCAAACCCTTTTGAACATTTATCCAACCTAGCACCACTTCAATATTATTATTATTATTATTATTACAAATGGCATGAGCAAAGAAATATCTTTATAGCTTTTAAGGAATATATCAGCAAGTACAGATATTAATATTAATGAAAGACAATAAATGAGCCATCTACAATAATAGAGAAGGGAAATGAGATAAGCGAGAGAAAAAAAAACAAACGAGAGAAAAAATGTAAACATTATATATATATATATAACTTATTATTCGTAGAATCTGTCCAGACGTGCTTTGAAGTGGTTAATATTGTTCTACATCACAACATCATCGGGTAACGAATTCCACTCGTAGAAAATACGGTTTGGCAAAAAATATTGTCGGGCCGTACTCCTGAAAGTATCCCTTCTTAGCTTTACAGGGTGTCCTCGAAGTCGATTGAAATCAGCCAATTTGAAGATATGTCTCGTGGGAGAGGTGCGGCTACGTAAGGCATTGAATATTGCGATGAGGTCACCCCTCGTTTGTCCGTGCGCCACAGTGGAAATATTCGTTTGGTGAAGGCGATCTTTATACGAGGGACGTAAATGTCCGAAAGGGATACGAGTTGCCCGACGTTGAACGTTTTCTAGAGAGTTTCTGTCCCGAACTAGCACCGGGTACCAAACACTGATAGCGAATTCGAGATTCGGACGAACATATGTTTTATACAGTTTGCACAGTGAGCGTTAATCTAGTTTCTGGAATGCTCTGTTCAGTAAAAATAGAGTAGGGTTCGCTTTTTTCACCTGACGGTTGATATGGTCACTCCACGATAGGTCCGAGTTTACAAGTACTCCCAGGTCATAGTGTTGTTCAACTTCGGTAATGATGACGTTATCTAGAAAATAGTTGATTTGAGGGTTATTTTTTCCCGCGTGGATATCACTGCATTTGGATGAGTTAAGTGGTAGTAGCCAATCACGACACCAAGATTACATGTTGTTTAGGTCACTCTGGATGTCCTGAGAGCTCTGGAGGGGGTTGCCGAATATCTTGGAGTCATCGCAATAAAGTGAACAAAACGACTTAAGGTAGTAGGGAATATCTGAGGTGAATATCAAAAACAGTAAATGGCCCAGGACCGACCCCTATGGAACGCCACTTTAAAAGTTTCCCTCGAATGCCCACATGATGGGGTTTATGTAATAGACGATTTATTGGGACTTTGTCGAACGCGGTACTGAAGTCCAAGTAAATAATGTCCAGACATTCACCTTGATCGACTATCTTGGTCCATTCTGAGACACAGCTGAACATATTTGTGATCACCGATTTTCGTGGAGTAAAACTATGCTGTTGTTCTGGTATTACGTTGTGAAGAGAAAGAAACTCACGCATAGAATCCACAATAATCGATTCCATGTTCTTGGCGATGATAGGAACAAGACTAATGGGCCTGTAATTCCTGGAGTCGTACTTATCGCCTTTTTAAAAATGGGTTTGACTGAAGCAGTTTTCCAATTTTTTTGAAGTTCTCCGCACTCAAATGATTGCGTCATCAGAATACGTAGGGGCACGACTATATTAGCGGCACAAGTTTTAAGAACTTCTGCCAAAATATTATCTAAGACAGGTGACTTAGTGACATCGAGGTTGTCAAGTTTTTCGCGTATGGAATTTTCGTCGAAGTCTATGTGTACGAGGGCACTATGTATTGTTGGCTGCAATTCTATACGGGGTAAAGGAGCATCAGGTTCGTAAATAGTTTTGAAAATGTGTTTGCAAAAATTTCAGCAACTCTTTCTTCATCGTTCGCTATCGCACCGTTTTCATCCCTCACTTGTGTAACCCCAACCTTGCCCTGTTAGACTTGATATTATATATTTATAAAATTGTTTTGGATTTCTGCTATCCGCAATTTTCTTTTCGTATTCCTTTCTCGCTTCCGATATGTCTCGCGTCAACAGGTCAGAGAAAGCACGATGGGTTTGGTAGTCTCTATATATCGAGCCAGTCTATACAATTTAGGTTGTAGTTCAGGTCCGCGTAGTTCACAATCTCCTTCAGGACAGTAGATTTTCGGGTTGATCGTTTGGAGGCAAATTGGAATTCGAATTTCAGTACAACATGATCGGATATTCCAAAAGGAGGAAGGTACCTCAGATTGGCTAGGATATCTGAACAGGAAGTGAGTATAAGATCTAAAACAGATGGCCTTTGGGAAGTTCTATAAAAGGTAGGTTATTAAAAAATTTGGATCAAGTTAGTATTATCTAGCAAATCAACCAAGGGTTGGGAGGTTAGAATGGGGTTCTGTGAATTATAGTTGGGCCAGGATATTTGAGGGATATTGAAATCCCCAACTATGATAAAATTTCTATTATGTGAGGCTAAGTCTGACAGGTTGCGGAAGAGAGTGGTATTTTCTTATTGAGATATGTCTGGGGGTCTGTATAAGACACATAAAAATAGGGAAAAGTTACCATTACGTAACTGAAGACATAGAATTTCCGATCCGGGGCTGACAATGTCTACTGAAGTTATTACGTAATTTCGAAAGGTCCTACTATCATGCAGGTATAAGCGAACGCCACCGCCTCTCCTGTCACCTCGGTCATGTCTATGAATGGAATATCCAGGAATGCTTACAATGGAATCGGGGATGCTGCTATTCAGGCAAATATGCATCATTAAAAAGTCCAGCGAGGTCGTAGGGTGTTATCTTCTTGTGGCTGAAAGATTTCAAAAATAGGTCGCATTCTCAATTGAATCCCGCTTTCAGAGAACCGTAAAACACCACATCTAATGGCTGTAGATGGTGTGATGTATGCGGTGATATTGAGAGAAATATTATATAGTTTTCCTTACAGAAGTTTTGAACTTGAAGTGATATGGGACTCGAATGATTGTCCAAGATGAGTAACACTGGACTTTCAGAATTGGGTTTACAATAATTCCGAAAATGAACAAGCTAGTCATTCAAAAGAAGGTCTTTGTAAACATGGGTGGTATAAATTCACCTGCTGTATCAAATGCACAAGTAACCGTGACGGTTTTGCCTCTCTCCCTAGTTGTTGCTGCTCCAATTTGCTTTAGCCCTTTTAGACCTAATATCTTTGACGGCGTTTGAACCGTGGATATACCCGTTTCGTCTACGTTATACATTCTATTTATAGGAAATTTATATTTTTCCACCAACACTTCCAAATTATCAAACAATAATTAAACTTCAGTTTCGTTGAAGGCTTATATAATATTTATGCTAGTGGCCTCTGGAGATCGTAATGATACTATAGGGTTTGAAGTAACTTTGTTATAAATTCAGTTGTTTAACATTAACTTTCATTTAGATACAGGGTGCGTTACATTTTCTTGGATTATTCCTAATGTTCTTATTGAATATCTCAAAAACTGTTTGGTTAGTTTAGACCTCATTTCACTCATATCATTTTGATGATGACGACTATCATGTTTCTAAAATATGCAATTTTGAAGTTTACGGTATTACGATATGTGGCGTTGTTCTTTCGTTTAAACAAAACTTCAGAGAACTTTTCGATAAATTGAATTATATTACATAATTGTCCGGTAACAATTGTTTGATACTATAAACAATCCAACCTATATGCAACAACAAGAGTGAAATCATCAATAAAGGCAAATTAAAAGACAGATTATGAACAACGACTTCAAACAAAAAAAATCATTTAAAATTATTAATATTCTAATTGTTACAGTACTGTTCAAGGTAATTAGTTAGTGTTATCTTCAACAATATGAAGATGAGAGAAATACATTAACCAGTCATTTTGAACATTACTCGATAGTAACAATATCAATATTATTAATTGAGTATCTAGATTTATTTCTCAGTTAAATCTTGTTGTTGAGTCTATTTTGGGTTATATAAAGCATCAAACAATTGATTTCGAAGAGTTATGTGATAGAATTCCATTTATCAAAAGGTCACCTAAAGTTTTGATCAATCGATAGTCATAACCCCATATATCGTATTACCGTAAACTTCAAAACTGCATATACTCTCCATTTCCATTTCCATTTTCAAAATGTTACAAGTTGAATTGGGTTAAAATTAACCGAAAAGATTTTGAGATATTCAAATAAGAACTTTACAAATGACCTAGAGAAAATTTAACGCAGCCTGTTTGTAAATAAAAGTTAAGTAATATTAATCAACTGAATTCTTCACAAAGTTACTTCATTTTCTGTATAATCAACAGTACCAATCGATTATTTTTGTTTTGTAGTCAAAAACGATCTGTCAAAAAAGATTGCATCCGTTATAGAGGTAAGTATTTTCCAAAATTAAAAAAATTCATATTTCAAATAGAGAGAGTTATCAAGAAACAAAATACGTTTCAATTGACTAGTATAGACTGAAACTATGATGTCTTATCAAACATTTACTTATTTGTTCTGCAACAGTGCTAGAGAAATCCTAAAGTACTTTCATTATTGAGATTGCCATTTTAACGAGTTCCAATAAAAATACATTTTTATCCTGAATTTTTCTCATTTGGACCAACAAAATGACTTTTTTCTATGTCAGTCCCACCCAACTACGACGTTTTTACGAACTTTCACCGCTTATATCTCAAAAACGACACATAAAAAATTATTTAAACTTACACACTTTTCTGACGACCCATGCTACTACAACATAAAACAATTTCTGCCAATTTGATCGAGAGCCAATTTCCCATATGTTTTCGTGCGGAGTTAAGAAAAGAGGCAGAAGGTGGCCTAGTCTTGATCATAAACTTTGGAGTTTCTAGCAACAAACCATTGGATGCATAATCCTTGAGCAGATACTTTTACTCGGATTTCTTGAAACAGACCTATTTATTGTGGTCAGTTATGAGAGAGACAGACCTATAGTCAAAGCATTTGCTAACTTTTATGTATATCACCCATGATAATCGTTACAAAATTAACATCGTTGTAGGGTGACACAGAAATTTGAAGGGGCAATTTCATACGAGAAAAACATCTATCTGGAAATTTTCAACAAATTTGTGGGGGTGCCGACGAAAAATAACGAATAAATTCTATACGAAAAATATGAGGTAAATTCATATGAACAAGAGGGAAATAATGCACCAAATACTTCAGAAGGAGATCCGTTAACTGAATTTTATAGTAACCTCCTAGCTATTTTTCAATCATAATTGTATTTTGGTGGTCGGTGGATCAGCGGTCTAATGCACAGGCCGTTCGAAACTCCAGCATAGCGATAGTCGGTTCGAGTCAGATGTAGGTACGGGAATATTTCTCAACTACTTTATATCGGATTCGATAGGCGGCCGCATGCCTTGTTGAAAAGCAAGTGTATTGTGAGTTGTCTAGATGCCAATCTCGTCTAGTGGTAGCTTGGAGTGCACACCGACCACCCGAGGTGGTGCTGTAGGTTTTCCGGGTTTAACTACAGCTGAAAAGTGAATACATCACCTAAAATATCAGTAAGTCGCCCTGGAGCGCCACGGCAAATAATAATAATAGCCGTCCTCTACCCGCACAGGCTATGCCTTTGGGTACACTCAACGAGTGTTTATGAGGGAGTATTATTATTATTATTATTATTATTTATATATTTATTTTCCTTTGACACTTTAATTTTTTTTCAATCAACTTACATTGTCATAGTATTTTTCCACTTGACCACATTGTCAAGTGTATATTGTATATGCAAAATTCTCCATTCTATTCTTTCTTGACTGAAAATAATTGAAATTAACTACACAACTCGCTTGTACTGACAAGCCGAACTCTCGTTATAATTAGAATAAGTAATCTGCTATTTTTCTCCTTCTTGTATGGTTCACAATTCTATAACTATTCCACGAAAAATGGTTCAATCTTTGAGAAGCCAAAATTGCTGAAAGAGGTGTCAATTTCCAAGTTACCCTTCAGAAATATTTTAGCCGATTTTCAATAAATATCCTTTAAATTATTTCTCTAGACATCCAAAGAATATCAAAGATAAACAATAATAAAAGGATTGGTTAAAATTCCTTGAAGTTACGCCAAAATGTTATAGAAAAATTAGGTATTTCAGATGACCTTCGTATTTTCGATCACTCAGATAAGAGGATGCATGACATGAAATTCAGACCACATTGTGATACCAATGTTGACTGAAACTCATTTTATTTATCATTTGACAGGCACTTACTTCATCAGCAGTATTTTCTGGGTTTACCCATTTAAGTACCCTAGAGCATCATTCTCATCAGTCTCTTTCAAGAAAATGTGAAAAAGATGAGAAGTTCAAGTATAATTCAGAATTCATAGCACGAAACACTAAAACTCAGTCGTAGTATCACGAAAGAGGGCTTTTTGTGACGAGATCCATTTATTTTATGTGATTTTCTGCTTTTCATGCCTCGAAGTTAAGCCTCTCCATCAGTTAGGATAATGAATGAATAATCTCTCCAATACATTGAAGTTACAAATGTGAAGTTGGCTTTCTGTAGTTGACTCCATTTGTCTTTCATCCGAGTATTTTACATCCTTGTATTTGCTTACACCGTACTCACGATGAAAAACATCTGATATATGTGTATACGGTTACTTTTTGAACAGAGGGAAACCATTATCTCATTTTAATTTTTACATTCTCCCTTACTATTCCATTTTCTTATCTAATCTCCTGGGTTGGATTCTCATGCAGGTTGCTATATCTAAATTCAACGGTGGTTGTAGAAACTTGGAAAAACTAAAATTTCCGAGTGGATATTAGAGATATAATTATCTGAATTATCAGTAGGGCTTTTTTGAAGGAATCGAGAGAGAAGTAACGAATGCTGAGGTATCAACAAACAATATTAGAAACTTCCAAAAATTCTAGTGATTAATTTAAAAACATTTTCGTCGACAAGAAGATTCTGGAGGAAGGTAGATGTCTCCGTTCATTTTCTCTTAAAATAATTGGATTTGAGTTGCTATGCTTCAGACAATTCTATAACTTGTCACTATAGTCTATACGCTGTTTCAAGTCACAGCGGTTCCTTTCATAGCGGTCACTATAAAGCTTATTGTTGTTGTTGTTTAAAATCGATATTTCCGTTAACTAGCTACGAAACTTGTGCGAGCTAAGGATTAACGAGGTCTTACCTTTTGACATGCGATTCCTAGTACACATCCTTACGCTGGTACATGGAACGAAATCAATGATTCTCTAGTGGAGTTTCTACCAAATCTTTCAGTGGAGAGGCATATATTCTCTTCTACGAGCTGGAGTGCAAATAGCAATTTTGATGCCTTATTGTATGTAATTTTTTTATATTTACACTTATTATGATTGTTTACACTTATTTGATAATATTTGTTGCTATTAGGAAATATTTTTACGTAAAAGCGTAATTATTTTGAAAGCATTTATCACGTCTCGTTTAGGTTTCAGTAACGAAGATCACTTCAAATTGATATAAATTTACGGGGAATATGACAAGATTATTAAAAGAGCATGAGTGCAACCATTCGATCGCAAAATCCGGACCAACATCCACTCATGACACCCCGACGCGGCTCATTCACAACTGTGAAACACAAGGGTAGGCCAAATTCGACACTTTCAAAGGGAAAGTCCTATTTTCAAACTAGGAAGATGAAAACTGATGGCAAAGGGTCACATTTTATGAAGAACTCAATGGTGATAACCGCATACCTATCATCGTTTCTGAGTTACAGCATGTTTTTCGAAAAGTTGCTGTAACTTATTTCTTGTCAAAAATTTCTTGTTTTCATGAAAACACTTTTTTACATAAAAGTCAATCTTGTAAGTAATTTATTTTATCGAAAGATATCCAGTTATTGATGGAATATATTCTTGCAATTTTCAATAGAGCTCATAAATAATAGTATTCTTGAAATACAAAACATTTTGAATTTTTTCATATTGACTGAAAAGCACACTTAGAACAAGTATTGGCTTTCGACGACACGGCGATAAAACAGATTGCAAATATTTACTGGTAGCTGTCAAATTTTGATTTGAGCAGTAAAGACGCTCTTTAATTCGTGGTTACTGTTAAATTTTCAAACACATTCGTAATGAAGCATAAGAATTATGGAAAATTGGATTTTATAGTCTGTTGTATACAAACCGGGGAAAATGCAGGAGCAATTTGTATCACGAGAGGTTTCCAGAAAGAAGACAACATTTAAGAGACATTTTCGCAAGATTGCAACACAACCCAATTGATGTTAGTGAGTTTGAAAAGAAAAGACCAAAATTATATAAATTAAATAGGGATAAGGAGGTGGAAGAAATAGTCGTTTCAGAAGCTGTTGAAAATATCCCAAAACGTCAACACAAAATTTTAAAATATCAACAGACCTACGATGAACTAACGTTAGGCGGATTTTGAGAAAGCACAAATACAAGCCATACAGGACCAGAAGAGTTTATAATCTCAGACCAGGGGGTTTCGAACGCCGCATGGGTTTTTGCCAGTGATTCCTGGAAAATTTTAACCAAGAGCGTGATTTTCAGTTAAAATGTATTTGAACAGACGAAGCTTGTGTGAGCAAAGCCGGTATTTTCAACAATAATTTTTATACTTGGCCAAAAATCCCCATTCTCTTGTGAGGTAGACAAGTCAAGGAAGATTTGGATTCAGTGTGTGGGAAGATGTTTTCAGTGGTAGAATTATCGGCACGTTCATTTATAATGGCACTCTCACATCTCAGAGGTATTTAGAAATTTTGAGGCAAAATATTGAACCCCTTGTTGATGAATTGCCACCAATGGAGCTCAGAAAAATTTATTTTCAATAAGACGGAGCTTCACATCACAACACTGCAATTGTCATCAAGTTTTTGACTGCAAATTTTGTTAATAATTATACTCAATCAAGGACCCAACCGTTGGCCGGCCAAGTCACCGGACCTAATGTTTATGGACTTTCACCTCTGGGGACAGTTGAGACATCTTATTTTCAAAGTGCCGACCAATTCTAGATACGCTTTGGAATCGGCAGTATTGCCAAAAAAAAGATTTTCAGAAAAAAGTTAGGAATGCATTTCACTTTCTTCCCCAAATGAAATTCTGATTGCCACGCATGCCGAATTATCAAGAAACATTCATAAATGATTGGAAAAGGCAGTTCGGATATTAACTGTAGTTAGCTTCATTTCTTTTCTGTTTCTGTGTGTTCTACAATAATTGCTTTCAAACAAACTGCCCGTGTGTTTTACATTTGTGATGTGATGATGTACGTCATTGTGGTCTATCCGGATCAAGCAAAGGAAAGGTTTTACAGACTTCTTCAATATCCATATAAAATTTTCCATAAATAATTAACAAAATGAAGTAATGTTCATTTTCAAATTCTAAACGGTACATGAGTGAACATTTTACTAAGCTTTAACGCAAATTAATAGCGAATATTTTTTGTTGATACTGCAGAATTTGTTTCTTGTCGATTCTTCCAAAAAATCTACTGTTAGTAATTCAGATATCTCTAATCACACGGAAAATTTGTTTTAATCAAGTTCCTCCAAAAATAGTTTAATATAGATTTTGGGTTATAAGCATAAACCCCCATATTTTTAGCGTAGAATCCACAGGCAATGAGAAGAAATGGGGTTGCGATTTGAAAGAAATTAGTTACATAATCAATCAATCAACCAATATCTTTGGCAGTTGCTAATATTTTACAAAGAATATGGTATATTATAGCATAGTTTATATGTAGGTATAGGTAAGTATATAGTAGTGAAGTATAGTGAATATAAATCCACTGTTATAGTACAGAACCATAGACCGAGAAAAAAAAAAAACAAAAAATTAGTATGGATTATATAGGAATAATAATTCAAAAAATGCGGAAGTAGTAAAGGTACTTTTATCTTTTCATTCAGAACAAATGATCGAAGCTCAAGTATATTCCAGCTATAAGTACACATTTTTTTGCTTCAGTAAGAGTAACATTTTTGTAAGGCATAGAATATCTGATGGTTTTATAGAAAAGTACCTACAAAGAGAATATGAATATAACAAAATTTCAGATTCATTTTGATTATACATGGTACATATAGTTCGTTTGGGGTTTACCGATAAGTACTATCATTGTATGTTAGTTTCATAAAATACTCACTAGCCGTCCTTATTTGAGGAAGAGTTCTTATGATTTTTTGGGTACTTTTAGTAGTAAGTATTTTTGGGGAGACGGTGATAGATGAAATTTGGGGTACGAGCAGCTAGGGATAGGTCAGACTCATGGTATGTAGAGAGAATGGCTTTCTCATTTTGGACTCAGACTCTTTTTTTATTTGGAATACCCACTTATACCTAATGTCAACACTAGTACCACTGATGGTGGCTTGTCACTGAAACATATTGTCGGGAGGCCATGGTTTTCCATCGGGAGCAGTTTATCAAGGAGATTGAGAATACATTTGAAGATTGTGTATGACATTCTGACACGACCTGTGTCAAGTCTAAGAACAAAATCCAGGGTGTTGCTTGGTGAAAGAAGAAGACGAAAAAGAATTTGGGCTAAACTCTCCGTCGTCAGAATATTCCCAAACTGGGACACAGTTTAATAAAATGCATACCACAAGAAAATCAAATTATTTTTCTCTGAAATTAACGATTTTTGTTTCATCACTGAAATTCCATCATTATCACAATATTCTATGAGTATACAGAGTTCTTTGCACGATCAGCTTCAGAGTCAGAGGAAATTACAAGGTCATGACCATAGAGCAGCATAAGAAGATTGTGAGTGTTGTCTATATCAATGCCAAGAGCGACCTTATTATTGAATTAGTCCTCAAATAAGGTGAGAAAAGAGTAGGGATTTTCGCGCCAATTTCTAAGCACTCTTTGTTTCCAAAATATAAATATTTTTGTGAGAAAATTTTTCAAACAAGAATAACTGAAATTTGGAGCATTTAAGAAATATTTCAACTTAAACGAGCTGCTCCTGTACTCATACAAATTTCAAGAAAAATACTCCTAGTAGCTTCCTATATACATATCAACTCATCTCATAGTAGTATTCCCTATATATGTTACGTCTTATAACAAAATATGTAAAAAGCACACATTTTCATCTTTCCATCTTTTTCTATAATATATTCCATGAAAGAAAGCTATCAGTTTTATAAAATTCATACGAAAACATTGTCTGTGCACTATTCTGTTGAATCTGTTTTTACCGAGAAATGTGCCCATGAAAACTTCAGCACTATCACCATCCACCCAGAGCTGAAGGACTAAATAATATGCGCATAATTTGTCGATATTATCAATACTATCTGATTTGGTCCAAGAATTCTCCCAAATTACAATTTCATAATTTATTTTAGCACCTCCATCAAAATATGAAGTACAATAAATTGAATCGACAGCGACATTGGCAACTCCACCAGAATTTAGCATTGGAATATATTATTTTCAGAGTTTGATTGGTTGCTTGCTACTAAAGATATCAATCATTATCATCTGTCATAGATAAAGAATGTAGAATTATGTTAATAATAAGCGACTGATATTTCTAATATTGAATGTGATCATGAATCGGTCACTAGAATGTAGGTAAAGAGGAATTACGTGTCCAATATTCCATAATATATTGTGTTATGCTGGTTGGTCATTTCACAATGTAAATTTTACGTTCTTTTCAGGAACTACGGTTAACCTAGGCCTAGCTCTTCTTTTGGAAGCATTTAGCACGAGTTTGTTAACTGACATTTTCCTCTAATATTTTTTAATGTAGTGGGTTCCTATTATCGCCGATGATGATTTCTGATAAGAACTAATATGATCAAAAAGTGATAATTTGTTCCGAGCATTACGGTGAATGATCAATTTTCGACTTCGACAGCTAGAGAACTCTAGTCATCCTGGAGATTATTATTTGGATATGAAATGTTTCAGTAGAAAGTCAGAATGGCAACAGTTAACAAAAATTGTTTTTTTGTATACACGGGTTGATTATGTTTGATCGAATTGTCACAATTCAACATTTGGAGGTATCCACGTGTGGTAATAGGATCGTGTTGCGCATGTGGACACTTTTGGAAAGGTGATAGAATATCACAACATATTGAAATTTCAATTATTTTACAGGGAGGACATATTCATGAGAGGATGGGGTGTTGGATTCTTTGATTGATTAAATTTTTTCCAATAAGATGAAACTGTTTCTTTTGCTATATTACTGCAAATCGAGACAAATACCAAACAGGCCATACGCCTCAGTCATAGGGGGCTTCTCTTGCTCCCCATATGGGATGGAGAACCATCCATAAGGGGCAGTGTCACTGTTTGGATATAGCGAGGAGCGGGGACTAACTCACTCATTGCATTGCAATACAAATACCCCTCACACATTGTGGGGGACCACGACGCGAACCCAATGAAAAGGGCACTAAATTAATTCCTGTTTTTCAGAAACCAGGGAATGTCTCAGTAGAGGATCATTGCACTTATTTTACTCCTGGCACAAACAATCGTAGTTTTCACATTATGTTACCCGGAATTGATGGGGAGCATCAGCGACTGGCATGCGTCGTTTGAAAAAAACATGGCAGATCACCTACACATATTTTTCTCACCAGGCTGGAGGCCATCACCCTGGTGAAGGCAGATAGATAGCTTCGGATAGGAGGACACTCCAACATACGTTCTCAGTTAAGTTTTTGGACAGTCATACTTCAGAGCCAACTGTTTCACCCAAAACAAATGTAGACTACAAAATTGCTGTTGGCATTGTTCGAAAGAGTTAGCTAGCCCACCGAGTCCTCATTAATTTTTGAATCACCGGGGAAAGAAGTTATAATTCCAGCTGCCTTCCATTAGCATACGTTCCTAAGATATGGACGACAGCCAAGGTCATCTGTATTGCAGAGCCTCTTAAAAGTGACTATACTCGTACGAAAGCTTTCAGAGCCAACAGCCTCACATTTTTTCTTCTGAAGTCAACCAAGAGGCTAGTAGAAAAATGTATCAAAGTGAAAGTACTGATGCTAAATCCGCCTAGTCAATTCACAAGTCTATATATTTTCAGTACTATTTTGCCAAGTGTGCACTGTAACAGAATCAAACTTGGTTTATCGATACAAAATCATTTTTCCAATCAGTAATCAGTAACCAAGTTATCGATAAAGGTGAGGGTTGTTACTGAGTATTTTCGAATGTTCAACATGATGAGGTTAGGTAGCCAAGTGGTTAACTAAAGGTAGCCGAGTGAATAACTTGGTAAGGCCAGGTAGCGTAGGGGTTAAAATCTCCGCCTTTCAATCATTCTGTCTGCCTGTTGTGTGGGTTCAAAGCCCAGCGACTGCAGTGTATTTTTCTGAAGGCCTGAGAAAGTGATAGGAATCGCACGTTGAACAGTAAGAACTCGTTAATCCTTGACTCGCACAAGTTTCGATTCCTGAGATCTGTCGTTCGTAGGGTTAACCAAAAGGTATCTTTCCAGTTGGTGTTGGAGTTGGAGCTAAAGCTCTCGGGAGTTATTCAGATTATTAATGTTCATACGATCTCAATATCATCTAACTAGTAATTTTTTGATTTCAAACCTACCGGGAATCTGCCATCATCAAATTCGGGAAATAACTAGCTTGATTTTTTTTTCAATAAAATGCAATTCAACAGCCAAGAAAAAAAAACGATACGAATTTGTGATACATGGCTGCAAATAATTGCAAATAAGATATGCCGGAGACATTTACAGAGTGATATTAGACAAAGAATTGTCATTAGGATTTGAAAAAAGGCTATCATAAATTACTCATTATCTCCTGTGAATTTTATATTTTTATATCTTCTAATAAAACTTGGACAGGCTTATCTCCTATGTCATCTGTTATATTGAACCTAACAATAGAATTCTGAACAGATTAATCCCAGTTTATTGAAGTATATTTGAAAATAGACATTTTTATGAAACTGCGGCAACATATTGCAAGAAAAAAATTAATCATTTGATAGATCTACGAAAATAGTTGAGTTACTAGCACATAAAATCATGTAGTTTTCTGTCAATCATAAGAACAATTCTCTATTGTCATTTTCTTAAATTTTTTCAAGTGATGACTTTTTGGGTTGTTAGGACGACGTTCATTATGAGGTAGACTAGACGTTACCCAATGACATTTCTTACCTCCATTAGATCAATAGCGTTAGGTAATATTATCGAGCCAATGCAGTATTTTTGAGAACTGGTAGGAAAGCTTTGGACCGAAGAAGGACTACCCTTCGGTCCTGTTGGAGTTGTTTTGGTATTTCAGGATTTCAATTGCTTTCCAGTAGAGTCTTGGGTAATATACAGATGTTGAAGAGATGACTTGGGTCTTCAAATTTCACTGTGATTATCGTTGTTGAGATTGAGTTCTGTGTGTCCTACTGACAACTAGCCTCGCGGTCTTTGATTTCTGCTGTAACGGACCGTTTTGTAGTTCCGATATTAACTCTGCCATAGGAACATGGACTACGGTACACCCCAGAAGACCGTAGCACGTCTCCTTTGTCCTTTGCTAATTACCCACATAAAAATGGTAAGAACAATCTGATAAGGTTAATGACAGTGAATTGAGTAACTGTCGACTACAAAAATCTTTCTTGAGTTGACCCCTCGCGCAATCTATGAAGCAATTGCAATATGTTTTATATCAAAACGTAATATCAGTAATACTCTTCCACTCGTTTTTTTTAAGCTTGTACGTTATATTGTATAGAAGTTAACAAGGGGGATGGGCAATTAAAAGCCGCACTGTATATATTCCTTCCATGATTTGACTGAAAATTCTTTTTTTTCCCCGATTATTTGGTAATTAATTTTATTTAAGCCTTTCCATTTTGGCAGAATTTGGTGGTGAAGTAGTAAAAAACAGGAATATAATCCCGACATCAGAATTTATTTATATTTATCGCATGCTGAGCCATCTCTGAGAGAGTAAAGCAACCCGCGATCCACTTCCTGAAAGTTTTTGATTTTAGATATTTCGGTTTTACCATTTATTCATCCGATGACTTTCAACATGTCAATTTTAAGATTTGTGATGTATTGATTCGTAAATTTCAATTCTTGAGATTTTAGAAGATTACTTTTTGAAGATTTATTGTATACAGGTCAATTCAAATTCGATCCCCACCATTGGGATCTCCTAAACTACAAGAGATACGGTCGAAGCTTAAATTGGGGCAAAGTTGCGTTTTCTGGTGCTTAGCAAAATACTTTTTTGAAACTTGAAAAATTCCGAGTATATCCGGAAATAGTACGAAAATAACACAAATTTATTTTGAATTATATCCGGAAAGACAACAGCCGGATAGAACATTATTCGGAATTTTGGGCAAACACTTGGCTGAGTACGGTGCGTTTCAAAAAACAAGAATGAAATCATGAGCTTGTAAAAGATGCACAAAAAGTATTAAAACGAGTGTTCGAAATGATGGCCCTCCTCTTGAATACATAACCGAGCTCGTCGTCTCAAATTAAGAACAGCCCCCTAACAATATCCCTTCTTCTGATAGACCTGAGTTGCGTGATGATATTGTCTCTAAGTTCGTCTACTGTGTCATATTCTTGCTCTCCATAGATTCTGTTCTTTAAAGTGCCCCACAAGAAAGTATCCAAAACTGTAAGGTCAGGTGACCTTGCCACCTCACTGGTCCAGAATTTCCTAACCACCTATTAGGAAATATTTGGTGTGAATATTCGCAAACTCCTCTTTTATTGTGTGGAGGAGCCCCGTCATACTGAAACCAGCAGCTGTTATAATTAACAAGGGCAAACGTATCCATATATTCTTCGAATTCGTTTCTTAAGAACCGAAGATAGGTTTCCCCGTTCAAAGTATTAGAGTAGAAATGAGGTCCAAGTATTCGGTCGTCATACATTCCAGCCGAACTTGTCTCGTAGATTATTTTCACTCCAAATGTGCCCATTATTTCTATTAAAAACACCACAGTTCGAAAAAGTACTTTCGTCGGTCCAAATAATGTTTTTCAAGAAGTTTGTAGGGTCTTCCCTATCCGAGAGCCAGCTACAAAATTCTATCCTTCTCTCAGGATCACCTGGATGTTATTTTTGTGAAATATGTATCTTATCACATTTCAAACCGCTTTTTTCGAATTCCCTCCAAACGCTCGTCTGTGGCACATCCATTTCTGCCGAGACTTGATGTGTTGATTTGGAAGGATCTGCATTTATCTAAAAAAGTACCAAAAATAATTATACTTCTTCGAATATGGAATGAACAATTATTTTACCTCGGCTAATAAGTTACGTCTAATAGTTTGTTCCATTCTGCTTCCATCCTTGAAACGCACCGTACTCAGCCCAAGTGTTTGTCCAAAATTCCGATTAATGTTCTATCCGGCTGTTGTCTTTCCGGATATAATTCAAAATAAATTTGTGCTGTTTTCGTACTATTCCTATCAAATTTATAATAAAGTTTCAGCATATCTCGTTTTTCTTCATTTAAGAATGAGGACATTTCGACTGAAGTATTTGTGCAAACTTATGATGTTTAATGAGTTTTAATAACTAGTGTTTATTAAACAAAATTTTTCGGTGGAGTCGAGACCATCTCAGATGAAGTTTTTTTTTATATCTGTGGTTTCAAAAGTGCAAATCATAACAAATTATACATCAATGAAATCAGAATGAGAATCACTATTTTTCTGTATAAAAAACAATATGGCGCCCATAATAGAAAAAAAAGTTGATGATGAATGCCGGAAGACGAAACGTCGGATAGTAAATCTGAACAAGAAAACGTGTAGCTGAAAAAAAGTATCAATGAAAATGTACTTTTGGTTTTGAACTATGTTGTTAAGTAACGATAGAAAAAAATAAAAACGAAAATTCCGATTTTCAGTTTTTTCCCGATATTTCCGGAAATACACGGAATTTTCCAAGTTTCAAAATAGTATTTTGTTAAGCACCAGAATACGCAACTTTGCCCCAATTTAAGCTTCGACGTATCTCCTGTAGTTTAGGAGATCCCAATGGTAGGGGTCGAATTTGAATTGCCCTGTATATTATTATCGGATTATAGATTATAGATTAGTTATATATATTAGATTTATTCTGGTACGACATTTCATAAATTTCAGAAAGTTTTTTTTTCGTGATTAGCTGGTTTGATCGAATACCCGTCTTCACTTTTTCGTTTATTCTCATTTTATAGTGTTACAGATTCAACTTCTTGTGATGTTCAGTTCATCGTATTTCGGTTCCTCAAAAGTTTGATAAGATCATTTTGGATTTCGGCATAGGTAATTTGTTTTTGATTGAGTTTTTTTTTCTGAACTTTGTTGGTACTATACTTTTAATTCATAAACTGCTTCAGTTCTATATTTTACCGTTATTATAGATTGTACGTAGTCCATAAACTACGACATGTGAAGCGATTAACTATTTTATTAAACAGTCGCTCCATTACGCTGCGCTCGTACTCAAAATATCTACTCGTTACTAAAATACACTTATTACATAAAATGCCATCATAATAAATATGTACCTACTTGAAAAAGTCATTTTCAGGTGAAACAATTGTCGTGATTTAATAAACCCATTGTAAAATAATTGGTTTTAATATTGGAAATAATGTAAATAATTTGATTTTTTTACATCATTGTTTCAAATTCGAATCGAATTCATATCAATATGTTGAATGAATAACTGGAAAATTGTACAGCAAAACTAAATAAGGTGAATCCCACCCCTTTGAAAATATTGTGGAAATCATAAATGTTCTGTATGTTATACATGAAATATCTGGTCACTTCAGAAAACATCGACTCACCTAAAAGTTAGCGTTGTAAGAGGCCTATAAGATTTATGGCTGTTCAGATCGGCCATAGGAGTTCCCCAGAAATCGTTCTTGAACATATGGCTCAAAGAATTGACGCCCAGCACGTCTTTGTTGAGAGTCACTGCTGGTATATCGTCATGCACAAAGTCACCGCTCAATCCATTCAGATAACAACCTATAGCAACGATGCATACTAAGCTATACTGCGGCCAACAGCTTGTATCTTCAACTGGCTGTATCGCCTGGATCGATTGTAAAGCTTTACGTTTCATCTCGTTATTCCAAGAATTTATCCGGATTCGCAGAGACAAAGTAAATATTTACATCACCACCGCAGAACCACTTTATATTTTGAATACATCACCTCTCTTAGCGCCGCCCGGATTAAATCATGAATATACCGCTGGTTTATACATATACAAACGGGGAAAAGTGTTCGCGTTGACCTTTCATGAAAGCACTTCAATTGAAGGGTTTCTGAGAGGATGGAGCACGAGAAACTAACATTGCTTTAGGATACGCCCTTTTCAGGTTTATGAAATTGGAGACCTGATTATGAATCATAGGAGTCTATATAAAAATTCGTTCTCTTGTAGTCGCTCCTTTGTAATGAAGAACTCGTTGATTGTCGTCGCTAATTCTTCGTGGAGACGGGATCTGGATCTGAAACAAAACGATAAAGTCAGAGAAGAATGACGTATGAACTGTTCGTTGATGTGAAAATCAACGTGAAAAATTTTTATACACTATTGAACTGATAGGTGATAGATATTTGCAGCAAGAATAGAAAGAGAAATTTTGCAGGAGCAAGTGCAAAAAAGAGGCTTTAAATTCGAGTTGTATACATGCATTTTTCCAATACTTTGATATTTTCAAATCGAAATTAAAATAACTTTTATTATGAACGTTCTGAAAGCAAACGTCCAATATTTATTGTTTTGGTAGTAAAAGCGACATGGACCAGTAAAAATTAGAAAAAATATTAGGTTGTAATAATTCGATCGAAGTTCGAATATATTGTGCCAGAGAGGTATCAACAATGTGAAAGAATACAGGGTACCCTTCTCTCTAAGCGTTTCTACCAAGTGGAAAAATAAAGGCAAACATCTGATAGACAACAACTATTTCCCTGGCTTATACCACGACGGACATTGAACTACATCTCAGATATTTGTGCAACGTTCTTCCAAGAAAAGACCCAATTGCAGGAACTTGTCTTGTAATTAAACAGAAGATGCTCCTTCATTATGCTGGTTTTGCAAGGTTTATTGCCTTTCATCAGTGACAGGGTAGGACGGACAACATTATAATTGTCCTGTCCCTGCCAAATCAATAATAATCAACCGTCCAACTGATATTTCCCCACGGATGACACTACGACCCACAACAAATTTGATCGCAGCGCCATCCGCACGGGAAATCAAGAACAAGACAAAACACTCCCAAGTAGCACAGACTCCGGGAAGAGTAAACTGACAGGACTATTATAATGTTGTCCGACCTACTCTGTCACTGATGAGAGGTAATAAACTTCGAAAAATGCGTGTCTGCAGGTGGTTATTCCCAGCCAAATGAAGGATATTCTTCTGTTCAATTACAAGACAATCACTTACAATTGGGACTTCTTGGAAGAACGTTGCACAAATATCTGTTAGATGTAGTTCAATGTCCGTCGTGACAATAGCTAGGAAAGTTGTTGTTTTCTAACAGATCTTTGCCTTTATTTTTCCACTTGGTAGAAACGCTTAGAGAAAAGGGTACCCCGTATTCTTTCACAAATATTAGGTTGTCACTGCATAATGGAACGAATATAATCGACAGAGTTAAAGTATCCCTCTTTCAAATTTTTTCACCAAGTGAACGAGAGGCAAAACCTCGAAACATGCATATCTTTAGGTGGTCATTCCCAGCCAAATAGAGGATAATCTACTATTCAATTACAAGATAAACACTTGCAATTGGGTCTTCTTGGAAGAACGTTGCACAAGTGTGTGTCAGATGTGGTTCAGTGTCCGTCGTGGTATTGAACAGGAAAGTTGCTGTGTTCTGTCAGATATTTGCATCATTTTTCCACTTGATGGATACGTGTGGGAAGAAGGGTAGATACTACGACTTTGTCGATTATATTCGTGTCACTATGTTGATTCTCCCCGGCACAAATTTTCATACTTTTGTTTGTATAGTAGCAATTTTAATTGTTGAAGTCGTGATTACCATAATCAGATAATTTTCGTGAATTTATGACATATTGCTCTAATTATGAATGAAGAAATACATTTCAGTGACACATCTGATATTCTTTCCGATGTGGTGGAGTCAGCGAAAGCAGTTACAATGGAACTTCTACCAGTACAGTCTCGACTACTATACAAAAAGAATAAAACGTCATTCTTCCTAATTTGAAAGAAAAATCGAAAACTGAGAAGTCGTAAATCCTGTGGTGGAAGTTTTCTATGTTGAAATCAACTTTAGCTGTGGAGAAGAACATACATATAGGTGATTATCCCACAGACAATGTGCCGTTGTAAGCTGAAAAACTTTTTAAATGAATTTTTGCATATCGCATCGATTCAGTATGGGATTTGAGCGTAGACCGTACTAATGGACACAAATTCATTCCAGTTGAAATTTGACGTACCTAAGTACATGTCACTGCGTCCTGAGATAACTGAAAACCCAAGATTATTTGTTTACTATAGGAATAGAAAAAGTTCAGTTCAAGTAGTTGGAAAAAACACTTTAGTAAAAATTTCGAGTGAACTTCCATCATTTCTTGAATTACCTAATGCAAAATATACTGGTCATAGTTTCAGAAGGACTTTTGTGTCTCTTTTAGATGGATCATGAGCTGAAATTTTGAGACAACATCACGCTTGATGGCGATCATCGACCGTTGATAGAAGCTACGTGGAGCAGTCTATGAAGGAAAAAATGCAGAATAAACACAAAATATCTGAGTATGAAAAATGATTGTAATGTGTTCTATAAAAAACAACTGAAATGAAAATAATCGGTATTTGGTGTAACCTATATTGAACATCATAGGTCTGTACTTTTTTACATGACATGCACTCTGTTTCAAGAATGACACATTTTTGACGTAAGTATCATGTAAGTGGGAATATAGCGAAACGAGCGTTAGCGAATGGAGCAACCTCACGAGCAAAATAAAATCACTTTCAAGAAATGTATCATACCCATGTTTTTATGTACAACTGTTACTACTGATAAGGAAAAAGATAAAAGGCCTTAAGATCCATAGGATTCAAACACACGATCTATGTATTACAATCAGTCTTCAGCTGAAAAGTTAATAAATAAATGAAGGTTAATTTTACATAGTTTACAGTAGGTCTACACATCAGGTGATATAATCGAAAGTCCGCGACCATTTCATTTCGTCGCCAATAGCGTTCAGGAGAGGAAACGGATCAGGAAGACGCACGAAAAGTCGCCTTACCTTCCCCCTAGCAATTAATGGCTAGAGGGGAAGGAGTGCTTGTGCCAAGGTGAACATAGGGTCTCGACGAGGGGGCGCTAGTATCCGCCTCCACTGGTCTTGACGCGAAGTCGAATAATCCATCTGATAGTGGTTGTAGTTCGTATAATCCATGCCTCCTGCAAAGCTTATGCATGTCGTTCATTTGCATCCATGTAGATACTGCTATTTCTAAATTTGGTCAGAGGATTGTTTCGAGCTAACCCCGGAAAATGCTGATGCAAAAAACCAGGTCGAGGTACTTCGCGCTCTATCTATAAGCTACTTGGTTCCCAATGGGACCGGTTCTTCCCATCTTTCCTAAAATATTTATATATCAGCGCACCGTGATTGCGGGGCTGATTATCATGAGCCTGGTGAGGTCTCTCGTTAACGTACTTGTGGGGAGGTGAAACCTGTAGAATTTCTCCGACAGGTTTTCAACATGTGTCGGGATGGAGTCGACGCCAGCAAGGGCACGCAGCGCATTCAGACGAATGTACCTATCACTCTTGGTGATCATACTAATTACTTTGTTCTGCATCATAAAAGGAGTTTTGGGCAGGCTGCAGAACGCTGGGCAAGCATTCAACATCGCTGGCCGGATGGTCTGTTTAGTAATAGTCATTTTGGCGTCTACCTCCATGTGAGGTCTCCTGGATATTAGTGGGTACGTGCGTTTTACCGCTGCCGCAGCCATCTGAATAGCTAAGTTGATATGTTTCTGCCATGTAGTACGCTTGTCTAGCTGCACTCCCAGATATCGCACATTGGTTTTGACCTCCAAGACTTTGTCCTCGAACTTAATTTTCTGAAGAACTTCCGAGTCTTCAGCTACACGGTCTACTTCACTCTATTACTGACTGTGATATTCTGTATTCCAAATCTGATTATTTATCCGTTACTATACCTCAATAAAAGTTCATAGCTTCTGTGGTCGTAGCTATTACTGATGCAAATATAAATAAAATGAAACTAAATGTTCAGATTCTTCTCTTCCACCAGAATTTCACGAACTTGCAATCAAAGTAACTTCACATCTGTTGCTTGAAAAATATGAAATTGCTTTTAGTGGATTCATCGAATGGAGTCAAATAAAGAAAGTGGAAGTGATCTCCACTGAAAGCATAATTTTGGTTTATTTCAAAGTAAAATCGACTTAATGGAAGACATTAACGATGTGGTTCTAACATCTTTATGATGAAATAAATGAATAAAATTAGTGAATAAAATAAATTGATCGCATTTTTCAAACAAAATAGCGTCGGATAACTTCCAAAAGGATCGAAAATTCTGACAAGGGAACAAATTGACAGATTTTTTAATGAAGCTCCTGATAACAAATAAAAACTTTTGTATTATATGGAGCGTGTCGTCGTGAAACACTCAAATTGCGTATCGTAGATGACATTTAAAGATATTTTGGCATTTTTGCTCTATTACACCCAACTTCTGTTACTCACCGTCGGATTTTCCTGAATTACTCTAACAACAAATGCATTATTCAATCAACTGTAATAAATACTTCCAAGAAGATGCCTTCGACTATTCTACTTTTGAAGATCTTCTGCATCTCTATTAGCGAATTCAGGAGCAAGTTTGACCACAATGAAACGACATGGGGTGAAAGTCCTTAACTATAGCTGAGGGTTACATCAAGGATTCCATGGGGTTCAAGCGTACTCTAGGGGTGGTTGAGGCACCGCAGCCAACAGGAGTAGCGACCGGTGGGCCACTATACCGTATACCGTATACCGACTCTAAAAACATATATGATCCTTCAACACTTGGAAGAAACACATTCATACACCACAGAGGAAACCAAAAACTGACAAACCCCTCTCCAATGAGGTGCTCGGATCGGGAGTTCTGAGACTGTTTATTCGGTAAACAAATCGCCTGCGGCCGCAGCACCGTCCGGCTGGGAACCAGCCCTACCAGGACTTTCTTGAGGAGGTGGATTGAAGGAACTCGCAGCGAGAACTGAAAAACCTGTCTACGATGAGAACCAATGAGGGGTCTTGAAGATGGGACGCTGCGGGACAGGTAGCCAGTGAACGCATCACCCGCGGCCGCTGTAGCATCCAGCTGAAAACCAGCCTTACAAGGATTTCCACGAGAAGGCGGTTTGGAGGAGCTCGCTGTGAGAACTAGAAAGTCAGTCACGAATAAGACTCAAAGAGTGGCCCCAGATCGGATACTGCAGGACTGGTAGCCGGTGACTAAATCACTAGCCGCCGCACCACCCGACCGAGAACCAGCCCTACCTAAGCGTTCACTGATTGAAGGACCTCGCTCCTTCTACAAGCACCAACACACTACACACACTTTGAGGTGCTGCATTTTCTAGAAAACACTATGAGAGAACAAAAACAGGAAGATTCGACAGAGCATGCCATGGATGAGGAGACCAGGGGATAGTAGTAGCAGCCTCCCCACCAACTACCACTACTTATTCACATCATCCTATCTGGAAATGTATAATCTACTATGTGATAGTCAACATAGATTCAGGAAAAAAAGATCTACAGAAACGGCTTCCTAATTATGTTCTGCAAAAAATTGATGATGGGAATTATGTTGTATTTCTTCTATTTGACCTATAGAAAGCCTTCGTTCGATTCTGTAGATTCCACTGAATTAGCTCCTATGCTAATGGCATAAAAATTTTCCCAGCATGTGATAAACTGGATACACTCATACATGACAGCTCGAGATATGATAGTGAGATGTGGTGACATTGAGTCCAGAAAATATCCTCCGGAGTTTCCGTTCCCGTTCCCCAGGGTTCAGTTCTGAGATCACTACTTTAAACTGTTTTGGTAATCACTTACCTAAATATAAAGATGCTTACATTGCTATGTATGTTTACGATACTACACTTACAATCGCTAGCAATACGATTGATGAATTGAGAGCAGAATTGTTGAAGAATTTGGATCCTGATGCAAACGAAATTCATTAATCCTGGATGTAGATGAAACAATGGCTGTGAATTTCTATCCTAGGTGCCCTACTCCCAATATGCTGAACAGTGATAAAAATATTAAATTACCTAAAAAGTTTTTGGGGTCTCATATAGATAGTCAACTGACCTGGGATGACCACATAGACAGTGTCTGTGGAAAACTTAATAACTGATACTTCGAAAATAAAGTATTGCCTTCACATAGCTTTTTTCAATTTTAGGTTGTAGAATGTATTATTTCATCTAATGAAATTTCTATTAGGATTTTCATCCATTTTATAAGAAATTGGTAGAGTATTCATTCTATTACATCATTTAATCATTCTGTTCTATTCTATTCCATTCCATTCCATTCCATTCCATTCCATTCCATTCCATTCCATTCCATTCCATTCCATTCCATTCCATTCCATTCCATTCCATTCCATTCCATTCCATTCCATTCCATTCCATTCCATTCCATTCCATTCCATTCCATTCCATTCCATTCCATTCCATTCCATTCCATTCCATTCCATTCCATTCCATTCCATTCCATTCCATTCCATTCCATTCCATTCCATTCCATTCCATTCCATTCCATTCCATTCCATTCCATTCCATTCCATTCCATTCCATTCCATTCCATTCCATTCCATTCCATTCCATTCCATTCCATTCCATTCCATTCCATTCCATTCCATTCCATTCCATTCCATTCCATTCCATTCCATTCCATTCCATTCCATTCCATTCCATTCCATTCCATTCCATTCCATTCCATTCCATTCCATTCCATTCCATTCCATTCCATTCCATTCCATTCCATTCCATTCCATTCCATTCCATTCCATTCCATTCCATTCCATTCCATTCCATTCCATTCCATTCCATTCCATTCCATTCCATTCCATTCCATTCCATTCCATTCCATTCCATTCCATTCCATTCCATTCCATTCCATTCCATTCCATTCCATTCCATTCCATTCCATTCCATTCCATTCCATTCCATTCCATTCCATTCCATTCCATTCCATTCCATTCCATTCCATTCCATTCCATTCCATTCCATTCCATTCCATTCCATTCCATTCCATTCCATTCCATTCCATTCCATTCCATTCCATTCCATTCCATTCCATTCCATTCCATTCCATTCCATTCCATTCCATTCCATTCCATTCCATTCCATTCCATTCCATTCCATTCCATTCCATTCCATTCCATTCCATTTCATTCCATTCCATTCCATTCCATTCCATTCCATTCTATTCTATTCTATTCTATTCTATTCTATTATTTTCTTCTAAAGGCTTGTGCTAGATAGAGATGACACTGTTTGACGTATGATGATATGTGCAGGACCGGAGATCGTGCTGGAATATGAACCTACGCCCTTGTGGTTAAGAAGCGAACACTACCGCCCACACGGCTAATAGGAGAATGTTTCCTTCATAGGAAGTGTGAATGAAATTCCATTATCATCAGAATTAAACATTGAACATTAAAACCACTTTTATTCAAAACAACTCGAACTCATGTTTCAGTATGGAATTGAACAATGAAAATGATAATTAGCATTTACTATCAAAACAGTTCTTGTATCACTATCAAACACAACATAACGAATCATCGATACTAAAGTCGTTGTCCCCCTGTATAAACCGCAATACATGTCTCTCCGCTGCACCTACTATAACTTATTTGAGGTTTGCTCGGTTTTCAAGCTGCGTTATCATTCTCCAAAATTACACTGTAAATCGCAATGTGGTCTGGGCATTGAGGATGGGAATTATTCTTGGTAACGGATGCCCTGATGGCAACAGACATTAAGGTTTCCCCATGTGATAACCGAAAACGTGACCGATTCACCGTTATTTGCACTGACTTATTGCATACGGTAAATTCTACGGAGATTCCAGTGGAACAAGTAAAAGTTTACTGTTGCGATAGTCAGAACGTGGTAGAACCAGATTCAAAATAATTAGTTCATTCATTTGCCCAAGAGTCCCTAAAATTATTATTAATATGTTTAACTGACTCATGCGTAACTTTCACCAAGTTCACCAATTCAGATATTTATGCGATGCTTGGAGGAAAATACTCCTGAGGTGATAATAACGATCAAAGTATCAAATAAAAAGAGTATTGAAAATTGAACCATATATCAAGATCAACTTTCTGAACACCACAAGCATTGCCTTCATGTTGACCTTTCACCTTTCGTGTGGATCCAATTCCGGAGAAGCAGTCAACTATGCGAACCCGAAAACTACGAATTCACAGCTTCTAACCTTTGATTACGTACCACTGGTGCCTTCGCTTACCCCAACGCATGCAAGCGATGAAGGTTACTACAAGTTGGCTTGGTTACAAGATTTTGTCTGAGGACCGACGCTCATTACAACTGCATGCTCTTGGCTATGCTCTAACTAGAGATGGACGTGGGTTGAATACTGGCGGCGAGCGTTGAGGTGGATGAGAGAACCATTCACCCTTCCAGACCAGCAATTTTCCTTCACAGCACGTCCAATACTTGCTTTTCCCTAAATAGCTGGGAAATCGAAAAAAAAACAAATTACCAAAGTTATTCCCCATATACTAAATAACGTGTGAAAGTCACACCCAGTATATATTTCGTGATTGAGAATATTTCAAATATCGTTACTGTTCTCAATAGTATAGTTCTTTCTGTTTTCCAATTACGGAACTTTGTGAAAAAATGTATTTCACTCAAGAACTTAAATTTGCGAAAGATATAATACAACGAGATGTTTCTAGTTCGAAGTTTCTGTCTATTCTGTCCTTCGTTCATAAGAACCGAAGTTGAATTCAACACCGTCTCGACGTGTTCCTATAAATTAAGATAGACAGCATTGTTTCGTTCAGCGAACACCACGGGAAGGCATACATAACTCCTCCATCCCTCAGAAAGAACTCAAAGGTGGAACTACTTGAATTTTGTTGATGGTCTGGTTAGTTGTTGGTTTGTTGGGGTTGAGCAGGCAAAAAATGTCTTGCTTTCGAGTCACCACAAGATATGCTACGGCGAAAGTGGTTAGCATCGCGACGCTCCATCTGGAATAATCCGGGTGAAGATTGATGAGATTGATGAGATCTTCCCTAATATTGTTCAGTTGGAACTCGTGCAGTTTGTATAGGGAAACCTTCTCCGAGTTAGTTTTCTCAACTTGCATTGCTAGAATATGAATATTTTGGTATCGTCCAATGTGAGGGGGTTTTCTATAGTTGATACTTTCTCGTTTTGGTAGGTGTACTCGGAAGTTCTCAGGAAGCATTATGGTGAAACTACAAAGAGATATACTCCTTTCAACAGAGCAACATCGTTTTCCACACAGTTTGTTTGAAGTTTCTCCATTCCGGAAAGATGCCTATGTAATGGGTATCATTGACTTTCCTGGTTTATTTTGAATGCAATTTGATGGCATTCATCAAAACAGATAGTGAATGAAAGTAGTGACGACACAAAGTCTGGGTGGTAATGGTAAGTATGGATGGTGACTGATGCGCTGCGACCTAATTACAATTATTGTGCCCCATCTTCTTCTGCTATTTCAAGGTGTTCCCGTTTACAGCAGCCCTTCAAGCCCCAATTCATTGAGGATTTTAGTGATTTTGAAGGGGTCTATTCGTGGTATTTCCCCTAGTCTTCTCCTAGTCTTTGCACATTCTCCAGGATTTTCTTTGTTATGGCCGTGCCACACTACTGCTCCGTAGGTGATCATAGGTCTCAGTATCATGGTGTACATCCATCGCAGTATTGATGAGTTACAGCCCCACGTATTTCCTGCAATGTTCCTGCACACCATTAGTGATGATTTTGCCTTGTTAACGATTTCTTCTACGTGTCTGTTCCAGAGTAGTTTTGAGCTTAGGGTAAGCCTCAGGTACTTCACCTCTTGCTTCCATCCTAAGTCTGCTCCGTCGAGGCGAACAGCCCTTAGGTGCTGAAACTTTGTTCTTCTAGTGAGTTAATTCCCAACCCCACAGAAAGACAGCATCTTCTGGTAGTCTCTAGCTCCCTTTCTGTGAGATTGCAGAGGGTTCCTTCGAATTTTCCTTTGGCCATAATGACTATGTCGTCAGCATATCCAAGGAAAGTGACCCCTCCTTAAGGGCATCCCCTGTTTGTTCTGATCCGAAAGAAGATATCGCCCACTTTCGTTGCAGCAGTTCTTATAGCGAGCATTTGGCACATCCATCTGGATGTGGTTCAGTCCACTCTCTTATTCGTTGGGGCCCTATTTATTGCTTCGTGGGAGGTGTTGTCGAATGCCCCCTTTATGTCTAAAAAAGCAATATGGCCATTCCTTTATGCTCGAGTGATCTCTGGATGCTTTCGGTAAGCACGTACAGAGTGGTTTCCGTTAATCTGCCCGCCCTGTATGCATGCTGCCCGGAGTGTAATGGCACCCTCTGCAGTATCTAGGTTCTGATATAGTTTTCTATCATATTTTCCAGTGTGTTCAGTAAGAAGGATGAGAGACAGATTGGTCTGAATGATTTCCTACTTTTGGAATGAAGGTTACCCGTGTTCTCCTCCAGTTGCTCGGTATGTACCCAAGCGCCAAACTGAATCTGGTTGCTTTAATAATGAATGGCAGTAGCTCCGTTTGCCCTTTTTGTAAAAGGGCCGGAAATATACCGTCAATTCCGAGTGACTTGAATGGTTGGAAGGAGTCAATTGCCCATTTCACTCTTTGGGAAGTGCATATGGTTTTTGCTACCTCCCAGTCTTCTCGTCTGGCTCTACCTGGTTCTGCCAGTGATCTGTCGGGTTAAAATGTTATGCTACCTGGAAAGTGCGTCTCCAGGAGGAGAGCTCGTTGCTCTTCATCCTCTGTGTAGCTACCATCTGTTCTTCTGAGTGACATTGGTCCTTGCTGTCTACCTCTCGCCATAGTTTCATACAATCTGGCTACTGCGGGGCTTGATGCGATTGTCTCACAAAAGCTCCTGAAGCTGTTCGTCTCAGCTTTCCGTATTTCTTTATTATATTTCGTCAGCTTTTCAGTGTATCCCCGCCAATCTCCTTCCCGCTTGGCTTTGTTGAATAGCCAGCGGACTTCGGATCTCAGATTTGACAGGTGTACTTTCCACCAAATGTTAAAACTGTGTGATTTCTTTTCTTTTATGGGACAGCTTCACAGTCTGGGTTGTCCTGGATATTGTTCCTGAATAGGCAGAACATGATACTTCTCGCATAGGAAATTCGGTTGTAGGTCAACGCACTCTTCGTTTTGGTACTGATACATTTCCTTTCTCACGGTTAGGTAGGAAGCAGGTGGGATAATAAGTGATCGCTTCTCATTTGGAATTGAATATAGGTGGAGTTTCAGTGTGAACTAATGGAAAGTCTAATGAAAATATGATTTTGTTTCAACAGCATAGTATTTGAGGCACCTATTCGTTAATATCAAAATGTGATAAAGAAACTTCATCTATTATTGGTTTTAGATCGTCTGTATAGGCGATACTAGAATGTGAAGATTCCAAGTTCACAAATCCCATAGCACTTTCTGTTTCTGTTAGAAAGTCTAGTAGTGAATGGTGATCGATTTTTATTTGATTCAGTTCAATGAATTTTTAAAAAATGTGCATACTTAGTTGAATTTTGTTTTGTTAAGTGTAATTCACAACAAATTGATTCTCCTATCAGTTTTTGATTATTCCAAACTGACGACATCATTTCATCAATATTTTCCATCAATTTTGAAGTGACTGAACTTTGTTCTTTATTTTTTTTGATAATTCGATTTTGGTTTAATTCGAGTTTGGCTAGGTTATTCTTAAGGATTTGTCATTGAATGACGAAATTGTAACATAATGTAATTTTGATTTTTTTAATACTGCAAATTATATGAACACTCCTTACTATTATCTCTTGCATGCACCCAACGATTATCATTTCAAAGGACCCCGCACTTTTCATATGGAAAGTGGCCTTTGGTTAAATTCCCTGAAATTTTAGTATGTTGTATTTGATCACCTTTTGAAAAGTGTCCATTGACTCAACACGATTCTATGGATAGTTTTCGAGAGATGGGGTATTGAAGTTTAAAGTGGCCATTTTCATTTCATTATTTTGTACGCCATTAGAGTATCAGTTGAGTAGGCGTTAGTCCTTCGGCACTACAAACCTCAGATTTGAAAGTACTCAGCAAATAATAGCTTGTATCTTAACCTAGGTATATCAATATATTATTAAGAGCAGATTATTTATTAATTCACATGACTAAATTGAATATACGTAAAATGAACTGATGAAGGAATGACGAGATTTATTTATTCTTGTGAAAGAATAGCAAGAGCTCAATCAAATCCGCCAAGTGACATAAAGTTCAGAAGTTCAGTTTTTATTATCATTGTTACTATAAAATATACGGATGACACAAGTTCATTATTCTCATCTACATCTACCCGTATTAGTTTAAAGTTCAATTCCTTATGATTTTGTATAATTGCAGATACCTTCCGTATAACACTGAACTAGCTGGTAGAAATGCAACCGTAATCTTCCCTTTCTATTGTTGACAGTTTTCCTGAAAATCACACCCCTTTCTTAACAATTATTATCAATAGTTCCAAAAATAATCTTGTAATTGAAACATAATTCCAAATTTTTCATCGATGAGTCTGCTGAAAGTAATTCATTTAGCTATTTGCGGTATTTATTGAAAATCGAATCGGCCTTTGTTTTACGTCTGTAGAACACATCAAATTAAACTTTACTCGACCCACTTGCTGAAGCTGCTATCTATTTAAAAGTAATTGCTTTTACAAAGACCTATGTGTTTCTCTTTTGAACCTATTTTCTTCACAACTAATCCAATCTTGTACAATGCTGGTATTGGTGAACAATAGATTGTGATATCCTTAGTCATTCTGGGTAGAATAGATTTAATTTTTATTTTTTATATCCTCTTCCTTCTGACATATTATGGAAGTGAAATAGTGTTTGAGGAAACTATCAAATATGTGATTATTTCACATGCAAATGTAATGTGGTTATGTCAAACTGAAGGAAAATTACCGAAACAAGGAGGAAGGTGTGCAGAGAGTTCCCGTGCTGCGGTGTTGCCAATTATTATGAATGGTTATTCGGTCTACGTTAGGTTAGCAATTAGATTGGCTAATAATTTCATAGTAATTCTATCTACATAAGGATAGTCAGGTCAGGTTATATTGGCTAATAATTTATGCATTTTCAAATCAGTTTGCATGAAGCTGCCTTGTCAGATAAAATTCCCGCCATTGCAGTGGCCCAAAGAGCGCTTATTTCGTGTATTTTACAGTTGTGACAAATAGTTTCACACAATTATTGAAGATATGCATTTTCAAATCAGCAGGAAACGCACCCTTAGGATAAAGCATCACAATAAAATACTATATTTAACCTAGCTTTCGTAACCTTACTTTTATATTTTCGATTCACCTTATAAATGTTTTTTTTCTCCGTCAACCATTCGCACCATAAAGCCCTTGCCATTGAAACCTTCTACTAGATACGCTGGTGCCACAGATTCATAGTAATTCAATGCTAAAAATAACCTAAAGTTTTCGAGTGGTACAAAATGAAGTTTCGTCTGGAGTAAGTATGATTTTGCTTTTGGATTTGAGTTATGCTGTAATATATTGTTGAATTATTATAGTTATATAGTCATACTTACATACTGTGGTACATATTCAAAACAATCTAATATATGTTTTTTTAATAAGTCGCACAACACAGTTGTTACGTTCTGGTAATGGTAGCTGCCTGTGGTACACAAAAAAGACAAATATAGCAGTCGATGTTTCTTTCTAAACGTGGATTTACTTCGTAAGAGGCAATCCATTTGAGTCTCCTGATTCAAACGTAGTAACGGACGAAGATTCAGGTGAAGAAGATAGTGGCGGATTACTTACTTAATAACCTTAGTGGTAGACAGTTGTTGCCAAACGCTGAGTTAATGCTGCGTAACTCAGCAACAATTCAGTTGAAATAATGCTACGTCCTGCCGATGAATTCGATCCAGTCCTGAAAGGAATAAAATGCGTCCAGGGCGACTTTGAAGTAAAAACAGTCGTATATAATAGGCTTGCCATTCTGTTTGGACTACATATTTCTTCACTGGTAAGTCATACTCACCTGTTTTTTTATTGACACAACATCCTTGTCTTTTTGTCCAATTTTATCAGTGAGGTTAACTGAGTTTTGCCATCACGAGAGAAGAGTCCACACTTCAATACGAGGAATTTATCGATCCAAAACCATCTGAAATATTACCTGTTGAACTGTTTCGTAGCTCAGTTTTTATCTGTACATTGAGAAAAAAAAAACCTCCGTAGAAGCTGAGGCTTGATTATTCTAGTGCTATTTATGAGTGAGGTGCCGTGATTATTTTCCACGAGACTTTTTTTCTTTGAGAAAATGCAACACGCCAACTCCTGCCGAATTTCAAAAAAGGGAATGATGGAATTTTGTTTTTGTTATTATAAAATATTCTAGATTCATTTTCTTGCATGATTTTTTTATGTCATTTTATTTGAAGTTATTTTTACAATTTAAACAGGGTACATTTTCGTTTTGTGATTTTTCTACGTTCCTTCTTGGATGAAAATAATGCAATCATTATTATTTGATTTATTATTTCATTGGAGTCATCACGGGGTAGAAACTGTCCGAATGGCATGTCCATCTCTGAAAATCTCGGGGTGTTCTCAGATGACATTTTTATTGTTTGGTTGCTATATAATTTTATGGGAAAGACATAGTACAGATTTTCTCTGCCAAAGGTCGAACATTGATACGTACGGGGTGATAGAGTAACTTTGTCAAAGGTCGAAAATATAAAATAATAAAGTCTTTTTATTGTTTGAGTAAAATTTTTATGGTCTTACGTGGTGATAAATATTATTAACAGGTTGACTCTGCCAAAAATCGAAAATTGATAATGACATAAGGACATAGGGATCGTTGTTATAAAATCACCATGAACCTACAAAGTGATAGATTATTCTAAATGTCCTGTCTCATATATACAGGCTATTCCTATGGGAGGTCGAAAATATAAAATAATAGTACCTTTTCATCGTTTAATTGAAATTGTTATGGCCTTAGGTGGTGTTATGATACTCCAGATGTTATTTCCTATGTACAGAGTGATTGTCAATAATGATAAATTGACAATGATCTAGATATAATTGTCTATATACAGGGTATTTAAGTTACGTACCTATGTATGATAGGGGTCTTAGTTTAATTTCGTTTTCGTACGAAGATCGGCTAGAGTCGAGTACTAGAAACCGTTATGCGTGATTACCAGATAGAGGTTATTTTTATAATGTTCAATAATATACAATAACTACGTTTTGTGCGGAAACTTTTTCTGCTTTTGTTACTCCCAATATAATTAACCGAGATGAATTAAAGATTATCAGCTCTCCTTTCGGGACCAATGCTTGATTATACATGGTGGAACAGTCATAGGGAATTTCTTATTGGCAACTTCACTTTGAGGAAATAATTCCTGAAATCTTTATTTTTCTTTCAAGGGTTTTTTTTACGCCGATTCCTCACCAATTTCTGAAGGTCCGCTAGGATAGTGGCCTTCTGGGGAACTGAACTGTTCAAGACGTTCTTTGGCAACAATCGAGTGTCAAATCAATCAATTACTCTTCTTTGTCGTGAAAAGGAAATTTCAAGTGACGAGAAGTATACCAGGGTTCATGCAAGTACCTACACGGAAAAAAAAATTAAATAGTAACAAGTAAAATTTTCATACCACCAAGTAAACATTTGCATACTATATGGGACAAGTATGCGCTTTAACAGCCACAAGAAGAATTGGATTCCTGAATTTGTTATAATAATAATAATAATACTCCCTCATAAACACTCGTTGAGTGTACCCAAAGGCATAGCCTGTGCGGGTAGAGGACGGCTATTATTATTATTTGCCGTGGCGCTCCGGGGCGACTTACTGATGTTTTAGGTGATTTATTCACTTTTCAGCTGCAGGAAATCCCGGAAAACCTACAGCACCACTTGCTGTTATTAATGTTATTTGAAGAACATAATGTATTAAAAGTTTCATAAGAAGCAAACTTTTCGTTTTATTGACCTCAATGAACTTTCTATTTGCAGTGGGTGCTTAGTTTGATAACTACAAATAACTAGTACATTTACCATTACTGAAGAATAATTAATTCTCAAATAACTCATATACTAAAATCTACTAAACAAGATATTAGTAGTTATAATACAGTATTGTACTGTAGCAACATTTTTTGATCATTATAGAAATGTTGGTTTACTTGGCCTTATTGAATGACTTACTTCTGGCTAGTTTTTATTGTCTTACCTTCAATATAGCTTTCATTTTATCTTTGGTATCATAATTCACCTGACTCGAATAAAATATTCACCTGTCCTCAGTTTAATTTATTAGTTCTTCAAAAAAATAGGATCATTTGTATTTTTTAATGCCCTATTCTCAATACATCCATTTTTGTCTCAAATTCACAATAAAATGGATGGTTCGGTTGCACCAAGGAACCAATGATTTCATTCCTGCACTCTAAGAAAGTGTTACACTTACAGAGTGTCAGCGGCTATAATATATCAAAATACACTATTCGAGAAAATCTGAAGATAGAGATCAAATTTTTTAGGAGAATCTTTTTTCTCTATTTGTTGATATGGAACATCGCCGCTGGAAACTATTATTAATTATTATATGAATATTAACTGATAACAGTGATCAGTAAAACACCGCAAAATCACCGGCTAAGATGTCTAGTAGACGCATCCACACAGCTCTCAATTGTTGAAATGACGCCTGTTTGGCGGAAAACCGTTAGTACTACACCTTATCACGTGAAGAGTTGCGCCGGTTATTCCCGATTGATCCCGAACTGGTCGAAAATAAACAAGTGATCACGTTACATTACTGTAGGCAAACCAATTTCTGCTCCAAATGAATTGTTGTATTAGACCAGTAACACGAGTTTCTGTTGTATTGATACACTTTTCAGAATCCCAAAGTTAATAAATATGGAAATACACTTTTCAAGCGCTAGTAAAGTGTTGACCTGGCATTATACAAAGTGAATTACTTAGTGATCGAACCATTTGCTGTCGGTAAACAATATTATAGCTACAAACTCATGCGATCAGAATACAAATTTTTTTTGGGGTAAAATGCTTTTTTATTCAATATAGGTATTAATTTTCTCATCACAATCTAAAAAAAGTCAGGAAATCGTTTTATTTGGACCATTTTTTTTCGTGTAGTGTTAAAGCGACCTTCAAATTTACACATTCTAATTCTAATAAGGTACGAGGTCAAATATATAAAAAAAAACAATAAATTAGAAAGCGGAGATCATTGGTTGAATTGACACTGCTTATCTACTTACCTACGTCTGCGCTTCTCAAGTTGAAGGTTGATTGAGGTGAAGCAAAAACATTTCGCGGAACGTCTATCATTTCCGTTGTTAGAACAAACTTTTATATTTAGGTATGGATATTTATATACTTCAGTTATTGAGTAATCCTGTCGCTTTAGAATATGCTATTGAGTTGAAGTGTTAAAGAATAGCTCGTAGTTGTTGTGACACATATTGACATAACAACGATTATCTGTACTCATCTAACATGGTTCAAGTGTATTCTGTTTTTTTTTTATTTCTTGCGTTATTATATACTATTTTAGCGTAGTATATTTTGTCTCAATTCGACTTTACCCTATTTCCATAATATATTGGATTGGTGTGAGAATTTTTTGTCTTTAATATACAACGGTTACTCTGGGCAGCTTCAAATCAGGTGGCGCAAATTATCGAATTTCTTTTGTTGAACTTTCCCATCTCCACTATTTGAAAATCTGGGACCCAATTCTCAAATGTCTACTATCCTTTGTCGCATGCAACAAAATATATCCATCGCCTTTCTCTAATGTGCATTGAAAAGAGATAAGAATATTTTGTCGCATGCGAGAAAGGGTAATGGACATTTGAGAATCGGACCCCAGAGACTAATTAATGGGCAAATATAGTATGTTTTATGACTTTAGAAAATCTTCAGGCATATCTTACCACAGTCGCTTTTGCGCCCAAAGGAGCTGGAAAGCAACTGACTTCCAAATCGAGTATAACACTCAACAGGGTTTCTGATTTGAGATATGATTGACTTGACCACTTGCTAACCACTATTCAGATTGATGAAAAAGCGTCGTTGTGTTGGAGAAGAAGGCTGCAATTCCCATGGTCGCACCATATGTATCGAATGTGATGTGGGAACATTTATAAAATGTAATACAATTTTTCTTCAAAAATGGTTATGTTAGGTACTTCTGTATTTTAGTTACCGTAAGCAGCTAGCGATAGCGATATGTAATACTATGAATTTGGATATTTTCTTACTAAAATGTATAAATATATATTGATTAATTACTTTTTGTCAGTTTTATTCAAATTAATTATTTAATCTCGCCGTTCGAGGGTTGGAAGACAAAAGCCTAAATTTTCAACGAGCGATTTCAGGCATGGTCGAGAATCAAACTATTATTAAAATTAACTTCAGCTTTTAACCGTCACTGACTAAGTTGGTCTCTTCGGCATCATTGGACGATAACGATTTTGAAGTAATCAAGTTTTTCAGTAAAGAATATTCGTATAATCCTCAGAATTCACTTCATGTTGTACTATGTTTTGTACATTGCTTATTAGGTAATTTTGTTTAATACGTTTCTCCATTCTGAGATAAGTGTTATGGAAAATTATATCAGATGGAGAAAACTAAGAGAGCTCGTTTTGCACAGAGAACCACATTCACGAAGATATATGGCGTCCTGATGGAGATACTGGTAGATAAATCACTACATTAGGTCGACTTGGATGAAAATTCGAGATTTCTTGATGAGGAAGACTCAACAAGTTGTTACAGAAATATTTGATGACCTCCTTAAAGTTCTAGTGTTCTTAATTAGCGAGAGTACATATATGGGGTTATCAGTTTCAACTATATCTTGTACTACTTATACCACTATTTACTCTACTATTCGGATCATAACGTCACTTCCGTAATATTGCCCTGGCTATCGCCGCAGCATGAACTCACTGAATTTAGTCACCAAACTGATATGTTCAAGATACCCCAATTTATTGAATATGAAACAGACCAATGATTTCAAGATACTTGATGGAAGTTCTGAATAGACTGACCTCTTGATATTTTTTATATTATCAGGAGTTTTGGAATAGGGCAATTTCAAGCTAACTCAAAAGTAAACTGAAAAAATTCTATAATTGATTAGGTCGTTATATACCCAGTTGAGATTGAAATAATAATTTACATCTCTGCTCACTTCGTAATTTTTTCCAACTCTACAATAGATATAATCATGTATTTATCAATAATCAATTCAGGACCAAACCCTCCTTAACTCAGATATATAACACTGATAGCATTCCAAACCCCGACATCCTTTTACTTAAAACTGTCTACCAGTTCATTCATCAGCAAAATTTACTCATTTCATCTTTCAGCAAATTCCTCATGGGCCAGGCCAGGAAATTGTTTGGTCTTCCATTGCCTAAAAAAAGAAAAAGAAACCATAACAACATGGTTTAAGGTCATGACGATTCGATCCTTTTTAAGTGATTTCTACGCAGGCAATAATTGAGGCGAATATCTCTCAGACAACAATTACTTCCCCTTACGAACATTCAATTGAATCTGTTGTAATTATCACTAGCTAGCTTGGAGTGCACACCGACCACCCGAGGTGGTACTGTAGGTTTTCCGGGTTTTCCTATAGCTGAAAAGTGAATACGCCACCAAAAATCAGTAAGTCGCCCCGGAGCGCCACGGCAAATAATGATAATAGCCGTCCTCTACCCGCACAGGCTATGCCTTTGGGTACATTCAATGAGTGTTTATGAGGGAGTATTATTATTATTATATTATTATTATTACTTGAAAACGATTGTTGATACCCAACAATCGAAACGTCCTGACTTGAAACCATGGGGATGATGTTTATTTTTCTTTTTTTTTGGAAGCACTGGGCGACCAGAAAGTTTAAACCATACTGAAAAATTGTCTGCAAATCCAAAATAAAATGAATAATTAATCTTCCACTTTAATTTTTGTTATTTTCATCCTCCAATCATGCTGCAGTTTTTTCTTGACTTTGGAGAAGATATAGCAAATCATTTCAGTAACACCTTTACCAAAATTGGTTTGAAAATTGGATTGAATTACAACTAATCGCTTCCTCTAAAACCATCGTTGGGGCGAAAATAATCATAATTTCTTCATCCCGTAAAAAAATTAACTCATTTCCAGTATATCAACTCTGGAGAATAATAATACACCTTCAATTCTAGACAAAGTACTTCATAAAAAAAATATCTCATAGAACCATTATGCCAGAAACAAAAAACCATGGACATCGACAAGAAAGAGAAAGAAGAGAACGTGCCCAACCATCAAGAGGAACGCCCTAGTTTCCCACCAACAGAAGGTAGGGACACCAGCTCCCACTCTTCCAACGCCTCAGGGTCAGAGAGGGAGTCTAAACACACTACCGATGACTCTGAGAAGAAAAAAAGAAAATAGAGAGGAAAATTAATGCTAGGAGAAGACGCAGGCACCAGGGGTCTGCCGAGCGTCTAAGTGGCGAGCGGTAAGGGAGGGGTCTGGCAACGGACCTAACGACTGTAACTGAAGCCAACCAAGGCACGGGGTTTGGTACTCCCCCCAAGGGAAGTCTAGCTCAAGGCCGAGGAAGTTCTTCTCGGGAGCAGGCAGACCTCAGTAAGAGGGGACCAGGTGCTAGGAAGATGAGGAGGCTGGCGAGGCAGAACCCGCCCCTCCATCTCCCATCTGCGCCAGCCTCTCAGAAAGAGGACGAGGGATTTGTTCACCCTGAAAAGTGAACGATCCCAGAGCCAGCCAAGAAGAGAGTGAGGACGGGCGGCAAGACTCCGCCGGAGAAAAGGGTCAAAAGGAGCAAGGGAGAACCACCCGCGGGAACCAACGAGTATAGGCTACACGTCTCTCCACTTTTGAGGGAGAAAACGGACGGCCTTCGACCCGAAAAAAAGGAAAAACAGGTGGTCGTCATGTCGAACAGGCTCGACAAGAAGCTCACTCAAGAAGAGGCGAGGAGTCTTAGGCAGGATCTGGTGCGGGAGATGCTTTGTGCCACGGAATGTTCCAAAGGAACGGACCAGGCACTACACCTCTGGTACCGGAACTCAGACTTAGTTGAACCAGGATGTTTCCTGATCTCAGCTCAAGATGACCAAACAACAGAATGGCTTCTGAGAGGCTGGCCACCGCCGGCACAGGAAGAGGTCTCTTTCACAGTGGTGAGGGGAACCGAAGCCCCTTGGCCGGAAGTGATAGGCTTCGGGATAAGAAGCCAGGAGCTGAACTTGGAAGAGGTACGACGAATGGTAACCCTCCAGAACTGCGCATTGCGCGTTGGTAACTGGGAGCACCTGGAGACGAGAGGAGAACCCGGAGGGTGGCACCTCATCTTCTAGGTAAGCCGAGAGGCTCTTGGAGGAGGACGGTTGGGAGCCGTACTTCGAGCTGGTCACCGTAACAGTGCGTCGAGTGACGGTTTGGGGAGTAGCTGCTGCCTCCTTCAGGCCAGGTACCTCCGGGCAGGCCGAGAAGAAATAGGTTGCCTCCCCTAATTCATGAAGTCGTCTACATGGATCAAATATGGGTGAGTCGAGTCAATCTGCAGCATAGTCGGGATGCATCACCTGAACTGCTGCTCATCCTGACGAAACACCTAGCAGATTTGATACTAACACAGGAACCTTATTTATACAGGTCGAAAATTAGAGAACTGAAGGAGGCCAGTTTCGAGATATTTCAAGGAGCTGGAGAGGAAGAAAACCCGAGAGGCAGCATCGTGGCGTAAAAGGCACTCCTTGAGTTAAAAGGAGGCGAAAGTAGAACTTTGTTATTGTGGGCAGCGTGTATCTTCCATATGATGTCAAGTTCCCAACCCAATGGTTTGAGCGCCTGGTCTCATATGCGGAGGAAAACAGGTTACTACTAGTAATAGGCTGCGATGCTAATGCACACATTAAAATATGGGGAAGCACCGGGATTAATACCCGAGGCGAGGCTCTTCTGGAGTGCTTGGCACCGACAGATTTAGAGATATTAAACAGAGGAACAGAGCCTACTTTCATCAATTGAATCCGAAAGGAAGTTATTGGTATAACGGTGGTCTCGAGGGGAAATTGAGGACAGCATAAGGAACTGGAGAGTGACTCGGGAGATAGCGATGTCCGATCATCGCATGATACGTTTTGAGATCAAAGCGGATTGGGAAGAAGTCGCTCTTAGGCGAAACCCAAGTGCCACTAAATGGGACACCTATACAGAGTGTCTTCTTGATCTCACAGGTGTCTCAGAGGACCTAACGACCCCCGAGCTTTTTAATCCATCAACTGTAAATTCCTTTGGACACAAGATCCAATTTCGATCGAAGAATCAATGCATATTGTCATAAACTGCGTCTTCAATTTTTTTTTTCTGGCATTATTTTAGTCAATTCTAAAACTGTGAAATTATGACTATTCAACTTCGATTTGACGTCAAAAGCAGACATATCACCTCTTGGAGATGGTAGAACATATTCTAGGTCTTATGTTGTTACTGTATAGTTATGATTTATATTCTTGCTGTCGGTCTTTTTCTCTGTATGGCTTTAATACGAGTGTCGTATTGCTCACAATGTACCCTGCACGGTTGTTATCGAAAAAGAGTCCCAGTCGAATTGGCTAACAAAAGCTGAAATACAGTCCCAGTCGAATTGGCTGAAAATTTAGTATAATGTAGTTTATGATTTCCTGAGACCTGATCAAATATCTCCATGGGCACAACAAGATCTGATGGACAGTTTTTGAGATAAACGTGCGGAGGCAGGGTTGATACTTACCTATAAAATCAATAATGTCGCGATTCTTTTGTTAGAAAAGTTAGGATAGCGATTACAAACTTAATATTCTCAGCACTAGTTTATTTATTTATTCATTTATTTATTCAGTGGAATACAAAACGGGACGAACACAAATGTTAAAGTCAAAATAAAAATATTCGATTGTATACATGTGATGCGACATCGAGTTATTAACGGATTGTTAGTCAAATATAATTACAGTACATAGATATTAATGTCAATTTCTATTGATTTGAATAAAGAGTTGTAAGATTTACAGCACCTATTTAAAGGAGAATTTAAGTAGTAGTTGGTATTACTTTGATTTGTTTGGAATGGGTATACTTCTCTGGTGTTATACAGAGGTACATTAATCGAGAGTTGGTTCAGGATTGAGCTACAGTCGATAGTATTATTTATTATTTTGTGAAGAATCCTAATATCTGCTATTTGCCGTATATCTGCTAATGATATATGATTTAGTTGTGTTCTGATTCGCCGTGGGTCTTTGAGACTGGGTAAGAATTATTTGTTGATATATCTGGTTTATTTTTATTCTAATCTTTCAATATACGAGATATATTGAGGGTTCCATATAACAGAAGCAAAACTGATCTGACTATTCACATAAGCCATGTAAAGTTCTCGCACAGAGTTGCTGTTTCTGAAGTCACGACAAGTCCTTATCAGAAATGCAAGTGTTTTGTTAGCTTTCTTTGCTACATAATTAATATGAGAGTCAAATATCAGTTTTGAGTCAAACAAAACTCCCAAGTCCTTGACTTCTGATGTTTTCTTTAGCTGCTGCCTATTAATGTGGTACTGGTGGTGGTGAATATTTTCATTCCGTATAAATGTGATGAAATGGCATTTATTAAGATTGAGGAACAGAGAGTTCTCGCAGAACAAGAACAAGATTGTCAATATTATTTTGTATGAGAAGTGAATTCTTATTACAGGTCACTGTGTGAAATAGTTTCTGGTCGTCAGCATACATTAAGAAATCACAAAAGTTGTAATACAGACTTCGTATCCAGGGTTTTTCTCCTTCTACTAGTCAATGTTGAGATTTCTATATAATTCTTTAACAAACTCAGTCAAAAGCTGAAGCCCGGAGACTTGCAAGTTAAGTTGATGTCATTTGAATTCCATATTGGGTATTCTGAGTTTACTATTATAGATATATTATCAATATTTTATGGCTCTACCAAAAAAAAATCCTTAAAATGGGTACATGTACGCAGCATTCTAGATCCAAATTGGTGCATTTTACTGGTTCATACAATGCCTGTTAAGACATTATTTTTAAGATTTTGTACAGATTCTATTTGTTGATTTTATGAATTCAGATAAGTGTCAGCTATGATTTTCATACCGACCAACAAGTGATAAGGAATCATTGGTAGAAGTGGGATCTATAGATGATTATCACTGCACCTATAAATCTGGTGGCCATAATGTTGATACTTGCGCACATTTTGTTAGTGTAATATAGTTTTTGGGACACGCACGCCATCAACAAAACATTGACAACCCCTCAACCCAATTGATAGGATCCGTTCAAGATGCATCAAACAGATCACAGCCGCACATAATATTGTTCATCAAGTTTGGTTTTTCATTCTATTCTTAATTTTTATGATATCTATGTACGTTTATCTCAATTTGTAAGAACAATTAAATAAATACAAATCTCAACAACGGCTCGTAAAAGATAAATCACCCTATGTAAATATTCTCAGAAATTTTCATCACAATTACGAAATACATATAAAATGCAACAAGGACCACTAAATATTGAGTATATTATATTCAGTTTTCTATTTTGTTTCATATATGTTCCTGAAAAAATAAAAAAAAATTATTACAACAAAAAGACAATCTTGAGTGGCCCTGTATGATAGTAACCTCAGATTACCCGATATTAAAATACATCAACTCAATTTGCAAGTCTACGAGTATTGACTTTTCACTAAGTTTGTTCAACGAATTACATGAAAATCTCAACATTGACTAGTAGAAAAAGAATCATACTGTATTAGAACTCCTAATTGCAACCAGTTTCGAAAATAGGATACTTATCGCTATCCTCAACTTTCATAGCTAAGTGACAACCCCGTCTCCGCATGTTTAACACCGTGTATCTCAAAAATTTTCCATTATATCTCGTTGTGCTGGCGGAGAAATTTGATCAGGCCATCAAGAACTACTCTATACCAAATTCTCAGCCAATTCTACAGGGAGTCTTTTTCCATAAAATCCGTGCAGGGTCCTTTGTGATTTTTTTTTATTATTCAAGACAAATATTGCACTGATCATTCTTTGTCTGCTGGAATCCAATGTTAAATTCCGTATTGAATATTTTGTAGTAAGAACAATATTCACCTGCATCTTTATTATTTTCTCTTTGAAGCATTTTAAATCAATTGTAAAAATCAATGATAATTTTAGTTTCTTCTGTATATTCTCGAGTCGAATCGGCACTTGCATAATGTGCTTCCTTTCTGGGAATCAAATTTATATGATTTTTAATGTCTTCCACTAACGTTGGAGCAATCACTTTATGATGTTCATCACAAAGTCATGTGCATCAGTGTGATTATTGACTGTGCGAATCATTCTATCCGATATATCAAGCGTATTCATAAAAATGTTTCACAGATTCTTGTGGCTTTTCCATTATCAGTTGAAACGAAAAGCTATATTAAGTTGTCTGGGCTGAGCTGCATTTGTATTACATCAGTCATACTAGATTTTAAGTACGCTCTTTGTATTTCTATATCGCCAATTTGCCAAAATGTTACGAAAATTTGGGATCTCTGATTATATGTCACTTTTTCTGTACATTCTTGTTTAGGTACTCGTGTCAGAACAAGGAAGTTCCATTTTTCCAATGATTAGTAGCCTGACCGGAATTTAGTTGGTATTTTGATTGAATATTTTCGGTAGCAAGTCCTTCCACTCTTTTGACATGACGTTGTCTTTTGGTCGAGAACCAGATTTATTGTTCTGGAATTCGTTATAGGTTGTATTTTTATCAATATCCATGTCACTTTCATTCGAATGATTTGGGGATATTGTGTACTTTGGAACATGTTGTCTCTGTCTGCGAGTCTTCCTTAGTGGTCCAAACTCACCAATTCAAAAGGATATTTGATCACCTCGTAAGTTATCAGCTTCAATCTACAAAAAAAAAACAAAATTTTTAATAACTCTGTAATCAACATTATGCATTTGGAGCAATGCTTGCGACACAACCATGAAATAGATGTATCCGACATTTCCCCTCTCTTATGTTTGCTTTTGATTTTGAACCGTTCTTATGGATGCATTCATCCCAGAATGAATCATATTCAATGCAGACGTCATCGGTTCGACGAGACAATGTTTGTTTTTGAAACGCATTCAACTTGGTTATTCGAAAAACAAACACCTCAAGTAAGACCCAAGTCAAGCAGAAAAGTTTCCTCGGAAACTGAGGCTTTCCAGTTTGTTTATAGTTCCACTTATGATAAGAAAATCAAACACTTTCGATAGATCAAAAACAATATCCTAGGTATTCCTTTTTTCACAATTCATATTCATTAAAAGAAAATGTTGCGTAAGAGCTGGTATCATCCAAATTATGGGCATAATAAATAAACTATATCAGAAATTATTGAAGAGTCCATCAAATAACGATTTGACAGTAAACGTTGTTAGAGAAATCGATCAACAGCAATCATAATAAAAACGAAATAGAAGGTAGGTAAGTTATTTATTAACACATATTAACAATAGTAGAATTTCTATAACATGATTTTCACATATACCCTTACATGGTAATGTGCTCAACTTCTCTCCAATATATTTACGTAATCAACGTAGGCTGGAATTAAATTTTGGATAAGCTATCTAAGCCAGGCTTGTGTTGTGCATCTATCGCCCGCAATCAAATTTTAATTGAAAAGAAAGAAAAGAAAGTATATGCAAGTTTTATATAATTATGTCAAAGGATAATTGAAACATGTTATCTTTGAGGAAAGGAAAAGAGCAGGCCATTATTTTCAGCAATTATTCCTGGTGAGAAATTACGAGTTGTTTCATTCCTTTCTTTTGTGGCTTCTTGTCAATTGAGTGTTTTTTCATGTTAGAAAGAAGCCGACTATATAATTTGGGTCAACCTACAGGGTGGGACCTAGAGCACTTGGCATGCCGTTCGGCGAGTATTATACGGATATGATACGTGGTCATGTGGGGCATTAATAATTCATAAAATGGATTAATATATGTATAATGTAGACAATATGAAAACTTCAGATTTATGATCGAAAAGTTATTTGTATATTTTTTTTTCACTTGTCCATTATTGCTTTATTATACCTTGGCAACGGTTGCTATTAACAGGCCCTTAACGCCATTATGAATCATAACGCCCGCTAAATGTTTTTTTCTGTAGTTCAATAAATTAATTACTCAAAAAAGTTTTATTTATAACTGTACATAGAAAAGTGACTAATTATTTTCTCTCAAATAGAAATTACAATTTTCAAATGTTTCTGAAAAATTAGTACCAAGTTTGAAGTTCTGTGTGTTGACCAATGATGAACTCCTTAATGTGCATTCGGTTTCGTTCGGAACGTTAACGTTTTCTTTTACGGAGACGAAATAAGCTATCATTGTAGCAATTTTGTTCTTCAAGGAAATACTTTCTTCAATATAGCTCACCGCTACCGTACTATACTTTTCCATTTTCGATGTAGTTTTAGTGTTTCAACGGAAGCACCACCTTGAACAAGAAGCGTTGATGACGTTCGGCGTAGACAATGTCCGGTGTAACCTTTCGGGTTTTCCATATCAAGGTATTTCACTATGATAAAAGTAACACTTCCTACAGGTAACTCAGTGCATTTAATATTTCCGTAGGTTGAAAAAAACCTACGTTGTTTACATCCTTTTGGTCGTAGTGCAATGTAATTTTAACTAAGTTCAAGGCTCCTATTTCGCTTTCTAGGATATTGTTTATGATCTATCGAAAGTGTTCGATTCTCTTAACATAAGTGGGACTATAAACAAACTGAAAAGCCTTAGTTTCCGAGGAAACTTTTCTGCTTGGCTTGGGTCTTACTTGACGTGATTTTTTTTTTCGAATAACCGAGTTGAATGCGCTTCAAAAACAAACATTGTCTTGTCGAGCCGATGACGTCTGCATTGAATATGATTCATTCTGGGTTGAATGCATCCATGAGAACTGTTACATAATCAAAAGCAAATATAAGAGAGGGGAAATGTCGGATACATCTATTTCATGGTTGTGTCGCTAGCATTGCTCCAAATGCATAAGGTTGATTACAGAAATATAAAAAATTTTGTTTTTTTTTTTTGTAGATCGAAGCTGATAACTTACGAGATGATCAAATATCCTTTTGAAATGGTAAGTTTGGACCACTAAGGAAGACTCGCGGACAGAGATAATATGTTCCAAATTACACAATATCCCCAAATCATTCGAATGAAAGTGACATGGATATTGATAATAATACAACCTATAACGAATTCCAGAACAATAAATCTGGTTCTCGACCAAAAGACAACGTCATGTCAAAACCGTGGGAAGAGTTGCTATATTCAGTCAAAAAACCATCTAAATTCCGGTCAGGCATGAAGAAATCCTTTTCAGCTCGAAAAATGGAACTTCCTTGTTCAACTGTTAATGGAAAAGCCACAAGAATCTGTAAAACATTTTTATGAATACGCTTGATATATCGGATAGAATGATTCGCACAGTCAATAATCACACTGATGCACATGACTGTGATGAACATCATAAAGTGATTGCTCCAACGTTAGTAAAAGACATTAAAAATCATATGAACTTGATTCCCAGAATGGAGGAAGCACATTATGTAAGTGCCGATTCAACTCGAGAATATACAGAAGGAACTAAAATAATCATTGACCTTTACAATTATTGTTTTAAAATGCTTCAAAGAGAAAATAATAAAGACGCAGGTGAATATTGTTCCTACTACAAAATATTCAATACAGAATTTAACATAGAATTCCAGAAGACTAAAAATGATCAGTGCAATATTTGTCTTGAATAATAAACAAAAATTACAAAGGACCCTGCACGGATTTTATGGAAAAAGAGTCCCAGTAGAATTGGCTGAGAATTTGGTATACTTGGTAACTTGATGTCCTGATCAAATTTCTCCGCCAGCATAACAAGATGTAATGGAAAATTTTTGAGATACAGGTGTTAAACATGCGGAGACGGGATTGTCACATACCTATGAAATGAATAATGGGGCGGTAATTTTGTTACAAAAAGTTGAGGATAGCAATAACTATCCTATATTCGAAACTGGTTGCAATTAGGAGTTCTAAGACTTCGTATACAGTATGATTCTTATTCTACTAGTCAATGTTGAGATTTTCATGTAATTCGTTGAACAAACTTAGTAAAAAGTCAAAGCTCGTAGACTTGCAAATTGAGTTGATATATTTTAATATTGGGTAATCTGAGGTTACTATCATACAGGGCCACTCAAGATTGTCTTTTTGTTGTAATAATTTATTTTATTTATTTAGGAACATATATGAAACAAAATAGAAAACTGAATATAATATGCTCAATATTTTGTGGTCCTTATTGTGATGGAAAGTTGTAAGAATATTTACATAGGGTGATTTATCTTTTACGAGCCATTGCTGAGATTTGTATTTATTTAATTGTTCTTACAAATTGAGAAAATTAAAAATTGAATGAAAAATCAAACTTGATGAACCATATCATGTGCTGCTGCGATCTGTTTGATGCATCTTGAACGGATCCTATCAACTGGGTTGAGGGGTAGCAAATGTTTTGTTGATGGCTTGCGTACCCCAAAAACTATATTACACTAACAATATGTGCGCAGGTATCAACAGTATGGCCACCAGATTTACAGGTGCAGTAATAAACATATTCTACCAATGAATCCTTATCACTTGTTGGTCGGTATGAAAATCATAGCTGACACTTATCTGAATTCATAAAATCAACAAATAGAATCTGTACAAAATCTTAAAAACAATGTCTTAACAGGCATTGTATGAACCAGTAAAATGCACCAATTTGGATCTAGAATGCTGCGTACATGTACCCATTTTACGGATTTTCTTTTGGTAGAGCCGTAAAATATTGATAGTATATCTATAATAGTAACCTCAGAATACCCAATAAGAAATTCAAATGACATCAACTTAACTTGCAAGTCTCCGGGCTTTAGCCTTTGACTGAGTTTGTTAAAGAATTATATAGAAATCTCAACATCGACTAGTAGAAGGAGAATATCCCTGTATACGAAGTCTGCATTACAACTTTTGTGATTTCTTAATGTATGCTGACGACCAGAAAATATTTCACACAGTGACTTGTAATAACGATTCACTTCTCATACAAATTGATATTGACAATCTTGTGAAGTTCTGCGAGAAGAACTCTCTGTTCCTCAATCTAAATAAATGCCATTCTATCACATTTATACGGAATAAAAATATTCACCACCACTCGTACCACATAAATAGGCAGCAGCAAAAGAAAACATCAAAACTGTTATTTTACTCTCACATTGAATATGTAACCAAGAAAGCTAACAAATCACTGATAAGGACTTGTCGTGACTTTAGAAACAGCAACTCTGTGCGAACACTTTACATGGCTTATGTGAATAGTCAGCTCAATTTTGCTCCTGTTATATGGAACCCCCAATATATCTCGTATATTGAAAGATTAGAATCAAAATAAACCAGATATATCAACAAAAAATTCTTACCCAATCTCAAAGACCCACGGCGAATCAGAACACAACTAAATCTTATATCATTAGCAGATAGACGGCAAATAGCAGATATTAAGTTTCTTCACAAAATAATTAATAATACTATCGACTGTAGCTCAATCCTGAACCAATTCTCGATTATGTACCTCTGTATAACACCAGAGGAGTATACTCATTCCAAACAAATCAAAGTAATACCAACTACTACTTAAATTATCTTTTGAATAGGTGCTGTAAATCTTACAACTCTTTATCCAAATCAATAGAAATTGACATTAATATCTATTTACTGTAATTATATTTGACTAACAATCCGTTAATAACTCGATGTCGTATACAATCGAATATTTTTATTTTGACTTTAACATTTGTGTTCGTCCCGTTTTGTATTCCACTGAATGAATAAATAAATAAATAAATAAACTAGTGCCGAGAATATTAAGTTAGTAATCGCTATCCTAACTTTTCTAACAAAAGAATCGCGACATTATTGATTTTATAGGTAAGTATCAACCCTGCCTCCGCACGTTTATCTCAAAAACTGTCCATCAGATCTTGTTGTGCCCATGGAGATATTTGATCAGGACTCAGGACATCATAAACTACATTATACTAAATTTTCAGCCAATTCGACTGGGACTCTTTTTCCATAACAACCGTGCAGGGTACTTTGTGATCAATACGACACTTACATCGAAGAAAAAAATTAAAGCCATACAGAGAAAATGACCGACAGCGAGAATATAAATCATAACTATACAGTAACAACATACGACCAAGAATATGTTCTACCATCTCCAAGAGGTGATAATATGTCTGCTTTTGACGTCAAATCGATGTTGACTAGTCATAATTTCACAGTTGTAGAATTGACTAAAGTAATGCCAGAAAAAAAATTAAAGACGCAGTTTATGGCAATATGCATTGATTCTTCGATCGAAATTGGATCTCGTGTCCATAGGATTTTACAGTTGATGGATTAAAATGCAACTAGTTTGACAAATATAATTTTGTTTTCAGGTAATTGCTGTGGACAAGCAAAGAACAAATATATTGCCAGCTTATACATGCACACGGTAACTACATTGAAAAATATCAGTACGATGGTAAACAAGTTCTTGATTGAGGGTTATATTAAGAATGATGGCGATAACGTTCACATTTCGATAGAAAAAGCAATGAAAAAAATTTGTAATCTGGACCGATTCATACATGTCAGGTTCTCCGTTTCTTGTTCATAAACAGGGGTTTGAATCATTTGTTGACTGTATCTCCAGGAGCAATGGGGATATGACTTCAAGGATAATACTGTTCATACTGTTCATCAAAATGATGAAATTAACAAAGGAAAAACGTTTTTTATTTTCTTACGAAGCATCTTACTATGATACAAACTTTATGGAAGGTGACGTTAGGAACAAACAAAAGAAAATGCCATCTTTATCAGAAATGTTCCTAAAAAACGCCTATACAGCAAGACAACAATGACCAGAAAGATTTAAGAGAATTACTATCCAATCATTTGATTCCATCATTTTATGCTGATTCCTATAATTCTATTGTGTGACTAGTTTTCAATACTTATGAGTAATAAATATTATATTTTCTTTTGAAATATGCAATAAAAGCTTCCTCAGTTCCCTGTTCGTCATTTGTTAAGATATAACAAATTTCTCCAAGTCAGAAAATAAACAGACATTTCATAAAAACTCTTGAAAAAATCATAATAGATGGAACTAGATGATGAAATTTACAAAGGAAAAACCCTTTTTATTTTCTTACAAAACATCTCACTACCATACAAACTTAATGAAAGGTAACGACAAGACAAAAATTGTGCAACAGAAGAGTACTTCGACCACGCCACTGAAGATGACTTCCGCAGTTGCAGTCAAAATGTTTGAAGATTTAAACCAAAGACGACTACGGCAAAACCTGGAAAACAACTGAAAAAATGAGCAGAAAGGTTTAAGAGAACTACTATCCAAGTAATAAGTAATTATTTTACTTCCATTTGAAATATGCAATAGAAACAAACTCAGTTCCATATTCGTCTTTGGTATAAATAAAAAATAAAACTGGCATTTCATAAAAACCCAAAAGAAATCATAATAGAAGAAACTCAAACCAAACACTGCAATCCGCATGATGTTGAAGATACTCATTCATATTATACATTTGGCATTCACACATTAAATAGTAAAATTTTGTAATAAAATGGATCAAATGTTTCAATATAATTTTTTTTTTACGAAAATATATCAATTTAAAGTGTGTAATGGATCGGGTAATGCAAAGGCATTCAAGACTACACAAACTCGAAATAAAAACCATCAATTCCATGAACCATCCGATTACAAATTGTTATCGAAAGTCCAACATCGCATTTGCAACACAAGATATTTTGGTCTAGGTCACTTTATTAGAGAGGCAGCGCACGCAATATCTTCTCGCACATCATTTTGCATATTTTGGTGAAGGAGGTTGTTGGTGCCTTCACCATAATAGTTAGTATACGCCTAATTTGAAAACCTATCTATGAACAAACAGTCTTGCAAGAACCCTTCATTAAATTCAAATTACTGACTATGCTATCAATTCATACTCACTAAAGTTAATCATTTATAAAAAATAAAATCGGAAATTTCAACCAAATCGCAAACTTTCATTCAAACCCCAACAGGCAAGAAAATCTTCCAAAGCCTTCATCACCTCTTTTCGAAAAATTACCACATGCTGTTTATAGTTTTTTATATTTCCAGATTTTATTGAGTCAGAGACAGACAATAATCGTTTCAAACTTAAATTATGGCCATACCTTACCGAATCGTGCTTTTATGGCATAGAGGACCATTTCTATAGATAATAGTTAACATAGAAAAGTAGATGTTTGATTTTGATTTACCTTCATTATTCCAGTTCACTCAGTTTTCGAGACGAGGATCGGTTGTAACACCACCAAATTCGGTATGCTAGTCAAACAAGAAACACGTTGTTTGCCAAAAATCCAGAGGTGGAACCTCAAAATAAATTGATTTGAAAAAATATATATACAGTGTGTCGTAGACCATTGGGACAGTAAAATATCTCTTGAACCAATAGGAATTTTCAAAATACTATTATTTCACATCATATTGCATTATGAGAACTAACTTCAGGAATGATTATTTTTTATACGAGGGGCGCAAGAAAAGCTCATAAAATCGAACATTACTTTTTTTAAACAGAATATCCCATTTATTTCAACACATATGAATTCTCATTCATTTAGGCTAATTATTAGTATTTTATTTTTGAAAATCCGAGAAGGCGTTGCCAAGTTATACCAGTTTTTCTTTAAATGCAGACATTTTTGAAGACAAACTCTTTGTTCATACTACGAAGAATTTATGAAATCATTCAAGGCTCTTGGTAGTGGGTAGCATATTCTATCATATGAAATACTCATCTCCTTCGAATGTTATACAGGGTGGTCAGAAAAATTATATGATTTTCACGAAATTCAAAGTTTCCTCTCATCAATTTTTCAAATCGTGCACCCTACAATATGCATGATTTTATATCCCATTGGTGGTTCGATTGCTTACGGTCAATAGTTGTGAAAGAGTGATGTGAATTCCATTATCAACACATGCAAATAAAAAACAAAAATGCACCAAACTATTTATTCAACTATACTTACTACTAAACAAACAGTCTCAAAAAGAAAAAAACTGTCTTGATGAATAACTCGGCATGATAATATTAATATAAATGTTCGAATTGCCTTCCGTTTGCTGCAAGGCACATTTAAAAAGTTTTCATCACATGATTTTTTGTAACATTTTCCAACATTTGCGGTGTTATACTTTGACAAACCTTCAAAATTCTATTTTGCAAATCCTCCAAATTCAACGGTTGAGTAGTATACACCTCTGGTTTTAGATACTCCCACAAAAAAAAGTCTAAAGGGGTCAAGTCTGGCGAATGAGCCGGCCATTTCATTGGTCCGTTTGTTCCGAACCATCTTTGAGGAAAAAGAACGTTCAAATAGTCTGTCACGATCCCAGCATTATGAGACGGCGCTCCATCCTGCTGGAAAAACATTTCTCTTAGGTGTCCAATGGGAACTTCATCAAGATGATTATTGAGTTAATTTTGATGGAAATTAAGGCATCTTTCACCATTAAAAGTACCTTGATGAAAATATATCCCTTTTAAATTATTCATGAAAACTCCATACCAAACATTTACTCCCCAAACCTCCTGAAAATTAGTTTCTCGAACCCAGTGCAGATCTTCTGCAGCCCAGTAATGTACAATATGAAATCACTATCATCATGGATTCTTACCATCATCTCAAAAATGAATTCTATCCGCCTATCATAGTCAGTTGGTTTTAAAGCTTGTACTAAATTTAATTTATATGGATGATGCCTGTGGGTTTTCAAAATCCTGTGTACAGAACTCTTCGAGATCCCTGATTCCTCAGCAACTCCTCGTACAGATAATGAGGATTTTGGTGACTGTATGCTAAAATATTAATCGATATATGATCATTCACGATTGACTTAGAATATCCTGGTTGTTTGTTTGATAGTAATTCCTGATCATTTCGCAGTTTAGCCTCAAGTCTAATGAAGGTATTTTTTCCTGGTTCTCTTCCAACTGGGTAACGTTGAATGTACAATACATACGCTCTGCGAGAGTTTTTTCTCGCTTCGCCAAATATGAGCAACATGTCAACATATTCATCGGGTGAAAATAACTGTGGCATTTCAATTTGATTTGTTTCACAAATAACGAGGCAGGAACTAAATCCGTCTTAAGGGGCTTTGGACAATGAAACAACTGTATTGGATATAATTTTGAGAAACACAATAATTATTGATGCACTAATGTATTTTTATTGAATGAGCGAATGTCATATAAGTGACATGACTTCAAATATTTCAAAGCCACCCCGGACGGCTTGAGTTATTAATTTATCCTCGATCGTGTGAATGATACACAAACTTGAAGGAAATTTTGGTTATCAATTTGTTTCACTAGGGTTATAAATGTGATTACCTGTAGAAGAATATACAACTCAAAATTTGAATTTGGAGCATTTACAAAAGGTGATTATTGAATTTTGATTTTTGTTCGAAAATATGAATAAAATATTCATAAAATCTGTTGTGGAATCATCTGCGGCTGAAAGACAAACTTTAGTCGCTATTTTGCATCGTTAAAGATAACCTCTTGGGAGGTATTCATGTTGAAAAGAGGAACATTCTCCATGAAAATTGAAGAATGTGACTTTTTTGTAATATCCACTAATACTAATACAATTATAGATATTGTGAAAAGACCGCAACTGAAAAGAAAAAATCTGAAAGTGAAAACTCCCATTTTCATTCAGATAGTATTTTTTTTAGTTATATCTAATATAAAATTCATTAAATAATTAGATAGGGAAAATGTTATTCAAAAATATCATTCACAAAAATCGTTCATTTCATTGAAGCAAGATTCTCTTCTCTCGCATTTAATCCCCATTACATCTTTGTCGACGAAAATCTTTTTCGCTTTGCCATGCTCACCAGGGAGAATTGAAGACTTGGAAAGCAAGCTCTTCAGAAGCAATTATTCACATCAAGTGTTACAAAGAATCACAAAAATTACTTGTCTTTCTGAAAGCAGTTCCGAAGGCAGTTTGAACGATTATAGTGAAATCAGTGGCAGTTTTAGACATCTACTGGATATTATCGTTCCTAGTTATTCGTAAAGAAGGTGGTTTCTTGTTGGGACTGTTATGTAGTTAATTACACCAGAAAACGTAGTTTAATGATTTTTTTATTTTAATTTTTTGATGATTAATCTTTCACAACTATTGACCATAAACAATCGAACCACCAATGGGATATAAAATCATGTATATTGTAGGGTACACGATTTGAAAAATTGGTGAGAGGAAACTTTGAATTTCTTGAAAATCATATCATTTTTCTGACTACCCTGTATAACTTTCGAAGGAGATGAGTATTTCATTTGATAGAATGTGCTACCGACTACCAAGAGCCTTGAATGATTTCATAAATACTTCGTAGTAGTAACGATGGGTTTGTCTTCAAAAATGTCTGCATTTAAAGAAAAACTAATAATTAGCATAAATAAATGAAAATTCAGATGTGTTGAAATATATGGGGTGTTCCATTTAAAAAAACGAATGTTCGAGTTTGTGAGCTTTTCTTGCGCCCCTCGTATGAAAAATAATCATTCCTGAAGTTAGTTCTCATAATGCAATATGATGTGAAATAATAATATTTTGAAAATTCCTATTGGTTCAAGATATATTTAACTGACCCACTGGTCTAGGGACACACTGTATATTTGCTTTTGGCATTTTGGAAATAATAGTTCAAATATGGATGAAGATCATTCATTTCCCTACAAGAATGCACCCTAGAAAATGCTCCCTGTTCATCAGAAAACGTGACATAAATTTGATAAGAATGATCATATAATGAAGAATAGTGCATAGTGGTTGCGAAGACTTCAATTTTTTCATGGCAATATAACATGTGGGCATACTTTCTGAGCCAGTGGATGATTTTTTTTTTCAACACGTCACATAATCCTTACAGCTTTGTTTACGGTGGATGCAAAAATTGTAGACATTTTAGTTGATCCGGAATGATTGCACTGAAGACTAGGAACCATTACCCTCTTTAGACACTATGCAATGATTTGAGAGTTGTGAAATAAGTCTCACATACGCCAAAAAAACTGGATTTTACTCTTGTCTCATTTTCAACTTCCTCATAATTCCGACATTTTATCCAGTATATGCTGAAAATAATCTCTTTTTCACACACGGAAAAAAATGGTCCACATAAAACATTTTCCTGCTTTTTTTAGATTATGATAAAAAAATTAATACCTGTATTAAATAAAAAAGCATTTTACCTCAAAAAAAAATTGTATTCTGAACGCATGAGTTTGTAGCTATAATATTTTTTATCGACAGCAAATAGTTCGATCACTAAGTAATTCACTTTGTATAATACCAGGTCAATAATTTGTTAGCGCTTGAAAAGTGTATTTCCATATTTATTAACTTTGGGTTTCTGAAAAGTGTATCACTACAACAGAAACTCGTGTTACTGGCCTAATACAACAATTCATTTGCAGCAGAACTTGGTCTTCCTACAGTAATGTAACGTGTTCACTTACTTGTTTATTTTCGACCAGTTCGGGATCAATCGGGAATAACCGCCGCAACTCTTCACGTGATAAGGTGTAGTACTAACGGTTTTTCGCCAAACCGGCGTCATTTCAACAATTGATAGCTGTGAGGATGCGTTTACTAGGCATCTTATAGGTTACTTTGCCGGTGATTTTGTGGTATTTTACTGATCACTGTTATCAGTTAATATACATATAATAATTAATAATAGTGTCCAGCGGTGATGTTCCACATCAACAAAAAGAGAAAATAAATTCTCCTGAAAAATGTGATCTCTATCTTCAGTTTTTCTCGAATGGTGTATTTTGATATATAGCCGCTGACACTCTGTAAGTGTAACACTTTCTTAGAGTGCAGGCATGATATCATTGGTTCCTTGGTGCAACCGAACCATCCATTTTATTGTGAATTTGAGACAAAAATGGATCTATTGAAAATAAGGTATTAAAAATTCAAATGATCCTTTTTTTTGAAGAACTGATAAATCAAACTGAGGGCAGGTGAATATTTTATTTGAGTCAGGTTAATTATGATACCAAAGAGAGAATGAAAGCTATATTGAAGGTAAGACAATAAAAATCATCCAGAAGTGAGTCATTCAATAAGGCCAAGTAAACCAACATTTCTATAATGATAAACAAATGTTGCTACAGTACAATACTGTACTATAACTACTAATATCTTGTTTAGTAGATTTTAGTATATGAGTTATTTGAGAATTAATTATTCTTCAGTAATGGTAAATGTACTAGTCATTTGTAGTTATCAAACTGAGCACCCACTGCAAATAGAAAGTTCATTGAGGCCAATTAAACGAAAAGTCTGCTTCTAATAAAGCTTTTAATATCGGTAGGTTACATTATGTTCCTCAAATTACATTAATAACATCAATTGATCAAATTCAGGAATCTAATTCTTCTTGTGGCTGATAAAACGTATAATTTCCCATATTTTTTTTGGTGGTATGTAAATTTCACTTGTTACTATTAATTTTTTTTTCGTGCATCCTGCATGAAAAATAAAGTATTCAATTTCAAGCTGGAGGTTTTCACTCTACAATCCTGTTATTGAACATACAAAAACAACTCTAAATGCTAATATGATTTTAAAAATTCAGAGATCGTCCAAAAACTAATTTTTTCTAAACAATGAATAAGTTTGTCAAACCGCGGGATTTTCAGAAATGAAAGAAGATGGATCTATCTGTTCATTCCATATATATAACATAGTCCAGGATCATCGAACTATAAATATTTAAGCCAACAATGGACACATTTATGGAGCAGTTTTCTCGGTATGTTGCAAGTTCAGATAATGAGCTGCGAGCATAGTATCTCAGTCCCGGTTTCCGGCTCATACACATGTAAAACCCTACTATCATACAAAGTTTTTTGTTCTTGCTGAAAATTTCAGTTTATTATTGAGAAATTTCATAGTGAAAAACACTAATTAAGATTATAATAGATTCATCTGAGAAAGTTCGTCTGAAAGTGAGTAGAAATTTATTGTAGAGCATACCTAAAATATTCTTAGAGTGGGTTGGAGTTGTATTGAATGATGTGGTTTATTATAAGTGCTTATCTTTTTCGAAATGTGTGGTGGAAATGTGCCAGAGTATTGAATTATTCTGACAGAGAACAAGAATATTCTCATGTGCATATACCGCAACTTTCTCCTCCCTAAGAAGTGATATTCCATTTGTAGAAGTTAAATCATTAGAATATTCCTTCCCTTGGGCTATTTGAAGTGAAAAAAATTATGGAATCCCATTCATCATCATTGTCTAAAGTAAACGCTAGTATATTAGCTGTGTGCTATCAAATACGTTTTCAGGACATTCTAATTTGTACATAATTGGGAGTATGTACATAAATCATAAGGATTTTTCTGTCCCAGTAAAATTATATGAAGAAATACGTTTTCAGTATATTTTTAAAAATAATAAGTAATGTATAATTTTTTTAGTTGCTTCGAGTGAATGTTACATAGAAATAAATGCCGGTCGGATGAAAGGGAATATACGTGTACATTCAAATGGTTGAATCTAGAAACATGCGTTTGTTTGAAGAAAGGAATTTGTATTATTTGCAATAGGTACAGATATATTTTTTCAAGGATTAGTAGGAAGAAGTAGGAAGTTCTACTACAAAATCTTGTTTTACTGGCGGACGTATATGAAAAATGTCGACAGAGGTACACACTCAGGGCTTCGAGTTCTAAGAAGTTCAATTATGGTAATGAAAAATTCCATAGTCCTGACTCTCGAAACGGTTCATATTCTCCAATAGAATCCAAACTCAGGAACAGTTTAAAAAGCTTCGATTCCTCGCATTGCTGTTTGATCTGTGTCCAAAAAATGTGTATAAGAGAAATCGACCGTTCAGGGCAGTTTCTAAAGCATCAACCGAAACTATTAAAAAAGTAGCAACTACTTGTGTGAATGAAGAGAATTGCCATTGTGGATTGAGTAGCGGTTTTTGCAAAATATCACCGGCACTGGCCATCCTCATAATTCTCATAATATTCATAAATGAGATGTGAGGCCTATCCATAACACCTTGTCTGCAATGGCAGATATTCCTTATCACAATTTTAGAACGAATCACACCGTTTCCGGAGCTCAAAGAGACGGACTTTCTTCAAACCTCATCGAACCTAACCAAACATAGCCTACTAAAAGTATTACAGGACTACTTTGTAATTCCATTCACTATATCGAAGCCGTTTATTGCTAGCCTTTCTATTTTCCGATAAAAGTCCAATTTTTTATTTTTCTTGAATTGAAGTATTGTTTTTTTGTGTTCCACCCCTGAATTTTTTGTAAACATTTTTTTTCAACTAAACAGAAGTCGCGTGCGAAGTTTCATATTGTTACAATTCATCCTTTAGTTTTGGCACTTTGTCTGTGGTTATTGGACTACACATACCTATCTGAACAATATGATATATGAATGTAATTTTCTATTCTATCTAGGTTTATCCATTACAAAAATTGAAATTGTGAAAAAACTCAAAATCAACAAAAGAAAAACTAGTTGCATCATATATAAAAATATAACTTAACTGTCGTGGCACTGAAACTGATGGAAGTGAAAAACATTCTTCAGTCAAAATGAAATTTTGATAAGGAAGACAGTGCAAAATTTCCTGCGACCTTATTCAAAATATTCCAAATAACAAATCAATTAGGTAACTAACTTCTAGGTACGTACTTATGCCACGCAAAGACGATCCACAATCGCGAAACTTATCTTTTATCACATAATACCAAGCGAAGGCGTGAACGCATTACCATAGAGCGAGTGGCATCCTTGAAAGGACTCAATCGAACCGTTACGTTAGCAGGAAACTCCGAAACGGTTTACTGGCCTTTGCGGCATGGAATCGCTATTTATGCAGTCTGTCGGGTAACATGTTCGGAAAAACTCGGGAGCTGGGAGCGAGACAGATTGTGCATAGTTGGTTTTCTTTCACGCCCTACGCGTTTATCAATGGAAATTGTTGATGGGGGTTAAGAACGTCTGATTCGAATCAGACATACACCATATCTCTGCTATCTATTTGATCTAATCATTACCATAGATATACAAGATGTTCCAGAATGAAGCGGATAAACTTTTAATCTTTACACCAACTCAAATTTAATGTGATATTTTCTCCATAATGTCTTAATAGTAGGCACAAGAGTGAACAATAATAAATGCACCATTATAGATCAGATATTCACAAGCGACCCTCATACTTGTTTTGTTTTTGGCAACCAATTATCAGACCAACGTATATCATTGAAACAACTGTTCAGAATGAAGAGAAGTGACATTTTTATAATATACGTTTACAATGAAGCAAAAATAATTATTTTTATATAGAGTCCGTAAAATGAGTGTTTTTTTAATGGCACATGAGAGTGTAAATTCTCTCGAATGTGCCGTGAGAACAGGAACTTTACACACGAAATACAAACAACAATTTTTGTACAACTAACTGTGAATGTGAATTTACATCGTCTGAAATATATTGAAAATTAATACTTCCAATACATCTAATACATCTAGACGTGATTTTTGGCCAAGATAAGTTGTCGCTTTTAAATGACTGTTGTCTTGAAAATATTATTTAATGTTTTCAGTAAAATCGTATTCAAAAATGTTTCCTGTCTGAAAAAAATAAATCCATAATATCTTGATAATAATTTTCTTTTCCATACATGTTATCCCTAATGTTATCAATACTTCCAATACAATTTCACAGCATCCAGTGGTCTTTCTGTATCGTTACTATAGAAACGATCTTTAAGTGTAATAGTATCTGATATGTTAACAGCCAAATCCAAGTTGGTATATAATCAAAATTTTGTAACATTAATAGTATTTTCAATATTTTTCATTCGTTAGCTGTCTTAATTTTGGGTATCAGCGGTGTTTGTAGCCGTGAAGAATTATTACATATGCCATTGAAAATGCTGGATTTATATTGATTGTTAAAATACCAGATAAGAAGACCTATTGCGCAAGAATGTTTACTGTTTCAAATTCTGATTATACTGAGATATACCGCAAGTATAGAGCACTACAGCACAACAGAAAATGTATCAACTAACATGTGGAGATAAATAAAATTGGAGAAATTCCCAGCTTAATTGCAAAATGGTTTGAAAAAGAGATGTATGAGAGCTACACAGGTCACTGTTTCAGGAGAAGCTCTGTAACTCTTCTGGCCAATGCAGGCGGTAACATTACATTCATAAAACGTCACGGTGGCCGGAAATCTGCCTCCGTAACAGAAACATATACAGAAGATAGTTTGAATAACAAAACTGATATTTCTAACAAAATATTGAATTGTCCATCTTCTTCCAAAAAAACTAAAATATCTGATAACATTCTGGAAATATCTCTTCAAGAAATATCTAACGTTTCTGATTAGCAGCAACATGGAACATCTTCGGGAATTTATGTTGAAAGTAATTGTTCAAACTTTATTATCAATTATTATTGCAGTGAATGAAATTATTTCATGAGGAATAGTCAATTAATAATTGACTCTGTTAAAAATAAATCCTTCAAAAAGTAATATTTTATGTTTACTTTGCAAATTATTTTGCTAATGAATTAAAGTATTTTTTTCACGTTAACCAGCTGCTATTTCCCTACGAACGACAGCCGTTAGAAGTGGAAACTTGTGCGAGCTAAGGATTAACGAGGTCTTACCTTTTAACGTGAGATTCCTAGCACGTTATTCGTCTAAAAATTGCGATTAGGAAAAGCCGCCATTGTAGACCAAAAGTAAGGATATTATTCAAGATTATGTATAAGCCTCACATCTTATTCATGAATAAATATTATGAGAATTATGAGATCGGCCAGTCTCGGTGATATTTTACAAAAAACGCTACTAAATATACATGGGCTCTTCATAACCGCTTTCGAAATTTCATCCTAACAAGTAGTTTCGTTTGGTGCTTTAGAAACTGTCGGGAGCGGTCGATTTCATTCTTGTACACATTTTTGAACACAGATCAAACAGCGATGAGAGGAATCGAAGCTTTCTGACTTGTTCCTGAGTTTGGATTCCATTGGAAAATATGAACCAATTCGAGGGTCAGGGCTATGAAATTTTTCATTGCCATACTTGAACTTCTTAGAGCTTGAATCCCTGAGCGTGTATATCTGTCGAAATTTTTCATTTACTTCTGTATGAGAACCCCCTTTCTCTGCTCACAGAAATCAATGTTTCCAGCCCTGCTGAAGTGAAAAGACACCAATCCTGGCAAAATCTATCTGTATGGCAAATAAAACAAATCCCTCTCTTTCGTGACATCCTACAATTGCATTTTTTAAGATTCAACCATTTATATTTACCCCTATGTTCCCTCATATCCGACCGACATTAATTTCTATATATTATTTTATCAAACAACTCTATAAAATTATATATTATAATTATTTATAAGAATATATTGAAAACGTATTTATTCATATAATTGTCCTGAGACGGAAAAATCCCTATGATTTGTGTACGTACTCTCAATTCTGCGTGTACAAATTTCAAAATCCTGGAAACAGATTTGTTGGCACACAGCTAATATACTTGCGTTTACTTCAGAAAAGATCAGTGCATGATAATATATAAGATTCCATTATTTTTACTTCAAATTCCCTTCAGGAATAACTTCTACATAACAAATTCAAACGGACTATCACTTTTTTGGTTGAGAGAAAATTGTGGTATATGCACTTGACAACACCCTTGCCAGAATAATAATACCCTGACACATTTCCACTCAACTTTTTGAAAAAGATATGCAATAACAATTTCATAGGTACCACAGCACTCAATACAACTCCAATCCACTTGATGTCTTGTATGCACTGAAATGAATTTCTACTCACTTTCAGACGGACAATCGCAGCTGGATCTATTATAATCTCAATTCGTGTCTTTTACCATGAAATTCCTCAATAATAAACTCAAATTTTCAGAGCAAGAACCGAAAACTTCTCATGACAGTATATAGGGTTTGACATGTCTATAATAAGCCGAAAACCGGACTCGAGATAATACGCTCGCAGCTCATGAGTTGAACTGACATCATACTGCGAAAACTGCTCCAAAAATGTGGCCATTGCTGGCTTAGATATTATGGCTCGATGATGCTGGACTATGTTGTATATTATGGAATGAACAGATAAATTCGTCTTCTTTCGTTTCGGTTGGTCAATGGTTTCTGAAAATACCGTAGTTCGGAAAAATTATCTATCGTTTGAAAAGAATGAGTTTTTGGACAGCCTCTGAATTTTTTAAAATTATATCACATTTTTGAGTTGATTTGGTGAGTTCAATAACAGAATTGTGAAGTGTAAACCTCCAGCTTGAAATTGCATACTTTATTTTTCATACGGGTTGTGTATAAGCGATTATGTTCAACATTTACTGGCTGAGATGTCGAAATTTTGAGGGCGTTGAAAATGGGGCGGAAGTAAAACTCAATTTTTTTTTGGCGTGTGTAAGTGAGACCTGTCTCACTACTTTTAAATCATTGCCTAGTGTCTAAAGAGGATAATGGTTTCTGCTTCGGTGCAATTATTCCGGATTACCTGAAATAACTATGATTTCTACATTCTTCGTAAAAACGCAGTTGGATTATGTAACGTGGAAAAAAAAACTGAGGTACTCAAATATCCACATGATATATTTGCATGAAAAAGTAGAAGTCTTCACGACCAAAATGCACTTTAATTTTTTATTTTTTGATAGTTTTTAGCAAAGTTATGACACATTTAACGTTCGGCACGGCCGAAACTTACAGCGACGGGCTAACACGAGCCTGAAATTTGATGTCGGCGTTCAAGCAGGTTTTCTGAGAATACGGGCTAATTTTATAGGGAATTACTGAGGATCATTATTGTAAAGAATTGAATGATCTTCAACCTTATTCAAACCATATTTTTTTAAACTTAATTTTTTCCAAGATAAAACCGAAAAAAACAATTTTTTTTAATCCAATTTATTTGGTTCCACTCCTGGAATTTTAGTAAACAATTTTTATTTTTCTAATTTGACATGGTATCAACTAGCATGCCAAATTTGGTGGTGTTAAAACCGATTCTCGTCTCAAAACTGAGTAGACTGTACTATATGTAGAACCACACATGTTCAATCATCTATCTGAACATATTAAATCAAGTCTGACGGTGGATATATCCAGAACACGACATGAAATTTTTTTTGTGTAAAATAATTTTTATACAGTGCAAGATTACTTGAATTGTCCGGTACAGTTATCGATTTTTTTTAATTGTTTTATGTATTTATGTATATGTATGTATTTTTCGATATTTTTTGACGTCTCAGACACAATACATAAAAGCTCCGTGGGTAGAAACCTCACTTCATTTTAAAGTTGAAAATTTCCAAATATATTCTCTAAGTGAAGCAGGTATCGAAGAAGTTACAGGGTGTTGACCACTCACTTAATTTGGTATGTCATTTGACAGCGTTCAAAATCTCGTTAGCAATCACTTCAAATAGGGATGTTAGGCAGATGGATACCCTAATCGTTCCTCCCCAACTTTCACTATGCTCTATATTAATATCAACTTACTGACTCGTTATCAAAAATCTCACCTGCTTTCAGGACATTTGAAGTTGAATTAGTATGTGCGTAAGTGATTCAGTAAGTGTCCATTTTTATGTAATATCTTCTGTTCTTTCTGTTTGATTGTGCAGTAGTACTACTACTCGATGCATTTTAGGAAACATTAATACAATTCAAACTATTACGTATATATTGCAATTTAACATCCGCTGTACATTTCTTTGACACGCAATATCCATGAAAGGAAATGTTTATTCTGGCATCCTCATTACGCTGTCCAATTTACAGATCGATCCTATGACCTGTTTTCGAGCTATAAGGTGTCATAAATTCGATTTTTGCACTTTTCAGTATTTTGCATCGATTTGATTTTTTTGTTCTAGTTCGAAATTGAATTTTCTTAGATGAACTAACTCGTCACATCTAAGTTGTAACTCATGTGTTATAATCAGCCCTATGCAGTATCACTTCCGTTAAAAATAACGTCACCGTTATTCGCCATTTCCGTTATTTTGCATTTGATTGGTAATAGCAAAATTACGTGTGCCGAGTGAGTTTTGGTGGTCAGCCATTCTGAAAATATCGTAACTCGAATAACAAACTCAAGTATGCTTCAGAAATAATACATTTTTGTAGGTTATATGCCTTTTCAATTGATATGTACCTGTATTCGACCAATATATTATTCCCTTCGTGCACAATACACTGCTAGAGATGAAAACAATAATGTCCAGACCGACAGGGTAGAAAAAAACACCACTCAAAAATAATACCAATGCAAGAAGCCATATACGATTTCTTTGTTTGGATTCAGTGCTGTGACATTTCTCAACAAAATGACAGATGTGTCGTCGACGGTAATTATGCGTATATAATAATAATAATGATAATAATAATGTGTCTTTATTCATTAAAGCAAGTTGGGTAATGGGAATTATAATGAGAATTTTATATCGTTTGCATGTGCATGTGATAATTAAATATAGGTGTCGTCCGAGTATGAATGATAATTGCAATTAGTTATCGATCTGCGATGTCACAAATTGTTCAGACTAAAAATCAATAGAGTAGAGAAAAGGCACAATTTGAGACTCCATAGCTCTTTCAAGTACTTTGGACATTACAGGCAAGGGCAAGATCGAAACTGAACGGAGATTGTTGAATTCGGTAGGAGATGTGATTTTTGCTAATGGATTAATGATGGCTTCTTTCCGCAAATTGGGAAAATAAGAGTTAACAATACATGAATTCAAAATATGTGTTAAATGAGGTATAATGTATGGACAACATGAAAATTTCAAAGTGATATTTAGTTTGTCATAACCAAAAGCGTTTCATTCCATATTCTTTAATGTTATCTGAATAAAGGTGAAGATATTATTCAGCTTATTATTATTTGCATATTAATCAATCAGTTCATCAGTTGGATCACTATAATTTCTACACGACTCTGTAAAATATTTATTGAGGTCATCAACATCCCGTAATGCTAATTTTTGTCCACCCTCATATAGTTGTCCATGTACAGAGTGACAATTTGATTGCTTACAAATGATATATATCATGAAAAAAATTATATATTTATCAAGAATTGTTCATAAATGTTACTAGGATATGGAGGTCGATGTAAAATGATTTATGGAATAATCCTCCCTATTACCCCCCTTTATTTTCAGACACTACCATCACCTTCCTGATCCACAGCCAACAGCATATACATACGTTCGATAGAAGTTTATATCTATATCATTGTGTTCAATTTTCATGAAAGAGTGGCGAAGTGAATTGACAAATGAGTGTTCAATATTAGTTCGGTTTATCAATATTTGACTTTGAACTCATAACATTCCATGTGTACAAACACAGAAGTTTCTAAGATATTTACCAAAAACTAAAAGTATGTCCTGAGTAAACTGCTAATATATAATATTTTTTGATGTAGAATGAATTGAAAACATGACAAGGGTGAGTTTCAATTACACCTTCGAACTCCTTATATTTGACTTTAATGAAAATATGAACATGATGTTCATAAAGTAAGATGTGGAATCATTTGCGACTGAAAGACAAACTTTAGTGGCCATTTTCCACTAATCATGATAACCTCTTGGAAGGAATTCATGTTGAAAAAAGGAAACATTCTCAAAAGGTGCTGGACCTGACGCAGTAACATCCTGTATTCTCAAATACTGCAGCTTCACTCTCTCCCGTCCTCTCTATTTTATTTACAATAAGTCTCTTGCAACAGGTACCTTCCCTCATTACTGGAAACTTAGCTATGTGATACCTATTCATAAATGTGGGACTTGTCAGACATAAAAAATTACCGCCCCATATCGATATTAAGTACCATTCCTAAACTATTTGAAAGCATAATAAGGGACTACTTATCAAAAATTTTCTCAAGCGTTTTAATTCAGGAGCAATATGGATTCCAATCACGTAAATCCACCCAGACTACTTGTCGGGTGCTCTGGAGAGTGGGTATAGACTCTATCTACACTGACTTCTCCGAAGCATTCGACAAAGTGAATCATAAGATCTCAATACATAAACTAAGTAGTTTCGGTATACTGGATTCAAGATTACCTCCATGACCGAACACAAGCCATAAAGTAAAAATTTCATATCCAGTGAAATTGAAGTGGTATCGGGTGTCCCGCAGGGTTCTCACTTTGGCCCCCTGCTTTTCAACATTTTTATTAATGATATAACGTCAGGCATCTCGAATGGAACAACCCTCTTATTTGCTGATGATCTCAAAATATTTTCCAAGATTTCTTGTCCTAGTGATGCCCTAAATCTTCAAGCCGATCTTGACATCATTGCCAACTGGAGCCACTCAAATGGTATGGTTATTAATGCCAACAAATGCCACCTGATAAGATTCCACCGATGCAAAAATCCAATTTTATTCGACTATCAAATAAACAATATAGTTTTGGATTCAAAGACTCGCAAATAATCATGTTCAATTCTTTAGCCTTTCATTGCAAGAGTTCAAAACTTATCCTGCAAGTCGCAACGTAAATATTATTTAACATTTCGGCCTTCTCTTTGAGCATTTTCACTATGTGTAAACATATTTTATATTATTATTATTCTTTAATTCTCTCAATTGTATTATTGTACTATTTATTTATTGTACTGATCTAACAAATTCTTGTGTGAATGTATAACCCGTTATTAATTGTAATGGATACCCTGTACTGGGCTAGTTCCGTTGAATAATAAATTAAAAAAAAATTAAAAAAAATAATAATAATTTCGAAATCGGTAAAGACCGACGATAAAAATTAAGAATTTTTTTGTAATATACAGCCGAAAACTAGTTCTTTCCCGGCCACGCATCAATTCAAAGTGAACAGTTTTTCAAGGTATTTGTGTCTGTTTGAAACAAGATGTTGAGTCTGACTAGAATGTAAGCATGCTACTTTTCCTTGAACACACTTCAACTAAACAAACTGAATCTCTTGATTATCTACTCTAAGAAAGAATAATATTTTATTCGTTTCAGGTATTTCATTATCAAATCTCCTCAATTAGTGTCTTAGATACTCTGGTATCTTTCCTGGAAATTTTCTTTCCGATTCTTGATAACTAATTGCAAAGTGGAGCATTTTAGACAGTTCGTGGTGGGCTGTTAAGTACGCCACTGGATAAGGATATATTATAACTAATTAACTTTCTGCGATTATGGTATTCGGGAAATGATGTCTTCATGCTTCCTCGAGACAATCTTTGAGGTTTTCGTTAATATCTCAGAAACTTCTTCAGTTGAGCATATGCAATGTACATGAATTAGTACACAAGAAAAAGAAACGATGTGGTCTAACATGATATCTGCATAATCAGATTTCTTATTAGGCTGGAAATGAATTGCACAATCAGATTGTTTCAGTTTGGTGTACACTACTGCCTGGATGCGGTTATAACATTATATTTGCATGAACATAATTATTATAAAGCTAGAAATGAACCGCATAAACAGATTGAACGACACTGCCTGAAAAGCGATGTGGTTATAATAAAATCTGCAAAAACAGAATTATCATAACATTGACTGTCTGTATTTACAAAAATTTCAATTTAGGCTTTGATCAACACTGGATAAACAGGGTTAACTATTCATCACAGAGAGGATACATCATATCTGCATGAATAACTTGAATTTCTAATAATGTCTGCATAAACAAAAAAACTTAATATATTTTGTGAAATTTTCAAAAATGAAATGGCCAACCTTACAAATTAACGGAAGCCACATACATGTCAATGCATTCATTCATTTTGTTGGATATCTGTCATAAATACCCAATATTGGACTCGAATTTCATGAAGATGAGATGTAGACGAAATCAATCTCAACATTGGTAATAGTTATTTATGTATCAAGGGCGTAAAGTACGCGTTTATGGCGTGCGGCGTGGATAATGGCCCGAAGGCGTTAGCCGAGGGCCATTACACGCCGAAGGCCATAAACGCATTGTACGCACGTGATACATGAATTTTTTTATGCATTAGTGGTTTATACAGTGTCCACCAAAATCTTGGAACAGCATGGGAAACTAACTTTTATGAAGAATGATATTTTCTGAGAAACTATTAATAAAAAAGTTTTCCATATGGTTCCAAGATTTTGGCGGACACTGTTTATATATTTATATCGCAATTATCGTGTCAATAATCATCTCTGTATCTTTTTTTTTTGTTTTTTCCGTTAACCAGCTATCATCCCCCTACGATCGACAGCCCTCAGAAGTCGAATCTTGTGCGAGCTGAGGATTAACGAGGTCTTACCTTCAAACGTGCGATTCCTAGCACGAGACCAGTGACCATGCTGGGAATCGAACCCACGTCCCTCTGATTGATAGACTAGCGCTCTACCGTCATGACCACTGCGGCCATATACTGAATATACTGAAATAGATTCATTTATTCAAATTGTACACAGAATATCCAGTATATACCCACCTAATTATTACGTTGTTAAGCAAGCTGGTTGTTGTCTAGCAACAAATTCAATAAACAAGGTAAACGGTCATCTTCATGTTTATCTGAAAAAGTGCGTGAGCGAACTCAACACGAAAATTATGGAATCATCAGATGAAGAACGTAATATATACATACCAATGGAAATTTTAGAATCGGCTGAGAGTGCCAAACTCGAACTGCTACCAACAAAGTCAAAGAAACTTTACGAAAAGACTTATAATGAGTTCATAAAATGGCGCAATGAAAATAATGTGAAGGTGATTACAGAAGATATTATTACTGGGATATTTTTTTGAAAAGTCCAAGAATCGATGTTAAAGTCTACTTTGAATTTGTATAATAATATAAACATAAGCAAATTTCCAAAATTGATAGCATTTTTGAAACGGAAGAATGATGGATATAGCCGAAGAAATCCAAAATATTGAATAGGGATAAAATCGAACTTTTTCTAAAAGAAGCTCCAGATAATGTATATCTGATGATGAAGGTATGTTATACCTACCTATATTTATTAAGTAATTAAAAAACTTATAGATTTTTTATAGCTTGCATTAATATTTAGGGTACATAGTTCGTGTCGTAGAGAAGAATTAACAAATCTCAAGCTTGATGACATTCAAGACCTAACTTATGCTTTATTGATTACAATTCGTACTGAAAACCAGTCAGTTAATTATTTGGATATTTATAGAAGATATGCTAGTCTACGTCCCGCAAATACTGAACATGGCCGTTTTTTTATATTCTATAAGAACAACAAATGTACAAAACAAGTTGTGGGAAGAATATCCTACGTCAAATTCCAAGAAAAATTGCAGCATTTTTGAAGCTACCAGGCCCAGAAGAATATACGGGTCATTGTTACAGTCGTTTTTCAGCCACTTTATTGGCTGATGCTGGGGAAAGTATCACCACCATCAAAAGACACGCTGGTTGGAAATCAACTACAGTAGCAGAGAGCTTGAACAATCGATTTCAAATAAATTGAATATTGCCAAAAAAATTACCGGCGATGGTGATGGACCGATACCAAATAATAATTATTTGGACTTACCATCCACATCTAAAATGAATAGTGAGGATGTTTAAAAAGGGAATAATTATTTTCAAGAGAAAAGTGAATATCCCTCCCTCAATATTCAAAATTGTAACAATTGCATAGTTAATATAAAATTCTAATTTTCAGGGTTATGGAGCAAAAATGTAGATTATGAATAAAAGTTGTTAAATGAGTGTTTATTCATTGAACTGAATTCATTGTTTCGTGGTAGGTCTTCCGTGAAATGATGTGCATAGGTATATATGGACAATTTTAGTATATTGTCTACTTTACCGCCCGCGGGCCATGATGCGCCCACGGGCCACTTTACGCCTGGCGAACCAGGCGGTAAAGTGTACTTTACCGCCCGCTAGTGCATAAAGAAATTTTCAAACAGCGAGAAGTCAGAATGAATCTCGCTCGAGTTTTGTTCGGCGTCCGTGAGCGCGATTGGTCAAAGCCAGGCCACGCCCTCCGGCCGACTATTATAAATATGGACCGCTTTTCGCGGCTCGACACAGTGTTCCTCACTTACGCCTGTTAACGAACTGAAAACGACGTATACCCAGCTGAGTTTTAGAAAAGTATTTTTGAAATAGTTTTTCAAAGTAGTGAAAAGTCAAATAGTAAAGAAGTTCCAAAAAATTCTAAGAAGATTTTCTTGAGAATAGTTTCTGAAATATTTGAGATTGAGAAATCCAGAAAAGTCCTTCAACTTGGGAAGGTGAAGAGTGAGAACTTTAAGAAAGAAAATTCAAAAAGTCCAATTATTGGGAATTCAAGAAAGAAGATTCCAGAAGGTGACGAGATTCAAGAAGAGATCTACGGCCAACATTTTTCTGTCAGTGAAACTTGTGTTTCTTTGGAGGGATATCAAGAAAACCCAAAATCCCTCAAAAAAGAACTCGTTTTGACTGCAAAGAAGCAAACGCACTTTATTCTTTTCAGAACTAAATAAAAGTGTGAAATACTTTTGGGACTCAGTGCGAGCCCACTACAAGAGAATTTGTTACAGATTTTTATTGTGATATTTACTAATAATATTTTTCTCTTACAGCTTAGCCTGGCCTCCACCGCCGGTGGAAGCAGCGGCTCCGTATTGCCTGGATTAGATTGCGTGGTCCCGGAATCTATGCCAGGCGATGCCTACCGGATCACTGGGGTGAGTCTTAGGCAAAAGACGAGCCATTGCACTAAGGTGAGACGGGGCGGTAAATCGCAACTTCTCTCCCGGGAGAGACACGGGTAAACTCTCTGAGTTAGGCGCGATAAAAGTTATTATTATTTTTGTATTAGATTCCTCTAGAATTTTACTAATACCTTTCTCTTTCAGCTATTGGTAAGTTCTGTTAGGGACGTTAGGGTCTGCTAGGAGTAGGCTATAATTTTAAACAAAATTATTGATATTTTTCCCTATCGAGAATGTTTTCTTCGTAAAATATGGAGAGACTCTGGGCGGCAAGAATGCGGTCGAACCCGGAGCTGGCCGAGGCACCTAAAATCAATGAAACAATTTTTTTTGAAAATCACTCACATCCACATTCTCAACATGTGTTTCAAAGAATTAATGTCAAAAACCTTTGAAAACGAACACTAACATAAATGCCGATGTGGGAAAAACTTTGTACGCGTCTTATCATGACTTACATGAAGAACTTGAAACTAATTCTAGTTTCGTCATCTTCGATTTGTTTTTCCTATTTATTCAGATCATGAGATCGTTTGGGCATTTTGAAATATTTATTCAAAGTGCAGAACCCACAAGAACTCAAATATTCGACTTGATCCATGTCTCACTGGAAAACGTAATGATTCATCATGATGGGGACGAGCAAGGGATTGTTCTCTATTTCTGCTGCTTTAAAATAGTGATTCGTGTTCCACCAAGGGGTAACTACATTTTGGTCTAGGAGGATGTGTTATGAAGTATAATTCGCTTTAATGAAACCATTTTCATCAACTCATAACTTACAAAAATAAATTTCTAGCGCTTGAACATATTTTTGTGTTAAGTTGTGCATGAATACCTATGCATTATTTTTTGGTCAATCTTACGTCAAGTCTCGAGTTGAGACTGAATTTTGTCGTGGTTGAACCCACCATTATTCTGTACCACCTAAGTTTTCTGAACTGCCAATAGTCATTTACTGCATCTGATCTTTTACATTGCGCTCAATGAAATCCACTTCAGCATTAAAGTTTCCAGTTTGAATATTGTGTTCGTAATGAATTCAAAGTCTCCTTGATGTTACCATGTGAACGGAGTTTACCAAAGTTACAAAGTTTTTCGAGTAAGAACAGCCTTTTCATGGTTAATTCGAAGATGAAGCACCAAACAGGGATTCCAAGTGGTTGTGAACTTTTGAAGTGTGTATTTAGAATACAGATGAAACCATTAAATAATATACAGTGAGACTTTAGTTCCGTGGGGGTTCAAAGGATCATCATGCCCGAATTCACTATGCGGATATTACTTTGAATCCCCAAACATCGACGATGGTTGTCATATAATTAGATTACTACTTCGGAAATAACTGACACCGAATAATTTATTCATGATTCCATAATTGTCACAACTTATTAGGAAAGAGATTTATTTTATTGTTTGCGTACCAACTGGATGTAAACTACAATAATAATAATAAAAAATTAGTCTGCTGAAAGTTTGACGAATCCCTTAATTTCTCATAAGAATGAAGAATAAAAAGATTCCATTGAAATTGTTACGATGAAAAGGTGTTTCCTGGGAGGTGATGAGGGCAAATGTGGATGTTGAAATTGAAAAAGTAGGTAGAGTTTGCAATCATCTTGTCCTGTTCAACCCTACCCTACAGAAGATAATTCTGTATCAAACCAATGGAAGTATTGTCGGAACATAAACTCGCAATTCTCTTCTATGTTTGAGTTCAGTAGACTATCAGAAACATATACTTCATTGTTATAATATGTTGAATTTTGTTGATCAGGTTCAGATTCTCTAAACTAATAAAAAATTTAATATTTAAGATACGAGAATGAAAATATAAATAACTCCAACCATTATACAGTGAGGACCAAAAGTCCGTCGCCCCCCCCCCGTAACTTCTTCATTTTCCATATTACAAAAAAATGTTGAATACATAAGTTGTAGGGTTTCATTCGATCTCTTTAATGGTTTAAGTTTCATTCATACAGAGTGTCTCAAAAAAGCACGGTGACTTGAAAGATAATTTTTTTAAATGGGACACCCTGTATTTCATTGCATTATTACATTCTACGTTGAATTCTGAACAAGTTTGATGAATGGTTTTCTATCAAAAAAGTTAATAGTTTTGGACTTATGAACACTTGTAAATAATTATTTCGACTACTTTTGCGCCAGTTCAATGAGAAAATCGTAACAAATGGATCACAATGTATTCCACTTTCCTATCCTAACTTTTTGAAAGCTATCCAATGTTGCAAACTGCTGATGGCACCATGTGTAACTTACCTCGTCGTACCATTTTACAATTGTTAGAGTTGTTGAATCTCACGAAAAACTAGTACAAATGAAGTTGAAACATTTTATTAACAAATAAGGTAGTCCATAAATACAGATCAAGAATCATTAAAAACTGAAGAGATATTTTAATTTATAACTAAAAACGGTGAGTTTTTATCTATTTCAAAAGATGTTCGACATGTCCACCATGCATTTCTTGACACATAAATAGTCGGGTTGTAAACTTTTCCCTAACATTAATCAAGGTTTGAGGTGTTATTTCTGAACACACTTCAATAATTCGACGGCGCAGTTCATCTAACGACTCACAAACTGTCTTAAAAACTACGGATTTCACATAGCCCCAGAGAAAGAAATCAAGCGGTGAGAGGTCCGGTGAGCGAGCTGGCCACTCTGTTGTACCTCGACGTCCAATCCACCTACCTGGATACCTTTCATCTAAGTAATTTCTCACCTCCCGAAAATAGTGTGGTGGCGCTCCATCTTGCTGAAATGTTACATCCAAGTAAAGTTCATGTGGGTGTTGCGCAACGATCTCATCGATACTGGGACTTATTGTGTCTTGCAGCATTTGGAGGTATCTGGGACCATTTAAATTTTCTTCCAAGAATATGGGACCTACAATGTGGTTACCTAAAATACCAGGCCAAACATTAATTTTCTGGGGAAATTGAGTATGCCCCTCGCGGAATTCATGGGGATTCTCATCACTCAAATATCTACAATTCTGGGTATTCATATTTCCATTTAGGTAAAAAGTGCTTTCATCACTAAAGCAGATGTGTTGCAAATAAAGTCAATTTGCAACAATTCTTTCTGCCATGGTCTCGCAAAATTCAAGTCGCCGGTCTGGATCATCTTCAACCAATTGGTGCAAAATTTTTATTTTGTAAGGATGGAATTTATTTCGTTTTAAAACCCTCTTTACTGAGGTTTTGGAAACATCACATGTCTCAGCTACTTGCTTAGTTGATTGTTGTGGGTTATTTACCATTTCGGCTAGTACTTGAATTTCAACATCTTCCGTAATTATTTTCGGCCTCTCAGATCTCGGAGCATCTTTCACGGTGCTAGTTTGGTTAAATTTTGCCACCAATTTCTGCAGATATTTTCGACACATCGGACGTTCTGGAAACCGTTCATTGAAAATGCGAATAGCAGCGTGGTGATTTCGGTTAGCTTCACCAAATATGATAACGGCTTCAACTTTGTCTGCTACTGAACGAGCCATATTAATCAACAAGAGAAATTGAAAACCGTTTGAAACAAAGTTTTAAAAACCTACAAAATGTCAATGACATTTGGCAAAAACAGATAAGAGTTTTTTTTCGTTGTCATGGATAAAATAAACGCGCCTAGCGTGCATAGCCTACCTAATTAATTTATTCGTGAACTGGTGCAAAAATAGTAGAAATAATTATTTACAAGTGTTCATAAGTCCAAAACTATTAACTTTTTTGATAGAAAACCATTTATCAAACTTGTTCAGAATTCAACGTAGAATGTAATAATGCAATGAAATACAGGGTGTCCCATTTAAAAAAATTAACTTCTAAGTCACCGTGCTTTTTTTGAGACACTCTGTATGAATGAAACTTAAACCATTAAAGAGATCGAATGAAACCCTACAACTTATGTATTTAACATTTTTTTGTAATATGTGGAATAAAGAAGTTACAGGGGGGGCGACGGACTTTTGGTCAACACTGTATGTATCACAATATTAAACACCAATGAAATTATAGCAATAGAACAGTTCTGTTGGTATTGGAATGAAAAATTAAAACAAAAAATGTCTTTTACAATATACGCGTTTATACAACGCTATTCAAATTCGAGTCTATGCATGAGGATCTCGGTAACGGTAAAAGATAGAAAGTTGGTTAAATAGGGGCAAAGTTTCGTATTACGGAGGACAATTACGTAACACAAACAAATCTGATCTGGCTTCTTTGGTTCTGGAGTTATATAGGAGAAATAGAAAATTACGGAATTATTTTTTTGTATATATAGTTTTATTTTGTGAACATTTTTTGAAACTTCTGGCACTTTGCCAGACTATCCAAATATACAAATACAAATTATAAACAAAGTATCGTACAACCCGGGCCACCTTCAACTTTTTGTTTTCAAATACAGACCTATATTTTTTATTGCATTTATTCTAAGGTTAAGAGTCATATTTAATATTGGCGTAGCTAACAAATATACAGTGTGTCCATAAAGTAACCCCCCCACCTGTTAACTTTTGAACGGATAGGAATTTTCGAATGAAATTGTCTATCTTTCAAAATAGCAGCCCAACGCCATTTTGAAAGATTTTTTCAAATGGCATGGGGGATCGATTGATACCTCATTCGAAATGTCTTACAATGCTCTATACGTCCCCAGAATTTCAAACAGAAATATACTTCCAAAACAAAATGGCGGTACATAATGTAAGAACTCTCCTAGAGAAACCCCACCCATGTTAACTTTTGAACGGATTGGAAATCTGTTTTGAATTTTTTTTTGGTTTAATGGGAGTTCATAAGCTTCTTTTTGACACCAAAAAAATAATTTTTTTTTTAATAACGTCGGTCAGCGATTTAAATTTTTTTTAAAAGGCTATGGGATTCGGGTGATACATCGTTTGAATTGCACTCAACATTTATTTCGATTTTCTTTCTCAATTTTTCAGATATTTATGTAAAATAAACATTGTTCTTTATTCTGGATGGTTTTCTTAATTTTGATGAAATTCAATAAAACTGTCACCTGCCTTCTCACTAAATTTCATTCGAAGATGGCACTCTTTTATCATTTTTAGCAAAAAAACTTTCATTTAATGATACCAAAAAAAATTTGATGATTTTACTAGAGCTCATTGATGCAATCGAAAATATCCTCATATGGCAGAGCTCTAACATTATGTACCGCCATTTTGTTTTGGATGTGTATTTTTGTTTGAAATTTTGGGGACGTATAGAGAATTGTAAGACGTTTCGAAAGAGGTATCACTCAACCCCCATGACATTTAAAAAATTCTTTCAAAATGGCGTCGGGCCGCCATTTTGAAAGACAGAAAAAACAGAAAAAAAATTTCATGCGAAAATTCCAATCCGTACAAAAGTTAACAGTGGGGGGGTTACTTTATGGACACACTGTATATGTCAGATGGCGGAATTAGGATATTGTTCCTACCTAACCAAACCTACAAGAGAATCTCATAACTCTTCTACCATAATAGATCATATATTTGTAAAAATTGACAAAAAAATTTAAATTAATAATAATAAACTGAACTCTTACATCTTCAAACAACAGATCACTATACAGTGCTTTTATCCATTGGTCTTGACACCAGTGATAAAATAAATACTGATAACATGAAGGAAATTTCTATAAAAAACAACAAAAAATTGACGGCTCTACTTAAGAATGTATATTGGCAATTCGTCTGTGAATCTGATGATCCAGAAATTGCATACAATTTCTCCATCAACATAATATACGAATGTTTGCATTCGAGCACCCAGGTGAAAATAGTAAAATATAATGGAAACACAACTAAACTAAAACCATGGATGATTCAAGGACTACTGAACTCGATTCAACATAGAGACTCCCTAAAAAGAAAACTAAATAAATATTATACAGAAGAAAATTGACAATCGTACAAATATTATAGAAATTTCCTTTAAAACTTAATCAAAACAACTAAACAAGAATATAATAAAACAAAAATTGTAAATTCTCAAAATAATATAAAAAACTTTGGAAAAACATCAACGAAATAACTGGAAAATATCAAAGCGCATCAAACTTTACTATGCCCAATATTTTAATGAACATTTCATGAATATATAAACAAAAATATCAGCTAAATTTAAAAAAAAAACTACAACTTTACTCGATCACTGTATCATACAGAACAATAATTCACGAGATTATCTGTTCCTGCAACCTATAACGAAAAATGAAATAATCAAAATCATCTCAGAATTAAAAAATAATACTTTTCTCCAGGACCAGACAAAATTTCTGTAGAAATAATAAAGAAGTACCATCAATATCTAGTTGACTCCTTATGTCATATTCTTAATTTAATATTGAGAAAGGGAACAGTTCTATCTGCATTCAAAGAATCTTTAACAACTCCTACATATATTCAAATCTGGGGATAAAAAACTATCGAATTATTATAGACCAATAACAGTTATAAACAATTCCACAAATATCTTCGAGCAATGTATAAAATACAGAATTATGAACTATTGCGAAAAAAATTATATTTTATCAGTATCACAATTTGGATTCAGAGAGAACTGTTCTACTGAGAAAGCAGTATTCGAATTAACAAAAACAGTCCTTAAATACTTCGAAAACCAATAAAACTGTTTGACTGTATTCTTGGTCTTGGCCAAGGAATTCGATAGTGTGAATCATAGTATTCTATTTCAACGATTGGAAAACTCAGGCATAAGAGGCCTTCCTCTCGACTTAATTAAGAATTATTTAACCGGACGTACACAAATCACGAACCCTCTTCCGATATCAATGGGTGTGCCACAGAGGAAGGTATTGGGTCCAGTTTTCTTCTTACTTTATATTAATAGCATGTTTAATTTGAAAAATATAAATGGAAAACTCGTCTCCTATGCTGATTGGTGGAAATTGGGAAGAAACATATAAGAAGGCGGAGGCTGGACTAGGAACAATTTACAGTTGGTTAAGTGAAAGTATGCTCAGTGTAAATATTAAAAAACTAAATTTATAACTTTTTCGCTCACTATGAGAGAAAAGGAGAAAAGGATAATATTCAACTCCATGAATCTGCCTGTACAGATCACTCCAACTGTGCTTGTTCAACCATCAAAAAAATTAATAATATAAAGAATCTGGGTGTGACAACACATGCGTTGAAATTAACACATTAACCATACTACAGCAAGACTTCGAAAATTAATATATAAATTCTATCAATTGAAACATATTTTGAATAACAAAAATAATATGATACCTTGGCGGAGTCCATTATACGCTACTGTATTATTGTTTTGCAGTGGAACCTTCAGAACTTTCCTCCATTGCCTATAAGTTATACAAAACACTCTGTTGAAAATATTCAGCCCTATGCTGTATCACTTCCGTTAAACATAACGTCACCGTTATTCGCCATTTCCGTTATATTGCTATTGCTTGGTAATAACAAAACAACAGAAATGGCGAATAACAGTGTTGTTATTTTTAACGGAATTGATACAGCATAGAGCTGATTGTTTGATAAAAACAGGAGGTACAGAACAGAAGAACTTTACGATGAAATAGGAGTCTTGAATTTCCGGCAGTTATACAGCTACCAATGACTTATCTGGACAAAATATCGCACATTTCCTCCAAAAATATATTATCACCATACTCGAAGAGCAACAAATCAACTAATTTCAATTCCTTTATGTAGAACCTAGATAACACAGAAATTTGTAAACTAATATGGTCCAAAATTTTGCAACTTATTGCTCACTGATATCAGAAATACTGAAAATAAAAATAAATTCAAAAATAAAGCAAAATCTTTCGTAAAAATACATTTTAAAGATATCCTTAAATCAATTATCGAATAGAGTGTTATAATATATTGAAAATTATTCAATCATAATGCCAACATGCACTGAGTTCTCTCTCTCTCCTTAGGCTCAAAAAATTTAAAAAACAAGTTGAAAATGATAGTTTGGAATTTCGATTATTCATTATAGAAACTCTTATAAAATAAGAGAAAGTCCCACAAAACAAGCTATGCATAGGTGGCTTCTCTTATTTATGAACTTGTAAATATCTAATTGAATTGGATAAACTCTAAACTATAAACAAAGCTATTTGAAAAAACACGAATCTTTGTGTAGATAACAATTTTATATAGAATTATGCATTCTGAATTTCAGTTTTGTACACAGAACTATAGAATAGTAGTAGTAGTAGTAGTACTTATGGGGAGGCCGTCTTTACAGCCAAGCAAGTAGGCCCCCATGGGCCCTTTTTGCTATTCCCTGCTTTCCTCATGCATAGAGTTCTGCGTGCCTGTGGTTTCCACATGCTCTCCTCAAAGTCTGGGTGTGTAGTGTGTATGTGCTTGTCTAGGGAGCGAGTTCCTTCAATCCGCCACTTCAAGCCCTGGTAGGGCTGGTTCTCGGTCGAGCGGTGCGGCAGCCGCTGGTGATTTCGTCACCGGCTACCAGATCCGCAGTATCCGATCCGAGGCCGCTCCTCGGCTTTATTTGGAGACTAGTTCTCCAGTTCTCACTGCGAGTTCCTTCTATCCGCCTCCTCGGTAAAGTCCTGGTAGGGCTGGTTCGTGATCGGATGGTGCGGTGGCCGCGGGTGATTCATTCACCGGCTACCAGTCCCGCAGCACCCGAACCAAGGCCCCTCCTTGGTTCCCACCGAAGACCAGATTTTCCAGTTCCCGCAGCAATTTCCTTCGATCCGCCTTCTCGTGAAAACCCTGGCAGGACTGTTTCTCAACGCGGCGGCCGCGGGTGACTCTATCATCGACTACCAGTCCCGCAGCACCCGAACCAAGGCCCCCTCCTTATCTCCCACTGGAGGCAGATTTTCAAGTTCTCGCATCCCTCTGTGTGAGTGGGTGTGTGCTAAGTGTCGGAGAACATGTGTGTTTTTGACGTTGGTGTACGGTAAGCTAGGGCCCACGGGTTGCCAATCCCTTGGGAAACTATAGAATAAAACAAAATTGTGCGTAAAATATTGTGTATATTAAATCCAGAAACTCTGCAGAGCTATGTAACAAATCACAAAAACATTCAATTTTCTTGCACAATGTTGTGTATTTTGAAATTATAGAGTCTACATAGTTGTTCATCAAAAACCTAAATAATTTGTAACATTTATACACAAAGGTGTTGTTTACAATATTGTGCAAATAATGGATTCAAAGAAATATACACAATGTGGGTATATTATTACAACTAATTAGGATAAACAACAGTATGCGAAATTTCTACACAAAATTGTTTCTGTAACCATTTCAAACACAATTTGTTTAAAAGTTTTAAAAAATTGAAGGAAAAAACACCACATATTTTTTCCTTGTTGATATAATCATATTTTCGCACTACTAAAATGGCACTAGGCTAGCCCCGTCCTGGCTTCCGGTTGAAACCTGAGGAAAGAAGCAGTACCTACCTGTTGACCTGCCGACCATGATTGATACCAGTATTATGTTGAAAACAGTGTCCCTTAAAAAAACCGCAGGTTTTATGCATTTACGTACCGTAGTGTTTATTGTGTTAGCTTCGATACCTTTCCAAACTCTTGTGGATAGTTTTTGGATGCCCACTCTAAGCCGTTTATGGAATATGTATCCTGTTAGTTGGAGGTGTCGCTTCCAAATAATTAATAAGTGGTTTTGATCCATCGCATAGAGATCAAACTCTTTTAGTTCAATTACAGTCCATTTGATCTCACCATAACACTGAGTTTTCGCTCCGAAACACACGTACTGTATACAGGGGGTCCCTCCAGGAACTTCATCGATCAATATATAGAAAACCATAGGTGTGCCGATTTTGAAAATTTGAGAGTTCACCATTGTTCATAAGTGCTATTCGGCAATTTTGAAGATTGTAGCACTTCCGGTTGAACTAGACATGATTATTTATTTTCGATTGTGAATCGATTTATTCGTAGGAGAGGATCCAGTTCAGCAGAATTTTGATATCAATTCGATTACAGTTATACAGTTATACAGGGAGTTCACCAGAAAATGATATAGAAAAAATTATTGTAAGTCCCTTTTTTCAAATGAAACCCCCCCAATTTTATATTCTCATTCGAACCTGGATCGAAAATGAAGCTATTTTTGAATTTGGATATCTATGCCTACACTCAACAGATTTCGAAATATTGGCGAATTAACATGTCTCAGTTCCAGAAAATCTCGCATTCTTGAGTTTACTTATTCTTAGTTGGCTATGGCGCCCGCGGTTGCGTTGAAACAATCAACTGCCACGGAAATGTCATTGTAATCAATCATGCCGGTTCGTTTGAATTATTCGAATGAAGATTACTTAAATCTATTTATTATTTATGACGAATGTATTAGGGTTATCACAAGAACATGTGGTATATATGCTATTCGGTTTCCTCAGAAGCCCTCATAAAACACTTTGAAACGAATTATAGATAAATTCAAAAACTTTGGATCCGTTAAAGCAGCAAGACTGCAGAGAAACAAGCCAATTGTTGATGATGAAGATATTGAAATTGCCGTTTTGAAGTGTTTTGCCGCATATCCAACAATATCTTTGAGACAAGTTGCAAGAGAATCAGGATTCATGAAATCAGTACATGAAATACTGCGCAAACATAAATTTCACTCATATAAGTTCTCCATAGTTCAGCACCTGAAAGAAACAGATTTTTCCACGAAGAGTGAGATTTTGTGAATTTGTTTTAACTTGGTCGCAAGGAAACGAATTATTTTGGATCATATTATATGGACAGACGAAGCTAAATTTACAAAGAATGGTGTCTTCAACCGACATAATTGCCATTATTTGAGTGACTCAAATCAACATGTATTCAGGAAACTGAATTTTCAAGAGTCTTGGCAGTTCAATGTTTATTGTGCGATAAGAAATGATAGCGTCGTAGCACTGCATTTTTATCAAGAAAACTTAAATGGTAAGTAAAAAGCAGATGTCAGTTTCGAAACAAGAATATGATGAGATTAACTTTTTTTTGCAGGTGATGGATATTTGAATATTCTGCATAATTTCGAAATTGAGTACTTGGACATTTTACCAATAGCTGACCATGGAAATCTATTATATCAACATGACGGGACACCTCCGCATAATGGTCAAATAGACAATACTCGTTTACTAGAATTGTTTCATGACCAGTGGATAGCCAACAATGGAACATTTCTTTGGCCACCCCGCTCTCCAGATTTATCAGTGCTCGATTTTTTCATTAGGAGTACAATTAAAAATCGACTCTATGAAACTCAATTGACTACCATGGAAGAATGTATGCAAAGAGTGAGGAAATCATTTGAGAATCTCAGACCCGATTCATTACGAAAAGCGACACATCAAGAATCATTAGTGAGAAGTGTATACCTATCAATATCGTTAATTGTTCTTTTTTATTCGAATTGTTTTAGAATTTCTTCATCTACATTTTTGTAACGGCAAATGGAATGTTCCTGAAGTTTTCTATAATTCGTTCAACAGTGTTTTGTTAGGGCTTCTGCTTCTGCGGATACTGAATAGCAAATATATCATATATTCTTGAGATAACCCTATTACATTCACCATAAATTAGAAATAGATTTAGGTAATCTTCATTCAAATTATTCAAACAAGCCGGCATGGCGCGGGCGCCATGACCAACTTATAAGTAAACTCAAGAATACGAAATTTTCTGGAACTGAGACATGTTAATTCGCCAATTTTTCGAACACTGTTGAGTGTAGGCCTAGATAACCTCATTCAAAGTTAGCTTCATTTTCGATGCCGAATCGAATGAGAATATAAAATTGAGGGGTTTCCATTTGAAAAAATGGACTTTTTTCAACCGGATCTATATCATTTTCTGGTGAACGCCCTGTATAACTCTAATCGAATTGATATCAAAATTATGCTGAACTGGGTCCTCTCCTACGAATGAATCGATACACAATCGAAAATAAATGATCATGTCCAGAAATAAAAAATAAAATTCGGTCTGCAAACGCAATTTTCAGCTTAAAATTTGAAATATTTCGAAAACGGTTAGACTTGGGTGTAGGACATTATACATGAAACATGTTCAGAACCATGCGTAATATCTCAAACTTTAATAATATACAGGGTGTCCCATTAAAAATAACGAAGTTGTGGTCCACTTCCGGTACAATCGGAAGAGCTACAATCTTATCAACAATAGTAAAATCCATACATTCAAGATACCAAAATATATTTGAAAATCACCAATATATTCATTCAAGAATATTCATTTAAATTTTATAACTTGTTCGATATATTACAGTTCACTGTCCCCGGAGTCTGTACTGCTTAGGAGTGTTTAGTTCTTGATTTTCCGTACGGATGGCGCTGCGACCTACTAAGTTGTGGGTCGTAGTTTCATCCGTGGGGAAATATTTTGTCCAACCTACCCTGTCATTGATGAAAGGCAAAACCTCGAAACATGCATGTCTGCAGGTGTCATTCTCAGCAAAATGAAGGATAATTTCTGTTTAATTACAAATCAAGCACTTGTAATTGAGTCTTTTTGAAGGAACGTTACAAAAATATCTATCAGATGTACGCTTAGAGAGAAAAAAACTTCGTATTTATTTCACTTTGTTGATACCACTCCGGCACAAAAGTACGAACTTTTTCGAAATATTACAGATTTTTTATAATTTTTCAAATTGAATAAATGAATATTTGGAACTTTTTGTGTGAATGAAATTCAAAACATAGAAACTGCCCAAAACACCAAAATAAGAAAGTACGGTAACAGAAAACATCCAATGAGGCACAACATGCTTTGGATCACGAACACTAATTTAATAACAGAAGTTTTCATTGGACAGGTTCACGACCCTAGACTTGTAGATGCATTCGAGAGTCTGGAAATTGTGAAATGTAAAAATTGTCTTAGAGGAGAGCCCAATTCCATACAGACCCATGTTCAAGTTCGAACTGCTCTTTATGAAGAAGTCGCAAATTTAAAAGTGATGCTACTAAATTCAAAATGAAGTGGATGAATTCCAAAATGGAGTTAATGAGTAAATTAGAGGTGGGTACACATTTTGACGATGAGTTGGTAAAATTGTAACGTTATTTCTGTCCCACTATTGACTATTTTCCATATTTTAACCATTTGTATACATGGAGTCGGAAATTATTTACCGTTTGTACAAAATATTTGCTAATTTACAGACACTTGCAATACTTGATTCAATGAGATCCATGTCTTGCTCAGTAGGCAGTCTGTTTCAACCATCTCTCACATGAAAACAAATATATTATTCAATTTTAGCACTGTTATTTTACGGAAATTTCATCTAGGCACATTTTTTCTACTAATAGCATATAAATCCATTTTGAATATACTGTCCAAACGTTTTTTTTCCAAGTATGAATAATATTGAACTATCCCAAAGATTAGATAATAAACCACTGCCATTCATGAATGAGCTGTTCCTACTTCTTCTCATTGAACTTTTATTGAGAACCATTCTCAGCTTCGACTCAGCCAAGACCATTGCTATTTGTGGAATGTATTAAAACTACGTTCTTTCATAATCATTGAGTAAATCCATGAATAGATCTGTGCTCACTATTTCACCACCCACTACAATCAGTTTATTATTTTTATTTTATTTTTTCTTTATTCTCATTCTTGGTCTTGTTCTGGGGTCTGTTAAATTTTGTATGCTACTCATGATGTAATACTAGGGTAAGTTAGACTATTGTGACAACTTCAAAACCATTAGTTGAATGTACTGTGTCACATACCTTATCATAATATTATCTAGGATAAGTCATTCTTATATAGTTGGATGTACCTATTATCTCTCACACTCTTGTCATAAAATGTATTGTATTTTAAGAGGCAATAAACGTATCTATCTATCTGTGTGAATGTCTGCCGTATTATAAGTGCATTGCTCAGTCAAAGTTTATGTTAAAAATATGGTGGAATGTAACATTGAATAGGATATTATATACGATCATCAAGCTCTTTTGATTTCTACGGTGGTATCCAGGCCAGATGAAGACGGATTCTTCGGATCAAGAGAGCTTGCTTTTTCGCCATGTTGGAAAAAATTTAATTTTATGTATTTGTCTGGCCGTTTAACGTGCCTCGCATCGAAAATATTTATAGTGATCAACGGATACACTATTGCTTCCAGCAAGACCACCTGTATTCGGAATGAACGGAGTCTTGATTTTGTAATAGAAATATTACGCAAGATAAAGAGAGCTGGTGATACTACATACCACTTTTATTGAGTAACACCATTATTAATGAAAGAAGAAGGATGAGTACCATTCTCTCATTTGTAGCTGTCTCATGCAGAATGGGCACACATATATCTGAATCGGCCTTAAAATAGCATTACTCCAGCATTGACAAAATTATTATAGAACCAGATAAAATATGTTCTTGTGATAAAACGAATAAACGGCATTTAAACCGCCCGTGCATGGACACGCATGTATCTGAATCGGCCTTTAGGATAGCTACGTTCAGCTGAATTTCCATCTGGAGTGAACTCCGGATGTATTTGTGTTTTCTTCATATCGGAGAGAGTGAAACTTGGCAAGAACATGTATTACTAGAATTTCCGTCTGATGATAGGCCTCCGTAGTGAATATTTTTCTACCTTGTGAGAAATTGTGATACACTTTGGGAAAGTTTACTTGGCAACATAGCTCAAGGATTTGACATTTGAACTTGACGATTTTTGGTCTGTTTCTCTAGATATCCATATAATCTATCTGATCAAATATCAGGAAGTTGTAATTTTGAATTGATTCTGTTTGAATTTTCCATGAAGGAATCATATTTTCCAACTAACAGAAGATTCTAGGTTTCTATATATTCATTCGATTGGCTGCGTAAGCATGTTTCCGGACCTCATTCGTCGAGTATATTGAAACACCAATTCTACTCAGGTAACGCAACCCTAACATATTGTTTTCGTCAATCATCTGGTAGTCCTAGTGTCTTTTAACCCTTTCAGTTCCACTATCAAGAAAAAAAAAGGTAACTCGTAGTATATATAATACTGTATAATACGCGATGAAAGCAACACGTGTGTGAGTGTCTCTGTGAATACAGCCTTATTTGTAAGTTCTACTACCATTTTATTTATTCTAACGGTTCAAGTCGATCGTTATAATCATCTGTGACCTGTTGAGATAAAATTTATGATTTTATCATGCCGCCCACAAGACAAACCCAGGCTGATTTTGAGAATGCTCTCATCGAAGCATTCAATAACCAAAATGTTTCCAAATCAATAACTGAGATAATTATAAAATCGGTTGCATCGAACCTAGCCGGAAAATTCAAAGAATACGATGATAGAATTGCACAGTTGGAATACGAAATTGATAAAGTCTGCAAATGCTGCAATTCAATCGGGTGACACTCTCGTAGGCCTGAAAAAAATTGAACAAAAACTGGATAACATCCAACAACAAACAAAAAATAATAACGTACGGCTGATGAAGATACCAGAAACTGACCATGAAAAAACTCTAGAAATATGTCTCGATATATTGCAGAACAAAATGAAGCTGAATATTTCGGAGTCGGATATAGGCGCTACATACAGGGCTGGTAAAAACACAGGAGATCGCCCCCGCCACATTGTAATTGTTTTCAAAGACAATGCTGTCAAAACATCAGTGTATAACAAGAAAAGAGTGCTCAAAGGCACTGGAATCATTCTTGAAGAAGATCTTACGGCATATCGCCTGAACATTATGAAAGGAGCTTCTGATAAATTTGGTTTTAAAAAGGTCTGGTCGGTGAATGGAAAGATTTTTGCCAAAGGTCCGAATGGTGTTAATAAACTTTCTATATACTGATACTCTCTCTATGGCTGTATTTTGAAATGAATAGTTTTGTAATAAAATTTCTTCATTCTTATTTTTATTCTATAATCCTAATGTTCTTATATTCCTATATTTAAGAGAATGAATGTATTAGAAATGGCTCACCTGAACATCAGATCACTGGTACCTAAATTTGTTGATCTCAGAAATTATATTCTATCGAAAAAATATGATGTAATGGCATTGACTGAAACTTGGCTAAACAGTTCTATCAGTAATGATTCAATCGAATACTTGGATATCAATTATTGAGACATGATAGAGATTCTAGAGGAGGCGGTGTAGCATTATACGTCCACAATAAACTCAAATATGCAGTATTAGATGTTTCCTTAGATATCGAACAATTGTGGATATCCTTTTCGATCAATAGAGTTGCTTTTGCAGTTGGAGTCATTTATAGACCACCACACACGAATTACAAATTATTTGTCGATATACTGGAAGAAACATCCCCAGTTTGCATATTACAAGGAAATAAAATTGTGTGTTTAGGAGATCTGAACATTAATATGTTTGATATTGATTCCCCAGGTACTAAGTACATATCATCCATGTTGGAATTTACTGACATACATCAAATGGTAAAAGACGCGACTCGCGTAACGGCATCAGGAATGTCACTCATTGACCTACTCATATGTGATGATCCGAACATGATAATATCAATCTCTGTGGGTGGACTTGATGTATCTGACCACGAACTTGTTTCTTGCAAACTGAACTGTACTAAACCGAAGTCCGATCCAAAAATATATAAATTCCGAGATTATAAAAACTTTGATAGTCATAAATTTTATTCAGATTTTAACAATCTTCCTCTCCAACAAGTCTTTTACACTAACGTTATTGACGAGAAACTGTCTATTCTTAATACACAACCACTTCATTTATTTAACAAGCATGTTCCTTTGAGAAGTGTCAGGATAACAAAAAATAAAGCTCACTGGCTAAATGACGAAACTAAAAGACACTAAAAGACAATATACAAAAAAAATAATTCACCTGTAAGCTGGAATAACTACAGGCATTTACGAAATCAGGTGAATCGAATGATATCGGAAAGTAAAAAAGAATATTTCAGTATAATTTCTCGTAATAAAATCTCGAAACTGCTATGGAAAGAATTGAGATCACTCAATTTAAATAATAAAGTTAAACAGGAACTACCTCAGTCACTTCAAAATCCTGAAATGATTAACAATTTTTTTATAGATAGTGTACCGCATAATATGGGTAATGATAATAGAAAAGACTACTATTTACAGAATAAAATTTGCAACTCTGAATTTCGGTTCAGTCTCGTATCAGAAGAGGAAGTGGTAGAAAATTTATTGAAGGTAAAAAATTCCTCTCCTGATACTGATGGTCTCTCAATTGGGTTCATAAAGCTATGTATGCCCTATATTCTACCATACCTTATCAATATTATTAATAGTATATTGTTGAGTGGTATTTTTCCCACCTGCTGGAAGAGAGCTTTAATTATACCGATTCCTAAAATGAACAGCCCACAGGAAATAAATGACCTAAGACCCATAAGTATACTTTCAGGACTGTCCAAACTGGTGGAAAAAATTATTGAAACCCAACTGAGAGCATATTTGAATACACACAATATTATATCGACCGCGCAATCCGGATCTAATCATAGCTGCACAACTGCATTACTACACATAATCGACGATATTGTTCAAGCCAACGATGAAGGACAATGTACAGCCCTAGTACTTTTAGATTTCAGTAAGGCCATTGACAGTATCAGACACGACATTTTGCTGTCAATTTTGAACTCCTGTGGCATATGTGCAGAAGGTTTGAAGTTGTTCAAGTCCTATTTAACAGGCTGTACACAGGTAGTCAGAGTCAAGGACGAGTTATCTAACAGTAGAATAATCAGTAGCGGTGTACCACAAGGATCAATCCTTGGCCCGCCACTCTTCACAATATACACAAGCCAACTGCCAAACTTCCTAGATTACTGTAATATACATATGTATGCTGATGATACACAGCTATACCATTCATTTTCTCCTAGTGATGATGTAGTAGCAGAGTTCAAAATTAACAGTGACCTTCAAAAAATATCCGAAATTTCAGCTGACCACTCTCTCAAACTAAATCCAAGTAAATCAACCTTTGGAGTTTGCTGACTCTGTGAAAAATCGTGGTCTGATAATAGATAAATCATTGAGATTCAGAGAACATATTACCAAATGTGTACAGAGAGCATATACGGCATTAAGATTATTATATCCCCATAGGCAAAGTTTGCGAAGGAATACAAAAAAGATGCTGTGCGAGACCCTAGTACTTTCACAACTCTCTTTTTGCGCGCCTATTTATAGTCCTTGTTTGGACCAGGACACGGTCAGCAGAATTCAACGAGTTCAAAACTCATGTGTCAGATTCGTTACTGGGATCAGAAAATATGACAGAATAACACACAAACTCAAGGAACTAGAATGGCTGAACATGAAGGGCCGTCGAGACGTTCTATCCCTTTGTCTACATCAAAAAATAATAATAAAGGAACAGCCTACCTATTTATTAAATTAAATAAATTACCGAAGTAGCGTTTATAACATCAACATAAGATCTAAAGGGTTGCTCACATGTCCTCCTCATAGAACTAAGTTCTTTGAAAGAGGCTTCAAATTCAATATATATAAGTTATATAATGCACTGCCCTCTCACTATAAGGAATACAAGTTTTTCAGATTCAAACGAGCCATTACATCATATATGAAAAATCAGTGAGGGATTTTCAGGAGTGTCATTCTCTCAATAATGACATAATGTTCTCTCAAAAATGATATAATGTTCTATACTAGTTTTAAATTAGATTAGGTTAGGCTAGGTATCACTATGCTAACATAATAAAATTTAATTAAAACAAGGGTTGAGTGGAAGAGCACTTAAGAGTGAACTCCCCCTTGAGATTTCCTTCTTTTATTTTTCTCTCTCTTTTAATCATCAATTGTTGTAAGAGTTGATATTCAGATGGAAATAAAGGCATTTATTATTATTATTATTATTATTACTATTATATCTGTCCCTCACCAGGGACATATTTTTCTGCAGGTCTAAATGAATGGAGTTTGTTCTTTTAGTGCTAAATGCATATTGTCCTGTGTAAGGGACTACCTTTTTTTAGCGATTAAAAGCTGCCGCCTATGGAGATTGTTGGAATAATTGCCGGTCGACATAAATCAGCTGATTCAGGCGGACCACGAGTCGTGAAGTTGCTTTTGTGTAACAAATCTGTGTTTTACCGTTGTTTGACTAAAGAAAACGCTGTTATTTGTGGAATTTAGTAAGTATAAGATTTAGTTTTGCTATAACCACCAAAATTTCTGTATTTATACATAGTTTGGAGGTGGAACAGGAAAGGTTATGTTCGATGTCATTCAGTGGGGACAAATGAACTTCACGCCAAAATAATCTATGTATTAGTGCACATGCTTTTTTAAAGTTTTTAGGTTTTTTATGATTTGAGTCTTTCTATATTGTTACACGTTGTTATACTACGCAAGTTTTTAATGATGATGTTTATTTCAGGAAATGCCGAAGTACAAAAAACTCTTACTGCAGAGGAACTCATGTGTTACCTGGAAAATGATGAAGAATCGGATGTTGCATTGTTGTCTCACGAAGAGGACTTCGAAGAACAAAACAGTGTCCATGACTATGACATTTTTGCAGCTCTAAATGCGGAAGATGATATACAAAATATAGTTGATGATATAGAAGATACGGAGCTGGATGAAACGCATATGGAAGGTCCAAATGAAAACGGAACAGAACCAGGAGAAATAGGTGACACTCTAAAACAAGAAATAGAAGAATTTCAAAGAGAATATGGCTTAACGGAAATATCTAAGATTAAATGGATAAATAATGTACTGTATGAAACAAAAAATATTAATTGGTATAAACCCGCTCTGCTGGACCCCGTTATTGAAATTCCACCACCAATATCTTTTTTCATGAAATATAGTCCTGAAGAAATAATGCAACAGATGGTCGACATGACTAATTTATATGCAACTCAAAAGAATATGCCTCGATTTTGTCCAACAAAATTGGAAGAGAATAAAAAGTTTATTGGCGTACATATTGCAATTTGAAATTTGTAGTTTCCCACAGTACGTATGTATTGGAGACCTAAGTATGGAATTCCACTAATAAAAGATTCCATTAGCCTTCATAGATTTTTTAAACTCCGCCAAGCAGTTCATTTAGTAGATATAACCAGTCGTCCGGAAAATAATACAGACAGATTATGGAAAGTCCGGGACATATATGACAGTATGTAAAGGAGGTGTCAAGCGCTTCCATTGGAAACCAATTTATGTGTTGATGAGCAAATAGTACCTTTCAAAGGTCAACTTAATATCAAGCAATACATAAAGAATAAACCAAAAAAGTGGGGTATTAAAATATATGTTATGGCAGGACAAAGTGGTACTATTTATGACTTTTTAATCTACCAGGGTAGCACTACTGAAATAAAACCGGTCTATAAACATTATGGAAGCGCCGCAGGAGTTGTCATGCTGTTAACAGAAACAATAAATGATAAGAATCACGGTCTGTACTTTGATAATTATTTCAGCAGCTACAATCTTTTTGAAAAATCATATTTCGCTGTGGGTACAATAAGAATAAACCGTTTTACTAACCCTAAGCTACCCAGTGACAAAGAATTAAAATCGAGAGGGAGAGGCAGTTCTTCTATTACACTTAGCCAGGATGGTATTATACTAACCAAATGGTACGATAACAAATCAGTTATCACAGCTACTAATTTTATTGGAGTTGGAAACGAAAGCAATTGTACTAGATGGGACCAAAAAACAAAAAGATACATTCAAATTCCAAGACAAGAGGCAATTAAATTGTACAATGAAAACATGGGAGGGGTGGATAAAGTTGATTTTTTGCTAAGTATGTATCGCTCATTCATTAGATCTAGAAAATGGACTGTCAGAATGATGTGTCATGCAATTGACTTATCATTAGTCAACTCATGGCTGGAGTATAAGCAAAAAGCGGTTGCGTTAGGAATTCAAAAGAGAAATATAATGGATCTCCTGGCATTTCGAGAAAGCGTTGCAGAGCATCTGATACTGTTCAAGAATCTTCCTAAGAGGGGACGGCCAAGTAGTGACATAGATTTGCCAGTTCAGTTAAATAAAAAGTTTGAAGCAAGGCCATTTGAAGAATTGGGGTATGATGGCTATAATCATTTTCCAAATGTGGACGAAAGGAAAGAAAATTCCAGATGCAAATTAGAGGGATACAAAAATAAGACTCAAGTGCTTTGTATTAAGTGTAAAGTTCATTTGTGTTTGATGAAGGAGAGAAATTGTTTCACAAAATTTCATTCCAAATAGTGTTTTTAACCCTTCCCGAAAATTTGTGCCCCACAGACGGAGTTTTTGACCGTGCCGAAAGACGGATGTCGACATTATGCGACAAATTGTGTTTCAATGTAGTTAAATGTTGGAAGCATGAAAGGCTACCGTAACTTGTTTTTTCGCTCTTGATACGATCCCCGAGAGACCAGCTGGCGCGAAAACACTAACACTGCACTCGCCTAGCCCTGGAATTAGAAGGTTGCAGGATGTCGTATATGATTGACGGTATATCGACTATATGTGGCAGCCGCCTAAGCGTTTAGCATGCGGTGAACGCAAATGTTGCGACAGCAGTCTGTATGCCAAATCTGAAAATTGAATGCATCGCATCCCAACCGACAGACGTCTAGGAGACAGAATACATGCTGATGACCATATGCGACAGCCGTCTGTGTGGCACATTTGATGATCGACTATATGAGGCAGCCGCCTGAGCGTTTAGCATGCGGTGAACGCGAATGTTGCGACAGCAGTCTGTATGCCATATCTGAAAATTGAATGCATCGCATCCCAACCGACAGTCGTCTAGGAGACAGAATACATGCTGCTCAAACTTACGCAAAATGGAATTTTGGTGGTTGAAAAATATCACTTAGTTTTGAACATAATTTAGCTATATTTATATTTGTCCACTCATTGAAAATTTAATATTTTCATTGTGAATTTCATTGAGTCTGAAGGCTTGACGACAACGTTGAAATTTACATACCCGAAGAAAATCCGCTTCAACATAACGTAATCTTCTCTAAGATCCCTTGTGTGACACAGCCTCATTTCTATAACTTAACGTTTAATAAGCTGATTTTACAAGCACATGGTATACTATTCCAGCAAACGAAATTATCGTAAATCAAGACTATATTATTTTCTAAGGCAATTCAGCTTGCATCATCTCAATTTTCATATTCATGACTACATCTACATATTTTTCTGAAACATTGATATGGTTCGGAGTTGGTATTTGGCTATTATTATTATTATTATTATTATGTATTCGTCAACATCGAGCAAATGAAATATCTAGAAAGCTCAGGAAATCCGAATATAGTTTTCGTCATTAGAAATCAACTGGTGGCCTGGCTTGTTTGCCTATGTCAGTAATGAGCAATCTATTAAAACATGGTGGATATGCATGGCATCACACGTGTCAAAAGGTAAGGGCTACATCTTCCCCTAGCTGGCACAAGTCTCTGACTTCTGAGGGTTGCACGTAGGGGTTCAACCAGTTGACGAATATAACAACAATATAATAATATCTTCAAGGCGTTTGATCGCGTTTAGTACTACTAATTGTCAAGCTTCCATAATATTGCTTGCCCTCCTTCCCCCGTTGTATTTCTTGTGTCTCTCGTATTCGAGGAAAAACGCTGCACAGATATATGTGATATTTGATATCGTCTGTCGTGGTATTAGCCAGAAAAGTAGCAGTTTTCTGTCTGATATCTGTCTAAATTAAGGAGAGAATAAGAAGTTTCTTTACTGAAATTCCGTCTCTCTCCTGAAGCCATCAGACTTTGTCTGATATTTTCAAATAAACTCTACTCCGAGTGGCTTTGGGGTGCTTTCTGAGGTTTTCTACGAGACACCGCATTTACCTCAGAGAATCATTTCAAGTACCAGTGAATTGCTAGGAATCACACGTTAAAAGGTAAGACCTCGTTAATCCTTAGCTCGCACAAGTTTCGACTTCTGAGTGCTGTAGTTCGTAGGGGGATAACAGCTGGTTAACGGAAAAAACAATTTTAAAAACAAACAAAAAACATCTATTTTTTAAAACAGCTTGGCATAACCAAGGACGTCGACGACTGTGAAAGTTGTTGGACCTACCTTCCACTGAAGAGAGGCAATACTTCAAAACTAGTATGTAAGTGGTCAAGTCCTTGATCATGTCAGGCAGGATTCTGCTATTTGATACAGAAAGCATTAGCGGCTGTCTCCCGGATTCTGGGGAGAACGCTGCACAGATATCTGTCACATTTAATTCAACGTTCGTCGTGGTATTAGCTAGGGAAGTAGTTGTTTTCTGTCAAATATCTACCTAAATTAAGGAGAGAATAAGGTTTATTTTTCACCAAAATTCTTTCTCTCTCCTGTAGCCATCAGACTGCCTGATATTTTCACTATTAACAATGATTTTATATCTTGGTTACAAACAACATTTGACAACCAACACTCAGATCTGTAACCAGTACGTGAGAGGAGAGGCGAGAGTGGCGAAGATTGCGTTGACCACGTGACACTGACGCATGAGTGAGGGCGTGAATATTATTATCATTATTATTCATACTATTATCGAACATAATTTTTTGGAAGAATCGATTACCTTGATACTGAGTAACCTATTTAGATAAAAGTTTTCTTCACTTAGTGAAAGTTACAAATCATTAAGTATCTGTTTGTAGGTACCTACCTTTTTTATCAACGTTCTGTGATGTCACGTGAAGAAACTATGAATGTGTGAAATTCACTTCTATGCAATTTACCAATATTTAGCCAGCATACGCTAAATTAGTAGAGTAGCTGTCCAAAGGAATGCTTTTTGACCACTTTGCTACCACAAATTTAATATTAGTACCTAACCAAAGGTGATCATGATAAACTCTTATTTTTTAAATACCGAATCTATCATAATTTCAGAATTTTTATGTGCATGCCATTTTCCATGAACACATTTTCTATTAGTTTTTGACACTTCATGCCCAGCGAAACATCGATATTGTCATTTATCATATCTCTGAAACACCCCACTGAAAATCGCTATATATCCTGTATTCAGCCAAATCCAACTTTTACTCGATTTTTCAACGAATAAAAAAGGTTCGAAATCTATGTACAGGTTTTGTGCCTTTTCGGGGTTTACGAATAAATTTTGATTTATGCTTTTATTTGCATTTGTAACATTTCCATGGGATCTAGCATTGCCCGAATTAGATTGGATTCGTTAGTCTGGCGTGAAAATTTAATAAGGGATATGTGCGCTGCAGCCGCTCTTGCTTTTGTATGCATTTTCTAAACACGATGCTATGGAATGCTCGTTGTAATTCCAGAGGTGACAGAAAAAAATTATATATTGTGAAAGTCTTTCGCGGCCATCGTTACTTACATGATGACTTTTTGGGTTGCAAGGCCGACAATGAGCCGTATGCTGTATCACTTCCGCAATTACCAAGCAGAAGCAAAATAACGGATATGGCGAATAACGGTGACATTATTATTAACGGCAGTGATACAGCATAGGGCTGAATGATTATTACAACCGTTGTCTTGAACAGAGAGGACTATTTGAATGAAATGAATGACAAGCAACCATCATCATTGTAAATCTTATCCCTGGGCTGTATGGTATTCCAAAAAATCAAAACGTGCCGCTTCGCTCAATAGTAAATATTACTGCCTCACTAACATATGAACTTGCGAAACATTTATCCACGCTGCAACAGCCTTTCAATGCTAATTTATCCTCCTATGTGAGATATTCCTAACATTTCGTCGAGAAGATCAAAGAGATGACCATTGACCCGAATGATGTAAATATTCACAATCACTATTTTGAAGGCCGTCGTGATTGGTACTCACGTTTCGCTAGCACGGGTGGCTAGCTTCCTCAGAGGCCTGTTCATATTCGTTCTTTTCCATCGACTGAAGTATAGTTCTGTTCTTCAAGTTATATTTATGAGTTCTCAATTAACTGTGTCTCATTTGAGTTTGTTATTGCGTAGTTATATATAGCTACTTTATAATTGAATAGCATTTTGTCACATTAGATACGACCGAGAGAAATCATTAATATTATTGAATATATGGGAACGTTGGACTCTATTGTCAAGAAAATAGAATTATTCCTCACCGAATTTAATATTTTTATCACATCTTAGTTTCTTAATTGTTTTGCCTCCCTTGGATGATATGCTGTTTCTTTTTCTGTTCACATGATGGAATTGGAACTCATCGAAAAATTTACTACATCCGCAAAGTTAACGCTTGCTTGGTTATCAACTCAAAAAATCTATTATCAATTTGACAGAGCTAGAAGAGCCCGTTTATGAACTTTTATGAATGAAAAACAGGTTTCAACAACATTTAAATATTTATTGAATTAATGAACAAAATGAAAATAAACAATCAAGATTCAATGAAGGACATTCAGCAATTATTAGTTATTGAAACTGATATCAAAGTATAACAAGAACTGATCATGAATGGAATATAAATGAATCACAATAAGTTACTAACCTCTTAAGGATATGAATCCCCCTTGGTCCTAAGGAGAGAACTTTCAAGCCTCCAATATGCCACGAATATCTTTCATGATCTCAGCCATACTGCAAAAAAATTCTGATAGATTTAATCTGCTGTTTACTAGCCACCCTCGGCTCACCCCCATTCTACGAAAGAATAGACAGACTATGCCAGAAATAAAATATAGTTTTTCTTATCACATTATCTTTCCAAACTCAAACTTCACCACCCTGGCTCTTACCACTACCTAAGTGCAATATACACCTGACGAACTTCAGTAAAATCGAACATCCATCCCAAATCACCCTAAATAGCTTCAGAGAAATCCTCAACGATTATATCAATTACCAACAGATCTATACGGATTCCAAAATTGAGAATGGTACATCTGCAGCTGTAATTACTGAAAATTTCACTTTCAGTCACAAATTACACAATATGTTTAGTGTATTTTTGGCGGAAATGTATGCATCAAGCCCTCACCTTCTGCACCGAAAGCCCAGATGAACATTTTTTGCTTATCACCGACTCACTTAGCACCATACAGAGCTTGAACCATATCTACTCATGCAATCGTTTGATACCATCGATTGAAGAACAGATGAACACAATTCGTGAAATGAACAAAGCGGTCGATCATATGGGTTTCTTCTCATATCGGTATAGTGGGCAATGAAAGAGCAGATATCCTGGCCAAATGAGAAAAAATTAATAACACGATACCCATTGCTGAGGATTCGATTCTACTATCTGACTTTAAAGCCTTTATCAAATCCAAAACTCAGGAATACTGGCAGAATATTTGGACATCATCCCAAACCAAACTCAGGGAAGTCAGAACATCAACGACCCCTTGGTCACGTTTACCAGTTTCCAGAAAAAAACAATCAAATTTTAACACGTTTGAGAATAGGCCACACCCGATATATACTCGAATAACTAATCAAGGAACAAGAAACTACTTTGTTTTTAACAGAGAAATCAGTGTCAAACATTTTCTACTACAGTGCCCCAAATACGATGAATAGAAACAAATTCAACATCCTAACTCCCTTGTGAACACATTCAATTATGACGGTATCTTCCAGAACCTGTTTGAATGCCTGTAAGACATTAATGTATATAATAGAATAAATATGATGTATGTGATATTTGTATTGTACCCATGTAACCCATTTGTGGTTGATGCACAGTTATTTCAAAATAAAAATCTAGTTTCGTCAAAATACATTGAATGCACTAAAAGTAGAATATAATAATCATAATGAATGCAATGAAAGTTTCTTGAAAGAATCAAATATCCAAAGGAATGAGAGAGATTGTTTAGAATACCAAATTATTTATACCGAAAATAAAGTTGTTCCTCATTTTGGGCCGCGGTGGTGAGCGGTTTGAGTTCTCGCCTCATAAGCCAAAGAGCGTTAGTTAGAATCTCAGCATTACCACCGGTCTCGTGCATGGCATCACACGTATTAAAATGTAAGGGCTACGTCTTCCCCTAGCTCACACAAGTCTCTGACTTCTGAGGGTTGCACGTAGGGGTACAACCGGTTGACGGTTATAACAATTTTAACAACAATTTAACAAATTTTGAAATTAGAGTTGAAACCAGAAGCCTTATAAAAAGGTTGACTGAATTTACACAGACATTACAGAATTGACTGAAACATCACATCTGGACTTGGTAAAGCTACAACTGCCCGTTATTTCGAGGCACTCTTCGAACTTTTCCCTATCAAGATATTTCGCCTCTCACAGAATTATCAACATTTCTACCCTAAATAAATATATATCTTTCATGTGTCCCTGTTTGTGAGATTTCCTTTTCATCCTCCAATACATAAAATAATCTTAGAAGTGTTCATTTATCAAAGGATCTTTTGTAACATTTATATTTTGAAAGGCTTAGAAATATTGAAAACTATACTCAACATGTGGTCGGTCGCTCAGGGTATCTTTTACGACCGGAGGCAATATTTCATGGTGTCTCTGAATAATTTTAAATGATATTCCTAGTCTTATTAATTTCATCTATGCGTTTGGTTAGAGTTATTCGACAACATCTCCTTACCTGCTGTTATCTGTCATTGAGTTGTTAGTTGTTGTTCTTTCCCTCGCATTTCTCAGAATTGGGGCCCATATACGGTTGATGTTCAGAGTTTCTTCCTTTCTGTTGGAATTCTCCGCATGTTCATGGATTTCAATTGCGTCCCGTACTAGACGGCTATGATGCCTCTGGTTTGGGGGCAAGTAGTTTAACATCGTCAAACCGTATTCTATGTTCCCCTTCACTTTAGCCTTGTTCGTATGGAACTTTTCGTGGTTCCGATATACACTTATATGCAAGTACATGATATGCGATACACCCCCGCAGTTGATAGTGGATAAGAAAATACAGCAAAGTCCTATAAACAAATTCCAATCTCCAATAAAAATAAGTTTCTCACTTCACTACGTTATTGAACTCACTAGCAAGTTTTACTTCCATATGTAACCATAATTCATAATACATTTTACGGATTTTATGGAATAAGCTTCAGAGTTGAATTGGCTGAAAATTTGGTATAGTGTAGATTATTATCACCCGATCAAACGTATTCTGGACACAACTAAAATCTTATGGACAGTTTCTGAGATACAAGGTGTTAAACTGGCGGAGGCGGGGTTGTTACCTATAAAATCAATAATGTGGCGATTATTTTGTTACAAAAAGTTATGGATAGTGGTTACAGTTTTAATATTTCCATCTTGTATCAAGACCAAGACAAGACCGAGACTAATCTCTTGGTCTAAACCGACCATAATATGAGAAATCTCTTTCTTAAAAAGATATAACAAGAATTTCGATACAAGAGTAGTTTGTTAATAGTCCCCCCCCCTGGTAACTTTTGAACGGTTTGACGTACAAACTTAAAAAAACCGTTTGGAGGGTTCAACCGATACTACTTTTTGAAACAAATTGTGATTGCTCGATAGATGGCGTGGGAAGGGGAATCAACTAAAAAATTTTAAATGGCATGGGGGATCATGTGATACATCGTTGAAAAGATAATTCAATTATTTTTTTAACTATCCAAATTATTTATATTTTCGTTTTTACGCTCTTTCACCATATACGTTCGAAATCTCAAAATAAATACGGATCTGGCGGATCTGAATCCCTTTTCTTATCAGACCACAATACCTTTTGAATTGTTTGATGTGAAATCACAGGACAGAATTTTTTTTAATGGAACTGAATTCAAAAAATTTTTACATGGTTGGAAAGAGAATTAGATTATCTTTTTAACGATGTGACACATGACCCCCCATGCTATTTAAATTTTTTTAGTAGTATCAGTGAAAACCCTCAGAACGTTTTTTTGTGTTTGTTCTTCAAACCGTTCAAAAGTTAACATGGGGGACCATTGAATGCCGAACTGTATAAATGCTTAAAAAATTATAATAATAATAATAATACTCTCTCACAAACACTCGTTGAGTGTACCCAAAGGCATAGCCTGTGCGGGTAGAGGACGACTATTATTATTATTTGCCGTGCCGCTCCGTGGCGACTTACTGATTTTTGGTGGCGTATTCACTTTTCAGCTGTAGGAAAACCCGAAAAACCTACAGCACCAGCTGAATGATAGATTGTAATAACACCATTTGTAAATGTGGTGCTCGAAGTATTGATACCTTCCACATAACGCTTATATACAAGCCGTTTCTTTTATTATGTGGTAACATTGCTATATTCTAAACCGTAATAGATACAAAGACGATTGAATGGGAAAAAAGGTAACTATTGTGGTGAGCAGTAAATTGGCCATAGAAAATATACGGGAATTCTCGCCCTTCCCAACTTATACAGGGAAAACTGAAAATGCTGTTTTCGGTTTTTTACGTTTAATTAAAAATTTATCATTTCGAAGTTCTAGTACATTTTGAATACAATAAAACTTTCCTCTTTAATTTTTTTATATTTTCTGAAATAACCATTCTATTCGTAAAAAACCCGAAAACAGCATTTTTAGTTTTTCCTGTATAAGTCGTCCCGTCCCTTAGATTTTCTCTGTCTAATGTACTGCTCACCACAATAGTTAAATTTTTTCCCATTTAATCGTCTTTGTATCTATTACGGTTTAGAATATAGCAATGTTACCACATGATAAAAGAAACGGCCTGTATACAAGCCATCAACCAATAGAATCCGTACATAATCGTTATTACACTGTCTTAATAGACATAGTACGCACTAGTAAAATGCACCAATTTGGAATCGAAATGCTGGCGACACCGCCAAGTACTCATTTTTCGGACTTTTCTCTTGGTATATCACAAAGAACTACAATGCAGTAGTCTCCCATTTGATTGCTCATAATGCCCTCGTCAAGGAACCGTACAAGATGTAACAAATAATAGACAAGAGCCACGAAATATTGATAAATTATAGTTAGTTTGTTATTTCGTTTTATACATGTTCAAGAAAACATAATTCAATAGGAATACCTACAACTAAAAAAGACAATCCAGAGTGACCCTGTATAATAGTAACACGTAGTAACCTCAGTTCATCCAATAATGGAATAAAATGATATTGGCTCAATTTGCAAGTCTACGGGCTTTAGGATTTGATTGAGTCTCTTCAATATCAGTTTTGTTTAGTAAAGTATAATTATGTTTAATTGAAATCTATACTTACTTCACATATTCATTTTAAGTTTCATATGTTGAAAAAAAACTCTAGCTGATACCTTTCGTCAAATAATTTAGCATTCTCTGTTATCTTCTTTTCACTATTCAACTTGGTGAATTAAGTCAGTCAATATTACCATCATTGTAAATGAAAAGAGCTGGAAATTATTTCCTTCTTGTCCTTCACTATCAGGCTAGCAAGCGGCAATTTTTTTTTATTTTGCATCCCACAATAAGAAATGAAAGAGTTTGCTGAATGAGTCTCAACTTTTCGAATGAACCTCAGCTGGTTTTTGTTAAACATTTGTATAATTGCAAAGAATCTCATTACTTCACCGTCGTCATCTTTCGTTCTAGAATTCATGCATTTTTACCCATTTTCCCATACTTATACTAGTCGAAATTTTTACTCGCTTCCGACATAGATCTTAAGCATAACACTAGCCTGCAGAATACAACATTGAAATTATATAGTATTTATATTAATTCTATACTTTGATCTATTCTGAAGCATGAAGAAGATTCTAACTCCTCAGCAATTTTTTTTTCATTAGCCCACTCATTCATTCAATTCATAGAAGTGATGAAATGAAACTGCTATATATATGTATATATATCTCTCTATCTCTATCTATCTCTATGTATATATATATATATATATATATATATACAGTGTGTCCCGCTTTTCATGAATACACCCTAATATCTCAGTTATTAATAATGCGATTTTCTTGAAATTTTGGTGGTGATTATATGTTAGGTAAATGAAGTATTTTGGCATAGTGAACATTTTCATCGACCATAGGCGTGCGGTGTGGGGGGTAAAAAAAGCTGTTTTTTGGTAAAAGGATATTAGGGCTCATTTTAGATAATTTTTTTATCAGAATTAGAATCAGCATCCCCAAAAACCCCCCAATCCATATTTTCGAAATCTCAAGAGCTGATTTGAGGAGAAAAAAAAATAAATTCACTTATTTCGTCAATGCACCCGGATATCTGTTATTAACGATTTTCTTGAGATTTTGGTGGTGATTTTATGTTAGAAAAATGAAGCATATGGCATAGTGATCATATTCATTCACCATTGGCGTGCGAAGTTGGGGAGAGAAAAAAGGCATATTTTGAGAAATGAATATTAATGCTTATTTAAGACAACTTTTCTTATAAGATTCGGAATCAGCATCCCCAAAATCCCTTTAATTCATATTTTCAACATCTCAAGAGCTGATTTGAACAAAAAAAAAAGTTTAAGTCTTTTTTTAATAAGTTCTTTATTTGTAACAGTGGTAACAAAATTACGAATTACTTTATTTTAGATTCTTGTGTTTTCAACATAACTACCTTCTGAAACAATACCCTTTTCAACAATTCTTCTCAAACGTACATTCACTTTTCTTAAAGTTTGGGGAGTTATTTCCTGACACGCTTGCCTAATTGCAAAGCAAAGTTCCTCTCTATTACGCGGCCGAGAAGCATACACTTTATTCTTCAAATGCCCCCACATAAAAAAGTCACAAGGGGTAATATCTGGCGATCTAGGGGGCCATGGTTCCAAAGGAGAATTTCTACCATCCACTTCATAGGGAAAATTGCATTTAAAAAGTTCAGAACTATCCCAAAATTGTGTGCGGGGGCCCCATCTAATTGAAAGATTAAGTTTTGTCTTTGTGCTAATGGCAATTCCATGAGAAAATCATAGAGACCATTTTGTAAAAAATTTTGAAAATTTTGTCCGGTCAGGTTATCCAGGAAATAAGGGCCAACAATCCGTTCGTTGAATATGCCACACCACACGTTAACTTTTTCACTGTATTGGTTTTTACAATGAATTACCCAATTCGGATTTTCAGCTGCCCAAAATCTACAATTTTGACTAGACACCACACCGTTTGTTGTAAACGTTGCCTCGTCAGTAAATCATGTTCTTTAGAAAAAGTCTGTCGTTAAGATAGTTACCCTGCAACCATAAGCAAAATTCAAATCGTCGTTCAAAATCACCATTTAACAGAGTATGTAGAAATTTTGGTTTAAATGCCTTAATCCTGTTGCGTTTCAAACATCTCCATACTTTGTTTTTCGTTAAATTCATTGTCCTCGCAACTGCCCTTACAGTACCATTTGGGTTGTTTCTAAATTCTGCTAAGATACGTTCGTCGTCTGGATACTGTCTTTGATTTAAATTGTACCTCCCTGGTCTTATTTTGAAAACCGCTCCAGTCCTTGCGAACAATCTGTTAATTTTGGCAACGGTATCGTGAGAAATTGGTTCTCGATCATGATGCCTTCCATTGAATATTCCAGCAACCTGACGCATAGATCTTTCATTATTACCAAATAATCGGTTAATCTCTACTTTTTCTCCAATTGTAAGAACTATTCTTTGGTTGTTTGCCATCTTATTAACAGTTAAGTAACACTGCTTGACTTATTGACATTTCGTACTGATTACCGATGTCAAACAAACACTTTTGTTTCAAAGCACTATTTCATTAATTTGCATGAAAACTCAAATCGGCAAGCCAACGGTAACAAAGTGTGCGTATCTTCGGAAATACCTAAATTGTAGTATAAGGGCAGTTACAAACGATATAGAATATAAGGAAACGAAGGTGTTTGAAATTTAATATAGGATTAGGGCATTTGAAATAAAAAGTTAGAAATAAATAATCTATTGAAAAAAAGTGAATTTAATTTTGTTTTCCAATCAAATCAGCTCTCGAGATTTCGAAAATATGAATTGAGGGGTTTTTGCGGTCGCTGATTCCAAATCTGATTAAAAAAAATTGTCTTAAATGAGCCCCTTATATCCTTGGAGAAGAAGTGGAGATTATCAGATTATTTGGTAATAATGAAAGATCTACGCGTCAGGTTGCTGGAATATTCAATGGAAGGCATCAAAAACCAATTTCTCACGCCAAAATCAACAGATTGTTCGCAAAGACTAGAGCGGTTTTCAAGACAAGACCAGGGAGGTACAATTTAAATCAAAGACACTATCCGGACGACGAACATTTCGAATTTCGAAACAACCCAATTGGTACTGTAAGGGCAGTTACGAGGACAATGAATTCAACGAAAAACAAAGTATAGAGATGTTTGAAACGCAACAGGATTAGGGCATTTAAACCAAAATTTCCACATATTGAAAAAAGAGTTGAATAATATTTTATTCAAATCAGCTCTTGAGATGTTGAAAATATGAATTGAAGGGTTTTTGAGGATGCTGATTCCGAGACGAAAAAAGTGAATTTATTTTTTTCTTCCTCAAATCAGCTCTTGAGATTTCGAAAATATGGATTGTGGGGTTTTTGGGGATGCTGATTCTAATTCTGATAAAAAAAGTTATCTAAAATGAGCCCTAATATCCTTTTCCCAAAAAACAGCTTTTTTTACCCCCCCACACCGCACGCCTATGGTCGATGAAAATGTTCACTATGCCAAAATACTTCATTTACCGAACATATAATCACCACCAAAATTCCAAGAAAATCGCATTATTAATAACGGAGATATTAGGGTGTATTCATGAAAAGCGGGACACACTGTGTGAGTGTATATATATATAAATATATATATATATATATATATATATATATATATATATATATATATATATATATATATATATATATATATATATATATATATATATATATATATATAGACTGTGGAAATATATCTTGGAAAATATTTGGGTAGCATTCAGTTGACCAGTAAAAGTTATTTAATCTTCGTTTTTAAGCCGAGCTTTCGAAAATCTTTATTTTCTTTATCAAGACTATAACTAGAATATAATGTATATGAGTATATATGTTAATTCAACAGTTAAGTAATACAACAATCAGAAAAGTAGGGTTGAGAAACTGACTCATCCTTCTTTTCGACTTGAATGTTTGAATGAACTCAAAGTAATTTTACTTGAGAATTCGTATCCATATTCTTTAGTAAACAAAATTCTTTTCAGTACACCTTCACAAAACATTTCCTCTCATATTCAGGACACAAGAACCCACGATACCAATAACATGACCTATTATAAGAGCTTACCACATGTCCATGACTTGACTCCAAAATTAATCAATGTTCTCAGAAATGAAAAAATAAAATTTGCAAAAACAAATGTCACCACTATCTCGAATTTACATTCTAAATTGAAAACTCCAGTACCTACCATGTTCAAATCTAATATTATCTATGAAATTCCATGCAAAGACTGTGATCAAGTATATATTGGCCAATCAAAAAGAATGCTAAAAGATCGCATTACCTCACATAAGAGTGATTCAAGGAGAAATATAAGATCTTGTGCATTATCTGAACATACCATTGATAAAGACCATCGGATTGATTATGAAAATGCGAAAGTTCTTGATGTAGAAAGTAATTTACGGAAAAGACTCTTTTTGGAAATGGTTCACATCAATTACGCAACCAATACAGTCAACAAAAGAACTGACATAAAAGAATTGAGCTCTATATATACATACATTTTACACAGAAATAAACAGATATTTTCCAACAGTAGTCCTCCTTGAATATATTATTTTTGTAATTCTATTCTTCTTTAAAATTTTTTATGTTTTTCTCATCCTATATATACCATTCATTTTTCTGTCATTATCTTCCTGTCTCTGTCTGTATTTTTGAAGTTTTCAATATTCTTTATGTTTATCATTGATGTAAATTTCTTTCAATTTCACGTTAGTAAGTATTACTTAACTGTTGAATTAACATATATACTCATATACATTATATTCTAGTTATAGTCTTGATAAAGAAAATAAAGATTTTCGAAAGCTCGGCTTAAAAACGAAGATTAAATAACTTTTACTGGTCAACTGACTGCTACCCAAATATTTTCCAAGATATATATATATATATATATATATATATATATATATATATATATATTTTTTGAAGGAGGTTAGCTCGACTGGCTAAGTTAAGAAACGACAAAGGGAGTTGTCAGGTATTGCAGTCGGAGACACTTTAATTGTGTGAACTCTTTATTTCAGTTAAAGCTTTCGAGAATTATTTTTCTCTTCATCAGGAACAGAAAAGTGAGGTTGTAACGAAGCCGGTTGCATTAAACATAAACACTTTTCCTTATGAGTTGTGACATATTAAAAATGTAAATAATAAAATTGTGTGAGTACAGGAACACATTATACTGTCATTATAAAAATTGAAAAATTTTGTGAAAATTTCCTACCACGAGGATTCAAGTTCACATGTCTTCATATATATATATATATATATATATTGCAGTCAGAAAAAAAAAAAACTGACTGCAACCCCAAGGGATATTTTCAGTGGTGTGGTCGAATTGCTATTCTACATGTATCAACTGAAACTTGTTTTCGAAACGGCAAAACCCGGAAACCAACCAAAACATTGACGCCAGCCGTGAAAGCCTACGTTCCTACAGTTTATAAATAGTTTCTGTTTTTTACTAATATCCCGCTTCGGACACCACTGACGATTTGCTAAATAATAAGCCGAGCACAATACTGAATTGTTTATTTCTAACTTCACTAAAAACATACAACTACTTCACTGACTAATAAAACACTTAAATCAATACAACTAGCTAAATATTCCAAACACATATATACTTCTTCAAAAAACTGTTTATCACTTCTTCATAAAAACTGCTTATCGCTTCTTCGTCTTCATTTCAATGATATGTCTCACCTTCAAATACTCAAGTATTGTAACCAGATTCTTCGCGATTCCGCTCTAGATTACTCACGACAGAATTCCACCCAAATAATAATCTCTTCTTGGAAATAATTATCGACGATACGCTTGCGAGTCGACTCAGCGTCGCAGCTAGGGGGCTTATATCAATCTTGTAACAATATAATATGAATATCAAAATACTTAATAACAATGATACCAGCAATCGAATATTATTATGCCGATACAGAATTTGAAGAAGCTGAACATAAGTAACTGTCTGTTTGCTCTTTAACCCATATTGACAGACTGTACTAAATGAAAAATGATACATTGAATGAATTACATACGACTTCTTCAATAGTTGACCATTTTAACAACAAATAATAAAAATCAGAAGAGCTTTTTATCAACGCGTTTTTTAAAGATATTTTATCATCATTCAAACAGTAGAAACCTCCTTAATTTGCCAATTTACAATACAGTTTAATGAACAACTCTTACTTTTTCAAAAATAGCGGTTAATGGTAAACTGTTTCACTAATAAGATTGAGTTGAATATTTTATAATATATTCAAAGCACCATCATCCGTCTCATATGTCATTTAATCATACAAATTTTCCCACTTCACCCTCGAATTACTTTGAGAATAAAATTATTTCAAATTTTAATTTCGCTACTTATTTTACTCAGAAATATCTATGTCCAGGTTGATGACATATTCGTAAAAAATAAGTAGGAATTTTAACAAGAAACAAACTCCCAATTCTGATTCAGAATATCCTATCAAAAATCCACATGGTTTTATATTGGAGGTCTTTATTACATTATCGCAAGTTGAAGCATTCTGAATTTTCTTCAAATTATTAAATTTTTTCCGAATTATATTTCATATAAAAATATTACTGCAACCTGCAAAATACAGCATCACAGGGTATTTGATGACCTCAACTATCGATTCAAATTGAGAGAATTATATTATTTAAATGAAATATCAATCACTCACTAAAACGACAGGAATTCGTTTCCGATAACCAGTCCTGAATTAGTACAATTGAAAGTTATCACGTTCGTTAATTAGAGCATCATGATTGGTTGGTTCAAAACCATCGCAATGCGGCGTTTCATCATTTTCACAATGTTTTGTGTTTTGATCAATTTTTTTGAAATTAGTTGGACGTATTAATGAAATATAGTCTTAATGTCCTTAAGTTGAACTTCAATTAATAAACACCACGTCAAGTTTGAGAGTTGCCAGTGATCAATGATTTGGATAGAAAAAAAAAAATATCAAGAAATGTCCGAAACCGATTCGCGGCAATATCTAGGGAACTAACATAGCATAAGAGCAAATTTTGATAAACTTTTCCTTGGGGATACGAAGTGTTATTGTTAAGAAGACTCAAAAAATTCCCAATAGAAACCATTCGCCTGAATCTGCTAGAATCGTTGTCGAGGATCGTCTTTACCTGTCTTTACCTGTGTAAAGTTCTGAGTTAGGTAGGCCTAAGTAGTTATAAAGTTAAATCGACATTTTATTTTCCCGCACTAGTGACTCTTTTAAAACTGAAATAAAAATACGTGCGGAAAAGTAGGTTAACACGCACGGTCGTAGAAAAAAGTGTTTTTGTCATAACATCAATATTTAAAAAAAAAATGTCTGCGATTGTACTTCAAACGATTAGTTTTATTATTTTAAGCTATTGGAAGTATTTGAATGCGTTTAATTTTATTTTATTTGTTGTTCCTATAGATCTGTATAGGATAGATTTTTGATTTAATGAGCCATGCATGTTATACTTTGATAATGCCATATTGTAATTGACAATAAGAATTTTATATATTCACTAATATTTGCTTTTCAATGTTCCTTGATTTTTGTATGTATTTTATCCTAAGGCATTTCTGTGTTACTGCGATAAAACGTTATTGTATTAACTGCTAGATAAATAAATGAATGAATGACATAGAAACTAACATTAGAATATTGCCTCTTCCTGTTTCCATATTTTTCCTGGTATTTTCGAAACGTTCTTCATTCGGTAGGTAATAATTATACAACGCGACACTGCTGATCCATCGGATAACGAACACACAAAACAATTCATCGAATCGATAGATGGAAATTATTTAATCGTGAAAAACTCGTTTGCCAAATCTGCTAATGTTCACGTGAGTGATGTTTCGGAATTGTACCAATTCAGTAGAGGATAAACTGCTATAGAATGATTGATTGCATCTGTATGTAAAACCGAATTTTTCCAATTAGTAATTGAAATGTCGGTTTTCTCTCTGGAATGGAATGAATTTAAATTTCGATTGAGATTTCTCGAGTTATATATATGTTCCTTCTTGTTATTCACAATTTCCCTCGAGAGCATATCCCTGTTTCATGTATATATATATACCGGGTGTCAACGAATCTATTAGACAAGTCATAACTTCTAGACCATTAGGTGTATCGAAATGAGATTTGGTATAGGTAAATGGTATGTGAAGAGGAGAGTTTTCACCTATTTTTCACTTTCCGGTCACTTCCGGTTTCACCGGAAATGGCTCCGGTTTTGAATTTTTAAATGAAACACCCTGTATATTGTAACATTTTTGGATTTCTGAGACAATTCTAGATCAGAATGTGACATTTTCGAAAGTTTTTATGTCTAACTAATTTTTTTGGAGTCACTTTTGTAATTATATCTAGGTGGCCATGATCGGAAGTAAACTAATCTAAGGACCTCAGATGATATCAGAATATTACAATCGCGAAGTTTTAGTGACTAGTAAGATAGATATGAATAAGACAAGTTGGCAAAATTATATTTTCGTGTCTAACTATTATTTTTCAAATGGCGACCATTTTTTGACAAGCACTTTCCGAAAAAAGGATATTTTGACGAATCTAACGATACTAATTTATTTTTATTTTTATTTATTTTGCCAACTTGTCTTATTCATATCTATCTTATTAGTCACTAAAACTTCGCGATTGTAATATTCTGATATCATCTGAGGTCCTTAGATTAGTTTACTTCCGATCATGGCCACCTAGATATAATTACAAAAGTGACTCCAAAAAAATTAGTTAGACATAAAAACTTTCGAAAATGTCACATTCTGATCTAGAATTGTCTCAGAAATCCAAAAATGTTACAATATACAGGGTGTTTCATTTAAAAATTCAAAACCGGAGCCATTTCCGGTGAAACCGGAAGTGACCGGAAAGTGAAAAATAGGTGAAAACTCTCCTCTTCACATACCATTTACCTATACCAAATCTCATTTCGATACACCTAATGGTCTAGAAGTTATGACTTGTCTAATAGATTCGTTGACACCCGGTATATATATATACATGAAACAGGGATATGCTCTCGAGGGAAATTGTGAATAACAAGAAGGAACATATATATAACTCGAGAAATCTCAATCGAAATTTAAATTCATTCCATTCCAGAGAGAAAACCGACATTTCAATTACTAATTGGAAAAATTCGGTTTTACATACAGATGCAATCAATCATTCTATAGCAGTTTATCCTCTACTGAATTGGTACAATTCCGAAACATCACTCACGTGAACATTAGCAGATTTGGCAAACGAGTTTTTCACGATTAAATAATTTCCATCTATCGATTCGATGAATTGTTTTGTGTGTTCGTTATCCGATGGATCAGCAGTGTCGCGTTGTATAATTATTACCTACCGAATGAAGAACGTTTCGAAAATACCAGGAAAAATATGGAAACAGGAAGAGGCAATATTCTAATGTTAGTTTCTATGTCATTCATTCATTTATTTATCTAGCAGTTAATACAATAACGTTTTATCGCAGTAACACAGAAATGCCTTAGGATAAAATACATACAAAAATTAAGGAACATTGAAAAGCAAATATTAGTGAATATATAAAATTCTTATTGTCAATTACAATATGGCATTATCAAAGTATAACATGCATGGCTCATTAAATCAAAAATCTATCCTATACAGATCTAAAGGAACAACAAATAAAAAAAAATTAAACGCATTCAAATTCTTCCAATAGCTTAAAATAATAAAACTAATCGTTTGAAGTACAATCGCAGACATTTTTTTTTAAATATTGATGTTATGACAAAAACACTTTTTTCTACGACCTTGCGTGTTAACCTACTTTTCCGCACGTATTTTTATTTCAGTTTTGAAAGAGTCACTAGTGCGGGAAAATAAAATGTCGATTTAACTTTATAACTACTTAGGCCTACCTAACTCAGAACTTTACACAGGTCACAGTTAAAGACGATCCTTGACAACGATTCTAGCAGATTCAGGCGAATGGTTTCTATTGGGAATTTTATGAGTCTTCTTAACAATAACACTTCGTATCCCCGAGGAAAAGTTTATCAAAATTTGCTCTTATGCTATGTTAGTTCCCTAGATATTGCCGCTAATCGAGTTCGGACATTTCTTGATATTTTTTTTTTCTATCCAAATCATTGATCACTGGCAACTCTCAAACTTGACGTGGTGTTTATTAATTGAAGTTCAACTTAAGGACATTAAGACTATATTTCATTAATACGTTCAACTAATTTTCAAAAAAATTGATCAAAACACAAAACATTGTGAAAATGATGAAACGCCGCATTGCGATGGTTTTGAACCAACCAATCATGATGCTCTAATTAACGAACGTGATAACTTTCAATTGTACTAATTCAGGACTGGTTATCGGAAACGAATTCCTGTCGTTTTAGTGAGTGATTGATATTTCATTTAAATAATGTATTTCTCTCAATTTCAATCGATAGTTGAGGTCATCAAATACCCTGTGATGCTGTATTTTGCAGGTTGCAGTAATATTTTTATATGAAATATAATTCGGAAAAAATTTAATAATTTGAAGAAAATTCAGAATGCTTCAACTTGCGATAATGTAATAAAGACCTCCAATATAAAAACATGTGGATTTTTGATAGAATATTCTGAACCAGAATTGGGAGTTTGTTTCTTGTTAAAATTCCTACTTATTTTTTACGAATATGTCATCAGCCTGGACATAGATATTTCTGAGTAAAATAAGTAGCGAAATTAAAATTTGAAATAATTTTATTCTCAAAGTAATTTGAGGGTGAAGTGGGAAAAATTGTATGATTAAATGACATATGAGACGGATGATGGTGCTTTGAATATATTATGAAATATTCAACTAAATCTTATTAGTAAAACAGTTTACCATTAACCGCTATTTTTGAAGAAGTAAGAGTTTTGTTAATTAAACTGTATTGTAAATTGGCAAATTAAGAAGGTTTCTACTGTTTGAATGATGATAAAATATCTTTAAAAAACGCGTTGATAAAAAGCTCTTCTGATTTTTATTATTTGTTGTTAAAATATAACTATTGAAGAAGTCGTATGTAATTCATTCAATCTATCATTTTTCATTCAGTACAGTCTGTCAATATGGGTTAAAGAGCAAACAGACAGTTACCTATGTTCTGACTTTCAGCTTCTTCAAATTCTGTATCGGCATAATAATATTCGATTGCTGGTATCATTGTTATTAAGTATTTTCATATTCATATCATATTGTTACAAGATTGATATAAGCCCCCTAGCTGCGACGCTGAGTCGACTCGCAAGCGTATCGTCGATAATTATTTCCAAGAAGAGATTATTATTTGGGTGGAATTCTGTCGTGAGTAATCTAGAGCGGAATCGCGAAGAATCTGGTTACAATACTTGAGTATTTGAAGGTGAGACATATCATTGGAATGAAGACGAAGAAGTGATAAGCAGTTTTTATGAAGAAGTGATAAACAGTTTTTTGAAGAAGTATATATGTGTTTGGAATATTTAGCTAGTTGTATTGATTTAAGTGTTTTATTAGTCAGTGAAGTAGTTGTATGTTTTTAGTGAAGTTAGAAATAAACAATTTAGTATTGTGCTCGGCTTATTATTCAGCAAATCGTCAGTGGTGTCCGAAGCGGGATATAGTAAAAAACAGAAACTATTTATAAACTGTAGGAATGTAGGCTTTCACGGCTGGCGTCAATGTTTTGGTTGGTTTCCGGGTTTTGCCGTTTCAAAAACAAGTTTCAGTTGATACATGTAGAATAGTAATTCGACCACACCACTGAAGATGACTGCCGCAGTTGCAGTCGAAACGTTTGGAGACTTAAACCAAAGAAGACCACGGCAAAACCCGGAAACCAACCAAAATATTTATAAACTATTTATGATGAATATGAGGAGTACATCGTACGATACGATGGAGGACATAGTAAAATTTATCAAAAACTAATTTGCGGATTTGAAAAGAAGAGAAAGAGCGACGTAAGAAGAAAAAACAAGAACAAGAAAATGAAAAACAAAAAGAAGAACCACGTCGGTTGGAGGAGAAACAAGAACTAGAGGAAGTTCTCCAGAAAAGTCTCGAAAAACAGAGAAATGAACAAGAAGATGAAATGAAAAATCAGAAGATACTTTCGGGATAATTCTCGAACAACAATAGAATGAATTGAAACGAATAGAAAAACAAAGGAAAACAGACTTCTAGATGGTTCTGCAACATCAAGACAAGTTCTTCCTACATGTATTACAGAAAATCGAAGTACAAATGAAGGAAATGAAAGAAGAACTAAAGGAAGATGACAAGAAAATCGACGATGAGGTTAATAAGAAATTCGATACGGTGCGAGAGGAGACGAAAGGACTAGAAAATCAGATAGCACTCTTCAAGAACCAAAGTCGTCGAGACAAGGTTGCCACATCAGGAATTTCCATAAAACCACCGACTTTTGATGGACAATCTTCTTGGTCCATGTATCGCCGACAATTTGAAGTTGCAGCAGTGGCTAATAGATGGGGAGGAGAAGAAAAAGTTACGGCACTTATAATAGTAACTTTGAGTGGGCCAGCTATGGGTATGTTGCAGACGATACCCATCGAATAGCAAAATAAATATAAAGACCTGATTACTGCATAAGAGTTGCGGTATGGCAATAAACATCGAGAACAGCTGTATCGGGCTCAAATGAAAACGCGCACTCAGATATCAGGTGAGAGACTGAAGGAATTTGAATCGGATGTGAGACGCCTAATTCAGCTGGCTCACCCAGAAGCACCGGGAGATTTCAAAGAACAGTTAGCGGTGCAGTTATTTGTAGATGGACTGAGAGACACTAAAATCCAAAGGACTCTGCGACTAACACACTTCAAGAGGAGTAGCGATGCCTTGGTACGTTCTCTAGAAGTGGAGGCGGCCTTCAACACTTCGAGGCCGAAATTACGAGCAGTAGCAATAGGCGAACCCGAACAAAAATCAGGCGCAGTTACTAGTTTATTCGAGAAAGTTCTGGGTAAGATCAAATCTTTGAAATGCGGAATGAGCACTCAGAAGAACAGGGCGTGCTATGGATGTGTACTTATATTTGAGGAGAAGCTGAGATTACACTGATTCTTGGGCGACTCACCATCAAAAATACAGTGTACGTCGCGGATAAAGAAGATGAATTTATACTTGATATGGATTTGATCGGTGACTACGGGTTTTCGTTTGACAATTTGACAATGAAGAGAAAATCATGAAGTTTGGAGAAGAAGAATTTGTCCTCACAACTCCAACAGAGGGGACGATGTCTGTGAAACTGCGATTAGTGAAAACCGTGAAAATTCCTAGATTTTCGGAGAAAGTAGTTTATGCTACATCAGATGGGGACCTTGGGTGCTGCGTTGGAATAGTACAGCTATGTGTTGAATCACATAGTGATTTGGTTCTTGCACGAGCCCTAGTAAAGACAAAACAAGCTATTCCTGTGAGAGTTGCCAACGTGTATCCCGAAGAAATAACAACTAAAGAAGGCAATATTATTGAAACCTGTGAACCTATTCCATGGATCAGGTGACCACCAGGAAAGAAAGGAAGCCTCAAAGAGTGTTATGGCAGTTCTTGAAAAATCATTTGGACACTTGTCGACAGAAGAATTGAGAGCTGCTAAAAATTTCATCAGAAGTGAAAGCGACATCTTTGATTCAACAGCAACATGAAGAACTAACCTGGTCAAACACAGAATCGATACTAGCCAAGCCCATCCTATTCGGCAACCACCAAGAAGAGTTCCATTTACCGAACAATAAGAGGAGGAAGAGCTTGTTGACAAGATGATGAAAGATGGTGTGATTGAAGAATCATCGCGCCCTTGGTCTACACCTCTTGTGTTAGTTTCTGAGAAGGATGGATCCACGAGATTCTGTGTGGATTATAGGAAATTGAATGAAGTCACGAAGAAGGATAGCTACCCTTTAACAAGAATTGACGACACATTAACAACTTTAGCAGGTTCACGTTAGTTCTCAACCCTAGATCTGAAGAGCGGGTATTGGCAATGGGCATACATGAAGACGATAAGAGAAAGACAGCATTTTCAACTGGAAGCGGACTTTATCAGTTTACTGTTATGCCTTTTGGATTGTGCAATGCTCCAGCAACATTCGAAAGACTTATGGAGATGGTCCTGCGTGGGCTCACTTGGAAGACTCGCCTAGTATACTTCGACGACGTGTTAGTCATGGGAAAGACATTTGAAGAACATCTGCAAAACTTACGAGAAGTACTCCAACGATTCAAGGATGCCAACCTAAAACTGAATCCCCAGAAATGCTCGTTGTTCCAGAAAAAAGTCGATTTTCTGGGCCACACAGTTTCATCAGACGGCATCCGAACAGACGATCCGAAACTGGCCGAGACCTAAAGACAAACATGAAGTAAGCAGCTTTCCAGGTCTCTGCACCTACTACCGTCGGTTTGTAGAAGGATTTGCTGATATTGAAGCACCCCTACATAAGTTGACAGAAGACCGAGTCAAATTCGTCTGGTCCAACGAAAGTGAACGGGCATTTGAAAAGTTGAAAGTTGCTTTATGTTCAAGTCCGATTTTAAGTTTTCCACGTCACAGAGGCCTGTTGGTTTTGGACACAGATGCCAGTAATAATGGGATTGGAGCTGTATTATAACAAGAGCAAGATGGCCAGGAAAAAGTAATTAGAACAGCTTTGGAGTGGCTACTCGAGATGAAGACCCCTGAAGGACAAGTAGTAAGGTGGATTTAGAAGTTGAACCAGTATCACGTCAAGATAAAATATCGACCAGGATGATTACACAACAAAGCATATGCCTTATCCAGAAGATCTTGTTCGGATACCTGTAAGCATTGTGATCGAATTGAACGTCGCGAAGGAATCAACCAATTGAGATTAATGGTTGACGATAATTGGACCACAGCGAAAATGAGGCAGGACCAAGAAAGTGATCCAAACGTTGCAGATTTTCTACGATGGAAGGAAAGAGGAGCGGAAAGAGAATGGTCTATTGAAGAGAGCTTGGGAATCGGCCGACGGCAGAAAAGTAATTTCTCAATTGGTTGTGCCTAGGTCGAGAATAATTGATGACTTAGAGGAGATTCATGGCAGCCAATCAGGTGGATATTTTGGAGTGAATAAGACCTTGGATAAAATACTGCAGAGATTTTACTGGGTCCATTGTCGTGAAGATGTAGAGAGATGGTACCAAAGATGTCCGAAGTGTGAAGCAAGCAAAGGTCCCAAGACAAGATCGAGAGGAGACATGAAACAATACAATGTAGGTGCTCCTTTCGAACGAATCGCTATTGATGTAGCCGTTTCCAATGACGAATGATGGCAACAAATACATCCTTGTTGCCATGGATTACTTTAGCAAATGGGTTGAAGCTTATGCCTTGCCTAATCAAGAAGCACCCACAGTAGCAAGAGCTCTGGTGGAAAACATGTTTTCAAGGTTTAGAGTGGCAATAGAACTACATTCCGATCATGGAAGGAATTTTGAATCGAACATTTTTAAGGGTGTGAATAAACGACGTAGTCTATAGGATTCAACGCAGCCCGAGAGCGAAAATGAAGGTCATTCACCCAGAGAGACTCAAACGTTATAATGGAGACAACGACACATTGTTTGATCGGGACGATCAAAATTGAGAGGGGAATAATGTTACGAGATTGATAAAAGCCCCATAGCTGCGCCACTGAGTCGACTTGCAAGTGTATCTTCGACAATTATTTCCAAGAAGAGATTATTATTTGGATTCCAATGCACCGCTCACCACAATAATTACATTTTTTCCTATTTAATCGTCTTTGTATCTATTACGGTTTAGAATATAGCAATGTTAGCACATGATAAAAGAAACGGCCTGTATACTGAATGTGCCAAAATCAGGTAAATGGTTTCAAATGAATATATTGGTAGGTTTCCATAACACAAATGTGGTACTATAATGTGTTCCGTTACTTTTTATTTTTGTGGGTATTTCTTCGGTAGCCCTATTTTTCCCTGATGAAATATATGTTAGTCTAAAACATAATAAATTAAAATTATGTCTCTCACAGAGAGAAAAAGCAACAGTCGATAAAAATCATACTCATCAATGAATAAACAATAAAAAAATGGTAAAAGTTTACTTAACGAAGAGGAAACTAATATTAATAATAATATCAACAATCTCCCTCAAATTTATCTCTGAAGGCAATGTGTGAGTGAATGTAAATGGTCGCTTTTCTAAGGGCTTTACCTACCCATCAAATTATCAATCATATTTGCATCGGTCTGATCTGACTTGCTTTCGAACCTTGCCAGAATATTTTCAAGTTGTGACCACCTAACTACTCAATTTCAAATTAAAAGTAAGAATCCATTTCAACTCATTGTATCCCAACCTATTTTGACCAAGGTAAACTTGGACCTGCATCTCATTCAATATTATAATTTGCGAAGTAATTCTCAGGTAATTCTCATAATCAGATAATGAAACATCTGATTGTTATCTAGTAGATCGAATTAAAGTTTACTATCAGTATGAAGAACTTTCCAATTATCAATATTCAGTTTTTTCGGCATATTCCCTAACTAATTGATCCTAACTGTGTATGTTATCTGACTTTAAACTCTTCTACTAATTTATGATGAACATCTAAACATTTCTGACTTCTGTCATCGAAGTTAGTTCTCAATAATGTTAAAGGTTTCGAAAAATATTTTAGTAAATTCGGAAACATTGAAATAACTATAGTTTTTATCAACTTTGGACGTTTATTGATCCATCTGGTAGAGTAAATGTTTCATATCATGAAAATTAATCGCATATGCAACAGACCTTTGGGAGGGGCTTCAATTTTTATGAGGTATCCATTTCTTTCGCAATTCGTCTTCTTTCGGGAAATAAAATACGGAGATGAAATTTTAATGAGAATCGTAAGTCGACTTACACCCTGTCACACTACAACGAGTAAGCATATTGGCATTAATGAAGTAGAAATTTCGTCCAAAAGCAAAAATTGATATAAGTGGATAACTTCACAATCACATTTGAGTTTTTACCACTATTTTTGATGGGTTTTGAACACACTTTCACTAATTAATCGAACACTAGATATTTACCAATATTTCGTAAATCATTTCACATGAATCGTACGTTCATTCATCAATTAGAACTCAAATAATTCACCCTAGAATGACTTCTTTAATAGTTACCATTCCATAATACAATGACTAATGTCGTCGCATGGTAGGGCGCTTTGATCGTGTTGTAAAATTTCTTCACCATGTCTTGGAGAATTAAGGCGGCTGTGATTTGAGCAATAGCTCACTGTCCTGAACAGGTCTGCACTGATGATCGTTGGAACCATGAAACTAGTATGTTGATAGTCAGGTGTTTTGATTAACATTTTCTGTTTGAATTGGATTCAATAACATTTTCTGTTGTATGGTATGGTCTTGTGAAAAACTAAGCCTGCAGTTGTATGGAAATGTTGAGTAACCTTCTGTTCGACGTTTGTCGGCAAAACCCCCTTTATAGTATATTTATGATAAATTTTTATTTTATGTTTGCTCTTGATGATGGAATAATTCCAATAATTTCCAATTATTGATTCCCAGTATTCATTTTTCGGTACGCCCCTGCAATCACTGGATCCTGGATCTCTTGAAGTCGTTTTCTAGGTTCAGATAAAATGTATTTCAATATAATCCAATTAACCCAAATAAATATAACCAACACCATAATTCTCTAAGGGAATTAAAGAGGTAAATAATTAATAAGAAGTGGCCTTTTCCTGCAAACTCAATTATAGAAAAGGTACTACTTTGTGTCTTAACAGACCCTGGAGTCGTTTTAAATTGAATCTTTAATTTCAGTTGACTTTCACTTAGATTTGTTTTTTATGTTTAATTGAATTTTCAGCTCGAGGACACCGCCCGTTCTACTATGGTTTATACAGCACTTTCTTGCTAGTTAATAATGATCGTTTATTTTTGTTATTAAAAGTTAGAAGTACTTATATCATACTGTTACATTGTATGTTAATTTGTTACCCTGTAGTAGTTAGTAATAGTTGATGTTTTGATATACAGTAAAATTCAATTAGTACGCAACAAACAGAAACAATTTTTATTTGTGATTTAAAAGAAATATATAAAAAATTGTCAACAAAATCTCAGAAGTAAAATTTTTCTGGAAATAAGTTACACTTGAATGAAATTTTTCGAGGATATATTTGTTGGATTCAATTAATTCATGTGAAAATATGAATTATTTGAATTTTTTGTGAAAATGTACAATAATAATTGATTTTTTCTATTAATTTCAAATTCTCTAATCAGGAACTGATTCGAAAGCACTGTTTATTTTTTTAAGAAAACCTCAGCGACATTCAAGTGTAAATTTTATGCAATAACCTATGTTTTTTTTGTTGCAAGTTACTTGGATTACATTGACTTGGAATCAATTATTTTATGTAAAAGCATTATGAATTTGAATTTTTTGTGAAATTCTGCAATAACTGATTTTTTCAATGTTTGAATTAATGATTGGCAAAACACTTGAAAACAGTCAGTTGCTCCTTTACATTTCATAGAATTCATTCAAAAATACGATAGTATTTTGTTTCAAGGTTTTTTTTTCAAAATTGTTGTTATATAATTGTTTTTTCCGTTAACCAGCTGTCGTTCCCCTACGAACGACATCACTCAGAAGTCGAAACTTGTGCGAGCCAAAGATTAACGGGGTCTTACCTCTTAACCCCTTACCGCATAGCGGGTCATAAATGACACAATAAATATTTTATTCAATAATTTTCAATTTAGGTTTCAATTAAAATCTTTTTTTGCATGGATGGTCATATATGGCTTCAATCCAACGACTAGTAATGATACAATGACATCTGACGGCTAATTGTGAAAATTTCAGCTCATTTGTGTCATGGCCGCCCGGTCGAACAGCTGTTAAGATATCAGTGATTTTACATCGTAGATTTTGTCGACTTATTCTGTGGATTTGGCTTCAAAACAATACACAACATAGTGAAGTGATACGACAGAACGTGCTCATTATGGTAAAAACATTGTTTTTTATTGTTTTTGTCTTACTTTGTTCAAAAATGTATGTGTACCAGATATGGAACAATATACAGTGTCCCTTGAAACTCGTTTTTGACATATTTGGCACAATATGCATTCTAGACATCTCTCTAATTACGATTTTTTTCCAGACTTGAAAATGGATACGAAAACATTTTGTGGTAGAACATCCCAGATGACAGTGAGGATGAAAATCTATCAGATGACGAAACTGAGCATTTGATTTTCACCCCAGATTCTCACTTCGATGATCTACCAGACATAACAATTCCAAAAGCAGATTATGACGATAATTCAAACAGCGAAGATGATGTACTCTTCGAAGAAATGCGGAAAAAATTTAAGAAAAATGAGAAAAAAGATGTACCTACTTGTAAGGCTGAAAACCTAGGTACACCTGAAGAAGACCTAAAATTTAGTGACTCTGCACAGTTGCCACCTGAGTTGAAGGAATTAGGTACATTTTTTACTATAAACAATTTTTTCAAATGTGGTCTTTATTGCGTACTGTGTCAATTGTGGTTCCTACAGCTACATAAGGATAAGCCAATGCTTGGGGTCTTCTTCAAGAACATAGAAGACCTTGGCTTATCTGGAAACCTGACCTTCACTTTTCTCAGGTCAAGTGGGCTGAAGTCGGAAACCGAGGAATTCATAATGGCCTGCCAAGATGGTGTCTTCAACACCCTCGTCTACCGTAGTCGCGTGATGGGTATAGATTTCCCTGACACTAGATGCAGAGCGTGATGTGGGGCAGCTGAGACCATAATGAATTTGCTGTCAGCTTGTCCAGCTTATGGTGTCTCAGCCTATATCCACAGGCATAACGCGGCCCTACGAGTGTTGTACTACCATCTACGACACTCGTACGGTGTAGACGAGATACCGGAGTTGCCTCATGCTCCGGGGGATATTGGAGAATGAGAAGTGCCGCATCTATTGGAACTACTCATTCCCCACCCTCAGGCAAATACAAGCCAATAAGTCTGGTGAAGTCCTCCTCGACGAGCAAAGTAGGCCGATTTTCGTCATTCAGTTTTCAGCTCCTGTCGAAACGAACATCGTCCGAAAAGAGGAGGAAAAACGGACTGAATATCGAGATCTACTCTTTGAACTCCGTAGGCTTCACCCAAACCATTCTATCAAAATGGTGGTTCTGATATTAGGGGTCCTTGCTGGAATGATGGACACACTGCTCTCAAACTTGAGAATCATACCGGCTTGCCACGATGCGGCAGAAAACTTATCCGGAAGAATGCAGAAGGCCGTAATTCTTGGTTCACTCCGCCTTCTTAGGGCACATGATGCTCGGTCCCAGTAATCACTCACCCCACGGACGTGGGGAGTGTTTACTGGGGTTACTGACACACCAGCGCGCTCTCCGGAAGTGTCGAGGTTCCGGAGACAGGGCATGTCTTGGTAATTCCTGACAGATAAAAAAATAATAATAATTCGTCATTATTCACCATAAAATAATTACAAAAAAGAATAGGTGAAAAGGCGGAGTGGAGTGTCAGCATGAGCTGTTTTTAAACACCACAACAATTGTTTAAAATGATGTCCATTAACGTCAATGCACTTCTGAACTCGCATAGCTGTTCTTGAAGAACGTCCGCTAATTGCTAGGACGTTATACTATTAATGGTCGCGTCTTACTCGCAACTCCAGTTCTTTGCGGGTTATAACAGCGTATGCATAGACAATGTTTTTTAAATAGCCACAAACGAAGAAATCAAGAGGTGTCAAATTAGGTGACCATGGAGGCCATCGTACAGGATCATTCGTCGAAACTAAGTTTTCATCGAATGCGTGTTGAAGGTAATCAATTATTATTCCTGAATTATGGGTAGGAGCTCCAGCTTGTTGGAAATACATTCCATGTCGTAAATAAGCAAGTAATTCAGTTAACCTGTCCTCAAATTCACTTTGTAGGAATCCTAAGTATCTAGCTCCAGGCAAGGGTCCTTCAAATATTATTGGACCAATGATTTTACGACGAGTATTCTAACCCCAACATTGAAACAAAACCGCACTAGAAAGTTTCCCCTTCCGCAATAAATAATGATGTTTATGTAACCTTGTATTGTGTCACTTGAATAATCCTATATTTGTAAACCTAGACTCGTCCGAAAATAACATTCTTTTCAAAAATAGTTTAGCTGAACATTATTATGCAAGATCCAATTCTACGTCATAATCGTTTTCGTACAGGTGCTGGTGCAATTGATATATGAAATATTTATAATAATGTTTGTGCAAGATTCGGCTTACCGTTTGGTGACTATTTTCTAATTCAAACCCAATTTGCCTTGAAGTTATCAACTTCTATTCGAGCTAAAACAATAATTTCCGATCCTTCTTAGTAATTTACTAACAAAAAATTAGAACAAAATAATAGTATTTTCTTATTTCCTTCTAGCTGTAATTTTAATGGTATTCATCGCACATTTTATTACTTGGTATGAATAAATTACTTATGAATACTACTAATAAATGGTACCATGGTCCAACAAGGTTTCATTTGAAGAAATTGAGTTTTAGCCCATAATCGATTACGATGAACTTTCACTTCCGACTAAACCAAGTACAACAAATATCATTGGTAGGTCCAAAAGTGCCGCTTATTATGTAGGTATATGGGATATCCCAAATTTCAATCAATTACCTACAAAACTAACGAAGATACGGAGAGTGTACCATGATCCTATTACACCCGGTATATGGACATAGACTTGCCTATTTTCTCAGTTAATTTGAGAGATATTCGAGAAGTTCGTATTTAAGTTAAACAGTATTATACTTTGTATCATCGTTTAATATATTTTTTGATGTCGTTTTATTAGTGGACTAGTGACGTCATCGGCATTTTCCTATCGCTGAAAAGCTTGTTTTATCTTCATTTCATTGGTATCAATATTATTTTAACTCAGTTGGTGGATGTAGCCACACGGATATTATAGCGATATGGCAATTTGAATCAGACAGTGGCGTACGTAAATTTCAATATTTTTTGCAAGGTAGGTACATTAACATGGATAATTGGAGAAATATATGATATTAAGAGAAAACACTCTTTTCAAAACTAAATTAGAGCATTAATGCTCGAAATACAGCCTATTTGTCGCTTGATAATAAGCTAATCTGTGAATAATGCGCTTATAATATACAATTATTGAATTCTTTTTTTATAAAACACGCATTTCCGTTTTGTTCGAATAGTTGCAAACCTATCAAAAGATGTTATTTGGTAAATTTGGTATTTTCTATTTTACCCTAATTTTGATTCAGCAGGCGAGGTTGCAAATAAATAAAATTCATCTTTCACATTCGCCGAAAAACATGGTCTATTCTTAAATACTAATTTAACACCTGCTGGTTTTTGGTGGGGGTCTGATATTTCATACTTTAAAGTAAATTGTTTATTTGAATGAAAATATACCGGATGATTTTTTGATTCAAGTTCTTGCTTAGCTATTTGTGCTAAACGTCTAGGTAGACGAACAAAACGGAAATGCGTGTTTTATAAAAAAAGAATTCAATAATTGTATAGTATAAGCGCATTATTCACAGATTAGCTTATTATCAAGCGACAAATAGGCTGTATTTCGAGCATTAATGCTCTAATTTAGTTTTGAAAAGAGTGTTTTCTCTTAATATCATATATTTCTCCAATTACCCATGTTAATGTACCTACCTTGCAAAAAATATTGAAATTTACGTACGCCACTGTCTGATTCAAATTGCCATATCGCTATAATATCCGTGTGGCTACATCCACCAACTAAGTTAAAATAATATTGGTACCAATGAAATGAAGATAAAACAAGCTTTTCAGCGATAGGAAAATGCCGATGACGTCACTAGTCCACTAATAAAACGACATCAAAAAATATATTAAACGATGATACAAAGTATAATACTGTTTAACTTAAATACGAACTTATTCTCGAATATCTCTCAAATTAACTGAGAAAATAGGCAAGTCTATGTCCATATACCGGGTGTAATAGGATCATGGTACACTCTCCGTATCTTCGTTAGTTTTGTAGGTAATTGATTGAAATTTGGGATATCCCATATACCTACATAATAAGCGGCACTTTTGGACCTACCAATGATATTTGTTGTACTTGGTTTAGTCGGAAGTGCAACCAACTTTCGATTTTTAAATGAATCACCATGCATATTATTATATTTCTGAAATCTCCATAATTTTCTGAATCTAATGATACCACATGAGGGACATTTCAAACGTCAAAATTTTTGGTAATAAAATTCTTAGTTTTCCATTTAAGTGTGCCATGAAGGTTTCGATTTATTCCAATTTATCCGATCGACGCTCCAAATTTCACAAACCTACTTCATACAATAACTGAGATATTCCGTAGGCAATACTTCCGTAGCCACCCGGTATATCTTTTTTTTGGGCATTTTTTATCTTACCTAATTCATTTTTAGATAGGTGAGAATTAGGTTCTCTAGTAATCCAAAACGTCTAACATCTTCCACTACATGGCAGAGACAAAGAATATAACTGCTAATTGCAGGTCTAGTTTTGCAGAAAAATATGAACTCAAGGTTGGAAGAACTGCACAAATGAGCAATGGAAAGTGATGGGCAAATTGTCTTTCAGAATGACTGGTCCTAGATAGTATAAAAAGGTTCTGTTTTCTACAACGAATGTTTGAAAATGTGTTAGCTGCAAAGATGACTACGCAAAAATGTTTCTATATCGAGTACAACTTTAATGTAGATTATGTGGTTATCGTCGCCAAAATACTACGTGTGCTGCAACTCACTTTTGTCAAGGAATTTCATTTATACAGTGCGGCTTTCAATAGTCGCCCCTCCTGTTAACTTTTGAATGGTTTGACGTACAAAGATAAAAAAACCTTATTCACCGATACTACTCTTTGAAATAAAATACATTGTGATTGCTCGATAGATGGCGTGGAGGGGCACATCAACTAAAAATTTCAAATGGCATGGAGGGTCATGTGTCACATCGTTGAAAAGATAATTCTATTTTTTTTTCAAACATCTCAATTTTTTGGAATTTGAAATATTCAAATATTGTGAAAAAATGTAGAAAAAAATTCCAAAAAATGTAGATGGTTGAAAAGAGAATTGAATTATCTTCTCAGCGATGTCACACATGACCCCCCATGCCAGTTAAATTTTTTTAGTTGATGTGCCCTCCCTCACCTTTTATCGAGTAATCACAATGTATTTTATTTCAAAAAGTAGTATCTATCGGTGATACCCTCTAAACGTTTTTTTTATGTTTGTACGTCAGCCGCTGAAAATTTAACAGGGGGGGGGGCTTTTAAAAGCCGCACTGTATAAATCATCAACCGACATTCTGCACAATTCGCTACATAATATTATTATTATGTATTATTATGTACACATTTATAATTATTGTAATTATTATATAATTAAAATTTCTGAACAATTTCAGCTTTCTGTTGCGATCTGACTGGAAACTAAGTCAATTACTTATTCATAGGAATAAACAGTCGCAGGGGAAAACTCAGCACAAGCTTCTCAAACGGAAATTAGTTTATGTTTCACCTATATTCTGATTTAGTGCCACTAGCTACGTTCGCCACCCTTCGAATTGAATGAGTATTTACGAACATGTTCACAATATATGCAAAGCCATAGGGTAAGGCTGAGATAAAGTCACTTAATCCATCTTAGAATCGCGGTGAGTGCCGTAAATCTGATGAGCACGTGAATTAAAAGTATTCCTTACAAGATCATCCATGAATTTGAATCGATGATAATTTACTACCAGTATGGAATATGAAACTCTCATTTCCTGCTGGTTTCGGTGAGGGTAGAACACTGATTTTCGAAAAAGCACGTTTGAAACGTTAGAGTTCCACAGCGTTCTGTGCTGGGACGCTAATATTTTTACTATTCATTAACGATATGCCTCAGCATATCAATCAAAACTTCTGTCAATTTTTGCAGATAACACTTCCTTAGCAGTTATATCCTGCACACACGACGAACTGATAGATTCAACCAAACAAAATATTGTGTTTCAACAGCTGGTGTACGCAAAATGGTCGATGGCAAATATTTCTATAACGGACTGTATACCTATATTTTACTCCCCACACAAATACAACAGTACTACAATAAAATTTGAATGAAGATAAGTCCCTTCGATGGACAGACCATATTGACATACTGAGTAAGCCAGATTCGCAATAATGCGTTTGATATCCTCTCTGCCAGTGGAGTCATTGCTGACAGTTTATTACTCCCTTATGTCCTATAATGACATTCCCTGGGGAAACTATTATAGTCAAAGAAGTTTCATAACGCAAAAAAGAATAATTCGCATCATGTTCAACTTGCCTCGTAATGAATCTTGTAAGCATCAATTTGTAGCCTTCGGAATATTAACATTTCCCTGTCTATTTGTATTGAAGTGCTTGCTGTATGTTAAAGACAACATTGATAAACTTAAAACAAACTCTCACTACCGTGACTATCCCACTAAAAACAGAAACTTTTTAAGCATCCAATCACATAAAACTGCTGATTTTGAAGTGTGTGGAATTATATTTTATAACAATTTGCCAGTAAGCTTTACGTGAATTGATTCAAAAATAGAGTCAAGTCTTTACTAACAACCAAATGCTATTACAGCATAGTATATTTTATGGTAGATAGGGAACTAGGTTAAAGTTAGAATACCATACCTTGATAAAATGTGTTTTGGGGAATTTTAACTTGGTTTTTGCTCTGAATTGTTTGTTGTTATTGTGACTATTGTACCTATTTATAGATCTGTCCTATACATTCATAGTCTGAACAGATTAATTAGGATTATTATTATTATAAGGCCCAATACAACAGTGCGCCTTGGTAATACAAACTAGTTTCAATCGGTTTAGTATCTCCGATCGTTATCAAATGTCAAACTAACAGCCAGAGTAATGAGGAGAATTTTTATGTGTCCTGAGGTAGTCAACCGGACTACCTGTTAATTAGGTGGCCGTATGTAAGCGTGGCACTTATCGTTTGTATTCTTCTAGAATTGACCTGTTATTGATTAACGTCTTAACATTCTTTATTTATAGGCTGGGTTGAGTGAAAGCGTTGTTTGCTTGGATGTAGAGGGATTCTTGGTAATAGCAAAATAACGGAAATCTCGAATAACAGTGACGTTATTTTTGACGGAAGTGATACAGCATAGGGCTGATTGTTAGTAATCTCGATTTGAGTAATAAAAGACCAATAAGAAATGTTAGAGCTCCTTCTAAATTTAGACACTATCAATTGTATTAGTCAATTGAGAAGGGAGATGTTGTAGATGTAGCCTTAGTTGATGAATCTGCTATTCTACTGTTTCATGATATTAATTGTTCCATGATGTATACTGTTCCATGCATGTCAAAAACTAGTGTTGTTTCCAGTCTTGTAATGTTAGGTTGTTGATATGAAAGCTCAATAAACAAAAACACTAAATAAGTAACAAAAGGTCTCTTCTCTATCATTTCTTTATACTATTGTTTTATTTATTACTCTGAGAAATCTTTCATCAATATTATATTTCACTTTAGTCTTTTTGTTAATTCATTTATACATGAAAAGTTTAGATCTGTTCAAGATTTTCAAATTATGGTTCTGATGTATTAACTACTCTAGAAAATATTTCATCAAACCATGTTGTTTGTTTGCAGACGAGGATTTATACGATCTAATTCAAGTTTTAATCTAAATGCCGAAACTTCAAACTCATTTGTGCCAAAACGAAATGAAAACGAATGAAATATGAATGCAGAAAATAGGGTAATGCATTTTTATCAAGAGTGACTTTTACGAATGACGTCCATTCATTTTCCGTATTTTTTCTCTCTTTGGGTCAATTACCAGACAGCATGAATTTCTTTCCAATTTTTTTCATTGACAAATGCTTTTTATGATTCTCCGCTATGAACATTATGCTCCTAATTAATTTTCTCCAATGATTTTTCGTGATGTTAATTAGGAAGGAAATATAATCCGATTTTGGAAGCTATAAATTATCTGGAGAATAGTTCATATATTCATACCAGCTTCTGAAAAAAAATCCGGACATTCATTTATTTTCCAATACCTCTTTCCAGAATTTCTGTGGATCGCTTTATGAAAATGAGATTTCTTCGTGTGTCATGGTTGAAATTTGCAAAACATTCAGCTTTTCTAGAAATTTTTTCAAGAACGGAAATATCGCCAATTCTACAACTAAGCAAAACTTGTGAATTTTGATTGATTCGATTGAGTAAGTTAACCTACATTGACGACTGGCAATAAATTCGGAACATAAATATGACTAATAGACTAATATTCCTTGAAGAATACTTTGCTCAGAATAAAACGGATTTTACCCACATATGCCCAATGTACTACAAGTAGTAGTAGTACACCTCAAATCTATTCTAAACTTGAAATAAAACGATCCATTATTGGTATCATTCTGTCTGTACATGAATGCCTTCCGTGCATAACGTTCAGTTATTAGTGGGGAGACGAACAATTTATGTTTGACAAAAAATTATTTGTGGGATTCTTGAAATGGCTGAATACTGTGTCACCTTCACAAGGTTAGTAATTTTTTTCTAATTTTGGACTAAGGTAAAATAATTTCTTTGACGTTGTCACTTACTAGGAAGGAATAACTAATATTTTGCATACATTTGAACAATTATTTCATTTCAGTACTTTTTTTCCACGCATGCGCACATAGGTGTCCCATACGTAGGACAATAAGCAGATAATATTCCGTTATGTTTTTTTAAGAAATTTTCTCTGTATGAAGCTTTGGCAATGATAGAAGATGGTGATTTACGAGCAGACATAACTGTTACGCCCCTGGCGGGTAAATAGTTTTTTTCGCAATGGAATGCGAGCCGTTACGATTCCGCCAACACAGGGCTGCGGGAAAACAGTCTTCGTTAGTTAGTCAGTAAGCTGAACTCATATCGTTAGTTGTTGCCAATTTTGTAAGGTTATGTATAGCCGTTCAAAAAAATCAGTTGAAAAATACGTCGTTTCAATTTACAACCAAGTGGATATAAATGCCAGAAATATATGCAACCTCAGCAACTGTACGAAGAAGTATAGTCGCAACAACAATAACCCTGTTTCCACCCAGTAATGCATGTGGTGATAACATCGACATAAATAATTTGCCTGAGTCACAAATGTGAATTTACATATTCCTATAATTATAACTGGGATTCAGATTATGAAATACCATTGTCGCAAATGAAAGAGAATCTGAAGGAATTTTCCACCAGTAAGAAGAAACAAACACCAAAGGATAAAAAAAAAACAAAACATTCATAATTATGACCGAGAAGATATTCAGAACAATGATAATATATTTGAAAAGCCTCTAAAGTGATGTAATCGAATGTACCCCTGTCCAGTTGTTTTTACTTTCCTTCGATGAAACAATTCTTGTAAAAAATTACTGAAGAAACAAATCCAATCTCAGAAAAAAAATTGATCCATATGGGTAGAGATTACCCAGAAGGAGAATATTTTGGGAAGGCGCACAAGATACTATAAGTGCTCTAGTTTCCCAAGCAATATCTGGAAATACATTTGAACACATTATCTCACATATTCAATATGAAACAAATAATACATTAGACCAAACAGACAAGTTTTCCAAAGTCTTTCACGCATTTGAAGGAGAAGTTTCTATATCATGCTTACATCGAAGAAAACCATAGCATTGATGAAGCCATGATTTCCTTTACGAAAAGACATGGCTGTAAACAATCTATCCATGGAAAGCCCATGTGATATGGTTTCAAGTTATGGGTACATAAATTGGTGCGAGCCTTACCAAGATGCTGCAACGAATTTTAGCAGAATATACAGAGTGTCCCAACGAAAACTTTCCACCCGGATTTACTGGGAAATGACAAATTATTTTCGGAAACGCGAAAATAGGTCGATTTTAATTTCTAGGGGGACACATGTTAGTAATGGATTTAGTCGAGCAACTTCATCCCCCTGACGGGGGCGGCTACCCCCTTGCGAATCATCATAGGGAACGTGGGTCGAGTGATACATCATATTAAAGCTCTCTTTATTCTCTATCCAAACGTCTATAATTTTTTCAAAATCGAATGAATGGTAATTGAAATTAGTGTTGTTGACAGGTTCAATGTAAATAGTCAATATCTTACCTGTTCCTATTCAAATTCAATTTATTAACTATTTTAAGACTCAATGAGTGGACAGATAGAAAATGGCAACATCCCATCCGGTCAGGTAACCCAGTCACCCCACGAAAAACGAAAACAAATTAGTCAAAACAAAGTAAGTAGCCAGGCTGGGACTATTAATTGCGAAGATCTTTCAACCAAGTATCAGTTTTATGTCGCTAGTCGCGAATACAACATTACAAGCGGAAGATGCCCACCCCAATTGTGAGCGAAACGTCCAAAGGAACCTCCTCCACAGAGGTGAACCGACCACGGCACTGAAGCCCGGAAACCATATTTCTTAATTTTTGTTCTGTTGACTTTTTCATAGACAAAAAATACCTGTTTATTATGATTCTCCTGCGTGTATGTTCTCAGCATGAATTCACAGTTCGCATGATTCTTATGGAAATATCATTTGATTCGTATTCTGTGAGTTGAGTTTCTGCCTGACAATGGTTTACGCATTAGAAGAACGAATTGAGTTAGTGAAACTTTACTACAAAAATGATGATTGTCTAAGAGCTGCAGCTAGAATTTTCAATACAAGGCATCCAGGGAAAATGCATCTCATACCTATGTTCAAACGTTGATTGAGAAAATCGAAAGAACTGGGACTGTGGGAAACCGGAAACATCATCCTGAACGTCTGATAAGGAACGAGGCTGTTGAGGTAGCAGTTTTGGGACACGTGGCTATTGATCCTACTCAAAGTATTCGAAGCTTGGCTGACGCGTCAGGTGTAGCGCGATCGAGTATTCAGAGAATTCTCAAGTCACAGCGATTCCATCCATACAAACTAAAACTTGTACATGAACTGAAATTTGCTCTTCAATATTTGTTTTTCAGACGAGAGTACATTTTTTATTAATGGAAACGTAAATCGTCACAATTGCCGCTACTGGAGCGATACCAATCCCAGGTTAATACGTGAGGTCCACACACAAACTCCGCCGAAGTTGAATGTTTGGTGTGGTATTTTTGGCAAAAATATTATTGGACCACTTTTTATAGATGATAATTTGAATGGACAAATGTATTTAAATCTTCTTGAGGATGCCATCGATCCCATGATAACGGATATTATCGAAAACGATGGAGATTATTCGGAAGACAACCTCCATTTTCAACAAGATGGAGCACCACCTCACTACGCAGTGGCGGTTAGAAACTTTCTGGATGAACGATATACCAATCATTGGATAGGGCGACGAGGACCAATTGAGTGGCCAGCTAGATCACCGGACCTCAACCCGTTGGATTATTTTTTATGGGGGCATCTCAAAAGCAAAGTTTTTGCCACTCCGCCAGAGTCACTAGAGGATCTACGTGGTCGAATTGTAAACGAGTGCGGCAGAATAACTGCAGAAGTATTGACAAACGTTCGTAATAGTTTCGAAAGTAGATTTTATCATTGTATGGAGGTAGGAGGGGTTCATTTCGAGCAATTAATAAATTAAATTTCGATAAGAACAGGTACGATATTGATTATTTAAATTGAACCTATTACCACACTAATCTCAATTACCAGCCATTCGATTTTGAAAAAATATGAACGTTTGGGTAGAGAATGACGAGAGCTTTGAGATGATGTATCACTCGACCCAAGTTCCCTATGATGATTTGCAATGGGGTAGCCGCCCCTGTCAGGGGGATGAAGTTGCGTGACTAAATTCATCAATGACATGTGTCCCCCCAGAAATCAAAATCGACGTGTTTCAGCGTTTCCGAAAATAATTTGTCATTTCCCAGTAAATCCGTGTGGAAAGTTTTCGTTGGGACACCCTGTATAACAAGTTGGGTGTTGGAATTGCGGTGAATATGCTGATTCCTTTCAATCCAAATGGAAAGATCTGAAATTTCATCTATATTTCGATAAAATTTTCACCTCTATTGCATTGCTCAAACTTCTCACTTAGACAAAGCTATATGATAATAATCCGCGCTTCGTCAGCCTGAGCTCAAAGAACTGCGCAATCCGATACCTCCGGAAGAAGTTCAACGAGCCCTCAAAGGCTCAAAGAAATTTGCTGCTCTAGGTCCTGATGAGCCTAATAACTATTGGTGGAAAATTTTTCCATGTACTCACCACCATCTAGCAAGAGTTTTAAATTCATGGCTAGATGGGGAGCAGCAGATCCCAGATTAGTTTGTAGAGAGGCAAACCGTGCTAATCCCCAAAATCTGAGATATTTCTGATCCGAAGAACTACATACTGTTAACATGCTTGAACGCATGCTATAAGATGTTTTTCCGCATCGTGTACATGCGAATACTCTCCGCAGTTGAGTCGGTGTATGCACAGATATATGAGCAAAGAGGGTCGAAGAAGGGTGTCGCTGCTGGCAAAGACAACCTGCTTATTGACAGATGCATCACGAAAGACTCCTTGCAGTATAAGCGTAACCTTTCAATAGCCTGGATCGATTATTACAAGGCATTTGATACAACATCGCATGATCTCATCATGCGATTGCTCAGATACCTTGTAGTACCCGATCAAAAAGTGAGATGCATGGAACAGCTGATGCCGCTCTGGGGGACTCGCTTCACCATAACATCCAGTCAAGTCAGAACCCAAACAGAGCAGGTTATCTTTAGAAGCGGCGTGTTTCAGGGAGACTCCCCCAGCCCCCTTCTCTTCTGCATCTCACTATTGCCATTGCCCGATGCACTACGGAAAATCCCCGGATACAACTGCAGCTCCCCCAGCAACCAGGTGCATAAGGTCACCCACCTGTTTGATATGGACGACCTCAAACTATGCCCTTGGAGGAAAGGAACTTCATCAGTCCTTAAGGGTGGTGCAAGAGTACACGCGTGCTATCGAAATGGAGTTTGGGATCGACAAATATGCTACGGTTCATCTCAAAAGGGGACGATGCCAGGAATAAGGAGAGGACGATGACAGGAATAAGAAGAGGACGTTAAGCTCGTAGACGGAAGCATCCTACATCATCTGGATGCCGGAGAGACGTGTACATACCTAGGGGTGAAACAACGCCACACCCAAGAGGTAACCACTTTTGAAAACTCTCTCCGCGGCAAGTTTCAGCACAAACTACGACAGATCTGGTCATCAGAAGTGTCGTGGAAGAACAAAGTTGCTGTAACTAATATGCATGCCGATCCGATTCTACTTTACTCTTCTGGAGTAAAGAAATGGACTCAGGAACTCAGCTGCGACAACCTGACAACTCGACAAAAAAACTCGCAAAATGATGCATCCTAAATCATATGTTCTACGGTTATACTTCTCCAGAAAACGAGGATGCCGTGGACTTTTGAGTTTGGAGTGTGTCTACATACCAGAATTTTACTGAATTGAGCCTATAAAGTCACCAGGAGATCAGATTCCATTCTCTACTCAGTATGCGATCATGAAAAAGCATAGCTTTCATGGCAGAAACCCGTGCAGCTGATGAACTTGGTCTCGTAATCGACAATGAACGGATGAACCTACACTTTGTCACCGAGTTGGAACCCGTTCAGCAAAGAGCCCACGTCGAAGCTGCATAGTGTGGGCAGTTACATATATAAGGATAAGCCAAAGCATGTGGTCTTCTTCAAGAATATTGAAGACCTGACATTTGCTTTTCTCAGATCAAGTGGGCCGAAGTCGGAAACCGAGGGATTCGTAATGGCATGCCAAGATGGTGTCTTCAACACCCTCGTCTACCGGAGCTCCTGAGACAGGGCCTAACTGGAATAATACTTATGAAAAAAAAAATATATGGTAGTGGAACAGTGCGCAGTGCGACAGTGCGTAGTAATGAAACAATGCGGGAATATCATATTCCAGGCAGTACTGTTGACTACAATGAAATTTTGTGATCAGAACATAATATTCGTCAAGTTGAACGATAACAATATTGTGACATTAGCATCGAGTGCAGTTGAAGTAAACGTGTTACGTACCATTCGACGATAATTCCAAAAAGAAAAAAGTTCATTCAAGTTGTTCAACCTCATGTCGTCAAAATGTATAATAAAAGTATGGGTGGAGTTGATCATTATGATCAAAACATGAGTTTATATCCCATAACGTAGACATGGCGTAAACAATGTTTGGCAATTGCACAAAGACTCTGGAGGAGTATTGGATCAGCTCTTCTTCAGAAAAAGTATAGTCAATACCCTAATCACCCTAAATTTCAAATAATCACTTACTAGAGAGGACATTCTTCAAAAACTATGGCTTCAATCGAATGGACCATTTAGTCATACTCCAAGAAGAAGAAACTAGATGTGGTTCTTGCCACAAAAAGTACCATTAGCTGTTAAAAGTGTGACATTATTGTTTCAAAGTATTTTTGGTACAGTTCATGCCCATTGTCCTATAAATAGTATATACACCCTGCAAAAACGTTTTTTTTTTGGATACTTTGGATACTTTTTTTTTGAAAATTTGAATTTATTGACACATTTTCATTCTGAACTAACAATAATTCATAATATCTTGAATAAAAAACGGAAAAATTTATTGACATCAAAAAACAACTGAATATTTCAACATACATTGTGAACAAAAGAGGAGAACTTGATTAACAAACTTATTGAAAGAGCCAAGGAAAATGAAATAAATAAAAAACAAATAATAAAAATATAAAAATGAAAGCAAAATACTCTGGAATACTGATAATAATAACTTGAATATCATAAGAGGAAGTAAAATAACTAATATTAAAAATGAAACCGTCACAGATCCTAGAGATGCTGCGGACATATTTTAATAACTTTTTCGCAGAAGTGGAGATAAGTTTTGCAAAGATCGCAGCTCAGAATCCAGTGGTAAAAAAGATAAAAATAAAAGTTGATTTTTTCTCACCGAACAAATACTATTGATGTTGAGAATACAATATTCAATTAAAAAAATGGAAGGGCTTGATGGAATGAGAGCTGAAACTCTGAAAATTATTGTTACGATATTTACTTAATTAATAATACGCCGAGCACACTATTGAACTGTTTTTGTCTAACTTCACTAGAAACATACAACTACTTCACTGACTAATAACACTTAGATCTCTTAACTGCTCACATAACTTTAACTAGCTAAGTCTTCCAAAAACTTTCTATAAACTTCCTTATTACTTCTTCTTAAAACTTTTTTTCGAGTGAAATATGTCGCCTTATACCGGGTGACACAGACTCATGGTACACGCCCTTATCTTCTTTGTAGCTATTCAATATGCTCACTATAGGCACTTTTTGACATATTTGGAAAAAAATCCAACTTCTGGTATTTCCGTAAATGATATCAACCATCCAATTTCAAATGAGACACCCTGTATATTACCACATTTTATGAGTCTGCATAATTTTCCGAATCCAATGACACCATAGTTGATATTTCATTCGTCAGAATACCCATTTTATTTTTCGATCTAGAGAGCCATGAACTCCCTAAAATTATTTCAAACAATCAAAATAATGCTACACTATGGTAACTTCGATTTGAAAAGTATCGCGGAGTAAACCAAAACTTTTTTTTACACGAAATTCCCTTTTTTCAAATAGTACCATAAGGGTACTCTGACCATCGTTGGGGTATCCATCTATATTAACTTTTTTTCTGTGCAACCAATACGAATACGATAATGAGTTTAGACAAGTTCAAGTATCTTCTCGGTTCAATAACAATAATTTATCAAGGTGGCTATGGAACACAACAATTTGAAGTTTCGATAATCTGTAATTATCAGTTAGTCACTGAATGCATTGTTGAATTTAAAATGTTGTTTGAAAATTGTTTTTTCCGTTAACCAGATGTCATCCCCCTACGAACAACAGCCCTCAGAAGTCGAAACTTGTGCGAGCTGAGGATTAACGAGGTCTTACCTTTTAACGTGCGATTCCTAGCACGAATAGTCAATATTTAATCCCACCGATAGAGCTCCTGAATCTCGAAGGCTCAAAGCCTTGGTTCAAATGTAAGTAAGTAATAACAGTAAGGTTTTCTCTCACAATTCAATTAATGAATCAAAATAAAAAAGAAGAAATCTCATTATAGCCGTTCGAAATGTCCACCACCAACATCCAAACCTTTTTGAGCTCGTTTGGCGGTATTTCGAATAGCATTTTTCAATTGTTGAGGCGCCATACTTTGAATGGCTTGTCTAAAGCCTTGGTTTCCTCCAACAGTCGCAGTCGCTGACCACTGCGACCGGGTAGCCGCGACCACCTCGTAAAGACATCTCCAGTGCATTAGAATGTTCCTGTTTTCCTAGCTGCTGCCGAGTCGCTGCTACTAACTACCGGTCGTCGTTCGTATGGTCGCCGGTCGCTTCACCGCTCCGGAAGCAGACGCACGTCCATTTCGCAACGAATTTGATAGTGAACACAGCTATTGTGAGAGTTGTTTTTCGATTGTTTGTAGATATGAAAGGTATGTAATAGTTTCTACTTGTCAGTTATAGCAACACTAATAATATTTTAATCTTCAATAAGAAACGGATGATATGGGTTCAATAGATGATGAACAACTGGTGCATCACATATCGCAGTTCCCAGAACTTTATGACCCAAAAAACGAGTCGTACAAATTGCATACGAAGAAGGAAATGATATGGATGGATATTGCAAAAAATTTTAATACAGACGGTGAGTTCTTCTGGTGAATATATTGAAACACAATAAGTAGGTACACAGAGCGAACCAATGGTAATAGAAATATTATTAAATTCTCCCATTCTGCCAGGTCACAGTGCCTTCGTTAGAGAAGAAGTCTGTAAACCTACTTCGTACCTGAAAACCTTCGGCACGATGGAAACCCACTGTGCCTGCCCCAAAGGAACCATATTTTCAGTCGGCATTGGGTAACTTGTGTCTTCTCTTCCAAGTCGTCTTGGATTGTTCACAATATATTTCTTGCGCAACTTGTTGTTGTCTACAAGCACAAATAACGAGATCAACAGTCGATGGTTTGACGTTAATTGGAGTAAAGAATAAATGCCATGCAGAAGGGTAATTTGGAACGAGAAGTGTTAATGCACCAACTTACTGCAGTACCTCCAACTTTCCCCAAGGATGAAATAGATACAGGGTGTTCCTTAAAGACATGCTAATATTTGAGGGGGTGATTCTTTGACTTATTTTAAGGAAAAAACTTTTTATAAACGTATGTCCTAAAAGTCCTAACTTTTGAGATACAGGGTGATGAAGTTTTGAAAAACAAAACAGTTTTTTAATAATAACTGAGATAATATTGTAGACGTTTTTATAAAATTTGGTACATGTCTTCTATGCATCAAGATGTATTTTTTAATGCACAAACATTTTCATTTTCCCAACCAGTGGCGTCCGTAAAGGTTTTGCATTGAATATTTTTGGACAAAAAAATACTGCGCCACTGCTTTCTCCTGAAAAAAAAATACTTTTGAGATCCTCATTCATTTTTGAGCAAATTTGATCTCTTGAGTTTTCTTTGTCCGCCGCATGGTTTTCGCTTAAAAAATAAAAATCGTTTCATTTCAGGATCAATTCTTCAAAAATCTGATGCGCTGTGGAAATGTTTGTGCATCGACTGAAAGCAAATTGAGGGATCAGATTTGTTCCAAAATGAATGAGAATCCAAAAAAATGTGTAATTCTTGTCAGATGCTCGGTTCTTGATTAATATAATTAAATTGAAATTGCTTCATATCGCAGTAGGTACCTAACATTTTGTTGACAATAAATCGTCCGATAGTAATTTAGCAACCTCTTTATAATTGAAATTTCTTTTCACCACTTCTTAATCATTTCACTTATAATCTCCCAAGTGCTTGAATTATTGCCGGAAATTTACTTTACACTAATTGGGAAAGCTACCTAGGTAGGTTTTTATCAGTGTAATCGACCGTTGAATGGTCGATTCTAAGAAATTGAAGTAATTTCATTGACTGTCAGAATAGGCGTGTATTAATCATAATAAATGCAGCATAAAAGCATTTTGTGTTTGAAAAAGCTATAGGAATAGCGAAGCGCACAATTATTTACTTGATATTTAAGTGTGTTATTGAAGTTATTTTGGTTGTCCGCCGTTTTTCTGAATATCGGTAAATTTGGTGAATTACACGAATGCAGAAATGGCGGCAATGGCATATGGTATATGGCCTCGCTGATGGTAATGCAACAGAAGCCAGACGCATTTATCAGGAAAGATATCCTAATCGTGCCTTACCAAATAGCCGTACCTTTTCAAATATTCATCGCCGACTTAGGGAAACTGGTAGTCAAGAAAGGTACTTCGGAAGATAGACCTCTAAGCGTCAGAACTCTTGAAATTGAGGAAGCCGTTCTGCAAGAAATCGAAGAACATCCTGAGACGAGTACGAGGAAGATCGCTAGAACTCTGAATATTTGTCATCAAATTGTTTGGCGTATTTTGGTTGATTTTTTGTTATACCCATACAATATTTTACGAGTACAGGCATTACTCCCTGGAGATTTTCCACAGCGTGTGAACTTATGTCAGTGATATCTTCAGAGTATTGCACTAAATCCGCAGTTTGAGTCACAAATTTTGTTCACAGACGAAGCAAATTTTTCTCGGAATGCTATTCAAAATTTCCATAACAATCATATGTGGGCAGAAGAAAACCCCCATACCTTAACCGAAACCCATTTGCAACACCAATTTTCGGTTAATGTATGGGCAGGAATTATTGGTGATTATCTAGTAGGACTATTTTTTCTACCAGGACGCCTTGATGGTCGGTCTTATTTACACTTTCTCGAAGAAGAACTAAATGGGTTGCTTGAAGATGTATCAATTGCGTTAAGGAATCGAATATGGTACATGCACGATGGAGCCCCTGCTCATTTCAGTGTAATTGTCCGAAACCATTTAAATACAGTTTATCATAATCGTTGGATAGGTCGCGGAGGACCTCAGCAATGGCCAGCAAGATCCCCTGATCTCAACAGTTAATACTTTAGAAGATTTAAGAGAGCGAATAGTTGCCTGGTGTGAAACTATTCGAAATACGCCGGGAATATTTCAACGTGTGCGTAATTCCATGTGTAGACGGGCGGAAGCATGCCTATTTAGTGAAGGTGGCCATTTCCAACAATTTTTATAATCAGTGTTAGTATTGTCAATAATTAATGAATTTGATCCGTTCATTTAAACTTACTTTTATAAAATAAAATAAAATTCGTTTTTGTACAAGCTGAAATCCATATTTTTTTGGTTCACATTCATTTTGGAACAAATCTGATCCCTTTATTTGCTTTAAGTCGATGCACAATCATTTCCACACCACATCAGATTTTTGAGGAATTGATCCTGAAGTAAAACGATTTTTATTTTTTTAAGCGAAAACCATGCGGATGACAAAGAAAACTCAAGAGATCAAATTTGCTCAAAAATAAATGAGGATCTCAAAAGTATTTTTTTCAGGAGAAAGCAGTGGCGTAGTATTTTTTTCTCCAAAAATATTCAATGCAAAACCCGTACGCACGCCACTGGTTGAGAAAATGAAAATGTTTGTGCATTAAAGAATGCACCTTGATGCATAGAAGACATGTACCAAATTTTATAAAAACGTCCACAATATTATCTCAGTTATTATTTAAAAACTGATTTTTATTCAAAACTTTATCACCCTGTATCTCAAAAGTTAGGACTTTTAGGACATACGTTTATAGAAAGTTTTTTCCTTAAAATAAGTCAAAGAATCACCCCCTCAAATATTAGCATGTCTTTAAGGAACACCCTGTATACTGTTTGAAATACTCGCGAAGACAGTAAAAAAAATTCCTCCGTTATTGAGAGCAAAGACCAAATGTAAAATTTTTCAAATTATTTCTTATCAGCCAGAGAATCCTGCTCCGCGATTGTCTACTTACTCCAATGAAAGTAACAGTGCAAGCCTACCAGTGCAGTCTCCTACAGATACTAGTATGACAGAAAATTATGATAATCAGCAGGGTTCGTCTACCACACAATTTTTACAAAACTATAGTTTTATAGTACATTAATTTTCTTATACCTAGCATATTCATCCTTGGTTTTACATTTCCCTGAAATGGGCACCTTAAACTACACAAAAACTTTGAACATGTGAAAAATGTACTTACCTTAATGATTATAGGGTCTCATCGGAAGGTCACCATTGAAGAGTTCCAGGATGTAATTAAATTGATGTCTTGAAACTCTGAAGAATTCTTTGAATTTTGTCTCATTGTCTTTCAAGTGATTCCCAATTAGAATTGCTTGAAATTCCTCCACTTGATAGTTAAGCAACATTAGAACAATCGACCTTTTAGAGAAATTCATACTGACTGATATTTATAAAATAGCCAGGCAACAGAATGGCGACTGGCGAAAGGCGAGGCCGAGGAAAACAGGTACGGTCGTGACAACATGGTCGCGGCTACCCGGTCGCAGTCGTCAGCGACTGTGACTGTTGGAGGAAACCAAGGCTTAAAGGCGCGTTCTCCTACACCTTCGCCAATCGTCGACGACTGCGGCCAAGTAGCCACGACTGGTAGTAGCGCGATCTATTCCTTCAAAGCCGTTTTCCTAACGTGCGCCATTTTCACAGTCTTCGTCGCTCTTGTGGTCTATTCTAGCATGTAGAAAAATAATTGTTTTTAAAATGTCATCACTTAAGTTATTAAGTTATCTAGAGCAGGAGGGAAATCTTTTTTTCCTTTTAACAATAAAATAAAAAACAGGAGCAAATAATTAGCCATGTTGAAAAAAGGGTTGGAAGGAATTTCACGGCATCTATCTTACTACCTACTGTGGCTTGAATGAACTTGTTAAGCCTTTCTGTAAAAAACAATGAACTTTCGTCGACAAATTAGTCGCAGCACCCCTCTCGGAGATGAAAAATAATCCATTTTTTCAAAGTTGGTGTTTAAAAACTTACGGAAACTTCAAAAAAACTCATAACCGTCACAAAGTATGTAATTACCAAAACTACTTATTCAAACGTCAAATTCATTTCCAAAGCATTCTTTTAAAAAATGCAAAATATTCAACCTGCATCGATTATCAAATAACCGACTTGAAACCAAATATCTAGAAAACGGTTGCTTATAGCGACTTGTAGCAAGGGTAGCTTTTTTAAGATATGATGGATGAATCGATGTTTTACTGAAAAATGTGCTAAAAGTACGCTCAAAATAGTTATGAATCTTCAAAATAGAGCATGACATGTAGGTGGCGCCCCTATGAGTAAGAGCAATAGTAACCAGATTCGAATTCGTCACCTTAAAAAACCTCTCAATACCAATTTTTGTTTGATTATGGATGAAACTTATTTGAAAAAAAAAAAACGAAAATAAAAATAAAATTCAACACCCTGTATCTTGGAAACGAAGCGATTACGGGCACATATTTTTGTAGTGAAAACTATACTGTACCATACAAAGCAACAAAACAATTGAGATACAATTTTTTTTTTATTTTCAATATACGCTAGAGAAGGATACAGTGATGAAAAGAAGCTAAAAAATAATGATGATTTTGGTAGCATGATAATAAACGAAAACTTCCAATTGATATCGAGTTCAGTGAGATATTCCGATTTGCGATGATATATTTGAGGTGCTTGCTGCCCGACTGTTATTACCAGGAAACTCGAAAGGCATTTGAATAAACTATTATTCCCTGGTGAAAGTATAACTTTTCGCCAGTTCCCGCAGAGCGGTACATCAAATCAAAGTTCTATACAGTTTAACTTCTGAACTTTTACTGAAATTATACCCTCAGTCGTTAATTTTGTGTCTTCACAATTAGAACTCATAGAAAGTACTCACATCAAAATAAATTGTTAGTGGATGCTTATGGTATTCTCCCCGAGAACTATTGTTGCGGGTTCTATTAATTAATAATGACTCATCATGGAAACTAAGTGGAGAACTTTTGTCGGTGATGAGTTCCATAGACGGTTACGGTGAGTTGATTCTCTTATTCAGCGCAATTATTAAACTTCAACAATGCAAGCGTCGGTGTGGAAAGTGGGTGGTGGTGAATCGTTTACCAGAAATTTGCCATTTAATTGTTTATATGATGTTTAATGGAAATTGGAGAACACAATTGACCCACGTGGTATATCTTTGGCAGTGATAAATAAAATCTCAGGTTGCTCACTTGATAGACAGACACCTTTTGTTTCGAAAAAAGACGAAAAGCATTTATGCGTGATATTATGTGAATGAAATAATTTCGACTATTTGTATCTTGAAAAATGGGATGATTGGATGAGGAAGGAAACTAATACAGACATATGCTAAAATTTCTTGAAAAAACTGATTAGCTACTGTAAAAATTTATTCCATGAGATTACATGATTCCATATAGGTAATGCGTTGCCATGCATATACATGTAAAATTACACATACCTCTGTAATATAATGTTTTTCACAATAATCACAGATGTATTTCAAATTATCACATGTTTCATGTAATTTACTTCACATGATATTAGTTCAAAACTATTCAAGTATTTTTGGATAAAAATTCTAGTTCTCAATAATAATCTTGAGAAAAGTGACATAATCCAGGTACCACCGTTTCGTACGGATGGGATGAAACGTAAAAGGTAATTAATTCAGTAATTTATTCATCATGTCATCAAGGGTTCAGGAAAGAGTGTTGGCGACATCAAAATAATTTCTTCATGGAGTAAATAATTTATTTCTTTTTATGAAAGTCGTTAACAAACCACAAAATGTATTGAATAGTCTCCGTATTTTTCATAATCAGAAGCACAACAAAAAAAAATATTAAAAGTAATTATAAACAATTATGATCAGTACTAAAGGATGAATATTAAATACAAACCAAACATGGCAATGAAGGCTTCCGGAAATGTTTTACAGTAGAAGAGGATTTCTTTTTTCATTTTCATCCTAAAGCTTTCCTGACCTGCAAAAAATAAATTGTTTACCCATTACAGTATACCAACACACCTTCTACTAAGATTTTGAAAATAAATCGAATTGATATCGATCCACATGATATTTGAATGTTGAATAAGAACTCAAAATTATATCAGTTGTGTCTGCGACAACTAAAGTTTCGATTCGTTTTCCCATGAAAATACCTGTCCTAGACGCCGAACGATGTTCACCCTACCAACAGTAGCAAATAAATGAGAATTAGCGAATTAGAATTAGGCACTTTGACATTTTCGGCAATTTGAAGCCGCCGGTGGAATTGGTGCGATATCTGAGTAAAAAAGTGAAAATCTTCTACAACAACGATCGATATCAGACATTCAACCAAGTTAATTGCGGTCATTTGTGTTTGAATTTTCTATACGAGAACACACTCTGAGTGTGTGTGTGTGTGCGCGCGAAAATGAATAGAAAAGTGGTGACCTTTAATGACGAGCGCAATGAGGTTCATTATATGGTGACGTGGCGTTTTGCATACAAAACTTCGCGCAAATCGTATTGGATGCAAGTGGCGATGGACAGGATATGTTTCGCTAGACGAATAGCGCGAGCCTCACGCGTCTTGAATCCCATACTAGACTCTGAGCACAGAGCGCGCATATGGAATGGTTTAAATAGAAGTACATAACCCCATCCAGTGTCAGTCATGTCTTTGCTGTTGACAGTGACAGGTTAAACGTCGACGCTAACCGCAGACTTTTCTCCGCCGCTCCAATTGGACGAAGATAGCACTTACGGCTTGGCATTGATTGGTTTCCATTCATACAACAGCATACCGAACATATCGAGTGGTCGATTCTATTATTCTGTCAAAGGAGCGCCATCTGTTAGCATCATCCAAATACCGACTGGGTGTTACGAAATAAGCGACATTGCCAAGTTTACATAAACACATCGAGAGGCCGAAAGAAGCAAAGAAGAAGAAGAGAGCCGTAGTGTCTAGTGACGTTGGCAACGTCGACGACGATGACGACGACGACGACGACGGTACCAACAAAAGCAAGGCTTTGTTCTCTCTCAAACCCAACACCAATACGCTGCAGTGTGAGATATACAGCAAGCTCTATAACATCGATTTTCGTCCCAAGGATTCCATAGGACGATTACTGGGTTTTTCCCCGAGACTATTGGAGGCTGGAAGCGTTCACTCATCCGATCTACCTGTGAACATTATCAAAGTTCGAACTGTTCACATCGATAGTAACATCACATCGGGTGCCTTCTTCAACAATCGTCCGGCTCACACCATACACGAGTTTGCCGTTCGAGAAGACCCCGGCTTTGCCATCGACGAAACGCCCTCGAATTTGATTCACCTGCCTGTGAACAAGACGGAAATACACAACATAACCTTGAATATTCTCGACCAGGACTGTTGCAGTGTGAATTTCCGTGGAGAGACCATCATTATACGACTTGTGCTGTGCAAGCTGTCATAAAAATGGGGTTGGTATTTGATCAGAATGATGATCATGATGCCTTTGGGCATAAAAGTGCAGAGGGTGCTGGCATCAATTCAGTCGCGCAGACGCACACACTCTGTCTCACTCCAGCATACACTTTCTCCAATCGCAAGGACATCATGTTATCAAGACAAGTGTTCGACGTGTACAATCATCCAAAGTTCGACGAATCCATCAACAGAGTTGAGACTCGAACGCACCACCTGTACGTCAAGTCCTTTCAAAATAATGACATCGAAATTGTCATTCAGCAGAGCGATGTGTGGATACTGATGAACGATGCCCTTGCGTGCATAGAGGGCTCTCTGACTCGTACCGCAGGAACGGGCAATGTTAGATCTATCAATAATGCCGGTGCATACCTTTTCGAGGCCATCTACTATGAAATCAATGGCAAAGAGATGGACTCTGTTCGATAGCCGGGTATAGTAAGCACCCTTCGCGGCTATACTTGTTACGAGGAAAATGATGTGCGACACTTGAGCACAGCCGGCTGGACCTATCCTGGCGGAACGGTTCACAACGCCCCCGATGGTTCGTTCGCCCGCTTAAGCATTTGTTGGGCATATTCCATGACTATAGATATGCCACCATTGGACGACAGTGCATTCGCTTGGTGAGAAGTAGAAATGATAATGATTGCATACTGATAGAAGAGGTGGCGAATCCAGTAGTCGAAGCCACCACAGCCACACTGACGATCACGAGCGTTGTACTCAGAGTCAAACATGTGGTGCCCAATGACGACATTCGTCTGAAATTGCTGCAGTCCATCAAAACAGACGCTCCTGTAGTGATTTCGTATTGGAAGTGGGACATACACGAGTTGCCTGCACTCACTCAGGGAAGTTTGGGCTGTGAAAACTTGCACGGCCATAGAGAGTCCCCGATTCGTCATTCTGGCCTTCCAAATAAATCGGATTGGCAATGCGGCTCGAGATGCGTCCTATTTCGATCACATCGACATCAGCGACATACGCCTTACCATGAACAGCGATACTCACCCGCATGAACGTATGCATTTGGAATTCAACAGAAACAACTTTGTCGAAGCCCATCGAGCCTACACGGAATTCTATCCGAGCTATGCCAATTGTCCGAAGAAGCGCCCTCTACTCGATTACGGAGCATTCAAAAGCAGACCGATCGTTTTCGTAATAGATTGTTCCCGCAGAGCGGAATTCATGAAATCCTCCACTGTCGATGTCAAACTTGACATCGGGGCCAGAGTCGGATTTCCCGCCAATACTCGAGCCTATTGCATCATCATTCACGACTGTATGCTGGAACACTTGCCCTTGAGCGAGATTGTACGCCGTCTGTCATAAAAAAAATAGTGACATACAGTAGTAACAGTAAGTAGTGGGGGAATCCACTCTTTGTTTGTGTGTATGCATGTAATGCAGGCATCGACAGGTCGAGAGCGTCAGTTGTGAGCCAAACGTTCAGTTGTTCAGTCGGTGTTTATTAATCTCGCTCTTCCTCTCCGAGTGTGTGTCTCTCAGTTAATCAAAGCAGTGAATCAGTTCAACAATCATCAAACAAACAAAAACTCAACAAGATGAAACTCGTAGCCTGTGACATTCAGGGTTTCACTGTGGGCGGAGAATTCCAACCCAAAGAGCTTGCCATCACCGACGGGCATCGCACAAACCAATTTTTAATTAAAGGCGTAGTGCCATTCCATTACCTGAGCGAAGCAGATAAACGGCAAGTACGATATTTGGAGAGAAATATCCACAGCATTCTATACTCTGATGGCTATGTCGAATTCAACGAGATCCAGGAAGTGCTGCGCCCCATCATCGAGGCTGATGTGGTTTACGTGAAGGGTAATAAAAAATTCGATTTTTTGCTGAAGTGTGTGCTCGATCTGCCTAAGAGACCACTCATCGTCGATATTGCAGCTACTACAAGTACAGTCGTCACAACGCCTCCTCCGACACTCGAGAAGCAAAGCCCGCTCTGTTTGAATCATATAGCATCCGGAGAAATAGAAGTGCATTGTGCCGTGAGACACTGTTTCGATATCTGGCAATGGATATCGTCACACCTGATATGGTGAGGCCCCACGGCGATCACGACGACCATGACACTCCTATCAATCGGCATTTGCAAAATTTGCGCGAGCTCAAGGCGCACATAGCAGAGAACGAGCACAAGCTGTGTATTTTCAAACGCTTCCAAAATATGCAAATTAACGATGGTAAATGGATGGGGCAGCAGCAGCAGCAGCAGCAGCATTCACCGATCCACCACGTTCCGCCGCCGTCGCCGCCAGTACCAAGTCCATGACGTCAGCCACACCAAGACTAGCCGAAAAACACACACGAAATATTATTATTCATATTTTATTATTATTATTATGTATTAATAGATGTATAAAACCAATTTTTCTCGACTTATTTTGCGGATCGAATGAATGAGAGAGAGAGAGAGAGAGAGAGAGAGACTGAAAGAAATACGAGTCATGTACATTGAGCAATGGTGTATGTGTGTATGTTCCTCTCAGTGTATATACAGGCTGATTCACGGTGGATGGCACATTAGACGTTTCTGGTGAACCAGACAACGGGTCACTTTGAAAATTTAATGGAGGGCATATTCGGACATTCTCTAGCCAACTAAAATATTTTCGACAATGCGGTGTTGCCGCTTCTATTAGAAAGCAGTCGCAACTTTGATTTTTCAAATGGAACACTCTGTATATAATATTATTTTTGGAATCTCCAACAATTGCCCGACAACTTTTCTTGATTTTTCCCTGTACCTATCTGTTACCGTTTTCGAAATAAAAATTAATTTCAATTTTTTTCTTCGAAAATCATGACTTCTAAAAATGCCGATATCTTTTAGTTAAGAAGTACTATGATATCGAAATTTGGTTTGGAGTTAGGTGATACTTGGACACTTCCCACACGTCAGCCTAATCTCCGTTACTTCAATACAGGGTGGTAAAAAAATACAGTTTTTTCGTTTGCTTGAAAAAGTTGCTGAAATTTGATTATTTTAAATGGAACACCCTGTATATTATTGTCAATTCAGAAAGCTGCAGAAATTTGCTTTCTTTCTATGTATATCATACCTATACCTAACTAGTCAAGTTTCGGCCTTATGAGCATTTATTTGTGAAATGTCCCTTCAGAATGGTATTTCCATTCGGTATTTGGTAAGCAGGCCATGATTACTATTTGACAGTAGCGTTGTGACATTCTCCTAATAATATCGACATTTTCGTCACTTCAGAAGTTGCAAATACCTTCAAAACGATGGAACAAAACTATTCAAACGAAGTTCTTATGAATTTGTTTATTATTTTTGGACAGTGTGATAAAATTATCAGCAGAACATGTAGAAAGTCCAATGAAATGTATCCGAATCTACCGCCAATGAACTTCAAGGAATTTATACGAATTCAGAACAATTTCAATATGTTTGGATAAACTTTAAAAAAGCACCAAGAAACTTGAAATTGGAAATATTGATATGAATAATTATAAAAAAGTAAAACAATCATGTGGAATATTTCAAAATATGTTCGAATCGCTGGCCGTTCACTTCCAAGCACTTTAAAATGCGGGTGTTGACTGCTTTCGTGGTGGCAGATCTGATTTCATTGGGATCCAAATCTTCAAATGTTTGGGCAATCCTTTCTAACAATTCATCTCTCGAACGCACGGGTATTTTGTAAACTTTTTCTAGAAAGAAAGCAAATTTCAGCAGCTTTCCTAATTTTCAATAATATACAGGGTGTTCCATTTAAAATAATCAAATTTCAGCAACTTTTTCAAGCAAACGAAAAAACTGTATTTTTTACCACCCTGTATTGAAGTAACGGAGATTAGGCTAACGTGTGGGAAGTGTCCAAGTATCACCTAACTCCAAACCAAATTTCGATATCATAGTACTTCTTAACTAAAAGATATCGGCATTTTTAGAAGTCATGATTTTCGAAGAAAAAAATTGAAATTCATTTTTATTTCGAAAACGGTAACAGATAGATTTGAGTGACATGTACGCTGTTTCTCAGTGTACATTGAGTTGTCGTCACGATGACAACAAATTATATAATTCTAGCAGCCGTTCTGTCGAACGTACTGTATATTAGCCCGCCATATGAGTACGGTGAGGTATTGGTATCGTATTTGCACGACGATGATTCGAGTACTTCGAATTGGACAAAAATGACTCAGGCGCTAGCCAATGATGGATATTTGCCTGTGTTGAGAGCCGAAATCCCGATGAACACCTCATCGTACAGACTGCGGAAGATTTATACAAATCTCACCTATAGCGATACGCAGTGGTATCCGCTGAAGATGTCTTGCTCCTCTAGCAGCAGTACTTCGAGACAATCGTCGTCTTCGTCGACGCCCCACCCAACTACCCAACCCGTGGACGCCAAGATGCAAGCCCCTGCTGCTGCTGATCGAGAAAGTAAGGATTCCAAATGTGAGCTGCCGCCACCGCCAACACTGCACGATTGGTTCATGTTTTTCGTGTCAATGGTTCTGAGTGTTCAAATATCCGAATCCATATATAGATTTATTAAATCCATGCATCAAAAATATTTTTTAATCGATGATGATAATGTATCTTCATACTACGCCACTGGCACTGAAGTTTAATTTTTTATGTGAAAAATAAATGTATTTTTTTCGAACTGACGTTATTCATTTCAATAAATGCAAACAGAGACAAAGACATACATACAATGCCATGGGTTAGAGTGAGAGATTTAAAATGCCTTGAATCGATCAATTTGGCTTCAAACTCGACTCTCTTATCTCTTCCTGGAAAACAAACATCTGAGACAGTAAACAACTCCAAGGTCAATTTAGCTCGAGCAGCGTAAACAGATACCGGATGTGAGAGATAAATCTGAAAAATAAATTCAAAGTCAAAAATGGATGATCGTGGTGTTTACTGAGAATTTCGTTCAACTTGAGAGAGCAGACAGTAAACATTCAAGATACGTGCTTTATCGCTATTTCTTAGAATTTCATTGGAGAGAGAGTAAACACCAGATGTGGCTCTTATCGCTGTTTACGACTACAGCGCGCGGAGACGTATTTTTTTTGTTTTGGAATTTCATTCGAGAGCGAGTGAATTAATAATAAGTCGTCCATCATAATTTTCTGTTGTGTGTGTGTGTTCTAAGACCGTAGAGACATTTTTCATATTAAATTTTTTTGTTTTGTCAATTAAGGTGGCGGCGGCGACGGCGGCCATGTTTTTTTCTCTTCCAGCCAATTGCTCTCAGCGAATCACGTGAGGGAAAGAATTTTTTTCATAGCTTCCGCCATCGCGCCATGTTTTTTTGCCTTCCACTCCATCGCCGCCATGTTTGTTGCGTTCCGCTCCATCGCGCCATGTTTTTTTGCCTTCCGCTCCATCGCCGCCATGTTTTTTGCATTCCGCTCCATCGCCGCCATGTTTTTTGCCTTCCGCTCCATCGCCGCCCCTTCCGCGCCATCGCCGCCATGTTTTTTTGCCTTCCGCTGCATCGCCGCCATGTTTTTCTGCCTTCCGCTGCATCGCCGCAAAAAAGACGCCCGCCACTTAAGGTGAAACGTTTTGAAGCCCCCCACCCCGAAACTCTTCGGCGAACACGTCATCTTCTTCAGCACCAACCCTCCACCAACAGCAAGAACTCGATGGACGCGGCCATCGAGAGATTCACCGTGTGGAGCAATGCCGATTCTGTGACACTCTTCGGTCACAGAATCGGCATTGTATATTTACTTAGGAGTCACGCAAAATTCAACTTACTTGCTGCAATTCTGTGAATGAAACCTCGTATTGTTAGTCGTTCAAAAATATTATCAAAACCGTCCGAAAACTACAGTGTACAACTCGTGCGGAAACTGGATATTTCATACTCGTGTGACAAGTTAATAAACGACTCGCCTACGGATCGTGGTTCATCATCTTGTCACAATCGTATAAAATATCATATTTTCCGCACTAGTTGCACAATACACTATTTCTTATGTGCAACATGAAGACTTTAGGTCCTGAAACGTCGATTTCGTACTAACCATAATTTCCACTTATGGGGCCTCATTTTTTCTTTAGTTTCACAAATAATTATGCTCTCGTAACCTTCTTTTAATACGATGATAACTCTTTCATTGGACTTACGCCGCTCGGGATATATTTCTCATTATTCGGAAACTCCTGGGTTTTTGGGTCAACATATAAATAACTCAATCTCCAGATTTGGATTCATATATTTGTTATTTGACATTCACTTTTTATTCCATGGCTCGCTACATACTTCATAAAATTTGACACTCAGTTTTCATTTGATATAGGTTTATAGGAAGCTTTATAGAACTAGAAAAATGGACACATGAGAAAAATATTGCTCGGATTTTGACATAAAAACCCCACTATGTATAAAAGCATCAATTGTCATTCCTTCTTCTATCTTACCTTTTTCACTTTCACCACATTGGAATCGATCTCGATTTGGGTATCCATTTGGGATACAACACTGTTAATTATATTTTCACAACATTCAAATGAGATTTAGGTAACGAACTGGAATAAAATCAGGTCTGTAGAAGTATTTTCGCCGTTAGGACTTCCATGGTAGAATTAACGTGCCAACATTCAAAAATTAATAACGGATAGGATACATATCTGAATTCGAGAATATAAGGAATACTGTAATTCACTTAAAAAATATACAGGTCTGTACTGAAAAAAGGAGTTGAGGGTTGTCTTTAAATAACGGAAGGTATTATTTGAAGATGAAAGTATCCAAATCAAAGCAAATGTGAAACAAAAAAGAAAATTCTTGATGACATTTTTATATTTGAGAATGGGGGCACTATCGCAAAGAAAAGTTAACGTATTCCCCGTATATTTCGAAAACAGTTTATGATATAGCCCAGAAGTAATTTTAAGGAACAGAATTACCACTTCGAGAGGGCATGCAAAATGTGTCAGCATATTCTATCAATTGAACCCACGAAAAAGCTGTTAGTAAATATCACGATACAGGAATACTAAGCGTACCTTGAAAAATTCAAGAACCCAGAAAGACGGTTAGCTATCGCAGAAAAATTTTATTCGAGCTTTATGTTGAACAATGATCAACATGGACAATACGGAGCAGTTTTCAAATTTGTATAGTTTCAGTTTCAATTCATGGAACCTATTGAGAAAAGTCAAAGAACACCACAACGTCAATTGCTAGACGAACTGAAAGGGAATCAGCAAAAAAGTTGATGAGAGAGAGAGGTCGCTGATGAAAAATCAAACAAACTGAAGCTACCGTTAATATTTTTCATCAAGTTTTATGACACATCTAATTTTTGTCGGAAATTGAGAGAAATAAACTAAAATCAATTTTATTGCTTATGACTGACTTCTTAGTAAAAATTAATTCAAAATACTCTGATAGTAATTGTCCAATTCTAAACTCTTTTCCGCACGCAAATATGAATTTGCCCTGGAATATTATGTAGTTTTACAAAAGTTCACATAGTACTGTGGCCAACTACACCATTGGAGTGATCACGCTGTCCATTGTGAATATGCATACCGTAGATGGGTGTCCTGATTCTCAGTTAGTGGAATTATAACATCTCATCATTTCAAATTTCAGATTTCTTCGTCTATCCGTACGTAATTGAACCAACCTTTTTTTTGTAGTCCCGACTCAGAGATGTGACAATAATTATAACATCTATTATATGAAATGAAAAGTGAACAAAAGCTCAAAAAACTGTAAATTTTATGAAAAATAAATGAGAAATCAATTTTCAATTATTTTCTTCCATTCGAGTGGCTAAATATTTCCGTAATTTTTTAAAATATTGTTACTAACCTGGTAGTAGATAGAAAGATCATGAATCCTTCTGTTTGCCTTCTAGAAACCCATTAGAATGTACTAGAATCATTAAAGTTTATTCGAGAACTTAGTATGGAATGTTCTGTTGAAAGTTCTATATCTTCTAGAATAATGTTATCCTATAAATACGATCACATTTGACATGTTGGGAAGATTTTGAGTTTTATTTACTTTTTAACATTTGACTGTTGTAACGTTACCAAGTGAAGTTTGAAGTATTTATTTGAACTGTAAAGTGTCAAACAGTGTTGTCAGTTGTATTATTTGTTATGTGACAATAAATGCGAGTTTATAAGTAAGTGTAGCACTTATTGAACCTGAAAAACGCAACATTTGGTGACAGCGGTGGGATAAGTGGTACTGAAGAAAGAAGAGTGGAGCAGATTAACAGTATTTGATGGTGAATACTCGAGCACAGAATTACGACGAGATGGCGACGTTAGACATAATCAAGTTTTTGAAGGAACAAGAAGCTAAAAGAAAACAAGAGCAAGAGGAACAAGAAGCTAAAAGAAATCAAGAGCAAGAGGAACAAGAAGCTAGAAGAAGACAAGAACAAGAGGCGCGGTTAGTCCAACGGTTACAACAGCAGCATGTCGATCTCCTACAACAGTTTAGTCACAGCCAACAGTGCTTCCAGAATGAAATCACCAAAATAGTCCAGGAAGTTGAAGGGAAGGTCCGGGAGGTCAGAGATGAAGTCTAGGAAGTCAGAGGAAGAGTCCAGGAGGTCGAAATTGAACTGTCCAAAATGAATGAACGGGTGGCACAAGAAGTAAACAAGAAATTCAACGAAGAAGTGGATAGGATCAAGGAGAGGATAGAAACAACACACCTTCCACACAAGCGGGCACCCTCTGAGGAAATTTCTCCCACCAGTGAAAGGCAATTTTCACTGACATATCCAAGGCCTGCTCAAGCAAAAATTTTGAAGCCTCCAACATTTGATGGGCAATCTTCGTGGTCTATGTATCGACGTCAATTTGAGGCGGCAGCAAACGCAAACGGCTGGTCCGAGGAAGAAAAGGCCACTTCACTAGTCCTGTGTCTGCGAGGCCAAGCGTTAGAGATATTGCAGAATATCCCCGAAATAAGCAGAAGGAGTATTCTAGAATCGTGGAAGCTTTAGAGATAAGATATGGGCAGCAGTATCTTAATCAAGTGTTCCAGAGTCAGCTAAAGAGTCTATCCCATAAACCAAACGAATCACTGCAGGAATATGGAGCAGATGTGGAGCGACTCATTAATTTGGCCTATCCACAAGTACCGAAAGAGTTCATAGAACAAATTGGAGTGCAAACCTTCATCGACGGCCTAAGAGATCCTGACATGCAGCAAGCCCTTCGACTTGGACGTCTTCAGACCATAAGCGGGGTACTAATAGCATCATTGGAGTTCGAAGCGGCTAAAAATGCATCAAGAAATACGAGATCCAAGTTACGAGAAGTCAAATTCATCGAAGATTCTTCTACGAGCGAGGCGCTGTTGAATAAGTTATTGGACTCCATATCGGCATTGGGTAAACAAATGACTTCTGAAGAAAATAAAAAGAGGTGCTGCTATAGCTGCGGAAAAACTGGTCATCTACAAAGAAGCTGCCGGGAAAGATCAAGGTCCAGAAGTCTAATGAGGGTAAGGACGACATCTACAAGCAATGAAGCGAGATCGAGATCCGCAAGCCCAAGAAAGGAACAACGTGGTCGTTTTATCAGAGGAGGCTACAGGAGGTCACCCACGCCAGAAGGGAGACCTCGAACGCCTGAAAGAAGACTCTCTTCCAACCAGGAAAACGAGAATTTGAGTGTTCAAAGCCCCAAGATTCCTATCTCGACGTTGAAGAGAAATGGACAAAGTCTACTAGACCAAGGCCAATTAGAAGATCGAAGATGCACCTTCACTATAGATACAGGAGCTTCCAGAACAGTTGTTTGTCCAGACCTCATACAAAAATCTGTAAAGCCGATAAAGAGGAATATGGTTTTGAAAACTGCTACGGGACAAACCTCACCAATCATTGGAGAGACGCTTGTACGCATCCAGATAGGCTCCATTACCAAGGAACATTTTATGTTGGTTGCAGACATAAAGGATGAATGTGTTTTGGGTCTAGATATCATGGAGAAGAACGACTTCATCCTTAATATCAGAAAGAAAATATTGCGGATCGGCAATGAAGAAATCTTCCTGAGCAGATACGAAGAAAAACTCCAACCAATGAAGATTTATGTTGAGGAAGACATCCATATTCCGAAAAACTCCGAAACCATTGCAATGGCCAGACTGGAAGGTGAACCTGGGGATTTGAGCACTGAAATAATTGAAAACGATGGATACCGTAACGATGGACTTCTAATTGCCCGATGTCTTGTGAACACGGAACAACAAATTCCTGTCAGGGTTGCCAATACTACAGATATCAAAGAGGAAAAACGACCAATTGGGGATCTGCAAACCCGTCACTCGAGTCATCAATTGTGAAAACCAAACTCGAACACTTCGAAGAAAAACTACCAACATCGATCAGAGAACAATCGACAAAATGATGGAATCCACGGAACACCTATCTCTGGAAGAAAAACAGAAGGTCAAAGAGTTTCTCGATAGTCATGGAGACATCTTCTCGACAGAAACTTCAACGGGACGTACCAATCTAGTCCAACACCGAATCAACACCTGCGACGCCCAACCAATCCGACAAGCTCCAAGGAGACTACCATTTGCCAAACAGAGAGAGGTAGTCAACATGATCAACAACATGCTGAAGGATGACGTAATTGAAGAATCCACAAGCCCGTGGTCCTCACCGGTAGTCTTAGTAACTAAAAAGGATGAATCAACCCGATTTTGCGTGGACTATCGACGATTGAATGACGTCACCACGAAGGACAGCTATCCATTACCAAGAATCGATGACACGCTTAACACACTATCTGGTTCAAAATGGTTTTCAACGTTGGATTTGAAAAGCGGTTACTGGCAAGTGGAAGTCCATCCCGATGACAGAGACAAGACAGCATTCTCTGCCGGACACGGGCTGTACCAATTCAAAGTTCTTCCGTTTGTATTATGTAACGCTCCTGCCACCTTTGAACGAATTATGGAACTAGTACTAAGGGGTTTGACAAGGAAAACCTGTCTTGTCTACTTGAATGACGTAATGGTAATAGGAAAGACGTTTGACGAACATTTGAAAAATTTGGAAGAAGTATTTTTGAGGATAGAAAACGCCAACCTACAGCTCAATCCAAAAAAATGCCGTTTATTTAAAAAGTAAGTTAATTTCTTAGTCATCTCGGCCGAAGGAATCAAGACCGATCCTGCGAAAATCGAGGCTGTTAGGAGTTGGCCACGTCCCAGAGACAAACACGAAGTAAGAAGTTTCTTGGGACTATGCACTATGTTACTATCGAAAATTCGTACAGGATTTTGGAAAAATCGCCAAGCCTCTCCATCGCTTGACTAAGAACAACGTTCAGTTTGATTGGAGTTCTGATTGTCAGCAGTCATTCACTGAATTGAAGAAGAAATTAACAACTGCACCTATTTTAGCTTATCCACAAGAGAAAGGCACTTTCATTTTGGACTGTGATGCGTCTCAGCATGGTATTGGATCTGTTTTATCTCAGGAACAGGATGGCGAAGAGAAAGTTATAGCCTACTATAGTAAAACTCTGGGCAAAGCCGAAAAGAACTACTGTGTTACGAGAAAGGAACTTTTATCGATAGTCAAAGCCATTGAACATTTCCACACCTACCTCTATGGCAGACGTTTTCTCGTGAGGACTGATCACAGCGCTCTGCAGTGGATAATGAACTTCAAGAAGCCTGAGGGTCAGGTTGTCAGATGGATAGAAAGACTCCAACAATATGACTTCAAAATAATTCATCGTAGGGGCAGTAAACACAGCAATGCAGACACCTTATTAAGACTTCCATGCTTGGAGCAGGAATGCCGGTATTGACAGAAACTTGAAAACAAAGAGGCCAACTTCTACAATGAAGAGCAGTGCAAGGAAATTTTGCAAGCCACTACCGTGAGAGTCGAGTCCGAAGAATCTGATTTATGGACAACAGAATAAATGAGGAAAAGTCAGAAGACAGATAACAATCTGAAGTTAGTCCTAAGCTGGCTAAAAAATGGAGTAAGACCCGAGTGGCAGGAAGTATCCAAGTTTGGTGCAGTTGCCAAAGGATACTGGGCTCAGTGGAATTCCCTATGCCTATTGCATCGCAGATGGGAGAGCCCAGATGGAGCAACCGTGGTGTACCAACTGGTGCTGCCAAAGGTTCATGTCAAAGATGTGCTTGAACAACTTCATAGTAGTCGTGCAGGTGGACACTTCGGAATCAAGAGGACCCTAGCTAGAGTTCGAGATCGATTCTATTGGGTGAATTGCCGTCGAGATGTTGAAGAATGGTGTAAGAGATGTGATCTATGTTCTTCAAAGAAGGGACCGAAAGCCAGAAGTCGAGGAAAAATGGCCCAGTATCTTTCTGGTGAACCATTCGAAAGAGTAGCAGTTGACATTCTGGGGCCGTTTCCTGTTACTGAGCATGGAAATAAATACTTGATGGTAGCCATGGACTATTTCTCCAAATGGCCCGAAGTTGTGCCCATCCCAAAACAGGAGGCAAAGACAGTTGCAAAGGCCTTCCTAGAAAATGTGATAGCCAGACATGGAGTTCCGCTAGAATTACATTCAGATCAAGGAAGAAACTTCGAATACGAGTTATGGCAGGAAATGATGAACATTTTAAGCGTGAAGAAAACTCGCACAACAGCCTTACATCCACAATCAGATGGAATGGTTGAACGACACAATAAAACCATCAGCCAGTATCTGTCGATGTTCGTCTCCAAGAATCAAAAGGATTGGGATGAGTTGGTGCCACTATTTCTCCTATCGTATCGAAGTGCCCAGCATGAGTCCACCGGATACACCCCTTCAATGTTAATCACTGGGAGAGAAATGAAACTACCAATCGATCTGATATTTGGAATGCCACCCGCCAGGAATGTAGATGAGGACAAAGTTCTTCCAGAATTTGTCAAAGCATTGCGAGAAAGACTGGATCGAGTGCATGAATTCTGCAGACATCGTCTTCAAATCACCAGTGACAAGATGAAGAAGAGATTTGACAGGAATACTCCAGGGACTATGTTTGAGCCAGGTGATGCTGTTTGGCTGTACCAACCTCAAAGAAAGAAAGGACTATGACTATGTCCCAAGCTACAGAGGAACTGGACTGGCCCTTATGTCGTCGTAAAGAAAATTAACGATTTGGTGTACCGCATCCAGCTTACCCCAAGGAGCAAACCCAAAGTTGTTCACGTGGAGAGGTTAGCAGAATACCGTGGCCACGACCCTCCAAATTGGTTCCAGCGAGACAATCAAGATGGAGATGATGTTATCCGGAACGGAATAACCTAGAAGAGAAGGCAGTGTTACGAACCTGGTAGTAGATAGAAAGATCATGAATCCCTCTGTTTGCCTTCTAGAAACCCATTAGAATGTACTAGAATCATTAAAGTTTATTAGAGAACTTACTATGGAATGTTCTGTTGAAAGTTCTATAGCTTCTAGAATAATGTTATCCTATAAATAAGATCACATTTGACAAGTTGGGAAGATTTTGAGTTTTATTTACTTTTTAACATTTGACTGTTGTAACGTTACCAAGTGAAGTTTGAAATATTTATTTGAACTGCAAAGTGTCAAACAGTGTTGTCAGTTGTATTATTTGTTCTGTGACAATAAAGGCGAGTTTATAAGTAAGTGTACCTGAAACCTGAAAAACGCAACAATATTTTAATTTATATATTATGATTTTCACAGTCTCACTATTTATTTGAAATTTCTTCCACTCAGAGATTTCCTTTTTTTCTATAGTCATCGTTTTTTACCTTATAACATTTTCATTTGCTCAGGTTCAAATGAGATAAAGAATACGTTTTTTATCGGCATCAATCCGAATTAAATTTAGCTTTTGCACATATTTTAGTTGACAACTGTAATTACCACGTATTTGAAGATGTTAACCTACCAAATAGATGAAAGCTGACACTATTTTCTTCAAGGGAAAACCACAGAGAAATGGTGGCTGGTGTAATATTCTCATAAATAGTTTGGTTTCCATGAAATCACGCTCGATATTTTTCAGGGCTTTCAAATCATCAAAATATTAGTATTGAAAAATGTCAGTTAACAAACCTTTTGAACTGGATATCTGTAGTATCTGCTATGCGAGTTTTGTGCAAATAGTGTGTAGCAGGGCATGAAGTCAGCTGACATATACTCACTGGAATAATCCGGGTTTTAGTTCAATCAAACGTTGTCAACTTCAATTTAAAATTTTTGTTGAACATCAGCGTGGGGTGACTTCCAAACCGTATATCACGTTTTTCAATTATAGCGAACATCATGGCCTGAAAAAAGCACGAGATGACTGAAAACGTAGTTTATACATCAGGGAATCGTGAAATTTTTAATCAAGCGTTATTCACTTTCGATCAGCAAAAATTGATTATGTGATGAGTTTGGATTTAACATTGAAAATTCTACAGACAAACCAGGCCAGAAAGGTAATGGGTAAATTTAGTTCCAGTTATTCCGTTTCCATATCAGACTAGAGTATAAAAGAATAGTTCATTTGACCATGTTATGTACGTTGAAAAACATTTATTGCTTCAAGATCAATATTGAAAAAAGATGATAAGAAAAACGGAAATATAAGTATCAAAATAAAAAAAATTGACAGAAACTAAAAGATTACATTTAAACTACTGAGGAAATCGACAAAATTTTAATTAAATAATTTTGATCGCTTATTATAAAAAATTAACTCGCAAGTTTCTCAGACGGTAGATGTAGAATATGTATTAGATTTGGGAAACGCTGTATGTACAAACAATGCTCGGTGCCAACTTGGATTGCCGGGTAGTTTTTATATGGGTATGTTGTTTTTTATGTAGAATGTTTTTTATCGACTATGTAGTAGAATAAACCTTCTGAACTGATCATCATGGCTTTCATTTATTATTGATGTGTGAATCAGCCTCATATTAGGGTCGAATATATCATAGACAAGTGTTTTTTTGGTCTGTTGGTGTATCAGTGGAGGCGACTAGTGTTATATCTGTTTCGAAAAAGTTATTATTGCAATGACGGAGAAGATAGTGAGGTATACGGGTCATATTCAGGAATTCCATCCTGCGAGCATTAAAATGATGGCCGGACATTTTCAACCCACGATGTCAGTGTTCGTTAGCCGCTAAAAATGTTTCGAAGCCCGAAGAGTGTCTAGTGAAACATCAAAAGAATGGGCTGCGCGTTTACGAAATTTAGTGTTCTCATGTGGATTTACTGTTTCATAATTCGATACGACCAGGGGTCAGTGAAAGATAGACTTCTCGAGGAAAGTGCTACTGTGACTTTCGCGAAGGTGGTATATGGAGATTGCTTCCGCGAAATCTGCAGTTCAGCCATTTTGTACATTAGTGAAGAGGGAGCCGGAGATAAATTAGGCCGGCGCCAGTTCCAAGTACAAGAACCCTGCGCAGCCACGCCATTCCACCTCTAAGTCGATGGAGTGTAGGGGCAACACCACTAAGTCAACGAACAAAGGAAAATCAGTAGGTTCCCAGCCTAATTCCAAATGTTCTGTCTGTGGTCGTTGAAATCCTCAACAAAATTATAAGTGCTCTTTTTGTGAATGTTATTGTTATGTTTTTTACCGAAATGGTCATTTGGCACCACTGTATCCAAATCAATAAAGGAAGCATGGAAACTTAGCTTTACGGAGACAAAATTGAAGATTTGGGTTTTATCACTTGTTATGTAGAGTATGAAGAGAAATGGAACACTTTCAATATATTTGTAATTAAAAATGGAAGACCACCACTTCTGTGACGCGACTTTTTTAATATGTTTGGGTTGACTATTCTTCATTTTATCAGGGACCTCCCAAGAGATTAAGGTACAATAATTCATTACTACGAAATATTATAGTTTGCTTTCACCAGGACTGGGTACCTTTAACAAGGAACAAATATCAATCAAACCGTTGCCTTTCGCCAGGAGAGACAAGGGGAAAAGGAGTTGAAACGGTTGAAAGTGATCTGGCCGTAATTGAACCCGTAGATTACCCTGAGTACCTGAGTGGAGTACACCGATATTACCCGTACTAAAAAAGAACGGGTCAGTTCGATTATGCAGGGATTTCAAAGTAACCCTGAATCCTTTTATAGAAATAGATCCCCATCCTTTATTAAGGATTGAGGATTTATTTGTGCAACTACAAGTTGGAGAACATTATACTAAACTAGAATATACTAATGCCTTCCAACAAATTTGTTTCGATGAGTCGAAAAAGTTAGTAACTATTTCCACCCATAAAGGTCAGTACCGTTACAACAGGGCTCCATTCAGTATTGCTAGCATAACAGCCAAATTTCAGAAAATTTTAGAATTCCTGTTATGGGGCTTAGATAGAGTTGTTATTTTTTTGGATGACATATTAGTGACTGGTAAAAAGAGACAGGAACATTCAAAATGGTTGGAAGAAGTACTTTTCCGTTTACAGGGAGCTGTAGAACTCTCTTTGGAATAATGTAATTTTTTCAAAACCAAACTGACGTATTTAGATTATGACATTGACAAACATGGATTACATACATCAAATTCAAAAGTTGAGGCTATTATCAAGGCACCGATATTGAAGAGGCTGCAAGGATTGCAGTGCTGTCATTGATTCCTGCTAAGTCGAAAGCAAAATATGATTTTACATATGAAAAATTGAAAAATGGTGCGATGATCCCTGATGACCTTTTCCTAATCAGTTAAGGAAAGTAACACATTTTCCAACTGGTGAAGTATGCGACGCCACCAGGACTGGTCTATGCGGGAGAAGACTACGTCAGAAAATTACGGCAGAGAATAGACGACATCCATAAAAAAGTCCTTTTGAATATCATATGTGGACTGAACAACCTCGTCTATAACAGCCAGTTCCATAATCAAAATTAAAGTACCCTTTATGTATATGATAAAAGGACTTCAAATGGTAAAATGCGTTCCATAAACCAATTTTGAAACGAAAGTTCACTTTAAAGCCACTTTTATTTTAAAGTCCGGATATCGGCTCTTTACCAGAGAAAAGCATCTTTTGGAGGTAAACATAAACTAAATTTTGCCCTTCATCTGTCATATTTAATTTTCATATTGGAGTTGAAAGTAAGCTGAGGTAGACTTTATTGTACTCAAATAGATATTAATGAATTCATCAAATTCTAGTTCTTTATCAAATGATGAGGAACATTCGACTTCCGGCAAGCAATAGTGGAGGACTGACGGCGTTCTCGTGTCACAAGTCAAGTACATGTGTGTGAATGTTACAGTGTAGTTTGTGTTGTGATGTCTGCCGTCTTTAGTAAGTGCAATCACCCAATTTTTAAGTGTTTGTGACGTGTGCCGTACACCACAGTTTTTTACATTTTTTTTGGGTGGAGGCATTGCCTTGAGCAAGATTCCCCCTCCACCCCCTGACGAAGTCCCCACTACTCACGCCAGTAACCAGGCTGGGGTAGGGCGGATCCCTACGTAGTGGGGGGAGTGCTGGACAAGTGCGCCAATAGGAAGCAATGTCCAATAAATATAAAGAGATAGAGAGAGAAATGATGAGGAAATAACAGTTAGAAGATACAGTGATCAATACGTCGGAGTTATGTGAAAAACTCATAGGAATCAAATGGCATTACTCCAGTATCAACAAAATTATTACAGAACCAAATAAAATATGACCTGATCATAGAAACGCAAGTAGAAGGCACTTTTGTGAGATATCAAGCAAAAGGGTCAACAAAAATACATATTGATGTAAATCGCATGTGCTTCTAAAACCCTGCATGAGCACTCATATATCTGAATCTGCCTCAGAGAATGAATTAATGTCAACTTAAAATAAGTTCTGTCCACCATCAGGCTGCACCCCTACAAGCAACCTTGAGGAACTAGTGCGAGCTGGGGATTACTATTTATATACAACTAGTATCTAAGTTTACCATAACGTGCAGAAACATATTTTCTAACTGGTGTTTCCTTCAACAATACCAATATCTCTATTTTGCAATCAACATGTGTATAATGTATAGGAATAGTCCGGATGATTATAGTTCAGAGTGTCCATTCTGGACTCAACAAATTTATAACCCATTCTATGAATACAATGAAAGTAACCTCAACTCTCGATCACACCTAAAGTCCAAAAAGGTTTACCTTCCTCGAAAGCTCAAAAAGTCTTAGACAGTTCGAATCTTGTCTATAATACTTTCTTATTGAAACATGTCCCCACTCACTAGCAGAATACTTCTTTCTCATCGGGTAGCTCAGTTAGGTTTTTTCTGTTTTTATTCTTATATATTGTAGTAAAACTGCACTAACTAATTTTCCTAATTTATTTAAAACACTATTTACAACAATTATTCACTAAAACATTACTTCACTATTTCAAATTTATGTCTACTGTGGCTATCTCTATCGACGAACTCTGGAACTGTAACTCCCCTGAATTCTGACTGTCCCGCTCAATATACTCCCAAGCAGTTTCCATTCACGACTCTTGATTATTCAGGAGTATAGTACATTTCATCTAGATGGCTCTTCGAATAGTATCGAACAATCGACTTATTCCAGCTTGTTCTCGGCGATCCGTACGCCAGCAGATATGTATTTGTAGTTGAACGAGGGTGCATAATTAATTAGATCAGGGCCGGTCTCGGGGCCCGTCTCGAAATCGTTACAATATATTCTTATGTCGTTAACAACCAATGTTTTACAATTACAATTATTCTGTTATATCAAAACATGTTCAATGGATAATGGAAATTATTATTAATCTTCTAGATGAAATGTGAGAAAAAAGTTTGGTCCACCTTCATTAAAAATACAAAATGAAGTCTGATCATTTATTTTTGCTGTACACATATTCTATTTTCCTCCTCAGTTGCCCAAGTCTGCTTTTCTAGATGAACAATCTTTTCCTCTCAATACTCTTCTTTTGCTAATATTGCTAGGTTTTTAATTGTTGGCCTAAACTGTCTTGAAACAGGTTCTTTCAATTTATATGGTGTATAATGAAGATCATTCACATTTCATTTTCAATAACAAAAGCAAAAGCATAAAGTTAAATCAAATCGGAAAAATATACATACGTACTATACAGAGTGGGCCATTATAAACGAAACAGCGGCTCTGTATGTCGGTAAAACCGAGATATATAAAAACGCTCGGACACGTCAACAACATTTTCGAGGGGGACAGCGTTCGGAAAGAAATGCACCCGAAATACATTCCATCCCTCAGAGCTGTGACCGTCACCCCTAATTTTTTAAATGGCAACATATGGCAAGTGATACCTCATTTGAAAGGTATTTTCCTTCTTAATATCAAACAACAAAAATAAATTAATTTTATCGATTCGTTTTCGAGATATAGGAACTTGAATTTGGGAAATCACTTTTTATTCACTCAATGAATAAACCTCAGATTTAACAATGCAACTGTTTAATAGTATATTATTCAACAAGCGAATAATGATGGCTATTACCCACGAAGATGAAATTAATATTTACATACATTTACTTACATAATAATTAAGTATTAATAGTTACATTACAATTGTATTTTTTTGCAAGTTCAACAAAATACACTAGAATAACATTTTCAGAGAAAGACGATGTTTTTTGTGCCAGTTTCCAATCCATAAAATTTTTTGAACGCCGCATCATATTTACCTTTTGACTTGTTTGGTAGGAGATTTTCTGTAGCGCTAGCTGCTAATTTTAAAATGTCTGGCGGTGTACAAGACATATTATTATTATCTTGTGAATCTGATTCATTTATAGACATTTCTCTGATGATACCAGAAATAAGAAGATTGATACACAATAGGTAACTCTCAAACCAACTGACAGTATACCTTCAAATATCGTGACAAGTAAATTTGCTATTTGTCAAATTTGACACAACGATTGAGTAATATTATTCCATCGAACTGTCACTATTATTCAATTCTATATGGTAATGAATGGCATTATTTGATGAAAATCGAATATTTAACAGATATATTAATTAATAGTTGTGGATAAAGATAATTATCATTGTAAATGAACTAAATGATCTAACTGTTCACCAACAAATAACATGTAATTCCGTTTCAATTTTTATTTCATCCTCAATTACTTGAAAAAATTTTGAGGTTCTCGAGAATCGATAAGAAGACGTTTTCTCGAATTCGACTCCAATACGCGTACAACAAAAACATGCATGAGATAATTTTTTTCGCCAAATCGAAATTGTGGATGTCTATCAGTGTCAAACCGATCGTTGACTGAACGACAATAGAGTGAATTACTTGATTAAAGCTGCTGAATATCTTTTCTCAATACTGATGTGTACGATCGCGGAAAGAGTTGAAATAATAACATTTTTTTTTAAGAATGATGAGTGCGGTAACCGTTCAGCAAATGTGTTCAATGAAACGCATCCCGATAAACTTGTTACTAGAAAATACGTTCTAGAATTAAAATTTCGTCAAACTGGATCAGTAGCCAACAAGAAACAAGACCCAGAACGTGAATTTCCGGTAAGAAATGAACCTGTTGAAGTAGCACTTTTAGGACATGTTCATGCAGACCCAACATTGATCACAAGAAAATTGGCTGGTATTACCAATATCAGTAGAACCAGTATCCGCCGAATCCTGAAACATCATAAATTCCACCCCTACAAAATGCATATGGTACACAATTGAATGAAGATGATTTTGATTGGCGACAGGAATTTTGTGAAATTATGACTACGAAAATAGATACTGATGAGAATTTCCTTTTCAGCATCTGCTTTTCTGATGAGTCTACATTCTTTTTGAATTCGACTGTGGATCATCATAATTGTCGTTATTGGTCAGATGCCAATCCACATGTTTTCCACGAAGTCCATGCTCAAACTCCCCAAAAACTCAATGTCTTGGCCGGTATTTTTGGGGACCATTTGATTGAACCAGTATTTCTCGACGGTAACCTGACAAGAGAAACTTATTTGGAAATATTGAATCAATTTGTTTGTCCACAATTATTATTAGTCGATATTATTGAAAATGACGATCGTTACCATGAAGACCACTTGAAATTTCAACAAGACGGGGCACCTCCACATTATGCACAGCCTGATAGGGCGTTTTTGGATAGAATGTTTCCTGGAAGTTGGATTGAAAGAAGAGGCGCTATAGAGTGGCCAGCCAGATCTCCAGATTTAACCCCACTCGATTTCTTACTGTGGGGTCACTTGTAAAGCAAAATCTATGCAACCGAACCAGAATCTCTGGAAGATTTACGACGTAGAATTATTGAAGAATGCCATCAAATAACGCCGGAAATGCTAACTAAATGTGAGGTCTAATTTTGAACAGAACTTGTACTATTGTATGGAAATGGTTGGTAGACAGTTTGAACATTTAATTCATTGACAATAATAATAATTGCGGCAGTTGCTGTATCAGATATTGTTTTTATTGATTGAGTGAATAAAAAGTGATTTCCCAACTTCAAGTTCCTATATCTCGAAAACGAATCGATAGAATTAATTTATTTTTGTTGTTTGATATTAAGAAGTAAAATACCTTTCAAATGAGGTATCACTTGCCATATGTTGCAATTTAAAAATTTAGGTGTGGCGGTCACAGTTCCGAGGGAAGTTATGTATTTCGGGTGAATTTCATCACAAACGATGTCCCCCTCGAAAATATTTTTGACGTGTCCGAGCGTTTTTATATAACTCGGTTCTGCCGACCTACAGAGCCGCTGTTTCGTTTTTAATGGCCCACTCTGTATAAGAGATGCTAGTTAAGTAACTTCATTGACTAATTCGACAACATTTCAGTACTACCTCATTGGCTTGAGTGGAATGTGAAATAATTCCAACAGCAGCGGTGTGACTTTTATAAGGCTCGTTTTCATCATTTCATATTATATAAATAACTCATACTTCAGTAATTTGTTTCCACAGACTTTTTATTGCCAGTTTTAGAAAAATTATTTACTTTGTTTCCTGTATCTGTTTTTACGTACTACAAAATATATAATAATGAAATTATACTTATCAGTAGCTTAATTCCATACTATGTCAGAATCGACAATGTTGCCAGTGCCCTGTACTATTGTGATATCAATGTTTTTCTAAACGCTCTCTATAATTGGATCGAAATCCTCAGTTACAGAAGCTCCTTGTTTTGTTTTCAAATTGTGATTTTCAATAAAAATGATAATAATTGATTTTATCCAGAACACACGGCTAATGACCATAGCAGTGGATGCCACAACACCAAAGAAAAAAAATGATAATAGATTTTATTGACAGGAATAGCTATATAACAATTGAAATTAAAGTGTAGCAATGAAATTGGGAAACCCTATTAAATGGCAGGATTCAATGTATGACCATGGTAGATTACCATGATCAGACCTTGCTCTTCCATCCAACCACAGATATTTTGACTTCATATTGTCCATATTTATGCGATGCACAGCTACGGCATTAAATGCTCTGGTAATTCACTGCCAGGCCAGTTATTGTTCCTTCACGCTGAAAGGAAACATTTTTTTCTTGTCTGATTCCATCGTAGATTCCAAATTGAACTTACCGTTAACTGTTAATTTTCAAATTTTACTGTGTCCTTAATAAATCTTACATGGAAGAAAATATTGTTTATGTTTATCTATGAAACTACAAACTCATAACCTATCATACCAGATGACAGTAACCGCAGAACTACGAAACACCTTCAAAATTAACAAAATCACCACCACTGTATTCCTAAAAATACTATATTTCAGTGTAGCCAACAGTATAAACATAACGAATGCTGCTTTAAAGGAGTCTTTATATAACAGGAGGTGTTGGTACGTTCATGGAACCAAAGGCACTTTAAAGTGTAATTTAAAGATCACTTTACCTTAAAGCCGACTTTGAATAAAGGAGTCTTTATGGTGTTGATTATGGAACTGGCTGTAAGACACCCCAAGGTTAACCTAAGGTCGTTCATTTGAATAGATTGCCCCTTACGATAGAAACCACAACCAAGTTCGCACTCTCAGACCACCGGAGGATGTCGATGTTCCGAAACTTTATGTTTTCATTTTCGACAGTACAGCTATTTTTACATGGAGTAACATGAAAAAAGCTACGATACCTTTTCAACTTGCCTGCCGATTACAAGCTAGCCCATCTTCAAATGTCTAGTGGCATCACTGTGGTTTTCTTCAACAAGTTCTGTCGACTCTGTAAACTAGGGAAACAGAAACTAGGAGTTCGAGGGGTGCTACAGTTGAAGAAGGGCCAGAGAAATATCCACTGCATGGTTACCAATAATCATTCTCGAGATGAACTGACAGAATATTTTTCATTATGATAATCAATATGATGAAAATTAATATCATTAAGTAATAAACAGATATAATTCAACGGTCGTAGAGGACAGTTGTTGTTTTCTGTTAGATACTTGTCGACGAGGATATTTATTGTATAGATTTTTTGCGGAAGATTGGATCACGTAATCCACCATTTTTCATAATTTGTTTAACGGTCTTCCGTCAAGTAGTGTGTCGCCTCTCTTCATGATAATTAATATGCTCGAGGATAACGATTCTCGCGTTCTTTCCCTTAACAGTTCACAAACCATCTCGAAGTGATCTCCTCTGATTCTTTGATGGATGGTCCTGCCAAGAATTTTTTGGTCGTACTCTCTTGTTTGTTTCTCTTTCTGATAAATAATTTTTTTTTGGTTCATTATTTGCAATAAGTCTTCGTTCGATAGTAAAAATATTTGTCCTTCTTCTTAAGCATGCATTTGTTAATAGCATCTTTGATTCTGGTATTACAAGCTTTCAAATAGTACTTTTGAGTAAAAAAAATATAATGGTTCTCTGTAAACTCTTTTGACAACCATATTCAGCTCTACCATCTATTCAGTCTGATTATTGTGATCTATGTTCATTGATTGGATGTCTACATGATTCCAACTAACTGCCAGTTTACCACATATATTAATTGTGATTCATTTTCAAATAACTTTTTTAATTTTGTTGTGTTTTATCTCCTGACATATTTTCTAATATTATGAAGTCGTACATTATCCTCAAATTATACAACTTTCTCACCTATTCAGTAAATCTCCAAGTTAGTCACACTCTGTTTTAATTTCTTTTGTGTATTCCATTAGCTAGTTTTTGGCAATCAACAACAAGAAGAGACATCTTTTTCGAACCACCCCTTTGTTCACATAGTTTCTAGTATTTTTTATTATTTCCTTCCATTGTTGCTCCATAATTTTGATAAAGTGTTCAAATCCTATTCATTTTTGTGAGATATTACAAAGCGTTTGTTAGTCAAAGTATTATTCAAAGTAGACAGATAAACTAGACGTTGAAAAATAACCCATTTACAGTTTTCCAAACTGATAAATAACCAGTTTTCCAGTATTTGAATTATGTATTCCTGAAATAGAAAAATAACAGGACTGAAGGTTCCTTCAGGAAATAAAGCCGTTGTATATGTTTGTAGAAAGTTCATTTCCTTGAATAATTTGTGTATTGCCAACTACTTTCTTAGAAACATACCGAATCGGAAATGCCTCAGTTGAAATATATATGCTCAATTATCTTAGTATTCGTGAGGATAGGGAAAATTATATACGACATGGAATTGTGGAATCCGTTTTTAATTTGTATACACGAAGAAACTCTGAAAACAGAGAAGCTATCACTTCAAAACATACAGCTACTGCCAAAGTCAACTATTACATTTTATTATATCAGGCCATTAAAACACGGAATATTCATTTGGAAGGGTACGCAATATTTTGCTGCTATACATAATTATTTTTTCATTCGAAATAATTGACCATATTAGTTTAGGGCCATGTTGGAAGCGACGCTATGGTCGTCACCTACGTAAAAATAAAATTTCTAGGGAGTTTTTGGAAGTTCAGTAATTTCTGCTGTTTTCGAATATTTATTTCTTTGTTTCCCAAACTCAATATTATTCTCCGAGATGCAAAACATGAAATCAAGTAAGTCAAGTCTGCTTATTGACTTTTTGAAATAGCAATGTAACCTTTTTAGTTAATCGAAGACACCTTGGACAAAGAATCCTGTACAAAAGTTCAAAGGATGACAGCCTTTCAAATGCTCGGATTGTTACAATAGACCGCATTAGTGTGACGTCAAAATGTATGCAAATAACAGTGCACTGAGTCCTAACGAAATATATATGAACGAAGCTGCGCTAACATGAACCGTCAGTAACGATTACATAAGATTTAGAATCTGGGGTCAAAATTATAATATTATTAATTTAATTATTTCGTTATTATCAGCAATATTTGAGACATGTTTGTATTTGAAATCGATAGAAGAATAACTACAGAATGGTTAACGTAAAGAAAATCTTCTAAATAACTTCTGAATAAATTCCAGAAAATCCATTATGCGTCGACCAATAGCAAAATAGAATCATGCTTCTAACTTCATATTGTTTGCTCGTAGTCGTATCCATGTAATATGTATTTGAGATTTTCATGAAGAAGTATCAATATCTGCGTAGATGAAAATGTCTGATAACTCATTTCATCTTTCGACATCTTCAGCAATTCGAATGGAAATAAAATGAAACACTTGGCTGATCACCACTTTACTGTTTCGTGCCTAAATTATGAGCGCCATCTAGCGGGGATGCACTTCCTTGCAGCATGAAGTTAGATGTAGATGAATATTCAAATTTATTTCTTCTATAAATTATGTATAATCCTTTCTGAAAATTGTTTTACGGAAATATCGTTTCTTCTATCCTTCATATCCGAGGCCCGCTGTAGGCAATTCCTTAAATATTTACTTACTTTGTGTGAGAGCATAAAACCAAAAGAGCTGTTACGATACTTCTATTATTTATTTATTTATTTATTTATTTGTTGATCATCCAAACAGACGAACCTTAGTGGTTCATCCTTTGATAGGATGATAGAGTAACAATTAACATATCAGGATATCAATAGCTATAAACGATATACAAAGATTTTACAATGCTTATTTAACAGTTTGGTACAGGAAAGATAAGTGCTTAAAAAGATTAAACTCAGAGAAAAATTTAATTTTCAATCTTCAGCAGAGGAAGCATAAAAATCGAGCAAGAATTGCCGCAGTTTCTTTCTAAAATTTATTATATTGAGATAAAAGATGTCTAAATTCAAGTGACAAATCGTGTTGTAAGCGTTCATGCATCGAATCATTGGTGAATTACCATAATAGTTAGTATCATACGAGGGTGGATAGAAAGTAAGGCGATTACGAGTAGATCTTGGGTTGCAGTTCAAATGAAGGTGTTCAGTGCAATCAGGTGAGTCGATATAATTATTCAATATTTTGTAAGTAAACAGTATATCAAAGAACTCCCTCCTAATAAACATTGATTCCAATTTATAGAAGTATAAATTTGATTCATATGTGTAATGATGTCGATATTGAAAAAATCTGTAGTTGAGCGCTTTTACCAGTTTCTTTTGTACCTGTTCAATTTTTGCGACGTATTTCTCATAAAAAGGATTCCAAATACTCGTACAGTATTCCAATATCGGCCTCACTATTGTTTTGTATACACTTATAATAGATTCATGATAACGAAATTCCTTCGTATTTCTAAGAACAAACCCTAACAAGCGAAGGGATTTTCTAACGGTTGTATTCAAGTATGAGTCAAATGTTAACTTTTTATCCAGGATGATCCCAAGGTCACGGACCTCGTCACAGGTTGGTATTATTTCGTTGTTTAAGTATAGATCATTCGATGGGTGATTGTTGTTTCTTGTGAAAACAATATGGTGACATTTTTTTATATTTATGAATAATCTATTAATATTACAATAATGATAAAGACTATTTAGATCTTCTTGAAATTCAACATAATGCAATGCAGTTTTGATAGGCATATAGAGTTTCAGATCGTCAGCGTAAATAGCTATTTTGGCAAATCTGATAATGTTTTCAACATCACTGACGAAAACGCTAAACATAATTGGTCCTAAATGGGAACCCTGGGGGACCCCCGAAGTGATAGGAGTCTTACTAGAGTTGAAATTGTTGACGGCGACATACTGGTGCCTGTCTTTTATGTAGGAAGTCAGGACATTCAGCAGGTTGCCGTGCACACCGAAATTCTCAAGTTTGGTTATCAGGGTCGGATGATGCACTTTGTCGAATGCTTTCGAGAAATCGGTGTACACGGCACATGCCGAATGACCTGTTTCCATAATGTTATATACATTTTGTACAAACGGTGCCAAGTTAGTAATAACGCCTCTTTTTTTGTGAAAGCCGTGTTGATGTATAGTAATAACATCTTTAATCATGAAAAATATTTCTTTTGTTAAGATAGATTCAAATATTTTTCCAAAAATATTTAATATTGATATAGGCCTATAATTCTCAGCGTTTGTTTTATCACCCGATTTGAAGATGGGTATAACTTTTGCAGTTTTCCACCGTGATGGAAATGCGCCAGAATATAAAGATTTGGTGTATAGTAAATGTAGGGGTTTTAACAGATGATTTCGTAGTGTCTTAATGAAATGTGGTGGCAGGCCGTCAGGACCTGGCCCTTTTTTACAATCTAGTTCGTTCAAAGCTTCCATTATCTGTTTTTCGGTAATAGTGGTGATATTGAAGGCATGATTTGTTCGCTCCTTTGCTAACAAGCAAGGAGTCTGGTCACTTTCAAAAACTCCACTAAAATAATTCGAGAACATTTTGCAAATCAATTCCGTCCCCTCATAAGGCACACCGGAGTAATTCATTTGCATAGGAATAGAGTTCGTATTTTTTTTATTTGTTATATATGACCAGAAATATTTGGAGTCATTTTTTATTTTGCTTTCACATTTTTCTACATACTTTTTGTAATCTTTGTCAATATTTTTTTTCAGAGTTCTACGAAAATATGAAAAACTATCATAATCTGCAGGGTTTCCGAGAGTTTTCCACCTTTTGTGGTATATTGCCTTATGTTTGATAAGAAGCAAAGTTTCTTTCGAGAACCATGGAGGATATTTTTTGTTATTGAGAAGTTTCTTTGGTACGAATTTATCGATGGCCTGTTGCAAAATATCATAGAAGATTTCGACACAATCATCAACATTTTTATTATTAAAAGCATTTACCCAGTCAAATCCGGTGAGAAAATCTTTGATTTGAGGAAAGTCCGAGTGTTCATACAGAACCTTGATTCGAGACATTTTATGAAGTTTTTTTTGTTCAACACATTTTAGAGTTATCTCAAGAGCCCTGTGGTGAGGATCTTCGTTAACGAAGGGGATCATCGCGGGGCAAGTATTTACGTTCGTGTAATTCGACAAAATTAGATCTAGAATCTTTCCATTTTGATTTTTTGTACCGTTAAACTGCTTCAAACCTGCTGAAGAAAGAAAGTTGATGAAAGATTCGCTTTTTTTGTCAGTGGAGCCGGATGGGTCAAGGTCAAAGAAATTTTGGTCGTTATTTGTATTCCAACTCAAACAAGGGATGTTATAGTCTCCAATTATAGCAAATATATGTTGTGGATTGTTATTTATAATATTCTCTATTTGGTCTAGGTACAACTTTAACTCTTCAGCGTTTGTAGTCGGAGGGACGTAAACGCAACATACGTATAATTTCTTACCCCCACCCAGCTCCACTGAAGTCCATATATCTTCGATTTTGCCATTATTACTCCATTTTGGCATACTTTTACACATCAAGTCATTATGTACACCTATCATAACCCCTCCACCATGACATTTACCACTAGACACTAAATCACGATCCTTGCGAAACACTTGGTATGATGATGGAAACAGTTCTGGAGTAAGGATATCTTCATCAAGCCATGTTTCAGTAATGCAGATAATATGGAATTCCTGAGATGTGACTGCTCTCAAAAACTGATCAGTTTTTGTTTTGAGACCTCTAGTATTTTGGTAAAAAATGTTTAATTCGTTGAATTTCATTTGAGATATATAACTTTTTGCAACGGGAAATGAAGAAAAGAAAAATCGTATTAACTATTAGGTGGTATTATGAAGTATCCTTAGAGTGTCTTCATTTATTACAAGGATTGCTCGAGAGCCTTCAGATTTCTTGAGGAATATTTTTCCATCTTTGGTCCAGCAGTATCTGTAGTCTTGAGCTTTTTTGAATTCCCTAGAGAGTTTGAACAACAACTTGTAGTAGTGGGATAAATGGTCATTAACATATATATCATTGTTTTCAGGGAAACCCAGAATACCTGAGGAAAGCTTAATTCTATTAACTTTCAAGGCATCCATGAATTCTTTTTTCAGGAGACGGTTCTTGAATTTCGCAACTATGTTCGTTGGAGTCTTTTTCTCTTTGTTGTTGGGGTGTGACTGTATTCTGTGACATTCTATAATATCACCGTCTTGCAGTGGATGCTTTATTTCTTCACCGATTTTTTTGATGACCAAGAGGAGATTTTCGTTTTTCTTTTCTGGTATTCCAAAAATTTCTATGTTATCCGCGCGATTCATTTGATGGATAGATTCAACTTCAGCACGTAGCATTCCGCATTCTCTTTTCAGTGCTTCGACATCATTTTTCGTACCTTCCAGTGCGTGGACAGTTTTCTGGAAATTGTCGAGCCTTACGCCAAAATCATCTATTTTAGCGCCATAGAAATTGAGAGAGTCAAAAACTTGATCTTGCTTTTGTTTGACATCTTTTAGATTATCTTGTATAGATGTTATTGAAAGTATCAGTTGATCCAGTTTCGAGTTTTCATCAAGCTTGTTTCTTTTGCAGTTCTCACATTTCCAGGTGATACCTGAGTCCTCAGTGATTTCCTGCAACGCCACTGGCAATTTTGCACACTTAAAGTGAAAATGTTTTTTGCAGGGGCCAGCGCAAAAAATTCCTGGGTTTGTGCGGGTCACTGGCGAACTGCATGTACCGCAACTAGGCATTATAGCTTTAGGCTGATGCACTTTGCTACAGTTTAGAAAACCAAAAAACACACTAGATTTAACAGAGTTTATGAAACTGAGCTGATTGATATATTCTATTTCACTAATAACAACGTCCAAAAAACACCTCGTTTCGACAAAAAGTAGGAGAGCACTGGAGACGACCTTCACTCGTCTACGGCTATAGATAGTAGTATCGTTCTTATGTTATACGCATATCATTTCATGCCAAATGATTTAGGACTCGGTGTAATGTTGGTTTGCATATTTTGCGTCAAGTCATCGCTGAGTAATTACGCTCAATCATCTCGGAAACGGGAAAGAATGTAAGCAATACTCATCGTTAGTACTGAAAAGAGAATATAAAACAAGATGATGTGCAAGGGACTATGAGGCTGAAGCTTTGTCAAAAGGTCACAAGAGTTTCCAGAAAGCTTACAACGTATTGCTATGTTTAGAGAACATTGAGCCTGAGTTTATAGAATAAATGGTGTACTTTAAGTACTTCATCTTACGATAATGGAGAAGAAATAATTTTTGATATTTTGGTAATATGGCACATTAAACTTTTCCGAATGTACTAATAGTACTACAAGTATATAAGATACTGAATACAAACGCCACGGATGATCGTCACTTTTCGACATTTAAACAAATCAAAAATTGTCCTTCATCAATGTCTTAACTGTTTGAAATTCATTAGCGATAATAGCAAATGAAAAGAAGTATTGAAAGAGGTTGACATTCAAAATGTTCTAAACGATTTAGTATCTGAAAAAGTTAGAAGAGTTAATTATGAAACTTATTGTACTGTACAAAACGATTTAATGAAAAATATTGCTTATTATCCTTTCATTTGTTTCACTTCATTTTACTGAATAGGGATTCTTCTCTCGGAGGACAGGGGGCTTTTTTCAAATACTTATATCTGCAACAATCAAACGAATATAGTGAAGAGTTCAAATAGATAAAAGTGAAAGGGCTAGGGTTCTTTCACGAAGTTTTATTCTTTTCTTGTTTATGGATTGTGATTTTCACAAAATTGTTTTGCCATATGAGTAGATAAAACTCAATATAAGTTTTCTCATTATTTATTCTAGTATGATTGTGCGGTTTTCTACAGAGCATTTTATTCCATCGCTATGTTTTTTATTCTTATTGCAAACAGATTTTATAAGTTAAATCAGGAATAATGAAAAAAATTAACGGTTGATAAGAATAATCCAACACCAAATATCTAATTCTGAATTTAAATTAAAAGTGGTTACATATCACAAATTTTAATACAATCATGGAATTTTGAAATTGCCGATTTCAATTATTTTCTTTTCGTAGTTGGCCACCATAGCGTGGCATACAACATAGCCCTAAACTATTAAGGTCAATTGACCTACTCTGGATAATACAAGGTATAAGGTATAAGGATTTTTAAAACAGTTCTTCTATGAGGAGTTATTTTATTTTTACTCTCCTGTCACCTCATAATTGGAAGGATGATCAGAATTTCAGTTCTATGAAGGTATGGAAGAATGGTTCAGAATGTATCGAAGCATATTTTTGAGGCTTTGTTACCAGGACACTTGGTGCACTGACCAGTTCATTTCAATTGTCATGATGGTCACCTTTATCTACTTCTAGTACCATTTGCATCATGAACGACTGATTTTTCATGGTTCTTCAGGGATAATAATGATAGTTGACTATTGTGAAGACTTTCTGGTTACTCAGTTATGATTGAAAACACTCCCAACTCCAAGGGCACATATACACACAGACACATATTTTTTCATTTCAAGAATATCAGAAATTATCTATGATTTGTGACGAATCCAAATCCGTTGGAAAAATTGAGTATTTTCCAGTGATGAAAAAATCCGTTGGAGAATAAAGAGAAAATCTAATTTTGAATTGTATCCTGAAAGAACCGAAGGTGATTTTTATATTAACATTCCTATTTTTATATCGGTTCTCACTTGATTTACAGCAAGGAACCTAGCTGATTCTTGTCGAGTTTCTTATAGAATACCAGCTAATACGTATAAATATGAACACTTAATTTTGAAGATCATAAACTTGCTTTCAGCATCCAGTTCCGGTTTTTATCACTATCTGTTAGTCGACGTACTTGACATGAAACCTTCAAAGTCTCCGAGTAGCTCCTGTAAATGATTTGACATTCCCAGGTTACATATTTTTATTTCATTCGTTCCTAGATTTCTGTAGCCGGAATTCTGTCAAATACCGTTTCATTATCTGGCGAAGATTTAGTAATTTTTTTCCGTGTACATTGCTCTTTCCAGTTAAAATTCACCGCCCTCCATATAAGTGTGTATTTCTACAAAATCTAATTACCGATTATAATTTTTGTATTCGATTGTACGCCATAGGACTTTCGATGCATCATTTCAAAAGGTGTTGATTTTGAGTTGAGTTCTGTGACTTCATTCTGTAGTACAGGAAACCACCTCCAATGAGACGGTGCTGTGCGTAAAAAGTCACCTGGAAACGAGGGTCGTGCCGTATATGGAGATAAACAAGATAGTGATAAACTCGGCTAAAACACAGCTTATGAATTTCAGTAAGAAAGTGAAACGCACAAACATGGAAATTCAAGGGGGATTCAGGGCTCTGGTGGCCGAGATTGACGAGTCCGTCACCGCGCGGTTCCTGCATGGGAGTACAATTGGATCGTGGATTAACCTTTAATAAACATATCAGTCTGGTATCAAAGCGAGCCGCCGCGACGATTAAAAGAAGTTACCCACTTATAGCGAGAGATTCCAGACTGTCCATGAAGACTATAGTATTATTCTACAACCAGGTCATTAGACCAACAATGACAAATGCATGTCTAGTGTTCTGCAGCGTCCCCCAGTCAACAATGTTGCGCTTGGAAACGATGCTGAACAAGATACTTCGTATTGTCACAAACAGTGACAGATAAATCCGGCTAGACGCATTAAGAGAGCTTGCTGATGTACCAAAATATGAAGAATTTATCGGACAACAATCAGGGTTGAAACACGGGCTCATTTACCAGACAATGGTCCTCTGGGCCTCTACATCAGGAATGCGCGTGAGTAGGTCAACCAATTATTCTAGACCTTGCGTCATAGCGACAGACTCAGTTTGATAACCTGCCTCATCTGTTTGAAAATTTGAGCCAGGTGCGATAACTTCAGCTGTTGGATGGTTTTACTGGATGGAAGTCCAAGGCCGACCGTGCGCGATAAAGGATAGGACAGGGATAGTTGAGATAATGTAAATCATTCAATTCAAGGTGTATGAAATCGAATCCCAGAGTATTAAGATCCTACTGCGATATATGAGACCCTACCATAGAAGACCAAAATATTTCTAGCTAATCGTAGATTTGACCGCACCTGACCTGAAGCAAAAGTCCGTACTATCCCCGCAGTTGTTCAGATTTATCTGTCTATAATAAATGAACTGCTTGATTCTACTATCGATAACACCACTAGCAATATCTGGAGGAAATCGAATCACAGGCCGAACATTGAATTTTCTCTGGAAACTTCTTTCGTCAGCCAACGGCCCGATCTGCCAATTTGTTATCTCTCTTGGTTTTGTCAGAAAGAGGTTAAGAAGTCGTTTAACGTCTGACAATCGCTGCTTTTGTTAGACATCGACATCCACATATCCGACTAACTGATTAAATAATCGGTAAACCACTAGCAATATCTGAAGAAAATAAAAAATCAAGTCCTATGCTCTTGGTATTACCGAGGAAGTGATGAAAGAGGAGGTGAGTGCACGATAACTTCCACGTTTGTTTGGAAATCTACGCCCACGAAACCCATTACTTAATCGGACTAACAACCTCACCAGCAATATCTGGAGAAAATCGAGTCGTAGGCCAATGAACAGTACGTTTTCCCTGAAAACTACTTTCACCTACTGACCCCTCGATCTGTCAGCTGGGTATTGCCCTTGGTTTTTACCAGGAAGAGGACAAGTCATAGGAAAACGGGCGATAGAAATTAAACTATTTTCGCAAATATGATGAATCGACGATTATCAAAACGTACCGCTGAACTTTTCCAAATAACCCCTATCTCAACCTTTTGATTTTCTGACTAATTCGGTCGTTACTTGATGAAGATTGCATTAACTTGTAAAAGCTACTGTGTTAGCGAAATATGTCGGGAATTTACTATAAAGTTTGTGAAGATCAAATCGTATTTCTATAATTCCACTTTTTGAAGGGACTAATATAATATCGTTGGTTTAAAGCACACATGCTGTATGTCCATAAACGGTAGTTGTGAGAAAACACAATGTGAATGTTTCCGTTAACAGTTTTGTGGAAGGGAATTAATTTGACATTTATCAGTGTTGCATGTATGTTATATGAAAAAATACAATGGACCTTTATTCCAAATTGCGCAGTTATCTACGCAGTTAATCCCAATGGTGCCAGGATGTCGCCGACTATCAAGGTTATTCTGTAACGCAATTCCAGTTATTTATTGAAGACGTAGAAGCCAGAAGACACCCAGTCAGCATCTCCAAGACTATAAAAGAAACCTCCAAGATCGACGCATCACTATTACTGCTGCAAGCTTTAGTCCGTGCAAGTTCACGTTAAATTATTGTATTTGAAAATCTTATTGTTTGTAAAATAAAGTAAAGTTTTTAAAAACGGGTTTGAGTGGAATCCAATCTAACAAATTGGCGCAGTCGGTAGGATCCCTCAACACCGAAAAAAAAAGAAGAATAATTAGCCGAGGGTAAGGCCCCCTCACACGAAGAAACGAAGAAAAAGAAAGAAGACATCCCTACACAACGGTGGTGGTTACCAAACCTTCAAGGGAGAAGAACCAGAAGCAAATACGAGAAGACGGTCTCTGTGGCTCTGAGAAACACGCGTAAGTCGCTGTACGCTGCTCATCTTGCTGTCCAAGAAGGCATCGAGAAACACGCGGAAGTCGTCCAACGTTGCTCATCCCAGAGTAGCGCTAGCCTCACACAGTAGAAAGGATTTCATCTTCCGTCAACCCAAAGAAACCAACACGAAGAAATCGATTTAGCTGTAAGGAATTAGTGTAAGTAACATTGAATCATCCTAGTCATTAGATTAAATATTTTAAATATTCGAAGTACGTGATTTCAAAATTTGAAATTTCTATTTTTGAATTTTTAATTTTGAAACTGTCCTATTACCAATTTTGACAATCTACCCAATTTTCGTTAACAATCTTAAGGAAAAACAACTCAAAATGTCATCAACCGACGAAAATTTAAATAATGAACGAGAACATACTGATGTTCCTCCAGAATTAGAACCTTATAAATTATCTGAAATATTCTCAATCATTCCTGAATATGATGGAGATCCAATCACATTGAATACATTTTTAAATGCTTGCGATGCTGCCCAACAAATGGCAATCGGTCAACAAAAAGTTCTATTGACCATTCATATCAAAAATAAATTGAAATCAAAAGCTTCTCAATTGATAAATTCACGAAATTCAGACACTTATGGTGAAATCAAGACTCTTTTAAATGCTCATTTTGGTGACGCTAGAGATTTAACATCACTTATTCAAGATTTACAAAGAATCAAACAATTAAACGGAGAAAGCGCTCTTACATTCTTTTCTAGACTACAAACCCACAACGCAAAAATGCTTTCATGTATTCAGAAATCGAATTTAACCTACTTACAAAAAGCGGCACAATCAACACTTATTGAATCTATGGTGTTGAATACACTTTTAACAGGACTAGAACCCCGACTTGGACATATCATTCGCGCAAGTAACCCAGCGAATATGATCGAAGCATGTTTAAGAATTAAAAGAGAACTACAATTATCATATTTCGAAACTCAAAAATATAACCAAGGAAAAACCCAAAATACTTTTAATAATCAACAAAGAAAAATGCAAACTACTGTACGTCCAAATAATCCACAATTTCACAGAAACTACTAACAATCTGTAAGTTTCAATCCTAACTTGAACAGAAACCCCCAGAATTTTCAGAATTCTCAACATCCATCAATGCAAACTTCTCAAAATGTTCAAATGTTTCAACAAAGACCAACTCAATTTCAAAATTTCCAACACAGGCCAAATCAATTCCAAAGAAATCCAGCACAAAATTTTAACAGGTTTCAACCGAGACAACCAGTAATTCAAAAAAATCCCAATTTTCAAAAAACACATCAAACACACCATTTCAATGAAACAAATTATGTTGAGCAACCAGTTGAAAACTTTTACTTTCAACATGAACTTAGTGACAACTCTTACTTTCAAAATGAATACAATGAGAACTTTTATCCTTATAATGACGCACCATCTAATAATTATTATACCGCTAATAATTATTATCCAGACTCGCAATACGAAGATTACACTTCCAACAATGAATTCTATTATGATGAAATAAACAATCAGGATTTTCATTCGCGTCTATCTCTAGACAGACCTCCAGCAATTCAATATGCGAACCAAGAAGAAACGACAACAGAGAATTTGAGCAATCTTGCCGAACAGACAAAATTGTTGCAGATTCAGGACAAAACACCGGAACGAGTCAATTGCACGAACTTCATACAAAGCAATCTCCAGAAATTAGTTTAAATTCTGTTAATCCAAACAATTTATATTATATAAAAGACATTACAAACCGATACAAATTTTTAATTGATACAGGAGCAGGAATTTCGATACTAAAACCAAAAGTAGTTGAACAATATAATTTGCGAAACAGAGAAAATTTACCAATTCGTGGAATAACTGAAGAGAAAATTATAATCACAGAATCGGTTATGGTACCTTTTAAAGATAATGATTTTCACAAAGTATACGTACACGATCTTGACATAGAATTTGATGGATTAGTAGGAGCAGACTTTTTAGAACACTATGACGGAATCGTCGACATAAAACATAAAATTTTGAAAACAAATTTCAAAACTGTCCCACTATTCAAGGTAGAATTGAAAAAACAAGAACAAATTTGCACAGAACAAAACAAAATTCCCAAATTAAAATTTGAAAATACAATTTCTATTGAACCCCGAACAGAACAAGTATTTAAATTGAACACAAATTTAACCAACGTTGATGCTATACTGTTAGCTCAGGAAAAGGACAAAGTTCGCCTGCCTAATGCCCTTGTAAGAATAAATAATGAAGGAGAATTCTTTACAACAGTTGCTAATGTCAACAATATTCCAAAGACAGTAAATTTTTCTGATTTGATATTAGAACCAATAATTGATACAGAATCAATTATGAATTTCAACACAGAAAATGACTTTTATTCTGACACACAAGTAGACAGAGAGTACGAAATCAAAAAACAATTGAGAACTGAACATCTTAATGATGAGGAAAAAGAAATGAATACTGAATTATGCTCAAAATTCTCAGATATATTTTATTTAGACGGTGACAAACTAACTTTCACTAATGAGATCAAACATACTATTGATACCAACGATGCTAAACCTATTTTCACAAAATCATACAGATACCCACAGATCCATAAGAATGAAGTTAAAACACAAATTTCAAAAATGTTAGACCAAGGAATTATACGACCATCTATATCCCCATGGTCATCCCCAGTTTGGGTTGTACCTAAAAAATTGGATGCATCAGGTAAACAAAAATGGAGAGTCGTAATTGATTACAGAAAACTCAATGAAGTAACCATTGACGATAAATATCCTTTACCCAATATTACTGACTTACTTGACCAGTTAGGACAATGCCAATATTTTACAACACTTGACTTAGCTTCAGGTTTTCACCAGATTGAAATTGATTCTAAAGACATTCCAAAAACTGCATTTTCAGTGGAAAATGGTCATTACGAGTATTGTCGTATGCCATTTGGCTTGAAGAACGCCCCAAGTACTTTCCAACGTGTCATGGACAATATTTTATTAGGAATTCAAAATGAAAGATGTCTAGTCTACATGGACGATATAATAATTTACTCAGCAACCATTCATGAACATATTTCAAGACTAACTGAAATTTTTCAGAGATTACAAAAAGCCAACCTCAAAATTCAACCCGATAAATGTGAATTTCTTAGAAAAGAAGTCGCGTATCTTGGACATTTAATTACAAAAGAAGGAGTTAAACCTAATCCTCAAAAGATTGAATGTGTAAAAGAATTCCCTGAACCAAAAAATCAAAAAGAAATAAAATCATTTTTAGGACTCACGGGTTATTACCGGAGATTTATCCCAAATTTTGCGAAAATTACAAAACCTCTAACACGTTTACTACAAAAAGACATACCATTTAATTTCAACGAAGAATGCAAAGAAGCATTTGAAACTTTGAAAATCTATTTGATACAAAGCCCTATTTTGATATATCCAAACTTTAATGAAGTATTTATTTTGACAACAGACTCGAGTAGTTTTGCCATAGGAGCAATACTTTCTCAAGGAACCATCGGAAAAGACCTTCCAATCGCGTATGCCTCAAGAACCTTATGTCCGGCAGAAACACGATATTCTACTATCGAACGAGAACTATTAGCAATCGTATGGGCGGTGAAACATTTTAGACCATACTTATTCGGAAGAAAATTTATTTTAGTAACTGACCATAGACCATTAACGTGGCTATTCTCAATAAAAGATCCCGGTAGCAGACTTGCTAGATGGCGGCTCAAACTTGAGGAATATTCTTATGAAATTATTTACAAATCTGGAAAAATTAATAAAAATGCGGATGCTTTATCACGAATCAAAGTGAATCACTTTAATCAATGTGCAAAATTTTATTCGAAAATTCATATGACAAATGAAGATCAAGAAGAAGTATCAGACACAGAAACAATTGTTGCACCCGAAACAGTTTTAGAAGAACTCAAAAACTTTGTTAAACTTTATAAAACAAAATCTTTAATTGATTATTCTAAATTTGAATTCTCAAATGCTCAATTATTAGATAAAAACCATAAAAACATCATAATTTTTCCACAAGAACATAAAGCAACCGAGCTACATGAAAAAATTTTAGAAGATATATTAGAGGAAGAATATGATTTATTTTCCTATAACAAAATTAATGTTCTCAACAGTTCATCAGTAAAACACAGAAAATATTATATTATTCCAGTACCTTTCGATCCTACGGAAGCTATTGAATACATGTTCACCTCACTTTATAAAGATAAAAATTTATTCGAACCATCAAAAACTTACCACGTCGAAAATAATCCAGATCTTCCAATTCAAGAAATGCTTTCCTATATATTAGCAGAAGTAGACGAAATTAAATTTCAAATCTGCCAAGATATAGTTCAAACCCCAGATAAGGATCAAATTCCAATAATACTTGAACAGTATCACAGTGGAAAAGCCAACATGCATAGAGGTATAAATGAAACTATAAGAAGAATAAAACAAAAATATAATTGGCAAGGATTAATAAAAGATGTTGAAAAATATATCAAAGAATGTGAAATTTGCCAGAAAACAAAAATTTGCAGAAAGAATTTAGACAATCCAATGATAGTAACTGAAACTCCAAAGGTTCCATTTGAAAGAATAAATGCAGATATTATAGAAATCCCAACGAAAAATTATGCACTAACCATATCTGATGAATTAACAAAATTTGTTCAATCTTATCCACTTGAAGATAAATCTGCAAAATCCGTAATATACTCACTGTTAATTTATTTCCAACACTATGGAACACCTCAAAGAATTCACTGCGATAGTGGAAAAGAATTTAATAATCACTTAATGAAAGACCTTTGTAATTTATACGATATCAAACTCACCTTTTCCAGTGTAGACCATCCCCAAAGTAATGGAAGTATAGAACGTTATCATGCTACACTTATGGAAATGATTAGAGCACACGTAGCAGAAAGTCCAAACGACCATCCCTTAGACATTTTACCATTCGCTACTATATGCTATAATATTACAAAAAATAAAACTCACGGATTTACCCCTTACGAATTAATATTCGGACATACCGCAAGTAGAGTTCCATACACTCTGTATAATGAGAAAGACCTTATAACCAAATACGTCAGAGACATGAATAACAGAATTAAGTATTTCTATAAAATTGCCCGCGCTAGAACCGAGCAAAGAAAGGAAAAAGCAAAACAACGCTTTGACAAAGATATCAAACACGAACCCCCTGACTATAAGAAAGGAGATAAAGTTTATGTCAAAGAATCGCAGATAGGTAATAAACTCAAAAATAAGTTCAACGGACCATTTGAAATAATTGAAGTCTACAAAAACTCAGCCCTATTGAAAAACTTAAATACAAATCAAGAATCTAAGATAAATTTCGATAGAATGAAACCTTACTATGAATAATTATTTTCAGATTCACGATGCTGCTAATCGCGATATCTGCAGTCTTAACAGCAACAACTTTCGGACAATACTCCGTTGTCCCTATCAACAATACAATAGGTATTTATTATCATCAGCGAGAAGAAATAAAAATCACGAACGATAAATGGACATTCTTAGTTTATAAAGATTTAACCTCGATAAGGAACGCCATAGAGCAGAATAATAATATATTGCATACATTAGTTAATAACTTTGCAGAAAATGAAAGTGCACGGATGAAATATTTTTATGCAGACGTTAAAATGCATATTAGCTTATTAACACAACTAGCAGATTCACTTACACTGAAATTGCAAGAAGTATTTTTAGATACACCGAACTTTCGTAGTCGTGTGAAACGTGGATTAATAAACGGTATAGGAACCGTATGGAAGGCAATTTCAGGAAATTTAGATAGTAGTGATGGCGAATATTTTAACGATTGTATCAACAAAATTACGAATGATGAACATGAACTAGAAAATCTCATGAAAAATCAGATTTCAGTAGTAACTTCAGTTATTAAAAATTTTAATACTACTATTCAAAAGCTTCAAATTGATGAAGTCACTTTTAATGAGGATATTAAAGAGATTAATAATCTTATTGTCGACATTACAGATAATTTCAACCTAATGGAAGCAAAAACAAGGACACTAGAACTTTGCGAAGAACTTATGGAAAGTTATTTATTTATAGAATCATATCTTGATGATATCTTGAACTCTATTACATTTGCGAGATTGAGAATAATTCATTCATCAATCATAACACCAAACGATTTACTCTATAACCTTCAAGAAGTCGTACAATCTATGGAAACTCATAAGTTACCTTTGCCAGTAAAAATGACATCAATTTCAAAATATTTAGATCTAATTGATCTACAAGCTTTTCAAACTGATAACAGAGTTGTTTTTGTCTTAAAAATTCCTCTTGTCGAACCCGAATTATATACAAGTTATCAATTATATCCTATTCCCATCCTTGACAACAGGACAGGACTTCATCATATCTTAACAACAAATCATAAATTTATTGCAAAAGATGATGATTCCATGTTATATTTTATCTTGGAAAATTTTAATGATTGCAAAGATTTGAGTTTGAATTTGAAATTATGTTCAAATATTTTGCCATACCCCATTGACAGTAATGCTATATGTGAGGCCCAAATTTTCAAACACTTGTTTCAATTACCGAGAATTTGCGAAACGTCTTTATTATTTGCTAAAGATTATAATGTCTTCAACTTAGATCCAAATATATGGCTTATAACTTTATCAGATCCCATTCCAATCACAATGAAATGTTCAGGATTTGAACCAATGTCAAAAGTAATAAAAACAAATTCAGTTTTGAAGTTGCAACCAGAATGTAATGCATTCATTGGCATAACGAGAGTATATTCCAAATCTCTATTGAATTTTGAAAAGAATGTTACATATAACAGCCATACTATTTCAATTCCATATGAATGTTGTAATCATCTACCAGAAAAGAAAAATCTTCCAAATTTAAAGCCAATGAAACTCAGTAAATTAAATGTCGATGATTTGAATATAGCGCAACACAAATTAGATCAATATTCAGAAGATCTTGATAGAATAATTAATGAACCTTTTGTAACAAAACATATTTCTTGGTTTACCTATTTCATAATTGTAATAATTTGTATTTTGATAATTTTATACATTTTTTGTAAATGCAAGAAAAATCGTACTGTAAAACTTGGAATAATGGCATCAAGAAATGATGATCTACCCCCAAGACCTCCAGGACGAGGAACGTTTAGAACCCTATCAAGATTCATCCCTTTGAGGAAGCGACCAAATATCCACATTGGAGAAGACATCGAAGAAGAGGAACTCCAATTGAATCCAATTTCGAGCAACAAAACTCTTGCCTAAAAGTTGTTGCATCCAAAGCATCAACTTTTTCAAAATGATGGGAGCTGTTATATGAAAAAATACAATGGACCTTTATTCCAAATTGCGCAGTTATCTACGCAGTTAATCCCAATGGTGCCAGGATGTCGCCGACTATCAAGGTTATTCTGTAACGCAATTCCAGTTATTTATTGAAGACGTAGAAGCCAGAAGACACCCAGTCAGCATCTCCAAGACTATAAAAGAAACCTCCAAGATCGACGCATCACTATTACTGCTGCAAGCTTTAGTCCGTGCAAGTTCACGTTAAATTATTGTATTTGAAAATCTTATTGTTTGTAAAATAAAGTAAAGTTTTTAAAAACGGGTTTGAGTGGAATCCAATCTAACATGTATTAAGATTGTGTTAAAGTTAAATTGTATTTATAGCGCGAAAACAAATTGATTGTGAAAAATTGAGTGGACTTACTACATATAAACTTTTCAAAGTGGACATATAACATTAAGGCATCATATGTAAATAATGGGTGTAATGAATTATTTTGTACGTTTCCAATACTTTATTGTTTATCTATAAACAAAACAACAAGCATGTGCAAACAAACGAAAAATAACGATCCAGTTTAAATGAAAACATAACATATATATACCAGAAATAGCCCTTACTTACCATATTATTATTCGCAATAATCTTCAACTTCACTTTCTTGTAAAGTCTTTTTTGTTGGCAGATTCTCAATATAAGTCTCATAATCTGTTGGTATTATTCCTTCTTTTAATAAATACAATCGATCTGTTTTTTTTTGCTTCACTTATAGGAATTTTTTTAATATTTTTTTTTTCAAGTTAAGCGATTCCCACCTAAATTCATGTTTTGTCCAGGACATAGTTGCCTCCTTTTGCCCGTTTTAATTGATAAGGTGGTAGAAATATCGAATTCCATGAAGGTTTCCTCACTTAAGCTGTACTTATATTGAACAATATTCGGTTTCCTTTTTTCGAACCTCATCATTTTAATTTTTAGCCATTGAACACGCTGCTGCTCATCTGTATTGTATTTTGTATTTAATATATTTTACTTAGTTGAGGCAAATCATAAAACTCATTGAATTCGTATGTATGGACAACATACGGTTGAGGATTTTGTCTGGCCATTGTAATCAGCAAAGCCCACTCTCTCGTTGAATACACTTTTTTATGTTTTCGAGCACGCTCGATAGTTGAATGCATGGCATCTGCCTCAAGATATGAGTGCCCAGATTCCATGTACTTCAGGTCATTATTTGAAGATGCTCACTTTTTTGAACCGCATATAACATTGCTGCTGTTACGTATTGATTCCTATTCTGCCCACCACAAGTATCGCTGAAAGTGATAAGATGGTTTACAGAGGTAGGCAGGCTCCATATGTATTTCAACAGGCTTGTGACAATTTCAACGGAACTTTTTCGACCATTTATCTCGTCCCATAAATAACAGTATCCATCTGAATTGAAATAATCGTAAATACAAAAATTATATACGGACATCTTTCTGCTGCATATGGAACATTGAGTACTGACTGCAATCAAACGAAATTGATCTGAAATTTCTGTCATTGGCACTTTTACATAGTTCCTTATCGTTCTTTTTAGAATCTATGGATTTCTTCTCTCTTTCTTTATGTTGTTTCCATTCTGCTTCAAGGTCAGATTTATCTAGAGCATTATAATAAATGTTACATTTCGAGCAATGGTCTTTTTTATGTTTGTAGAAAGATAATGCTGGATCGAACGCCTTAAATATCGATCTGTAAACTGACATCGACACTTTCCTGAATTCATGCGTGGACAAAATTCGTTACAGTAAAGTCGGTACCTAATTGAAATATTTAAATCTGATGACACATATAATTTTTTTGATTCTCGTCTACAATAATGACTTTCCAGTTTAGGAAAACTGTCAATGTGCTCTTTAACTTTATTCACAGATTCCACTGATTTGGAGCTGCTCTTCCTTTCCGTCTATCGCTTCCAGTGTAAGCTCCTCCTTGACCTTTTTGTGATAGGGCTATAGGGCTAAATTAATAACTCTAAAAAATATTCACAAAGTTTTGCAAAAGAACTCTAAATATATTCTTTGCAATTCCCCTTCTCCGTGCTGGAGATTATAGATCCTACTTTTTTTTTGATAATACGGCAATCTGAATTCTCTTCACGTGGCCTGTGCCTTGCTGTTGGTACTTCATTCACCATGGATACCAAGAACGCTTTTTGCAATTGGTCTCCCAACTCCCAGTACTCCACGTGGATTTTTACCTGTTGTTCTTGACTAATCTTAGACAACATTTGTACCTACACTTTGTGCAATCAATAAAGATTGGTTTCTTCTCGGGCATAATTTTACCGTTTTGTGAAACATATGGTTGGCCGAATCGTCGCTTCTTTGCATGAATATTTCTTGTCCAAGATTCAGGATCTGCTACTCTCCGTCTTCGTTTTTTCCTGCCACTCTCGATGTCAAAGCCATTATTCAATATATCTTGATCAGGTATAGCCTTTGATGAGATTGTAAGATTTAGGTGAGATTCACTTGGTGATCTCAGTACCACATGTCTATCATCAGAACCGCTACAATTACTATCATCGTGATCCGAGTGGCTTGGTCGGTAACTACGATCTGATTCATCTGTTGAATCTGCTGCAGGTGTGTTAATAATCTCGATAATAGGCGAAAGAGGATGTTCTGGTGCATGCAATCACTTTCTATAATATTACTACAAGAATGGGATTTATCATCAATTATAATATTTTCTGAAATTTTGGTCTCAATACTAGGTAAAGAGGAATGTCCATACATCTCTTCATTGGTAACCATTGAAATTATAGCAGTATTTATGTCGCATAAATCTCCCTCTACGTTACTGCATGATGGTTCGGCTTGTTGCAAAGGGAAATCGTATTCTTGAACTTGTAAAGCAGTTCCAGGTGACGATGCACTGCAGTTTTCTTGTATTAATCGAATCCCTAGAATCAAGGATGCCTAATTATTGAAGGATAAATAATGACACTGTTAGGTCTAACACATTAACAATTTACGCACTGCTTTTAAACAAAAAAATATAAAATTTGTTCATTATACACCTTCAAAACGTCTCCATTTATTCAAGTCTTCCCACCTGATTGTTCTATGAATAATAAAAAAATGTTTACCTTGACAATCCATTCTAGAAGGCGACGATGCATTGCTGTAACTTTCTGGTATTAATACAGAACCTAGAACAGAGAAAATATACAAATAAGAAAAAAAAAATAACTTACACACTGCTTTTAAACAAAAAATTATAAAATTTGTTTATTATACAACCACAAAAATACACAATACGTGACTCCTTCAATACAGTGCGTCACTACTTATTCAAGTCTTCCCACCTGATAGATCTACGAATAATAAAATAATATAAACAAATATAATTCAATGGTCGTAGAGGGCAGTAGTTGTTTTTGTTGAATACTTGCCGACGACTTTACCTATTGTATAGATTTTATTGCGGAAGATTGGATTACGTAATCCACCATCTTTCATTATTAATAAAATAATGTTTACCTTGGCAATCCATTCCAGACGGCGACGATGCATTTTTGTAACTTTCTGGTATTAATATAGAACCTCGAACAGAGAAAATTTACAATTAAGATTAAAAAATAACTTATGCATTGCTATAAAACAAAAAATTATAAAAATCGTCGGTATTATACCTACGAAAATACTCAATATGCAACCCCTTCAATACCGAACTTCACTGCTTATTTAACATTTCTCTTCCCACTTCTATCAAAAATTAAATAATTCTTACCTTGGAAATCCATTCATTTGCCATTTTCAAACCTTTTGTGGCTTTCTAGCAACTGTAAAATCCTTTTTCCGGGATTCAGTGTATTCAATTCGGTGAAATTATGACGAAAACCAGGCAAAAATACAGCACAAAATCTTCATAAACAGTTCAAATAGCAATTACTTCTCAACTGCCAGTTTGTTAAGCTGTCAGTTTGTCATGTGAGTTTATCTGCACATGCGTTGCAAGTCCGGATATACTACAATTAAGCATTGCTATTGTTAGCTGCACATTTGTATTAACGGAATGTGACATACAGAAAGTTCCTAGGTGAAAATTCACACAATAATAATAATAATAATAAGTTTATTCGCAATATCCATTCGAACAATGGCAAGTTCAGACAGAATTTCACATATAAACATGGATAAGTCGCAGAAGTTTATAACAGTTATGAACTTTTATATTACTTGTGCCCGACTATGGGTATGAATTATGTGTAGTTCATCACATGAATGAATTAACCATAAAGGGATAACATAATGCTTGGGGACAGTAAAAATTATTAATTAAATTTGTATTAAGAGATATGATATGAAGCCTAAATAATTCTTAACATCAAAACGCCACATTAACAACTTTATAGATAAAGTACACTGATAACTCTCATGAAATATGAAATTAAAATGTAAAGTTATTATATAATTGATACTAAAACAAATTGATAACGTAATCGAAGACAATTTTTGGAATCACATTAATTTTTGAATTTTTTTTATTTATATAGTTACAGAATAAAATAATCATAAAATTTAAAATAATTCTATACTGTAAAGAATATAAAAAATAGTTAATCATAAATACAACTACTGTAGATTATTAACAGTGTTGTTGAATACCTTCTTCAGTTCATGTCATGAAATGATGATCTTTCCGTTTCTAGAATCCACTTTTTAACCTTTCCTTTGAAACTGAACTTTTTATTTATATCTTATCTTATGTTATCTGGTATTATATTGTACAATCGTGGACCGAGGTAAGTTGCATTTCGTTGACCTACACTTTTGTCGCAGATAGGTAAAATCATAGTGTTATTTTTCTTCCTTGTTTAATAGATATGATTCGAAGGCTGTAGAACGATATTTCCTTTTTTTATATTTTTTAGGAAAATGAAACAGAATAATTCCCTTATATCAAGGAATTTAGATTCCCTGAACAAATCGTCGCTTGGATAAGTGCGGGCCATATGATATATACTTTTGATGATGTATTTTTGAACAACAGTCAATTTTTCAAGGTGAGTGTCATTTACTCCACCCCATCCCACTATACCGTACTATAATTGCGATTCAACCGAGGCATAATATATTCTTAAATTTTCAGTGAATAGAAAATCCTTGAGGTATCTGAATCTGTATAACAAACCCCTTAATTTTTTAACCATATTTTTTTATTTGCATGTCCCACTTGACATGACGATCTGTTACAACGCCAAGGTATTTTATTGATTTATCTTCCGGTATTTCATAGATTTTTCCTATGTTGAGTGGTCCCATATTCGGAAGTCCATTCAAATAGGAAAAAAATGGTAAGTATTTTGATTTCGTGAAATTTAGTGTTAGTTTATTACGCCTAAACCATTTCTCTATTCAAAAAAAATCCTTTTCCACAAGATCTTTGAGATCATGCCAGTTATTTGAATTGTAGAGAATGGCCGTATCATCAGAAAAGCTCAAAATATTTCCTTTGGTTTCAATGTCTAGTAAACCGTTTATTTAAATCGTAAATAGTAGTGGGCCCAGTACTGTACCCTGTGGGACTCCATAGGAAACAGTCTTATATGTACTTGTCACATCATCAATTCTTACTCTCTGTTCTCTACCAGATAAATAACTTTTCAAGATATTGTAAATATTTCCTCCGAGTCCGTATGAGTAAATTTTTTTTAACAGTTTATCATGAGACACCGTGTCAAAAGCTTTTGACAGATCAACGAATATACATAAAGTAGAGTTTTTATGTCTAAAGCATCATAAATATATGATGTTAAAGCTAACATTGCATCTTCTGTTGATTTTCCTGATCTGAACCCATATTGCCTATTCGAGATGACTTCGTGTTTGTTTAGGAAGCATATCATATTTTTCAAAATTTTCTCCAGAATTTTTGCAATGTTAGATATGAGAGAAAGTGGTCTATAATTTACCATTTCTCTCCTATCTCCATTTTTGTAGAGTGGTTTGATAAGTCCCGATTTAAAATTTTTGGAAAGTACCCTGAATCTATACAGCGATTTATTAAATGAGTGAGTGGGGATTTAATTTCATCTACTATCTGTTTTAGGGTTTCAGAACGGATATCATCATCGCCCGGTGACTTTTTGGACTTGAGTTGGTTAATAATTTCTCTCACTTCATTAAATACACATACATAGTGCTTTTTCATAATCTGGTGGTTCAGTTCTTTTCATTGCAAAGTTATCAACCAATTTGCTGTAGTATTCATTGAATTTCTGGCAAATTTCAATTTTGTCACTTATTATTTTGTCATGGTCAAGTTTTATTTCTTTTATTTTAGCTGTTATTTCCGATTTATTGCAAATTTCATTGACTGTGCTTCAAAGACCTTTTGTACTATTTTTATTTTTTTCGATTATTTTGTTAGCATATTGTTTTTTGGCAAAGATTATTGATTCATTCAGATAATTTTTCAATTTTCTATATTCTTCTCGATTTTCTATGTTTTCAGGTTGTGTTCTTAGTGTTATATAAAGTTTATTTTTTCTGTTAACAATTTCTATAATTTCAGGTGTGATCTATTTGGTTCTAGGACGGTTTTTGTTTCAAATTCTCACTTTAACGGTATTTTTTTCAATGTACATTTTTAGTTTTCCTACAAAATTTCTTGCTATTATTTCTGGGTCATTTTAGTTATATATATTATGCCAGAGTTCTCTCCTCCGTTCTTATCTGAGATTCTTGTAATTAATGAAATTTTTATATTTATTATCAGGTTTTATGGAGGTGTGTTGTTTTTTTTGGTTGAATGTTACAGCAATGGAAAAATGATTTGTTATATCACTTCGAATAATGAATGATTTGAAATTGAATTGGTTCTTATAGAGGGCTGTTATTGATATACCAGAATGTCTTTTATTAATATGTATATGTAAAGCTTTAATTTCTGATATGGTTTCAATATTATGAGAAAAATCCAGTGTTTCTTTGATAAAAACTATAACTCCATCGTTTTTATTTAGATTTCCTTTATTATATAGTGTTTGGTAACCGCTCATGCAAATAACTTCAATATCATTTACTAGGTACGTTTCCGTCAATATGATAACATCGAGTTTTTCAGGAATTCTACATAATAATATCGATAGTTCATCAATATTTTTTATGATACTACGAATGTTCATATGGAGTATTTTCAGATCATCTTTAAGATAATTAGTAATTTCTTCAACCTTAATAATTTGTTTGGCTACTCAAGGGTCATTCTATAATATTCTCTAATGTACGGATCCATGATACCTATTAGTACAAAAAGACAAAGTAAAGTATTTCGAATGAAAACAATGGATCAGGTTGACTAAAAAAGGTGCGATAAGTATACTTCTTTGTGTGTGTGTAGTACGGGAAGTTTGTTGAAATAATATTTAAAATTGAATTAATAATTTTCAGTGGAGTAGCATATATTCTATTTCATTTGACGATATCTCAACTTTTTCTTTATACCTGAAGGGTCTCCTCCATCTGCAATATTCTTCTTCTTCGGAGTTTCTTGGGTATTTGTATTTTTTCTGTTTCTCGATTTGGGATTGTCTTCAACTGACTGACTTGTTTTTGGCTTTGGTTCCGTGAATGTAGCTATTGGTTCCTCAGAATTGGCCTCTGCGTTCAATTCCCTAACAGGAATGCTGGGTGTTGGCGGAGCACTACTTGATTTCTTATTGTTCTTTTCTTCTAGTGAATCCAATTCATTAACTCTGTATCCAATACCTCCGATGAATAATCTGTTTCCTTTAATATAGCAGTTCTCTGAAGAATTTTTATATTTTGATAAGTGTGAACGTAAAATTTTATTTTCTTCCCTCTGTATTTCGGTAAGATCGTTAACGATGACTATTCTGGTGCCTTTCAGCTCTGAGCAATTTTTCAAAATTGTCTGTTTTTTTAGGTAAGAAATCAAATCAGTAAGATATCAGATTCAGTAAGACTTACGTTCAGCAGTTTCTTTATTGTTTCACATACAAATATCAGGTTTATTTCTTGTGGTGCTTTATCTAAGCCAAAGAGGAGCAAATTATTTTTCATATCAGTTCTATCTAGATACTCAAGTTTATTTTTCATCTCACTACTTTTTTTGTTCTTGAGTGATCCAATTTCCAAAAACACTCTAGCTTCACTAGCTTCGATTGAGTTTTTAAGTTCGGTTTTGCTTCTGACGATCTTTTCAAGTAAATGTTAAATTTTGATGTCTTTATCTTCTACCATCTTTATCGCTTATTCTGGTGGCAATCTCCTGTGCTAATTTCCAGTTGTTCTTGATTCGTGTTGATTTATCGACTGAATTTTTAATTTCTTGTTTTATGGATTATCCGTTTTCAATTTTCAAAAAAACAATTTTATCACAACCACATTCTGTAGAGATTGATGTCATTCGTGTCTTAGAGTTCTTAGAAACAACAAAAGTAAAATGATATTTAACAATACACTAAGAGAATTGTGAACTATTGGAGGCTTTTAGTACTTACAGCTTCAATGCACTATAAAATATCATGTACGTGGAGTCTGTTTCTATATTTAAGTTCATTTTCCCTAAAAGTGGACTTACAACATGTGTGCTTTCAACCCCATTTTCGGGTAGGCTCTGACTCCGTCGAAAACACTTGTTATATGAGTTGATTCGTTATTACGCTTTATCTTAATCACAAAGTTACGTCTGCTGTTACAATTTCAATGTAATAAGAAATGTAAAATGGTTTTTTCAAACCAAAGAAAACGGGATATGATGAAACTGTTTTATTAATCAGAGAGTAATACTGAGAGAACTGGAGAAATACATCTTCAGCTATACCCAGAAAGAATACAAACAAACAGAACATTATTCAAAAAATCAGATAGAAAACTAACCGAGTATGAATATTTTCGAAAAACCATGGAATGAATATGGAAATCGATTATATGAAAATAGATTATATGAAAACACGAGAAACATTACGCAAAATTCAGTAATAAACTTCAACCCTTTTATTAAAATAATAATTTTTTTTAGATAAATATGAATCCACCAATTTTAATACATGAAGTTGATTTATAGATACGCCACAAACAAGTGTTTCGAGGGAGCTTAGAAGAAACTGTCTAAAATGCTACAAAATTCATATTTACAATAATTGTACCCAGGTGATCCTGAGCGGAGGTTGGCTTGCTGTAATTGGCTAATGAAAATAAATATTTTTTCACAATTCTGGGTGGCCGGTGGCTTAGCAGTTTAATGGCACAGGCCGTTCGAAACTCCAGCATAGCGATAGTCGGTTTGAGCCCGATGTAAGTACAAGAGATTTTTTCTCAAATATTCTATATCGGATCGATAGGCGACCGCATGCCTTGTTGAAAAGCAAGTGTTGTATTGTGAGTTGTCTAGATGGCAATCTCGTCTAGTGCTAGCTTGGAGTGCACACCGACCACCCGAGGTGGTGCTGTAGGTTTTCCAGGTTTACTTATAGTTGAAAAGTGAATTCATCACCTGAAACATCAGTAAGTCGCCTCGGAGCGCCACGACAAATAATAATAATAGCCGTCCTCTACCCGCACAGGCTATGCCTTTGGGTAAACACAATGAGTGTTTATGAGGGAGTATTTTTATTTTTATTCCTTTCTTATTTTCATTAGGAATGTTCCAGTCAGGCCCTGTCCCCGGAGCTCCGATACTATCGAAGGGCGCGCTGGTGTATCATTAACCCCAGCAAAGACTCCCCACGTCCGTGGGGTGAGTGATTACTGGGTCCGAGGAAATCATGTGCCCTGAGTAAACGGAGTGAACCAAGAATAACGGCCTTCTGCATTCTTCCGGATAGGTTTTCTGCCGAATCACGGCATGCCGGTATGATTTTTAGATTCGAGAGCAGCGTGTCTATCATTCCACCAAGGACCCCTATTATCAGAACCACCATCTTGATAGAATGGTTTGGATAAAGCCTGCGGAGTTCAAAGAGTAGATCTCGATATTTAGTGCGTTTTTTCTCCTCTTTTCGGACGATATTCGTTTCGCCAGGAGCTAAGATACGGCACAACGGACTCAATATCCCTCGGAGCATAAGGCAACACCGGTGTCTCGTCATACGAGTGTCGAAGATGATAGTACAACACTCGTAGGGCCGCGTTATGTCTGTGGATATAGGCTGAGACCGCATAAGCTGGACAAGCTAACAGCAAATGCATTATGGTCTCAGCTGCCCCACGACACGCTCTGCATCTAGTGTCAGTGACCTCTATACCCATCACGCAACTACGGTAGACGAGGGTGTTGAAAACGTCATCCTGGCAGTCCATTATGAATCCCTCGTTTTCCGACTTCATCCCACTTGACCTGAAAAAAGCGGAGGTCAGGTTTCTGGATAAGGCAAGGTCTTCAATGTTCTTGAAGAAGACCCCATGCATTGGCTTATCCTTTTATAGCTGTAGGAGCCTGTCACACTCCGCAGCTTCCACGTGGGCTTTTTGCTGAACGGGTTCCAACGGGTTGCTGCCTTGAAAAGAAATGCTCCAATCCCTGCTTTTTCATGATCGCATACCAAGCAGAGAAGGGGATCTGAACTCCTGATGACTTTACAGGCTCCATCCAGTAACATTCTGTTATATAGACACTCCAAACTCAAAAGTCCACGGCCTCCCCGTTGACTGGGGAAGTATAACCGTGGAACAGACGATTTAGAATGAAAGCTTCTATGAAGATGCATCATTTTGCGAGTTTTTACGTCAAGTTGTCGCAGCTGTTCCTGAGTCCATTTAATTACTCCAAGGAGTAAAGTAGAATCGGAACGGCAAGCATATTAGTTGCAGCAACTTTGTTCTTCCCCGACAGTTCTGAAGACCAGATCTGGCGGAGTTTGTGCTTATACTTGCCGCGGAGAGAGCTTTTGGGTGTGGCGTTGTTCCACCCCTAGGTAGGTATACGTCTCTCCGGCATCCAGATGATGTAGAATGCTTCCGTCTACGAGCTGAACGTCCTTTCCGTATTCCTCGCATCGTTCTCTTTTGAGATGAACCGTTGCACATTTGTCTATCCCAAACTCAATTCCGATAGCATGCGTGTACTCTTGCACCACCCTTAAGGACTGGTGAAGATCCTTTTCTCCGGATGCATAAAGTTTAAGTTCATCCATGTAAAACAGATGGGTGACTTTATGCCTCCGGTTGCTGGGGGTGCAGCAGTTATATCCGTGTATTTTCCGTAGTGCAACGGACAATGGCAGTAGTGAGATGCAGAAGAGAAGAGGGCTGAGGGAGTCTCCCTGAAACGCGCCCCGCCTAAAGATAACCTGCTCTATTTGGACTCTGACTTGAACAGATGTTATGGTAAATCGAGTCTTCCAGAGCTCCAGAATCTTATTATTATTATTATAAATTTCTCTTGGTCATTTGGACGAATGAGAGCATCTTCACTAATTGTAGTATGTTCAACTAAAATAATAGGCACATCTGGCGTCAGAACAATCCCAGAGAGTTTAGAGCAGTTAGGCCACAGGTACGACTAAGTACGGCTGGAATTTGTGGAAATCAACTCCTTGGTCATTTGGACGAATGAGAGCATCTTCACTAATTGTAGTATGTTCAACTAAAATAATAGGCACATCTGGCGTCAGAACAATCCCAGAGAGTTTAGAGCAGTTAGGCCACAGGTACGAGTAAGTACGGCTGGAATTTGTGGAAATCAACTCCTTGGTCCTTATTTTTTAATGGAACACTCAATGAAGACACTTATCTACAGTTTCTCTGAAGCACTTTCGAGAATAAGGTATCTTGACATTTACCTTCCCTAAATGTAAATCAATATTGGTTTCAACATGACGGTGCCTATCCACATAATACCAGAGCAGTAAGTGAATACCTAAAAGAAACATTCCCAGATAGGTGGATTGGAAATAATGATCATGTGAAATGGCTAACAAGGTCGCCTGACCTTACAGTACTTGACACTTTTTTGTAGGGCACATAAAACACCAGGTTCATGAATAAAAATTATTCAATAATGTTGAGGATCTTAAGAGAATACAATTGAAAAATTTTGTCAGACATTGTAAACAATAATTTTTATATTTTCATTATGCAAATCGGCTACATTATGAAGTCATAAAAGTAAGACTATCACAGCTGATTTAATATAGGAAACAAATTCTAGACTAAAATAAGTATATTCGACACCAAGAACAAGTAATAAGTATTTCTGAATATGTCTTCATATTCATCAGAAGATTTCTAGGTGTTCTATTGGCAATCTAGTTCGTAACACTGTCTCCTACTCGAGGTTACTGCGTTCCTTATAACACCAACACCATAATTTTGGTTGTCCCTCTGGAACCAATTTACTAACCCCTCTACGTGAACAATTTTTGGTTCGATTCGTGGGGTGGACTGGATGCGGTATACCAATTCATTGATCTTTTTCATCATTAGGAACACATTTCTCTCTGTCTCCGGTGTTGGTAGAGCAAAACAGCATCAGCTGGCTCAAATGTAGTCCCTGGAGTGTTTCTGTCAATTCTATTTTTCATGTTATCACTGGAGATATTAAGACGACAACTGCAGAACTCTTGAACTTGGTCTACTCTCTCACACTGCTTGATATTTTCCGGAGATACTTTATACTTTGCCTTTTATAGTGGTATTCCAAACAGCTCGTTATTTTTATTTTTCGCCCAAATTTATATCCCGTTGACTGAGGCTAGGCATTTCGATAAGATAGGAGAAATATTGTCACTAACTCATCTCAATCCTTTCGATTTCAGGGAATTTTAACTATTCTATTTGATTGTGGAAGCAGGGCTTTTGTACGAGTTCTCTTCATGCCTAAAACCGGATGTTGGAACTTTCAATTGAATGCTGCATCATCTTATAACTTGATGTGGTTTTTCTGGTTTTCATTGAGCAGTAAAGAAGCATGGCCCAGAACTCTGAAATATAATTTTTTGTAACACTACTTTGGTTATATTTGTATTCAGTATTTTCATAAGGATATACCGGGTGACCACGTGGTGAGGTACCCCCAATTTTTCTATAGTTTTGAAGATACAGGTTTCGAATTTGGTACATCAATATATTACTCAAATACGCATATTTTGACCTCATTACTGAAACTTCACCTCTTCCAGTTTGACCGGAAGTGACCCCAAACTTTTTTTTCAAATGACACCCTGTACAATTCGTTTCATAATTCGAAAAAACACGCAATTTGTGATAACACTGTTCTTCAAAATTGAAAATCGGCTGAAAAATGGCGAAGATACAGTTGAATGTTCAATCGAACAAAGTTGCCCATGAACATCAAACTCAAATCATCACAACTGACAAACGGCTTCAACATTTACGAGAGGAAGGTTAGAGGTAAGATACAGCTGAAAATTGGGATCCTCATGTAATTGCAGCAACCATATTTTCCGACAAATATCAAAAAATTTCCTCAAAATGGAGTAGAACCCATAAAGAAATGCTCACAACTGCCATTTCTCAAATGGCAATATACACTTTTCATATTGTCGTATTGAAAAGTAATGAATTATATAAATAATCGTGTTATTAGTTTCGGAGAATTCTGATAGGAACCGAAGATACGGGATGTTTCATTATGAGTGTTTTCAAAATTGAATATTCTTAAACAGAGGTGACTTGAACCTACGAAAGCTAAGCAAAATATCAAATCTTTTCATTCGAGTAATCTGGTAATTCATAATTTTTCAATACGACAATGTGAAAAGAGTATATTGCCATAATATGAGAAATGGCAGTTGTGAGCCTGCATTTTTTTATGGGTACTACTCTGTTTTGCGGAAATTTTTGATAATTGTTGGAAAATATGATTGCTGCAATTACATGAGAATCTCAATTTTCAGCTGTATCTTACCTCAAACCTTTCTCTCGTAAATGTTGACGCCGTTCGTCAGTTGTGGTGATTTGAGTTTGATGTTCATGGCCAACTTTGTTCGATTGAACAATCAACTGTATCTCCTCCATTTTTCATCGATTTTCAATTTTGAAAAACGTTGTTATCACAAATTGCGTGTTTTTCCGGATAATGATACAAATTATACAGAGTGTCATTTGAAAAAAAAAAAGTTTGGGGTCACTTCCGGTCAAACCGAAAGTGGTGAATTTTCGGCAATGGAGTGAAAATATGCGTATTTGAGTAATATATCAACGTACCAAATTTGAAACCTGTATCTTTGAAAATATAGAAAAATTGGGGGGCGTATCTCACCTCGTGGTCATCTGGTATATTACATAAAAAATTACTAATAATTCTGTTAAGTTTTCACGTAAATTAGTTCATTTATCATGTGATTCAATTTGTAAGATGCGTGCCTAAATCGAACATGTACGCCAGTGAACAATCTGTTTTTGACCACCTTCGTAAAAAACCTCGGATGTAAATGATATATTCTATTAATTCAGTCATCACCGCTATTTCTTTGCTTCGCATCACGCAACGCTGCGCTTGGCCTATTTGTGACAATACAATGCACTTCTATATTGATTACTTCCATTGCGGACTTCCATTGTCTGGAGTGTTTCTATGAGCACGACGTTTCGGTTAAATGTCAAACTGTTTGAGACTTGATAAGGATCAGAGATACTAAACCGATTGAAACGTCGTGCTCATAGAAACAATCCAGGCAATAAAAGTCCGCATTGGAAGTAATCAACTAACAACATTGTCTTCTTCAACATCACTTCTATATATTTAGTGTGGTGGTTTCTTTCTTGCCGCTTGCTCAACTTCCATGGATGTCTAGATAAAGAGGCGCGCCCCGAACAACGTCCATACAAAACTGGCGATCGCCCCAGGAGTCCCCTTGGATTGTCTCAGGAAAGATTGATCAGTGGTTTAATCGACTTTTCTTATTATCATTATTATTATTTCTATAAGCAACGCATATCACCGATTGTAAAAAATGACTAAACGTTCAGTTATCTTACGCTTGTGCTATCGAAGTATTTGAAAACGCACATTTTTGTTTGAAAAGAAATTATTTCTTCCACTTTTTAATGAAATTCAACAGAAATTTTTCCTGTTCATTGTTTTGTTGAACCCTCATTTTTCTTGTGTTTATCCGTTCAGGAAAATATCTGGCTCTATGTGCGGATCCCGTTAAATGAAACTGCTCTAGTGGAGTCCTTTTGTTCCGAGTTGTGAATTTGGAGTCTCAACGACCTACGGTAGGTACGGCTAAATCCTCACAATCGGCCCTGAGACTTCGGCAGTCATATACGTCTTCTCGGTGCCTCGGGTGCCAGCTTTGTTTGGTGTGCCTCAATTACCAGGGTAGCAACAGATGGAGATAAGGTCAGTATCCAGGGTGAAACTTGATTGCACCACTTGCGAATCTGAATATCAGTTGCTATATTTCACCATCAGCTCTGACTCTTCCTCACCACACTACACTTTCTAAAATTTTGAAGTGGTTTGGAACAATGAACATTGAATTATTCACACATTCATCCGTTGCACCGGTAGTGATGGACTTGGTTTAGTATCCCCTCCAAATCAATAAATAATCAGGTAATAATCAAAAGTTATTTTCTTATCCTACATAAAATGACAGGCAGCACAGGCACAGAGTTTTTTGTTTTTTTTTTCCTATTGATACTGGGTAATTCCAATTCAAATGCCACCATTAGTGGACGGTATTTTTAGATTTAGCACCCGACGTTTGGTCTCTTGGCCACCATCGTCAACTTTATTTTTTCTCACGAGCGTCATATTAAATTGTTGTAAATTGAAATGGAGTTTCTCATTCTGATTCAGACGATGTGTAATATGTTATTCTTTGTTATGTCACAACTTCGCATAACTTAAAGAAACAATTGTAGTTAACCCTTGTCAAAATGACAAATTTGTTGTTACCCCATTACCTGTCGCGTCTACTGTTATTATCAAAGTAATAATTACGTAAAATGATTTTTTCAAATACGAAACGAGATATAATCGGATTAAACTAATTTTTAACGAACTTTATTGAAAATATCTGTTTCCAACTACAAATGAACGAACGAAATAACACAGCACTGACGAAGAAAAATTTGAAACATCGAAGCAACTGCTCAAAATGTATGCCTTCTTCCTGAGTACATATACGTGCTCGCCGTCCTAAGTTTACTACAACTCTTGCTATATCCCTTCTATTTATCTCGACATGAAAAACGAAGTCTCACTAGTTGGATAATTATTTTTTTCCCGGTACTGATCATAGATCTGTAACTAAAAGATATATTAGAGCCGGTATTTTCTGTGAATGAATGGAATCATGGAAAATTTGTGTGAGATTCCAAATTCCTGCAAATATACTCTCCGGGAATATGTTCGACAGTTGTTGCTGGAATTCCTCTACATGGCACGGTTGAACTGCGATAACGTATTTGTCACACGATTAGCAAACTATGTACTTCCATGAATACTAAGCATCTGACAATGTATACATGGATTCCAAAATAGACTACAGAGGTGATAATCAGAAATAGCATATGGATATCTTCTGCATGCTTCACATGGAGTGTATCATATTAATATATAGTAGCAAATGTCTCAAGCCTTTGAGAAATATACTCAACCGTGTATTGTTTCCTTGATGAAATAGTTGAATTAGAGAATTTATCATAAGGATTGAGTTAGTTCTCAAATTAATATCATTCACATGTCAATCTTGAATAGCTGTCATGTGGATTATATTGGAAACTTTTATGCTACAAGCTTCTTTTCCGTGACCTTTTCAAATCTATTCTGAATGAACTCGAAATCGTTGAGAGTTTTGTATCTAGCTATCAAGTAATTTTAATGAAATGACAAGAATATACTAGAAGTATATTTCAATATGTAGGTTACGAAGGAGAGCCCAAATATTCTGTGGAAAGTTTCTATAGAAATAGTTTACCACACAATGTGTGAATGACAGGCACCGTATCCTAGGATACCTTGCCACGACTTTTTCTGCAGACGGACAATTTACTTCAATATGCCCAAGCTAAGCTTTCGAACAGTGGATAATTTTCAAGGACTTCTGATTGGTCCATATGCCGCAGCTGAGGTCCAGGAATGCTACAGTTGCCGTCTTAGGAATCAAAGTGAGAGGATTCAAACATATTAGGGTAGGTATGTGCTACATTGATGAGTTCAGATTGGAGTTTATATTGCCATATAGCAGTAGTATTGCAATAAATCTTCCCAGTACATGAGCATCTTAGAAGAGCTGTTCTCAAGGGTAAGTATTCTTTTTTATAAATTATTTTGAGGACATATTTTTGTACAACCCCAACTTTTTTGAGTCTGTTAAACATGCTGCTCCCCTGACATTATTTCCGAAATACAAGTGACATTCCACCAATGGGAAGTAAATATGAAGAAGAAGAATAAGAATATTTTTTAGATATTTGAGCTTGGGCAAGATAAATCTGATTTTTTTGTAGCATATTCTGTTTGTTTGTCCCACTTCAAATGAGCATCAATATGAAAAGCTAAATATTTTATACTATAAACTGACTCAATCTGGCCATCACCATTATTATTGTTCACGAGGATTTACCTTCAGTAATTTGCACAGTAGGAATAAATATATCACTTTTCAATGTTCAAATAAATGTGGTAATAATTTATCAAAGGCTAGATACTTGCTTTGATAGTATATATTCTTACGTGTGAATCTAAATTATCGTGAAATATTCGAAACGTGTTCAACATTGTAGTGCTACAGAATAATGACGACGTTGAGACTACGGTTTCCAGTTTGCATGTACATGAAAGATTCGATATATATATCGACAATATTTTGAAGAGTTCGTTATTACTGAAACTTCAATTGAATTTAAAGTTTGTCTCCATTCAGTTCGCAGCTCAAATAAGATACACTGATTAAATATTGGAGGATATTTGGAAATAACACGCGCGACAAGTTTTATTGAACTTTCAGTTGATAATGCAATAACAAACGAAGATGCAATCCAAAGTAGCTTGATCATTATCAGCAAACTTTCACATACTTTCAAAAACTCGTATTTGCATCAGTGCCGGTTGCATATAGCTGTCTGATAACGTACCATTAACACGGCTAACTGGTGAGCTAGTACTCGCGTTGCCATAGTAATGAACAAAAAATATTCAATCATCTGTTATAGTTATTATCATAACAAGTACGGAAAGTGTACCTTTACCGCATACGACTGCTGTTACCCAAACAACGCAAAACGGAGTTCGGTTAAGGTCGTTCCGTACCTGCAAGCAAACCCGAGATCTGCATTAACCAACAAATATTTGAGGGGTTTAATGGGCGTGTCTTATGAAACAAGCACAGACACACTTTCAAAAGGACGCCTTCTTCTATCGTGCTTGATATATTCACTACGCGAAGCGACGGGCATGTGCTGTTAGCAAGTTGCCTCTATACATACGTTTTTCATGTTTTCGGTGTTCTCGCTTGCTTAGCAGTGATTTTGTCATAGTCGGAGGGTAGAGATTTCTCAGATTTCACGTTGGGACATTATATTGAGTATTGGCACAAGTGCATTGTAATTATCGGTAATTATTGTGCTAATAAGCGTGTTATATTATAACTGCACGAGTTTATTTCTACATTTTTGAAGGAGGAGTAATTTGAATAAAAAATGCGAATCAGTGAATGCAGTTTGAGAAGACAAACCGCTTGAATAAATTAATTAAATTTATGGAATATTTCTCGAATATAAGCATTTTATGAATTACCACGTCAGTGATGACATGCCGTTGTCATGGATACCTACCTTTTCACAATAGGATATACCTTGTTATTTTACTAACGAGTGCGGAAAGTTATACTTTCCCACACGCGACTTCCATTGACTCGACGCGAAGCGTAGTTCGTACGAGCAGTCAAGTGCGGGAGAGACACACTTTACGCATGAATTAGGAACATTATCATTTGTACGAGCGCATAAATATTCGAAAAGCACATTGAAAATATATATTGTATTTCAACATACAATGAAGATCTACTAATAATTTTCAATATTAATGGTAAAAACACAATTTATCATATTCCGTAAAGTGTAACTTTCAAAACTAAAATGCGTGCGGAAAAGTGGGTAAAAACGAACGATCATAGAAAAAAAATACTTTCACTCGTACTGCAAATATCGAAATCATAATGCAAAAAAAATAACATAAATATGCTATACTTGACATAAAAAAATGTAACCCAACAGTTCTGTTCTATTTCAAACTCATTCAATTTTTTCCAAGTTATTAATGAACCTACAAGAATATCAAATACATCTATCACATCACTCTCATTGATTTAATTATTACAAATTTAAGTTCTGAAGAATCTTACTCTAAAGTGGAAAATAGTCAAGTATCGGATCATAGCAGAGTGTATTGCGAATTCGATATGTATATCCAAGAACAATATAACGAGAAAAAAATTTCTTATAGGGACCTGAAAAGTATAGACGAAGAACATTTTCAGAGGAAGCTTCAGGAATTACCATGGTTCTCTTTCTCGTTTCTGTTTTTCTCACACTTCTCTATATTCGTCATTATGCTGTCATATATTAATGATTCCATTAAGTTTGGCACTGGTGGAAGAACAGAAACAGTACTTCACTGTTATCTGAACCAGTCTGTCAATTACTTGCCTTATTTATTGTATTTCTAGAAATATTTCTGGTAGGGCCTACTAGCGGCATATCACCTTATTTTTTATTGTAATAGTGCTCTATTTATTGTAATTTTTGTATGGTGGGTAATGAAACTATTATTATTATTATTATATCTATGGAGGAATACCTTTTTGCCACCATATTTAGAATTCAACTCCATTCCGTTCTATTTTGGCTTACAACAAACTTCAACTGATATGTCAAGATCTCATTCCTGGTAGACAAGAAGATGCCCACGAGTTCTTACGTTACTTGGTCGAAGTTATGGAAAAAGCATATCTTACCAGTTTCAAAGATTCTTCTGATTTGGTTTCTAAAATCAAAGAGACCACACCTCTCAATCAGATATTGAAGGAATTTTTTAAATCAGATATGAGGTGTCTGAGGTGCAGCCATGTTAACACAACCATTCAGCATTTCCAGGATTTGTTGTTGGATATTCAAAGAGTCCATACCCTGGATGGAGCTTTGGAGTTTTTTTTTCGATTGAAGACCTTGACGATGAATCGTATCAGTTCGAATCGAAAGAGCCCCTATGGCGCTCTGCATCCAGCTGAAAAGGTTCTCAGCCACCAAAAACAAGATAACCAAACATTTAATGTTCAGACAGAGACTAGGTCTAACAGGATACTCGAGGCAAACATTAAATGTTCCAATAATCTATAATCTGGGATCCACTTTGATTGCGGCCATTACATCAGCTTGGCTCGAGCACCTGCTGGTGATTTCTATGTTTTCGATGATAGCACGCTTCGTCCAGTCTCTCACCAAGATGTTTACCATGTCGAAGAGTACATAATGTTTTATGAGCTGGAGTCTTCTGTTTTCAAGGTGTCCAACGATGGCTGTTCCTCGTTGTCCTCTTTATGATGAGTTTTATAATTTGTATTTATATATTATATATGGATAGATTGAAAAAATAAAAAATATATACTTTTAATTTTTCGAGACATTGCTGACTGAGTAGAAATTTCTGAGTAGATGATGTATACACTGTACTTTTTCTATAAGCATATTTCCATATGGTCTCGATTCTAGCAATTTTGTGTGAACACTACTGTCCCTATTTCCAATCAAGCGATGATATTTGACGCCTTGCATTTCTATACTACTTTTGAAGCCCTCAGCTATATATCGCTTTCCATGTTAGTCGATGTTCAATTCCAATTTTTAAAACACTTTTGTTCCGTAGGCGAATCAATCTTTCTCTGTTCCGAACGAACGCAAATTGCATTGTATTTATTTGAAATACCCAAAAATAAAATCTCTTTTGTTCGGACTCCAATTATGCAGGCCTAAAGAGAAATTGATTCATTGACAATAAGGTCTAATTACCTGGATCGCTCGGGCCGTAATTGAAGCAATAATTGTGTTTACCTGCAACCAAATATGGAACTCGATAGTAAATAAAATTTAAAACACTTCTTTATACTTGTTTAAAAATCCTAATTCTACTATTTGTAACTACCACAAAAAAAATAATCTCCGCCACTGTCACTGTTGCACCGACGAATTGATTCGCGTCGATATGATGTGATGGCGTCACATTACGGCTGTTTTATTATGCACTTCTTATTTATCACTTTTTAGTATTTGTACTATATAGATCTATAGTATATTCTATATGAGATAGTGAATTGCTATGAAAAGTATTCTGACTCGAAAAAAAATCTATATTTTAATTAGTTTGGGCCAAAATGGTTTAAAATAAAAAATTATAATAACTTTCCCTGAAAGAGTACAACATTTTGAACAAGTAGGTGCAAGTTTTATTGAAATCGGACCAGGCATTTTCTAACAATGTGAATAGGCGTTTCAGCGAACATGGGGAACGCTCTTAAGTGTGGGAGAAAACCTTTCCGTATAACTTAAGACCAAAATTTTTTCTACAAGCGCATTAAAACATGTAGCGCTCATGAACAAACTTTTGCATACGGAAAAATTCTTCAATTGAGTGGCTTTAGCGTGTGGGCAAATGACACATCACAACTAAATTGTATGTGGGAATAGGGTGAATCACGCACGCTTGTCTGAAGAATTCTTTATGAAATAGGTCTTTAGTCTTGTAAGCCTTGCCCCTAAACATTGTGTGAATGAACCGCAAGTGGCCCTATCCCCTAATGAGAGAAAATAATTTTAGACTTTTTTTTATAAAAGCACCTAAAACTCGAGAACTGAAAGATATATTAAATAACTTTATATAAATAAATGGATTGCACTCGTTCACATGTACCCGAATGATTTTTTTAAATCCGAAAAAAATAAATTTTTTAGAAAAATTTTATATCGTTATTTCCAAAACCAATGCAGATTTTCAAATATTACGTACCACCTTTTTTAATCGCCTTTCAACGTTCTACAAAAAGTTTTCATAATTTTTTTTTCTAGTATCGATAGCCCAGGAAATATTCGATAAAAAAACGGAAAAATTAATTATCACCCATACTCGAAAACTAAAGGAGATAACGAAAAAACTTATATGAACACTTTCATTGTACTCGATCCGATGAATAAAAAATAATTTTTCATTTTCCAAAAATTTTCAAAAAACACCAAAATCTTGAAAACCGAACTAGATGTCGAAAAGAATGCATACCAGTAGTTTCATTTATCTTAGTTAGATAAAAAAAATGTATATGACTTTTTTGTCTAATACGAAATTTTACGAAAAAAATTAAAATTATTGCCTGCTGAATATTTCTCATGAAAAAACAAAAACTCGAAAATCTCGAAAACCATACACCTGAAGAAAAACTTAATAAGAACATTTTCATGTAATTTGTATAGGTGAATAAAAAACGTGAATGACTTTTTCCTCCAATACCGGTAGTAGGATATAATACGAAATCGAGGGGAAACCGCTAGGGAATTTTGGTGTACATGCCTTGTGTATTAGTGGCATTAGTTGGGTATTAGTCGGGAATTAGTGATTTTAGTCGAAAATTATTGGGTATTACTGGGCATTACTCGGGAATTAGAGGTATTACTTGAGTTTTTTTGGGTATTACTGGGCATTAGTCGGGAATTAGTGGTATTACTCGGGTATTACATGGGAATTAGAGGAATACGCTAAAAAATATCCACCAGATGAATTCCAGTTCCGTGCAGCTAAATATTTCTGATAATTCGTAATAGCAATTCTAGTCATCTCGACTAAAAAAACAATTATCTCCAATATTCCATTAGTAATTCATACCAATCAGAAAATGACATTCAATTCATAGTAGATAGTACTATGTCAAGGAGTAGTCTTTATTAATTTACTAACAAGAACTCGCAGCTGTTCTCTTCACTATACTTCATTGTGATTGCAATATATGACATCTGGTATAATCCAATCAGCAAAATAATGGAAATTCCTGTCAACAGTTCTTGCGCTGTATTCAGAAATATTTACTATCACCTTGGTGAAATTAATTTTAAAATGACGGTATGGACTATTCCACATAAAACCTAATAACTATATCAACAGTTCACATTTTCTACAAATTTTGAATAAAGAATTTGTAAAGTAATTTTAAATCGGAACACAAATTACAATTTCACTCTTTCAAAGCAAATTTAGGAACTATTCGGTAAGTAAGTAATCATGGGTATTATTCATTTCATTGACAAATACCACATCAAATGACAAACATTCAAATATTATTTTTTCCATGCACAATAGTTTGACTTCAGTTTATCCGTTGGTTCTGTTCGTTGAGTATCACACCAGTAGCTGGTTCATACAAAGGCACAATTATATCGTAAATAGATGTCAGTGCCAGGTGAAGGTAAATATGAGATGTTTTCGTTATTTAGTAACCCAATTATTTGATACTAAACGCCAGTGCCAGGTGAAGGTAAAGATGAGATGTTTTCGTTGTTTAGTAACCCAATTATTTGATACTATATGCATATATTTTCCTAACAATAATAATTGGAAATGCATGATGATCAGTATGTTAACCTGGAAATTTCTGTCGCCCGTTGCCGACACGCCTAACGTCTCACCCCACCAACCCTTCAACAGTAACTTCAATCCTGTGATTCCTGTGAGTTCGGTTCACACATATAGCCGCCGTGTTTGTTTCAACGCAGATAACCTATACCTACTAAAAAGGAATCATATCTGAAAACGAGAAAATTAATTTCAGAATATCACTAGAAATCAATGGAATAGATCACCTGTTTCCAGTCTTTGCAGGTAAGCTTATATCATATACAGTAATTGGAATTAATGTCCTTTCGAATCCATAAATGAATTTAATTTCACATAGGTATTCAGATTCATTCTTTCAGTGGTTTAGGCACTCCTATATTATAAAGCAACTATAATTATTGTGAAATTTGTAATCGGAAGATACAATTTACTATTCTTCGGTGTACAGTACGAGTGCGTACCAATACATAAAACTGCTACTGGGGAGTTAAATTTACTATTCTTCTGAGTGCATTCGTGCAGCCATCTTAATTACAAGCTTTCATGTATCTCTGTTCGTATGTCTGTCGATCTGTCCGTTTGTTTTTCTGGTTGAGCAGAAATTTTGCAATTACATAAAAAACCAATGACATTACAAAAATAATAGGAATTAGAGTGTTAGTCAAAAGTCCCCTCCTTCTTTCGTATCTTTTGAACGGATTGAAATTTATTTTGGTGAAATGGTGGGGTTACTCACTGAAAGTTCTAATATTATGCATTGCCATTTTGTTTTGGATGAATATTTTCGTTTTAAATTTTGGTCTCATAATAGAAAATTGAAAGACGTTTTGAATGAGGTATCACTCAACCCATCATGCCATTTGAAAGAATTTTTCAATATGGCGGCCTGATGCAATTTTGAAAGATAGATAATTTTTTTTTGGTGTCAAAAAGTAGCTTATGAACGATTTTTTTACCAAAACAAATTTTTAAGAAAAATTTCAATCCGTTCAGAAGACTTTCGACTAGCACTGTAAAAATTTACACACCTGCCCCCGATGAAGGCTTGATAGAGAAAACGTGGGAATTGGCAAGATTATGTGACGGTTTCATAAGTCAAAAATTACAGCGAAAAAATATCTACTGGGGCCTGTATCAACCAACCTCTGGGTAGTTGGCGCACCTATCAAGACAAATAATCAAACAAATTCTAATGCTAAAAAGTACAAAATAATAGAAACCTAAAAACTATTTTCATAAACAACTTTTTATTTATAAACAATTGAAAAATTCAAAATAATGTCAGTGTTACAAAGAACTTCTAAACAATTTTATATTGTCATAAAACCTTGATACCTGAAATGTCACTACACTCAAGCAATTAAGGAAATATTTAAATTTTGAAAAGTTTGTTTATTTTACATACAATAAATGTTATTCTTTTATTTTTAATATGCAGTAGTTTATAAATTGAAGCGTGTTTTTGAATTTTTTTTTCCTTTTTTTTATATCGTGTCTTTTGTTGGTCTAGGCTTCATATATTATAAAGATTATTGAAGTTTAATGTTTTCGAAGGTCTCTAGGTATATGTGTATTTCATTAGATATCAATCCATTGGAGTTGTGCTCTACTATATACTGATTTGAATATACAGTGCAACGCTAAATTATGGTATAAATTCATTATTTCTGAATACAAAGATACTTCGGAAAAATCCTCGGACAGGTAGATTTTCTTTTCCGATGCGGGCCAATTTTTGATCCCCACCCAAAATATATCGGGTTATTCGCATTTGAGTAAATATGACTTTGGCGGTATTTTTAAATAGGACACACAGAATATTATTGTGCATATCGCAGCCGTTTGACCTGATCCCATCAAACCTGGTATGACTGGATTCGTAATGACGTTCCCTAACCAAATATGGAAACACGTTGAAAGTTTTGATAATTTTCTCCCAAAATGGGACACACTATATATGATCCATGTCTAAGAAGCTTATTAGTATTATGTACTCACTGATTTTCAACTCCAAATGTGTTTTTTTGCTCAATAATAATATTGATAATAATGGTTTCATTGGCAGTATTGAGAAAAAGAGTGATACTCAAAAACCAGGATTCAACTTCTTCTCTCCAACTCGAAACGATCTATATAAATATGGTTTTGGACTAATTATAATGTTTTCATTTTCAGAGTATTGCATATATCCAACTGAGTTTAGTATACAAAAAAAAAACAAGTATACTCAACTCATGATGACAATGCAGCCAAAACATTTTCACTATGGAGGTCATTCGTCACTGTCAATGACATAATATGGGAAATGGAGTTGCATTTGAAGGCGATTGACATGTTCCAAAAGCTATCATGTACTCAATGCCAAGTACCCCGCAGAAAGTGAAATGGTATGGACATTTATCCAACAAACTTTTTCAAATATTCGTACCATTTATGATGGTCACTTCACGTCTGTCAAGTGTCTCCAACAAGAATTGAATGAATAATAAAAAGTTTATTCTCTCTAGTAAAACCAAATGCGTGTTTCATTTATATTGTAATATATTTGTTTTAAATTATATGTTATGTGTTCATTTCACTATGTTCGTATGTTGAGAATATTTATTTTTGTTTCGTAAATAAATAGTATGTTTTCAGAATAGTACAGTATTTTATTATTTTTTCCATTGCCATTTGTATAGGTATATGATTATGTGAATTTTATGAACTTTTACGAATCAGATATCTTGAAAAATTTAATAGATGACACCATATTTGAAAATATTGTGGAATACCATTTGAAGAAATTTATCAATACGACCTGTGTTCCTCTGAAATCTACAAGTAGAATTTTATGATGAATTTCAATTATAATTCCATCGAATTATGGTAAAAGATGTTCCAAAATACAGATGAATATTATGTATTCAGAACTCATTGTTATACAGAACAATTATTATACAACTTGTCCAAGTCCAAGTATACTTGGACAAGTTGTAATATTTCATTTAGTTTCATGTAGTTTCCGATAATATGTTGAAATTACTGGAATAAACAAAGTTGGTTATAATCCCCATGCTAATAATTTATACCAATAAGTATAGTACACAATATTAACACAAGATCAGTTGAAAGTATTCAACTCGCGGTAATAAAGATGTGGATTCTCAATGTCACCTTTTCTCATGGTATATTATAATACATTGTATATAGTTCCTTTTACTGCAGAAAATAGCAAAAACTACCCATGCTCACTAATCAAGTACAGTATCAAAAACAAGGAAAAAGTGCTGTTCTAGCCAAGTTCAATTTACTATTCCTCATAATACACAAGAAAAAGTTCGAACGACAGTTATTACACCCTGTTTGCGATAAAGTTGACTACGACATCAGGTGACTAAAACATTGAATCATTTTACTTGGACTGAGCAGTCTGTCCATATATCCACTGTATAAACAAGTGAAACTAACTTTGATACTAGTACTTTTTACAGTATTTTTCTTTGCGTGAATTATTCGGAAATTAGAAGAAATTTCTAGAAGTCATAATGATGAATAAGTATAAGTTGAGACTCTATGAACTCACAGTGAAGCTATAAATGTATGACTGGGAATAACTGCGACAACGAAGTATTTTTTTTTATGTTGGGTCAACTCAATGAATTTCACATCGATCTTGAATTCAGCTGGTGTATGATAATTGCACGACAAAGAGTGTTATGAAATTTACTTATTTTACGACTTCAAAAGTGTTTCTTACAAGTGAAGTTATGTTGACTACGCCGCTGGCGATAAAATATGCATTTTATACATATAGATCAAGGTGGCAGTTGTTAAGTTGTTATGTAATGTCAAAAAAATACATGACAGAGAGAGAAGTCTAAATAAAGTTCAAAATACATTAATTCAAAGAACGTAATTACTTCTAACCCATACAGAACAATAATCACACATATTTATGGTAGCAGAGCGTGGTTACTTAGTAGTAAAGTTGAATTACTAAGCGAACAAAATCCAAAGAGTCAGTTTTCCACTGAGGCACGCACCAGTAAGCAAGACGCGCAGGTAGCACGCAGATCCAGCTCCAAAATAAGGACAAATCCCGATTCACCTACCCATTGCGAGTTCATACTGGTCTGGCAAAAAGTGAGTCCGTTCCTATTTCCATCCTCTCCCAAAGATATTCTTCACTGTTTTGCCTGTTTTGGGACCTTGTTTTAACTCGATAATTGACGATTGCATATATTTGCGACGAATAAGAATTAGCGGTCTTTTCAAAAAGCCTGATTTTTATTTAAAGTAGGTATATTTTTGGTCGAATAAAGTCTATTAACAAACAATGAAGGCATAATGAGTGAAAATAATAAAAAACGAGGCTCTTTGAAAGCAAAATTGACATTTTTCTCGAAGTTTCTTGGTGACATTCAGAGCAAAAAAGATATTTCTGAGTTAGATATCATTCAGCTGAGGGACAGATTAGAAAGAATACAAGTTATGATCGAATTTGAGGAAATTCAAAATATCATCGAATTTTCTTCTCAAGATGTAGAAAATGAATATAGTGAAAGGCAATCTTTTGAAGAGTGCTTCTATTCTCTAACCTCAACAGCAAAATTCATTATTTTTGAATTTGAAAATAAACATGAAAATGAGAAAATCTCATCCTCAAGCTCAGATCAAGCACAAGGTGTTGTTTCAAATCAGGTGTCAAACAATCACATAAAATTACCGACAATACAGTTGCCCAAATTTAATGGGGAATATTCAAACTGGCTGGAATTCCGTGACACCTATGAATCGCTTATTCATGATAACCATGGAATAAATGAAATACAAAAGTTTCATTATTTGCGGGCCGCCTTGGATGGAGGCGCGGCTCAGGTAATTAGATCACTTGAATTTACATCAAAAAATTATTCAGTGGCGTGGCAAGCGCTACTTGATAGGTACAATAATATTAGATTATTAGTGCAAAATCATGTAAAAGCATTATTCAACATGGAAATATTGCAAAGAGAATCAGCGGATGGTTTGAGAAAAATCATTGATTCAATTTCTAAATATTTGCGCGCATTAGAACAGCTGGAACAACCCACAGAAAAGTGGTACACACTCATTGTCTATTTAGTGACAACAAAATTGGATAATTTAACATTAAGGGAATGGGAAAAATGTAAAGCTGATAATAGTGTGCCGTCATTAGATGATCTTAAATCTTTCTTGAAATCACGAGCTGATTTTCTCGAAACTTTACAACAAAATAGAGTACAAAAAAGTAGTAATGTTATGGGTTTCCTGGCTACGGAAATCAATACACAAGCTTATAATGTGAAATGTAAAATGTGCAACAAAGAGCATTATATACAAAACTGTGCCGAATTTCTGAAACTTTCTATCGACAAAAAGATAGAAAAACTACAAAACCTGAAATTATGTCTGAACTGTCTCAGGAGTGGCCACAGTAAAAAATTATGCCGCAGGGGTACATGCAAAAAATGCGAATTAAAACACCACACTTTATTACACAAGGATGAAGCTGTTTCTAGTGCCTTGGTAACTGATCAGTCGTCATCAGTGCTTGAGAATGTGACAACACTTTCTTCGCATGTTTCTGATTCGTATGTTCTTTTGTCCACAGCATATGTACAACTAATTGATGAGCGAAGGAATGTTCATACTATTAGAGTATTACTTGATTCGGGCTCTCAGTCTAGCTATATTACACAAAGTTTATGTTCAAAATTGAACTTAAAAACGTCTAAGGTGGATATATCAGTCCTAGGTATTAATCAATCAATTTCAAGCACTAATGCAAAATGCAGAGTAACAATTCAATCACTTTATAATGCATTTTCAGCTGACATTACATGTTTCGTTATTCCACAAATAACAAATGAATTACCAAGTATTGTTTTAAATATTTCAGAACTCAATATTCCTAAAACCCTCAAATTAGCAGATCCTTCTTTCCATCAACCACATCCGATAGATATGCTTATCGGTTCCAACTTATTTTGGAATTTGTTGTGCATAGGGCAAATTTCATTGGGAATAAACAAACCTATATTGCAAAAAACAAGATTAGGATGGATCGTTTCTGGCCCGTGTGGCAAAAGTCAATCTCTATCGACTTCTTGCACTTTCATGCAAGAGGTTAATATTCAAACTCAATTATTGCGTTTTTGGGAATTAGAAGAGTGTTCATTAGAAAAACTTTTGTCAAATGATGATATTACCTGTGAAAATCATTTCAAAGAAAATACCAAACGTACTGATGATGGTAGGTTCATTGTCAAGTTTCCTCTGAAAGATTCGGTTCAAAAGTTAGGTGAGTCTTACGAACATGCAAAACACCGATTTCATTCATTAGAGCGTAAATTTCGAAGACAACACGATCTCAAAGAACAGTATATAAAATTTATGAACGAATACGAAATTCTAGGGCATATGTCTAAAATCGAAAACTGTGATGAAACGGGTAATTCTGCGAAAATTTGCTATTACATGCCCCATCACGGAGTAATGAAAGAAGAAAGTCTAACAACTAAGTTGAGGGTTGTTTTTGACGCCTCGGCTCCTTCAAGCAGTGGCTTTTCGCTAAACAATATTCAGCTTGCAGGGCCATCAATACAAAGTGAGCTTTTGTCAGTATTGCTCAGATTTCGACAATATCGGTATGTTGTTTCAGGTGACGTCGAAAAAATGTACCGTCAAATATTAATCACCCCTGAACAAAGATGTTTACAACAGATTTTGTGGCGCAAAAACCCAGACGAGCCATTAAATATATTCGAATTAAACACAATTACTTACGGTACGACAAGCGGAGCTTTCCTCGCGATAAGGTGTCTTTTCCAATTGGCTCATGAAAACAAATCAAATCATCCTGAATTTTCAAAAATCATTGAGTCAGATTTTTATGTTGATGATCTTTTAACTGGCGCAAGTTCTACCGAAGAAGCAGCGCTCATAGCAGAGGGTGTATATGATATTTTACAGCAGGGGGGTTTCAACTTGAGAAAGTTCTACTCGAACGACCAAGAAGTACTAAAATACGTAAATGATAACGATTGTCCAACGAAGGTAATAAAATTCGGTGATCACGAAAACGCGAAAACTTTAGGTTTAACTTGGTGTCCTTCCACTGATCAATTGATGTACGATATAAGAGAAGCACCAGTCAACCAAAAACTAACAAAACGAGTTATATTATCGAGCATCGCACAAATATTTGACCCTCTTGGTCTACTGAGTCCTTGTATCATTCTCGCCAAAATACTTTTACAAGAATTGTGGTTAGAAAAGGTTACTTGGGACGAAAGCTTGCCCTCGCACATTCATTCATTTTGGACAGAATTCCGAAATAAGCTTCCGGCTCTGAGTGAATTACGCATTAGTCGACTCGTACTTTGTAATGATCCTATCCGTATAGAGATGCATGGGTTTGCGGACGCCTCTGTAAAAGCGTACGGTGGATGCATTTATCTGAAATCTATAGATCAAGACGGAAACGTTGAAGTGAATTTGCTTTGCTCAAAAACGAAAGTGGCTCCATTAAAAACGGTGACATTACCACGTTTAGAGTTATCAGGAGCGATGATTCTAGCCAGACTCGCGAGTAAAGTTTCTAAAGCACTTCGTTTAAGTATCGATGAACGAGTTTTTTGGTCCGACTCAACCATTGTCCTCGGATGGTTGAAAACTTCTCCTAACAAACTTAAAACTTTCGTGAGTAATCGAGTCGCGGAGATTCAAGTGTTAACAGTCACTGATACATGGCGGCATGTATCTAGTAAAGACAATCCCGCGGACATACTATCTCGGGGCTCCTTGCCTGATGAGATAAAGCATTCACAGCTATGGTGGCATGGTCCATCCTGGCTGAAAGAAAATTCCTCTAATTGGCCAACTAATATGACTCAATGTAAAACAAAAGATCTACCAGATGTGCAAAAAAATACTCTATCTTTCTTGGTTCAAGAAGTTGAGTTTTTTCCATTCAAAAACTTTTCCAAACTGATTAAATTGAAAAGAATAGTAGCTTGGATGTTCAGATTCAAAAATAACTGTCAGTTAGAAAAAGATAAGCGTATCTTCAATACGTTAACTGCAAATGAAATCAATAATTCTTTCAAACGTATCATAAAAGTTGCGCAAATTGATTCATTTAATGCTGATATAAGGAATATTGGAAATAATAAACCATTGCATCGAAAGAGCAAATTATTGAGCCTCAATCCATTTTTGACGAATACAGCATTCTGAGGGTTGGTGGTCGTTTACAAAACTCATTATTTTCCATTGATAAAAGGCATCCAATAATTCTTAGTGGTGATCATCATTTAACTAAACTTATTTTCGAAAGAGAACATATTGAGCTCATGCACGCGGGGCCTCAACAACTATTAGCATCATTGAGAGAAAATGTTTGGCCCATAGGGGGTAGAAGCCTCGCCAAAAGATTAGTAAGGCACTGCGTGACTTGCTTTCGGAATAAACCGAAAATTGTACAGCCGCAAATGGGTCAATTACCTAAGCCTCGTCTTCAACCAGGTCCTGTATTCAGTACTACAGGTGTTGATTATGCAGGTCCTTTTCTCGTAAAAAATCGAAAAGGACGTGGTTCAAAAACCAGTGAATGTTACGTAGGACTTTTTATTTGTTTCGCTACCAAAGCGGTACACTTAGAGCTAATCACTGATTTGACTAAAGATTCCTTCATGATGGCTTTGAAGAGATTCATATCACGTCGTGGAAAGCCAGCCCGTTTATTTTCTGATAACGGCTCTAACTTCACTGCAGCTAGGTCTGAGTTAAGAGATTTAGGAAATTTTTTAGTTGAGCATAAAAGCTATTTTGGGGACTGCTTGTCCGACTATAATATTCAGTGGGAATTAATTCCCCCATATTCTCCTCATTTTGGCGGAATATGGGAAGCCGGAGTCAAATCTAGCAAGGCACATTTGAAAAGGGTAGTTGGAAATGCACATCTCACATTCGAGGAGCTCAACACTGTCCTAGTGCAGATAGAAGCAGTGTTGAATTCACGCCCCCTTTTTCTACTTTCCACCGATCCTGACGATTTAATCCCCTTAACCCCGGCTCACTTCCTGATTGGAAGACCTTTAGTTGCTGTACCAGACCCAGATTATCGAGAAATTCCGATGAATCGATTATCCCGTCTACAATTATTTCAGCAATGCCAACAACATTTTTGGGTACGTTGGCAAAAGGAATACATATCCGAGCTTCAACAAATGACGAAATGGAAAACAAATCAGGGTGAATTGAAAGTAGGTGCCATGGTCCTCATCAAGGATGATAATTCTCCCCCTCTACGATGGAAACTAGGACACATAACCCAATTGTATCCAGGCAAGGATGGTGTCAGTAGAGTCGCTTCCATCAAGACCGCAACAGGAGACATCAAAAGGTCCTATGCCAAGTTATGTCCACTCCCGGAACCAGACCAGGATTGAAAGTGCCCGCTCAGGACTTCCAAGGCGGGGGGCATGTTCTGAAATTTACTTATTTTACGACTTCAAAAGTGTTTCTTACAAGTGAAGTTATGTTGATTACGCCGCAGACGATAAAATATGCATTTTATACATATAGATCAAGGTGGCAGTTGTTAAGTTGTTATGTAATGTCAAAAAAATACATGACAGAGAGAGAAGTCTAAATAAAGTTCAAAATACATTAATTCAAAGAACGTAATTACTTCTAACCCATACAGAACAATAATCACACAAAGAGTATATGTTGAAGCTTTAGTAATCGTCAAAAACCTTAGATCAGAACAGGATTAGGAGTAGAAAAATAATTGTAGTAAATTATTCCATTATTTTTTTTACGAATTCAGAAATAGGAGAACTCCCCTAAAACATTTATTTTCAACTGCTACAGTCACCAAGGTAACAACGTGTTTTGACTCAAATGCAGAGGAAAAATGTCAATGTGGAAAAATGTTTCCCAGGGAAAAAATGTATATGTTTCTGGATCATTTTATTTTGGATTCATTCAATTCTGGCATAAACTTAATTACTCGCCTAATAAAAAGTTGATCTTAGATTTTATTAAGATTTTTCCGTTAACCAGCTGTCCTCCCCCTACGAACGGCATCCCTCAGAATTTGAAACTTGTGGGAGCCAAAGATTAACGAGGACATTCCTTTTAACATCAATAAGGCACCTAAGTGGTCATTTATTAACCAAATTTACAGTGTGTTTCACTTCCCATAGAAACCCCCTCGCAGCTGGATTTTATATAAGATTGTTTTATTAGTTTGATTGTTTGATATATGAATTACCCTGTATATAATATTGATTAGTTTGAAGGTTTTTTTAAATAAAAAAAAAGCAGAACGATATACGTAAACAACGACAGGAAAAACTTGTATTTTTATTTTCAACCAATTTTTAAGAAATTCTATAAACATTGTGCTGATCACTACGAGCGGATACTTATAGACACACATTTTAGGTAATTATAAACAATGTTCTGGTCACTACGAGCGGATACTCATTGGCGCACATTTTGGGTAATTATAAACATTGTGCTGGTTCTTCAGCGTTCAGAACGGCATATGGAAACAAGAAGCAAGACTGCCAAAGCCAAAAGTGAGAATCTCAGACGTATCGATATCATCGATGATAATAAGAGCATCAACACTGAACGAGGCGCCACAGAAGACAAAATTTGCAACCACGTCCAGTAGAGTTGAAAGAAATGATGGTAGACAATCTGGGAGGAATTCAGCAACTACATCTATCAGGTCAAAGGCTAATAGTAATTATAGAAGAAAAATGATAGAAGCCCAGGTAAGAGCTGATGAACAAATCGCTAAATTGTTATCCAAACAAATAGAAATGGAGAGACAAATGGTTGAAAATAGGTTGGCACTTGAAAAAGCTAGAATCAGTGAGGAATATGACTTGGGGTTAGGTAATTTTCATCAATCTGAAGATGATGGATCTTTCTCAGTGGATTCTAAAACGAAAGTTCGTGAGTGGTTACAGGACATTGAAGAAAGTGTCAAAAATATGTCAGGTAAGAGGTCGTTCTATAACAGTCAACTTGACAATAATAGTACAGGGTCTTATCACAAAAATAGTCTAGGTTCAATACTAGCTCACCATGAAGTGACAGATACAGATATCAGACAGTTACTCACAAGGCAATCAATTGAAAAAGATCTTCGTATATTTTCTGGTGATATTATTGAGTGGCCAAGTTTTTATCAACAGTTTCTTTCTACAACGAGACTTTTAGGGCTCTCAGACGAAGAAAACATGTGCAGATTGAGAAAAGCTCTGAAGGGAGATGCTAGACGATCAGTTGAAGGATTATTGTTGTCGACTTCATCAGTCAAATCAGTTATCGACATTTTGATTAGTAGATTTGGTCGAGCAGATTTGGTTTTTGACAGATTTCGTACGAAAAACGAAAAATTCGTGTACATGAAAGTTTTACTCCTCACTCCTGAAAATTTCATTGTTCTACGTCGATAATTACGGAAGATACGAGGGCGTCTCCATGAGAAGTGAATCAAATTAGAATTTTCAAAGACCGAAATGTTTCAGCAGACAGGTGTATTATGTAATTTGGTGATCCTGAACACGAATCTGGAGGAAATTTGGGCCAATTTTGCCCACTAATATTACTTTTCGGAATAATGTGTGGTTACATCGCTGCTGGTGTGCAGTGTATATATCACGTAGGATGACCCTTTTTGTGCAGTGAGTCAATTTCCAGTGTATCTATCGGCCATGGAAATTTCATGATTACTCGTCAAAAATTACTGAAGATACGAGGGTGTTTCCATGAGAAGTATATCACGATTTTGAAGAAATACCTCAATAAATACCTTGACCAATAAAATCGTTTTGAATAAAATTAATGTGCCGACAACACTTTGTACTTTATCTGCTCTCACTACATATTGATACTATTTGTTCCAATTTCGCTAGTATATTTCCGCACATGCAAAAAATTATTCCATAAGGTTTTAAATTTTGAAAAAATCAAGAAGAAATAATTATCTCTATAATACGACCTACGTGGATCCACCTACAGCTCGGTTGAGGTGCCTCGAGGCCTAGTGGTTGATATGCCAAAATTTTCATAATTTTCGTATTATTTCCTAAACTATCGGTACTAGAGAAAAAAGTCATGTTCATTTTTTGTTCACCTATTCAAGTTGTATGAAAATTTTCATATGAAGTTTATTGTCACGTCTATGGTTTTGAAGATTTTAGAGTTTTTGTTGTTTTTTTTTAAGTTTTTTGTCACGTGTCTGGTTTGACATGAGAAATAATTCTGTCCAAAATTTTCATAAATTTCGTATTATTTCCCAAACTATTGGTATTAGAGAAAAAAGTCTTGAAAATTTTTTGTTCACCTATAAAAGTTTCATGAAAATGATTATATAAAGTTTTTTGTCACGTGTATGGTTATGAATATTTTAGAGTTTTTGTTGTTTTCATGAGAAACAAACCTCAAAAATATAGTGAATCTATATAGAACTTAGCAAGGAATTAGTAGGCATTAATAGATATTAGTGAGGTATTAGTCGGTATTAGTCGGGAATTACAGGTATAACTGGTGTATTAGAGGTAATACTCGGGTATTAGAGGAATTAGTTGGGCATTAGTGGCATTACTAGGGAATTACTTGGGTATTAGAGGTATTTGTGTACACAATTTCCTCAGCGGTTTCCCCCCCTTACGAAATTTATGAAAATTTTGGACTTGAAATTATTTCTCTTGAAAACAACAAAATCTCTAAAATCTACAAAACCATATAAGTGACAAAAAACTTCATATAAACATTTTTATGAAACTTGCATAGGTGAACAAAAAATGTCGATGAATTTTTTCTCTAATACCGATAATTTGGGAAATATTACGAAAATTTTGGACATTATGGAATTATTTCTCACAAAAATCTCAAAAACTTGAAAATCTCGAAAACAATACACTTGACAAAAAACTTCTTTTAAAAATTTTCATAACACTTGAATAGGTGAACAAAAAATGTGAATGATTTTTTTCTCTAGTACTTACTCATAGTTTAGGAAATAGTAATAAAATTATGAAAATTTTGGCATATCAGCCACTAGGCCTCGAGGCACCTCAACTTCCGAGCAATAGGTGGATCCACGTAGGTCGTATTATCAAAAAGTCATTGTAAAAATTATTATAGTTTGAACACATGCCCAAAGATCAACTCCTATATTCGTATCAACCATTAGGCACCTCAACTTCCTTGCTATAGGTGGATCACTTGTTATACTAGGAATTTCTATTCAATTTTTCAGGACACAGTTGTATTGGTAGTAATTTGGGAATCCTATACACAAATCTGAAGGAACTCATGTGCAAGTATGTCCCCTAATAAAACTTTCCGTAAAAATGTATGTTTCCATCGCTGCTGGCATGCAGTGTATTTGACGTAGGATGGTCCCTTTTGCATAGTGAGATCATTTCTAGTGTATCTATCGAAATCGTAAATTTCATGATCCTTCGTCAAAAACTACGGATGATGTGAGGGTGTTTCCATGAGTAGTGAAACACACTGTATATTTGGTTAAGAATTGATCACTCAGGTGCTTCATTGATTATTAGGAATCGCACGATAAAAGGTAAGACCTGGTAAGTCTGAGGGTTGCCGTTTGTAGGAGGAGGACAGCTGGTTAACGGAAAAAACAATAATCTTAAAAACAACTTTTTATTAGGAGAGCTGAGAGGCGAGTAATGAAGTTTATGCCAGAATTGAATTAATCCAAAATAAAATGATCAATAAACATATACATTTTTCCCCTGGGAAACATTTTTCCACTGCATTTGAGTCAAAACACCTTGGTGACTGTAGCAGTTGAAAATAAATGATTTAGAAAAGTTCTCCTTCTGATTTCGTAAAAAATATAATGGAAAAAATTACTACAATTCTCCTTCTACTACTAATCCTGTTCTGATCTTAGGTTTTTGATAATTACTAAAGCTTCAAAACATATTCTTTATCCTGCAATTTTCATACACCAGCTGAATTCAAGATCGAAGCGAATTCATTGAGTTGGCCCAACATATAAAAAATTCTTCGTTGTCGTAGTTATTCCCAGTCATACATTTATAACTTCATTGAGTCTTAACTTATACTTTTTCATCATTATGATTCCTTAAAATTTCCCGAATAATTCCTCTAATTCCCATGTAATATCCGAGTAATACCACTAATTTACGACTAATTCCCAGTAATACCAAAAATATTTCAAGTAATACCTCTAATTCCCGAGTAATGCCCAGTAATACCCAATAATTCTCAACTAATGCAACTAATTCCCGACTAATACCCAACTAATGCCACTAATACCCAAGACGTGTACACCAAAATTACTTAGCGGTTTCCCCCTCGTACTGTTATAAAGTGGTGTATTGACCTTAGTCTCTACACCGTTTACAATATCCCAGAGTTTCTAACGCAAAGTCTCATTCGCCATCAGCGCTTGGTCTGATGATGGACGAGGCGTATCGAAACGTCGGGAAACCTCACAACAATAAGAATATAACGTGAGCGGCTACGCTATACCCCTGACGGTCCTAGAAAGTACATGACGTCCTGGTATAAGTAAAATTCGAGTATAGAAAGACAACAAGATGGATTAATTTGATTAGTATATTAAATAAACATAGATTAGTTCCGAATTGAATACACGTATTTCCATTTTAGATCTACTTGCTATCCCGCAAGCTAGACCTCTTTAACATGTATCAAACACACAATATAATAATATAATGCATAATAAACAACACCTTAAATGCTTAAATTACCGTTGAAAACAAGCAAGCTGTCTAAACGCATATTCAACGAGATATTTCATACATTACTAGGGGTTAATGCTACTGTCGGGGGTATATATAAAATAGTTAAATAAACAATGGTAGCAAGCACATAAATGTTTATGGATAACAGTTCACATACATGAAAACATACTTTCAAAGATAGCATCCTCATAGTCATTACTAAATACCTTTGCGCAATAAATCAATATATACCAATAACACACCTACATGTTTCAATACATTATACAGGTAACATGCGATAAAAACAGGTAAATAAACCAATGAAATATTCATCAGACATACAAGACATAAACAAAACGGGTAATTAGTTCAAACCTTAATTAACGCAAATCAAGCAAAAACACTATTACATGATAACTATAATAATACACCAAAATTCGAAGTAACAGTAATTACTTCCACTGTATATTGTTCTACTACCAGTAGAAAAATCTTAGCTGGGTGAACGCAAAAGGCCTTCATCATTAGTTCAATCCGCCTGCTCATGGCACATGCATCTCGGACCCAGTAGTCACTTACCCCACGGCGAGGGGAGTGGTTATTGAGTCAAATGATTCAGCGCGCCCTCCGGAAGTGTTGAAGCTCTGGAGACAGGGCCTGACTGTTAAATTAAGAACAGTTAAAAACAAAATTGAAAACAGATGTTGATATATTAAAGCTCAAGAATTAAACCCAAGGAAGCAATTCATCTTGTGTCAACAGAGATATATTGCTGTAAAACTTGCTTTTGAACATTTTCATAGTGTTTAATCTTTCGAACGCTAGCAGCTTTATCAAAATTCACCTGATGAATTCAATACTCTCACCACTTGGCTGTCATCCAGTAGATTTCCCGAACGTCTCTTTCGCAGGGCACGTTCTTTCAACGATAGGGACTTTTTGCCTAGGGAGTCGTACCCCGAAACACTCAACATCCAGAAATTCAAGAGAGGCAACTATTTCTATTATTTGTGTATATTTCCACATGTAGGAAGTGCTTTATCTCTGGGAAGTATAGTGAATGCTCTCAAGGAATGAGGCTTTACTGTTAACATATGTCTGTAAACTTCTGCAGCGCATCGGGATGGAACTATGCGCTCAAACTAATTGAACAAAGTTTCAGTAACTTCATCTATTCACTGAAAGTCTTATAACTCTTTTTTGTTAGTCATATGGGGCATCGCAATAAGTGTTACTCAAGGTGAAACATTGATTAAAGCAAAATGTTAATGAAAATGTGGGCCATCAAGTGAATGAGAGCTAATAATAATAGTTTCTCCACTTATTTGTATTCAACTGGGATTCTGTTTGGTTGAAGATGAGGCAGACTTGATCATATTCAGAGGCAGATCATTCCCCAAAAAGACTGATTCTGGATAAAGGTGCTGCACATTCACTAGCAAGAAACTTCCCTACTGTTATGAATTGGGGATCAAATGAGTAGTATGCACTAAAGTAACTCCTCAAGCGATTGACTCATTCCTGTCATCTCTGATGGCATCCACTATGAACGAAACCTAATGGAATGGGACTGAGAGGGTTAGGCAGGTGAAGGAGGGATATAATTGTACTGTTACTACCATCAAAGGTAGAACTCCTATACCATATTTGTTATATGAAGAAGGCATTCTCTCGTTATATATTCCTCAGGCTCAAGACCATTGTCTCGATTTTTAATCTCTAACACAACATATTACACTAAGGGTAGGTGCACAACGGAGCTGTCATACTAGCTTATATCCTGGATGATACATGGAAAGTATCATCGATGTTTAGAAACATATCATTGGTTTGAATGTAAGCGAGCACATCGGAGTAGGGAGTATAGCCGGGATGATCGCTTACAGCATACTCGGATGAATTTCATCATTCTTTCTGCGAGCATAAACCGGCTGACAATGGCGGAACATGCCCAGTATATCGTTTGCCTCGATCCGGTGATCCAGAAGGTGGAACAGTAAATCCAGGGCCTCATTTTGAAGGATTACTTTTCCTGAAAGATCAATTTACACAACGACCATCAACGCCAAATTTACTAGATGCATCAAGTAACAAACACACAGTTTCATTATATACCTGAGCGTATCAACTGAATTTTCTTCTGCACTTATTGGTAATTTATGACAATTTTGCGATCGCTTGTCCACCTTGTCTTTAATTTTATTTAAATGTATTGGAAAGTAGATGGTTCCATTTTCAAATGTTGATAAGACCGATCAGGGTATCCCTTCAACTCCTTATATAAGTGATGATACCCTCCCATTTCGAAACTTTTTTGAATAATTGGGTGAGTATGGTATTCCCTCCTGTCGGGTAAATGCCGCAGAACATACCACTTTATAGCGGATGAACATAATTAATCGTCATCACTCTCCTATATCGCGACCAGAAATGCGAGTTTTCTGAAATTGTTAAAAAGCTATAATCCACGTTAGTGCTGCGTTGTGCACACCCTGCAGCGCTTATAATTTCAGCAATGATCGATCATCTAGGCTATAAGCTAACATCACAGCTCCGTTGTGCACTTGGTCACCTGGTAAGTTTATGAGCTATTAATGAAATATTACTTCTATACTAATGTCATTACAGGTACAGATTTCGCAGAATCATTTAGGAATCGAAAAGGCTATGTCAATTAATGTTCAAACTATTTCTGCAGTGGATTTAAAGATGATGGATATTGTTGCTCGATGGCCAGGTTCAATTCATGACCAAATAATATTCGATAACTCAAGTATCAACCGGACACTTCATGGAAATGAATTTGGAAATAGTAAAATAGTTGGAGATGATGGTTATGCAAATACCACCCATGTAATCACTCCTTTGTTGAGAGCAGTTACCAATGTTGAACAGATTTATAATGAAGCAGATAATTTGAATTTTGTAATGAAGATATTCAAATAATTTTATGCTAACAAAAAAAATTTGTTCGACTTACAAGGAATCCCGTTGAAAGAAAATATGGTATCTGGAAGCGAAGATTTCCAGTTTTTAGTTCAGGACTTCGACTGAAACTAGAAAACACACTCATTGTTATTGTTGCTTGTGGAGTCCTGTACAGTATCAGTATTGATTTCAATGCTCCATTACCCTCAGATTATTCTGATGTGATGATAAATCATATAAATTTAGATGAAGATTTTGAAATGGACCCTCGTGAAAATTAAGTACTGAATAGTGCAAGAGATTTGATGAATGAATATTTTCCAGTATTATTACACCAATAAACTTTGAAATTGAACTGGAATATTGATTTAATTATATACTTGGAATGTCTTATAATACTCAACAGAAAAAGTTAAATCTGAATAAATAGGTATATGAAAGTATTAGATTCAGGAATTCTTTTACTTCTTTCATTCATAATATTGCAATAAAATAATTTAAAACTGACCTGAAATATTAAGTTTCATCGTGAAATATCCTGTTATACATATGTTATGTATAACAGGAAATGAAATATGTGTAAATAGTTACCTGAACGTACATCGAAGCTTCAGAATACACAATACATTATTTTTTCCACAAAAAAATTTCTTCATTTGTAAAAATCTCAAATAGGGGATTCTAAAAATATCACTCATTCAATATAATATCAGAAAATCTCTTTATATTTCTAAATTATATATAACGTCACTTTAACAATTAAAATAAAAAAACTTTATTTCATAATCCAAATAAATATAAACTTATCCAAATGGTATATACAACCCGAAGTCAATTTGTATTGATGACATCTACACTTTGTCTCAATAATATATTTTTCATATTTTGTTCTTCTATCTGCAGTTCCAAAAGTTTCATCTTAGCATGGTGTTCTTCGTCTATTTGAATTCTTTTCTGTTCTGTACAGGCCATCTGGATATTTATCAGCTCACATTTTTTTTGGCAACAATTTCAAATTTTGCACTTGCAAAAGACATGCTTTTCTTTTTTTGTGAGACAGGTCGTCGTCTGCTTTGCCATGTATAAATAATTTAGAATCATATCATCAAACTTTTTGTTTTTACCATACTTCAAATAACTTAATATCAAGTTACTTATTTAGAACATAATGAGAATGGATTTTTTCTTCAGTATAGCTTCAGGTTAACATTAAGCTTTAGCAGTCCTTGACATTCACAAAACTTATATTTTATACTTTTCGATTCCGGATAAGAATATCTTTCTTCATATACCAGGTGACAAGGGAGATATGTAGCAGCCCATAAATTCTTAATTTTAAGAGAAAAAAACTGAAAATTTATCGGAGGTACACAATTCTGGCACTTTTTTTGATCCTATAACCCCAACAATTTTTTTAAATGTCACTATATATCCTCTATTCAAGCATGTATCACAAACTGGTATTAGTTGTTTAGTTGGATGTTGAATTGCTTTTCATTGAAAAACATCGTGTTAGCTGTGACCTGAATCCGATGATAGTACAATGCCGGTCAATCAGGTAGTTTTGTAGTTGGGTTCGAAAGAAGAACTTTCATTGATTACGTACCTCGTGTGAGTTTCAAATGAGAAAACAACGGAACGCTACATGACTCCTGTGTCATCAGGAGTATTTCATATGATCTTGGACAAAAGAATAACTACTCACTAGACTTTACTTGGCTACCTTTTGGTGACCCCGTTTGTATGTACGTATGGTCATGTTTAGTAATATCTTTTAATTGTTTTCCTGTGTGCTGATTTCTGCTGAGTATGTTTCCAAGACAGGGTGGACTTCTGTCTGCAATAGTTTTGCATCTCCTCTTGCCCAATCGACCTCAGTATATTCTGTATTGTCCTCGACATTATTGAGCAAATCTTCCCTAGAAGTTATTGTAACTCCAGATATACCTGCAAATTATTGATAATTAAAGATATTGTACTGTACCAATGTTCATATGTTATTCATCATATACAGAAATAATCTACCTACAAGACTATCTAAGTCACATTTGGTCGAAATCCCTCCAATGGATAGAGCAATAGTCTGCGCAAGTATATAATTCCTATGACTTGAATGTCTCTTTTTCAACTATTTGTTTATGGCTTCGCATTTATTCTTCAGTTGTTTGTAACTACGAGGCTGAAAATAAGGAAATGAATTATGTACAGAATGAACAACAGAATCTCTTTATATAAATGAATATTTGTGCCGGAAAGTTTAGCTCTCCTCAAAAATACTTACCATCCCAGTAGTACAAGAATTGAATTTCACTTAAATTGTTTCCAGGTCTCCAGCTTGTCTCTCTAAGTTGAAGAATCTGTCTTTTTACATTCGATCACTGATTTTGAACTGTTTGTTATTTTCAATAAACGAGTTGTCTCTGTCGAGGTGAAGTTTGCAACTCTTTTCTTCTTCAGGTCCAGGTCTTGATTATCGTTTTCCATGTTAATTTAATGATGCGCATAACATTAATAGTCGAAAATAAAAGGAATCAAAGCTACTAAGGCGAAACGCGAAATAAACAATGAAAATATTCAACTTGTCGATGTATTTATAAGCAATACATTTCATTTAAATAACGAATGACAAGTGACATTCTGAATATGATAAAACCAATCAGAATGAGCCGTTGAATAATCAATTTTGCCAATACAAACAAAAGTTTGTTTAGCCACAAGCTTGCTAGCCTAGAGCTAAATATCAGAAGAAGAAATGCCAAAGTTGGTTATCGAGAGTTTGGCTGTTGGTTAAGCTAACATGGACTCCTGAACATTGAAAAACCAGGCCTAAATGTTTTCTTGTTCATTTTACTTCCTCAAATTCCACCGACGCGACTTACAGTACACAGGAATGCTGATTTGTTTTTCCCTCGTGGGTAGCGCTGTGACTCACTTTTACTGTAAGTCGCGGCTTCATTCGTGAGGACAAAATATAGAGCTCTTGAGTGTTATCGTTGTCTGACGTATCCTAGCACTGATGAGAGGAAAGCCTGGAATCATGCATGTATGCAGGTGGTCATTTCCAACAATATAAAGGATGATATTCAATGGAATCATTACAATCAACACTTGCAAATATTTTCCTCCTTCAAAAACGTTGCACAAATGGATGACAGATGTAATTCAAAGTTCGTAGTAGTTGTTGTCTATCAGATATTTGCCTCATGTTTCATTTTGTGTGAAATGTGTGGAGAGAAGGGTATTTTCGGTCGTAGTCGTAATTATTTATTTCATTTATTTGATTCCTCTCCTATATACACTTTCCGAACTTTGTTCATTTTATTGTATTGAAGATATTGGCTTCAGCATTAGACTTTGTGATGAGTATTTTCGGAAACCCAAATGAAGAAATTTGATAGCGAAAATGAATCCTAGACTACAGAACCACAGCGCCAGCGTTCAAATAGGGCTGACACGTCTGTTGTATACTTTCATTTATGAAAATCAAAACTTTTTTCTAAACATCATATCAAAAGATAATCCGTAGATCTGAATTATTGAATGAACAACGAATGTTTCCGTTTGCGTTTGAAGTGAATTAATGAGGGTTTTGGTTGGCTGAAGTTGACCGCATGCAACATAAATAACTGAAACGTGCCACAAAGCAATAAAAAGTAACAGACCTCTGTTCATTGTTTTTTGTATCATATATATAATCCATCTAAATTAAGCGATAAATTGTATCAAACACGTGATACACAAGTCGTATGTATACATTTATTTGAATTGGCGATTGAATCAGTATATATATAATAATTGATCTAAAATGATAAAAAGATAGGTGCAGGAATTTTGTGTAGCATTTGAATCCGTATCGTGAGCAATTCTTTTGGGAGATGCAACGGCACGGTAGTAAAATAGGTGTCTACTCAGCAAGTATAATGAGAAACACTTCAAATCTCTTGGTCTCGATATAATAATCTATTCGTGTATTAGTGTGGAATTGTGGAAATTTATTACTTACGAAATTATATAAATGTTATCTTGTTACAGAAAATGTTGAAAAAAATTGTGACAGACTATCAGATGTTAGATTATTATTAGGGTGCTCGGAAGCGAGGCGCTTAGATGCCGGCCTTTTGAACTTCCGCTTGCATTTGGCTAGGTTCGAATCCTGGAAAACGAAATTTTTTTTCTCAATTTCATAGAAGTCGATAGGCAATGTGAGTTGTCTAGATGTCAATTCCGACGTCTGGTGCTTGCTTGGAGTTCGCGCCGACCATCCGGGGTGGTGCTGTAGGTTTTCCAGTCTTTCCTACAGCTGAAAAGTAAATACGCCATCAAAAATCAGTAAGTCACCTCGGAGCGCCACGGCAAATAATACTAATAATAACCGTCCTCTACCCGCACAGGCTATGCCTTTGCGTACACTCTTTGAGTGTTTATGAGGGAGTATTATTATTATTATTTCCGCTCTACTGTCTCGTGAGTACTCTGGATTTTTCGATGAACTCCTGCCTCCCAAGCAAATGCTAATGTTTCTGGCATTGCCCTGTCAGGAGACCAACTACTTTTTTGAAAGAGTTCTGGCTCAAAAGATTGTTAATGATTTTAAGTCGATATTTTTGTATCCGGGATTTCAAATACAGGTTCTGGTCCAATAAGGGTTGCTGCTGCCCCCAATCTTGTTAGGACATCCACGATCTCATATACTTTTATGCCTCTATGACCTGTTACTCAAACAAGTTTAATGGTATGGTATACTCTCTTGAGGTCTCTGTAATAATCATTTCTTCAATAATATATTTGTTCTTCAAAAGCGTGCGATTCGCTACATCTGCAAAGTTGGAACCAGAGTATCTTGTGAAACGCTTTTCCATAATTATTTATTCGAGAAACTCCATACCTACAACATGAAAACTAATGTCATATGTGATAAAATCACTATCCTATCACTATACATTTTTCCCAATGATTTTTCATCTAGTCGCTGAATCCGATTTCCATTTTCGTCATCTCGACATAAGTGAGCTAACTTCAGTAATCCCCTCAAACGTAGGAAATGTCATTTTGAAAGTGCGATGGAGCCGCAATTGGTATCTCCTTCCAGAGCCTCAAAGATGCAATGATATAGAAATAGTCAATTTACCGAATATAGGCTACTATAACTTCACTCCATTCAATTTGTGAATCTCAATTGGAATTTTCATAGTTGTCCTATGTACAAAATGTCTCACGAGAGTCGTGAGTGGAGTATTTGTAAACCATCAGGCATCAAGAGAAGAATGACGCTTAATCAAAAGCCTCAAGAGTACCGCCTCACAGTCGAATCGAAATCCCCAACTCAAGGCTACACTGTCAACCAACTACAAATTTGAGTCTCAACCTTAAAATTCTAAATATATTTTGCACGACTTTAAGAACGGTGCTTGAAAAATATTCTAATATTGTATAGAAGTGAATCAGTCCAATAGTACTTTATTCACCAGTTGGTATTGGTATTGGTAGGTATAGATGGTGACCTCATTAAATCTATTGTGCCCCATCTCCTGCTATTTCAAGGTGTTCTCGTTAACAGTAGCCCCAATTCCTTGAGGAAATTGACGTTTATTCATGGTATTTCTCCCACCGTCAGCTGGTGTGATCCCAGTATATTCAATCTTTTGTGATGTACAGCATAACACTCCATAAATATATGGTGTGGTGTTTCTGGATGTTCCCCACAGAATCTGCAGGTGCTGTCGTCCTCTAGGTCTAGCTCCCTTTTATTATTATTCACCAGTTACTATAATGATGTGGAAAATCGAATAGGTATGGAAAAAACATTTCATTAAGACTCTGTAGCTTCTCGAGCATGGCAAAAAATTGAAATTGATTTATTTAAAGAAAAGTGGTATATGATCATTACAGATCATTATTCACGAATTATAGAAATCTTCAAATTAAACGACTTGTCCATCAGATGTATCATAAATAACTTGTTACAAATGAATACCAGATTTGGTATTCCAGATATATTTCGGACAGATGGGGGTCCTTAATCCAGATATGAATTTCAGGCTTTTGCAAGAGAAATCAATTTTGAACCCATCCCTTCAAGTCCTTATTTTCCTCAATCAAATGGTGCGATTGGAACTGCAGTGAAAATTGGAAAAAATCTGATTCAAGAGAATGGTAGCGACATCAAAACTTTGAATTTAGCATAATTAGCGAATAGAAGTACTTACTCCTCTGGAAAATGGTTTCTGCGCCTGCAGAATTGTTTATGTCCAAGGAAACTGTTTACCAATTCTGCCTAGTAAATTGCATGAAATAATCGATTCTCGTCCATCTATTTTGATTGATAAAAAAAGGAAACAAAAACATGCCAACTATCATAATGAAAGTCATAGAGCTCATGATTTGGATGATTTGAAAGAGAATGATTCTGTCTGGATAACTAATATGAAAATATACAGAAAAATCCTGGAAAAAATGCAAAACTCCAATTGCTTGTTCAGAATCAAAGGGGATTGTATGTTAGAAATCTATGGTTTTTGGTTAAAGCACCCCATTATAACTCAAACGTTACTCAGACAGAATCAAATGAGTATTATAACGTTATAGATGATTCTGAAATGATTTCAAAATCAAATAAAGATATAAAAAATAACGAAACGTGTGAAAATGAGGACAATGAGAATATGTTATTGATCAGAAGTAGAGAGTCAGATGTTCATACACCTAAGAGTGAAAATATGAATGATTCATCAGAGTATGATCAGATAGGTAGGAAGCAGCGAAGTTTGTTCAAGAACTGGTGCAATACATTCAAAAGAAACATTCGAAAGCCTAGATGGATGACTAATATTATCACGTACTAGATATTTTTGTGCTATCGAACTTGTACTGGATGTTAAGCTTCTTTATTTAAAAAAAGAAAGATGTTGTGTTAGTTAGCATGGTTGATTCCATATATCATTTTATATAATGAAGAGGTTTTTATGAAGTGAGCCTAGAACTTCGTTTGTTGTTTGTTTTTACTCAACAACTGATTATATGAATTATATTTATAAATAATGATTTTATGCTTTTACTGATAATTTTATCTATACCATTATTTTTGTATTGTTCTTTGTTTAATCTTAACAAAATATTTTCTACCACTAGATATATTTCGACACTGCCACTTCAACTGTATTTATTACGGTTTTGGCTTGTCATAAATGTTCTTGTAACAATATGATCAAATAATCTATGTATCTATATAAACATGTGTTATGAATTCTGAATAAAATATAACTTTTGATAGTACCTTGAAAGCCAGTATCCCATTGAAACAATGCGAACTCCTTTTCCTGCTTCTCCTTTCTTCAGTTCCACGTTTTAGAATTCCAAGTGAATTAACTACTTAAATACAAAATATTGTTGACTTTGAATCCAATTTTTGAATAACAACAAAATTCTTCAACACTCTTCTCACTATCGAAAGTCACAATCGGATTCTTCAAGAAGCGGAATATAAATCCTAGAAGATTCAAAGAAGTCTGGACTGCAATGAGAAATTACGAGGTAAAGAATAAGAACGTGTGTTTCTAGACGCTTCTCCGAAGTTTCGTATAAGTTCGATGCTGTTTCTAGAATAATTATTTACATTGTTTTCATTTGAATATCAGGTCAGTAAACTTCATCTCGTGTGAAAATATCTTCATCACTTACACAACTTCATTCATTGCACGTATAGCTAGTGAATGCAAGGGAACTAGTGGTAACAAACGCGCCACGGCAAATAATAATAATAGCCGTCCTCTACCCGCACAGGCTACGCCTTTCGGTACACTTTATTAGTGTTTATGATAGAGTTAGTATTATATTATTATTATTATACGCATCCTCATAAAAATTACGAAATCCCAATTTCAGCAACTAGTTATCAAAATTTCTCTCCCCATTCTCAAAAATATTTTCTCATTTCGTTCTATTCAATAGTGGACGAGCGCAAAAAATATAGAAATCAAATATGAACCAGATAAATTAAAATAGTTCCTCACAATATGCCATTGAACGATAAATTTCCAGTTCAACTTCAACTCCATCGAACAACGATCATAAAAGTTCAGTAAACTTCTTTCAGAGATACGTTAGGCGCATATTTTATGTCTTTGAAAGCTCCCCAGATCAGGAAAACCACTAAGGTCGCTGGACCCAGTCCGTTCGAACATTTTCTCAGAGAAATATATGTTACGGCATAAAGTTTATTTTCGAATATCGCCATGGAGTAAGAGCGGAGATGTAGGTAGATATTTAATAAGCTCTAATCAATAACCCCAATGAAAAATTAGGGATGGTAAACGTTATACAGAAGAGAAAATTATTTGATATAATAACATCGGAACTGTTATTTTGGGAAACTTGATCTCAGGAAATGTGATGAAGGTGTTATACTTATTGAAGTGTGAAAATATTATTTTAAAATCAGAATTCTTGAGAGCTTTACATTGTCTGTGTTTTAGTCAAGCTCTTATTCCCAAAATTCTGAAATTGATTTCTTTCAAATAAATAATATGTAGGAAAACCCAGAAAACCTACAGCACCACTCCGGGTGATCGATGCGCACTCCAAACACACAAAGAACTCCATTCTACGCAAAGATGAAAATAAATAGTGCTTTTTCCTTGACCACATGTTTCGATAACCAAGTAATCTTCATCAATAGGAATACTAAACTTTCAATGAGTAATTAAAACTAGTAGTGATTATATCAAATGAATATGAAGGGTGTAGTATCTCACAAAAATAATGAAAAAAATTCAAATGGTCACGACTAGCCTAGACAAGCTCTCCTTTTAAAAGGACGGTAGGTCTATCCACTACTATGGAATAAAATTAATGTTCATGAAAATTATTTTATTTTATCATCTTAGATACAATGCAAAATAATAATAATAATTAATTTGTAGGTTATATTACAAAACAATCCTTTGGATGTAAACCAACGTTACACTTTCGACAAATGAAATTAGATTTTTTGTGGCATACATCGCATCATCGCTGATTTTCGTTGTACAGAACTAGGTGGTCTATTCTGTCATATCGAGAAAACTCATGAGAATTTTAAGGCGGTTTTGAAGGCCCCCTTTTTGTATTTCTTTTGTGGGTTTTCAGAAGCTGCATGGCTATAGATCTTCGGAACTCTAATTGTTCCAGCTTTACACCATTACTCTTGTGTAGTTGCCAAGAATTTTGAAAAGTCATGTCTATGCAGTGAGCAAACAACGGAATATACCATTTTTTTCTCTTATTGATACTCTATATTCACTCAAATTTTGTTCACCACGATCCACACCTCCCATATGGAATCATAGACTCATCTATGCTGTGGTTTTCCTCGGGTGGAGCAAAATCGAAAAACTTCCTGTTCAGGATATCAAATAAAGGTCTCAGTTTGGAGTATTTATCTGCCTTATATAGTTGTGCATTGTCGCATGAATATTACTCATAATATATTGAAATCTGTCGCGCACTATAGCTTCACATACTAATTTGTGATTGGTAGAGCTTGTGGATTTTATTATGGGCTATGACTCATACCGAAGTAGAGGACACATTTACGTATCGGCAATGAGTGTGAGCGAAAGATATATTCAACGTCATAGCCCATCAGAAAATCCACAAGCTCTATCATCCCTATTTTGCCAATACATCTTTTTTCGTGGTAAAGACACAAGACCACTAAGTAGAAGAACTCCAATGAAACAAAATATCTCATCTGGAGTAATATCCCCTGCACGATTTTTTTGTTGTGCATATGTATTCGTAAAATATAAAATCAAATCTATCACTTCTTTATCAAAGAACGATCGAAAAATGTCGCAAGGTGAAAGCTTGATTGCCGCAGATGATGGAACTTCCCAATCTGCAAAATCCTTCACGACCAAATCTTGTTTTTTGTAGTGAAATTCTTTTACTTTTTTTGGTCTTCTTTCCGCGAATGTTGATAGAGGTTTTTCGTCGTCACTATCCCAAGCCTGCCCAAGTTCTTCTTCTAATTCTGATGGCATTTGAACTTCAATTTCTGCTAGCAGTTGTGCTCCAGGTGAATTATTAGGTTCAACAACGTTCTCATCCCCTGAATCTTCATCAGTGTCATAACCTCCGTTGGCATTTTCTGGAGGAAAAATCACTATTCGTTCTGGAAGCACAGCATCCTCATCCTTTTCCAATTCTTCCAGCAACTTGGAAAGGGTCAGCGAATTTTTCCAATAACTAGAAAAAAAGGTACTCAATAGCAGTAGATAGACCTACTGTCCTTTTAAAAGGACGCTGTTGTTTCTTGCCATTTATTTTGCAAAATTTAAATGAAAATTCGAGGCTATCATAATGAAAGGTTTAATTTTTCATTAGTTTACTTAGAAATGAAATTTAACGATCGTTATTACTCTTATCAATAGCAATCACCTACCTAGAGTTACTCATCGTCAATGGTCACTGAAATAACAAACAAACACACGTGTCTAACTGTCGGCAATATATTAGTTACTGGAAAGTTGTATTGTAGATGGCTTCTCAACACTTCATATTCTGTGTTGATCAGCTGCCACCTGTACTTCAGTATCAGAATTAGCTGGAAAGAAATAGTTAGTAGTGCGTCCTTTTCAAAGGACGGTAGGGCTATCTGGGTTAAGGAATACCATGTATATTAGCTCATCCATCCAACCATTTAATGTTATCGATTAGTTTGTATCATATAGTAAGTAATGATTGAATTTGTAAAAGTACTCCTATATACAGATGCACTCCAAAAGATCAAAAAAAAGAATTTAAGAGGAACTATAATATATGATTCCATTTTATGCATAGATGTGTGATATTTTCGACATAATCTCATCCACTTAAATCATTCAGGGGAAAAAATATAATTTATCTATTGAATTATCTCGTGTCTTTCAAATGTAACACTCACACAAAGAAAAAAAAATTATTTGTGAGTTTTCTTAGAAAATTACATGGTGAGTTCAGGTTTAACGTGTTTCAAATCTATTCGTTAAACTACTCTCTGTTTCTTTAACATTTTATAGAAAAAAACTGGATATATCAGATGCATGTACTGAATACATATATCTGTGAAAAAAGTTTCTGTATTTAATTAGTTCTTCAGTATTATTTCCGTTTTTAGTAACGAAAGTTAAATTTATATTTTCAATCATTTTCCGCAATCGTATATAATGTTTGACAACTTTAAATTATTAATAAACAGACAGAAATAATTTTTGATGCTAAAAAACATTACCAGTCTCGGCTGGTGAAGTGTTCTCTCGCTTCAAATATTGTTACTTCCATCACTCGTAAAACAATATAATATTTTTGATTCCTGGACAAATGAATTTTCACCAATTTCCAAATTTGTATACCTAACAAACAGAAATAATTTTTATTTTATTGAGATATCATTCAATAATATTACATTGTTATCCGGTTCTGAGCTATATTCAAAATTTTAAGTCTCTAGCTCATCGGGACGTTGGTTTAAAACCGATTGCAAAATTTGTACTCCAGAAATAAACAAAATTATTATGATAATATCAACTCATCATGCTATCGCATTTTGTTTCAGCCTTGAGCTTTCAAACAGGTGATTTAAAATTTGTACCGAAGAGGCATATGATATTATTAGATTTCAACAAATTATGCATTGATGTTACAAAAACGTAGTCAACATACATATTTGGTTTGAGATAATATAATCATCCATCACGAACATATATATTGTAAAAGATCAAACTGAAATTAAAAAGAGCTAGAGCATACTCACAAAACTGTTTCATTGAAGGCAATAAACTCTTCGTGGACAATAAAGAATACACAGTTGAAGAACTCAGTTCACTTGAAGACTATCGTGTTGTCAAACCAAATAGTGCTCCAGGAACACCAAGAGTAGAGGGAAGAAATCTTGATGTTGGAAATTCACCGAAAGTATCCAAGAACATCACTATATCGACAAAACCTGATCAAATATCTGAAAACTTTCGAAATCGTCCATTGTTAATCCTCCTGGTTTCAAGGAAAAGCTCAGAATAAGATCTGTAAATAAATAATAGTAATTGTTTCATTCCTAAATATTCTAAATTTTCAACTAAATTCTTTCTGGGCTCTCCTCCTTTATTCCAATCGATCAAAACGAACCGTACTAACAAAATATTTATATTCACCTCATCAGTCTTTGAGTGTTTGTACACTTTTTTTCTTTTAATCAGTTCTTAACGTTCTTTATTACAGATAAAATCATTTCACGAACAATATGGATCCTTTTATAAGAGATTACAAACATGATCTTATAAATGCGCAGGTCATCACTGGCTTAAAAAAATTTGAAACGATGTCACTGAATGAATTTTCAATTTTTTATATTAATATCAGAAGTATTCAAAAAAACATGAATGAACTATCTGTATTCCTTGGTGAGGTAGGAACAAAATTTGATATCATAATACTGACAGAAACGTATATAATTCACGATTCTGCACTTTTGCATATCAACGGATACCATATTTTATACAATGAAGGAATACTAAACAAAAACGATGGAGTGATTATATTTGTCAGAGACCATCTTGAATGTTCCCATGTTATTCACAAACTTGGTGAAATAAACGTTCTTCAACTGAAAATACAGATCAATAACAAAAAGGTAATTTTAACTGGTGTATATCGGTCCCCAAATACCTACCTGTCCAGTATAATTCAACTCTGAACTCTCCAAATACTTAGAGAATGTTGATAACAGTGATATACACATATTCACCGGTGATATAAATGTAGATTTTCTATCTGACTCTGATCATGTGAAGGAGTACAAAAATGTATTGAACATCTATGGTTTTTTATCATACATGAATACTTATACCCGCCCGGCGAGCAAAAGTTGCATACATAATTTTTTGTGAAAAGCTCTATTACAGAAATCCAATCATACATTTTTCAGAGAAACATAACGGATCATTACCCAATAGGACCATGGAATTAAATCAAATGTCTGCAACTCCTTCAAATTCTGAGAAGTTTAAAAAATACATCGATTACGATAAATTGAGACTTTACCTCAAAAATGAAAATTGGTTTGGTGTGTACGTCCAAAAGGATCCAAATCAAATCGCAGAAAATTTTGTTAAAATACTCAACCTCCATATAGAAAATAAAGAATAATAAAGATAAAGAAAAATGAAGTAACTTACAGAAAGAATTGGATCACACCTGCACTTCATGAATCTATCAAAAAAAAATATACACGAAGTTATTAAGGAACCCTGAAAATAATACATTGAGAGAAGAATATAATTCATATAGGAATAAATTGAATAAACTCATCAAAACCGCGAAAAAGGAATACTCAAAAAAGGTCACAGATGCTAATAAAAATGCATCAAAAGCACTTTGGGAATGTGTGAATAATCTTTGCAATCGAAATAGAGCAAAAACAAGGATTGATAAAATCAAGCTAGAAAATGAGGATATTTATTATACAGGATAATGAACTTATTACTAATTAATTCAATAATCACTATAGCACCATCGGAAAAATACTCGCTGATAAATTACCAATTCCTCATGACTACCGTGAATCGAGACAACTTATAGAAATTTCCATGTATCTTTATGGAACGGATGGAAATGAAGTTCAAAAAATTATTATGGAGCTGAAATCAAAGAAATCACCTGGTCATGATAAAATACGTTCAGAAGCACTAAAATCTATATCGCATGAAATAAAAGAACCTCTGGCGTATTTGATTAATGTTTGTTTTGATACAGGATGTTTTCCGAAAATATTCAAAACTGGAATTATCAAACCATTATATAAGAGTGGAGATGAATTAAAGATAGTCAACTACAGACCAATTTCTCTCATATGCAACCTAGCAAAAATAGTAGCTAGGATATTAAGTTTTCTGAGTAGATTTAAAATCCTGTCATGTTTTCAGTATGGTTTCAGAGAAGATAGGTCGACCGAAGATGCAATATACCATTTAACATCGCGCATCTATAATACCTTGGACCTAAAAAACCTTGTTTATGCATCTTTGTCGACTTGTCCCAAAGCATTTGATTCCATTTGTCGTGAAAAACTTTTAATGAAACTGGAAAACTATGGAATGGGAGGTAAAGTCAATGAAATCTTCAGTGACTATTTGTTGGATCGGAAACAAATGGTTGAAATAAACCAGTGACCCTATGACAGGTACTTATGGCGTACCACAGGGAACGGTTCTGGGTCCACTTTTATTCATAATTTACATGAATAGCCTTCTTAGTTTGAAAACAGAGGAAAATGTTCTTAGTTTTGCTGATGATACCGCTATCATGTATGAATCGGATTCCTGGGCGAGCCTAAAACTGAAAGCTATTGCTATTGCTTGGTAATAGCAAAACAACGGAAATGGCGAGTAATGGTCACGATATTGTTGACGGAAGTGATACAGTATAGGGCTGATTATTATATTAAGTGAAACACTGCATAAATTCTGTTCAATTCTGCTGAAAAATGCAGATATTGGATTATCTATGTCTACTATACCCACTACAATTGTTGTCAGATCTGTAGCTTCGTAGAATTTACGACAAAACCAATATATTTCATATTTCACTATACCTACAGTGCGGCTTTTAATTGTACCCCCTTGTTAACTTTTAAACAGTTTGATGTACAAACTTAAAAAAACTTCTGAGGGTATAACCGATACTACATTTTGAAATAAAACACATTGTTATTGCTTCATAGATGGCGCGGAGGGGCACTTAAACTTAAGAATTTCAAGAGTCATGGGGGTTCAATTGTCACGAAATTCTAAAAATTCAAATGGTTGAAAAGAGAATTGAATTATCATTTCAACGGATTTTTTTTATGTTTGTACGTCAAACCGTTTAAAAATTAACAGTCTATTGAAAGCCGCACTGTATAAATAAAGGCCATAATATCATTCAAACACCCTCTGATATGGCAGCGGTGTTACTACATATTCTCACGAGTGTTTGAGGTGCGGTAGGGTTCGTTATTATAACAATTACATCGTTGACTTTCTAGTTCTACGGAAATTACATGTGAAATATTCAATTATTTGGCCTGTTGAAATTATAAAAAGAATAGTCATTTTTCAAAACGTATTTTGGATTGTTCCACAGCTACCACAGATTCAATACATTTTGTGCTCTAATGAAGAACACTTTTTTATTCCTATACTAAAAAGATAATCTTAGGTTGGAACCAATACCTACTGGTTCATTAATTTCTATGTATTCAGGTGTTTTTCATTATTATGCACATTTCATTTGATTCTGAATAACCAACCGAAGAGTACATGTCGTTCATCATGAGAATAAATTTCCTCATATGACATTGTGTTATCATCACGCGCCATAGATCTCAGTGAGCTTCAGTTTATCTGACCAACTTGCATTTTTTGAGTCAAATGTTCCAACTAATTTGAATTCTGGATAGCTCAAATTAAATTCAACCGTTCGTAAAGTTCTCTCCATTATCAACGTTCCTACTCAACATACTTCCTTTGAGAATGGAAACAGCTTTTTACCGAAACGCTTCAATTAAATTTCAGCATGAAAGGGTGTTTCTCATCAAAGAACCCTGTTAGAGAATACCTGATCTACATGTGGCATTTACATCCCAAATAAACCAAATAAATTAGGCTATTTTCGGCTAGTTAGCCAGCGAGCAGCTCACATTGTTTATTTGTAGGAGATGACTCAACTCGTTCGATAACAGGCGAGGAAACGAAGAATATTTTTGCTCCAAATGTCTTTTAAAATACCTAATACATATATAAATGTACCCAGAAAATTGTTTTTGAGTCAAATTTCAATTACAGGTGGTCCAATTTCTTTCTGAAAAATAGCAAATTTTGAAAGTTCTAATATTGGCGCTCTTAGTGACGTACGTGCCCGGGCAGCCAACAGGCGTAATCGGCTTGATTCTGACGTTTAACGGCAACGTTGCCAAGCTCCTAAAATACCGTAGAGAAGTGACAGAAGACACTATTCCCAATAATGTCAAACGATGATGGCGAATTTGAAAGGTGTGAAAACCTCCGTGAAAACATTGGATCTGTAATAAAACAATATATTTGAATATAAACGAAGAACTGGATAGTTTCAATATTATGATTTATTGTGGTCCATGAAAATTAACATAAGTATGGCAACGTTGCTAAATTAATTGACGCTGTCAACTGTGGGATTGGTTGCTCGGTGTAGTATGTCACAATGGCACTAAAAAGAAGCCATTTGAATTTACGAACTTAATTTTTTTATTCAAGTTTCAGACAACTCACAAAAAAACAAGAACATTGTCAATAGAGTGTTCATACGTTCATTTCGTGTTCTCGCCTATTAAGTATATATCCCCGGATTGATGTTTTGATTTCATAAACAATTTTTAATTCAATGTAGAAAAAATATAAGCGGATAATATCAGTTAACCCATATAACCCTGAAACTTTTTTTTTAATTCACAAATAATGGATTTTTAGCTATCTGTGATAGCACTATGATGCAGTCAAAACTATTTAAAAAATCTGTCGGTTCTGTATAGCTTAGAAATTTGGTAACTTTCGAAAGGACGGTAGGGCTATCAGGTACCATAAGATATTACCAAACTCATTTTATTCGGATTTATTCATCATATAAAAACTTCTATTGATACGTATTTATCTTCATACCTGATCACATTTGATGGCGATTGAAAATATCATTTAGGATGTACTATACATTTACTCTTTCTACATAAAAATATGCTTTTTTGTGACATATCGCACACTTACGTTTACTTTATTGATATAAATCAGTACTACATCGAAACAAGAAAATTCAGTTTTGCAGTACCTCTTCTTACAGTTCGCTTGTTCCATTTCCAAAAATTCAGTGGTAATGCTCCTTCGGAAGGATACCTAGTCGTTGTTCTTGTGTAGATTCCATGAGTTTTGAACTGCCATATGTCATTGCAATGGACAATTTGGGGAAACTACCACTTTTTTCTAGGTACGGAGATTATATATCGATCAATTCTGGTCAATGCGATCGACTCCATCCATGTTCTCGTTATAACGTTTGATGAGATATGGTTGTACTAGGTCGTCCTCAGAATCCCATCCATCATGAAATCTTGCCTGAGCGTCTCCGCGAATAACAGATGTATATGAATCATCTTCATATATTTGCTTCGTCTTCTGTTCGCAGATGAGAACCAGGTAAATTATTTGCGGTAACTATATCTTCTTCACCTGAATCTTGGTCAGTATCACTGGCATCGGCCAGGCGTAAAATGGCAATTTCTTCTGGTAATATTCGAAGGTTCGGATTTTGTAGCTCTTCTATAAGTTCAGTTAACGATTATGGTTTCTTTCACTAGTTACAAATAATTACTACTTATTACTGACCTAAGACTATCACAGTAAGGGATAGTCCTGCTGTCGTTTTAAAAATACTTCACATTTCTCTAGTGAATAATTGATTTATGAAAAGAGAATTATGACTTTTTATGATGCTGATGAAATCAATCGCTTTGTGGACTCTCAGTGGAAAGAACACCTGAAAGACAATACTGAAAGACGGAGAAACGAAGAAGCTACGCATTGTAAATCCAAACAGTTTAAAAATTTCAGGGATTTATATCGTTGTTTAGTAGATAAAATCAATTGAAGTAAGATAGAAGATAAAGTTAGAAATGAAATTAGGTCTTATGCAATATCTATCGAGCAATGTTTTAGGAAACTTGAAGGACATTTAATAGATATTTAATCAACTAGTGCAATAATGAAGGCGATTGATGATCTAGATCATTAATCGCATTTTAATATACGAGTTGATTACAATATTTTTCCGTCAATCTCACTCTTGTTAAAATGAAGGAACTCTTGATTATAAGATATTCAATCAACGAAATGAATAGTAGATACAAACTGTATTGAACATCAATGATAATTTTTTAATTATTTGGATACATTTGTGATGGTATAATTATAATTAGAGAAACTGAAACAGATTACAGAAAAAGTCCATCTGCGTTTTACGGCTGCCCTACGAAGTCGAAAATTGAATTCTTGTGATCTTAGACATTTTGTTCGGAGAAAAATGATTTACTTGTCGATCTGGCAACAGTGTCTTACTGAGAACATGTATTTTACTGTGTTGAGGTTAGGATTGTAGTTTACTTCAGTAATAATTTTTCTGTTGTATAAAATGGACTAACGTATTGATCACTGACCTTTTGAAAACACGTCTTCGAACGGGAATAATTTTTATTACTCCTATGTTTTAACAAATTTTCACATGAATATCTCTGATCACAAATACACTGTTGTCTTTGTATTATTGAAGTATTCATTTTACAAGATGAAATAAATAACCTAATCAATAAAAATAATAATAAAAATTGTTTTGTATCATGGTCAAAGCATCTACTGCTAATAATATCTGAATTCACTGAAGCCGAAATAAGTAATGATTAATCTCAAATATGATACTTTATTTGAAAGTGACACTGCACTTATAAATGTTACCAATAGGATAACGAAACATGTAACATACTTACTGGAAATGTTCATCACATGAAATTTAAGTAATATTTTTTGCCGCATTTATATTTTATGTATATATAAAAAAAAACTATTAGAATAGGAAAAAGGGTGATAACAGTGATGGAAATAATCAAATGAAATGCTTATTTTAGATTCCGCACAATATTTGTATTTTTAGTTGTTGGAAGTGAAGTCCGACTATTTATTTCGACATTCTAATGAGCACTGAAGCTTTGGAAATCTGTCATTGATTGTTTCAAATGGGAATCTATCGAGGTAGATAGTAAAAACAAATAGGGATGATGGATATGCCGAAAAAATGAACAGAAGAAAATTATGGAGATTTCTTCATATTGCGAAAAAGTTAAGAGCAGTCGAATGAAAAACAATACAAAAAATGTTTTGGATCCGTAGATGAAGAAGGATTTATCAACCTTTCGTTGTTTACGAATGGAGCATACCTACCTATTATGCGAATCTTTACGAAGCATTTTCCGTAGTCACTTCTAAGAAGAAACGGAAATTTTGAATGATTTCATTTACCAATGTTCTGCCTTGGTATCCAAAATATGCAGTTGACTGTAAACCCATTACTCTCATTTCCACATTCATATTGTTGCCCTTTGAGAGCGCTATTTTCAGGACGAATCTTAGTGTCGTGCGTGACACTGAGATCATTTACATACTGAAAGTGAAAGTTCAGTAATACAAAGAACAAACTTCTAGTAATTCAAAAAGTTCATTTGGTTCATTAGTGATAATAACAGCGGCATGTTTCAAATGTAAATGAGATATTATGCAGTGGTGAATGCAGCGGCGTTGCATAACTTCTGCAAACAAAATGCATTGAAATCATCTGGAGCGAAGTCTCGAAACAAAATGGAATTCCGCTTAGAATAACAATGAATGATAATCTCGTCTCTTGAATGACTTTGGAATGGTTCCGAAGACAAGATGTGGTCCTTAGTCGCAGTCTGATTAAACCGAAATGAAATCCCATAATTTCTGTGAAAATATAATAATATCGATTTTTTTCACCAATCGATCTACCATACAGCTCCACACTAGCATCAATAAGAAGAAGAAATTATACAGTGAGCACGTAAAGGTTGTAACAAATTAAAACTTGATAGTATCATTGGAAAAAAAAGCTCGGACACATTTTTCTTTCTCACTTGGGCATCATTTGTTCTACTCATATTTTTGATGACGTCATCTTTGTTCGAGTTATGATGTCACTTTATTTTTTTTAAGGCAATACCCTATTTAGATAAGGCTTGGTGCCTTCAGACTGCAGATCGCACCGAACCTGAACGTTGGAACGAGACACATAAGAATCGTTGGAATTGTGATCGGGGACGCGCTATAAACGAGAACGGACCACATTCCGAAATGGTACTCCCTCAACAACCAATTAAGAGTGCTGATGCCAAACAGAACTGAATGGAACGGATCACAGCTCAAGGACATTCTACAGGGGAAAATCTGGTACACAGATAGATCCAAGACTGAGAATGGAGCGGGCTCAGGAGTGTTCTCCAGGAATCTGAGTATTGGGATCAGCTACTCACTTGGTACCCATACCTCTGTCTTTCAAGCAGAAGTGTACGCCATCCTTCAATGCGCGAAGGAAAATAATAGGAGAATCGTTGAAAACGCGCATATCAACATCCTATCAGACAGTCAAGTGGCACTGAAGGCCTTGTGTAGCAAGGAAGTGACGTCCAAACTGGTATGGGACTGCAAAGAAGAACTGAAAACTCTGTCAGACCGGAACCAAGTCAAATTGATATGAGTCCCAGGTCATCAGGGAATCGCAGGAAATGAGAAAGCAGACGAACTCGCACGAAGAGGATCGGAAATGCTCCCAAACCAAGGGCAGATGCTAGGGGTACTGAAATGTACAATAAGAGCGTCTGTAAAAGATTGGATTAGGGACAAGCACAAAAACTACTGGGACAATGTCCCAGGAAACATACATAATCCCTCAGATTTTGTGAGGAAAAGGCAGCATGCTCTGGGTGTGTTGCACAACACAGAGCTTGCATTTTCGCCATGTATTCTTTTTGGGCGGAATCACTGCTCTCATAGCAATGCAGAAGACTGTCCCTTAGTTCCTCAAATCGTCCGTTGTCATTGCGGTTGTCATTGTTTGGCAGATCATCGTTTTGGGCCCCATCACCTTGCCAATGCCTCCTCATCCGAAGGGGTTGGTTGTGGGGGCCCCTTTCTCGTCTGTCTAGAACCGAGTAGTGGGGTATACCGGGGGGTTAGCCTAGTATACCCACGGCCGACATCAGAAGGAATGAGCATTCCCTCCAGGTTGCGCCATGGCTGCTGGTCCGGTTTTGCACCGGTTGCTCAGGAAAGTGGTGTCGCAACTCACCAAGGTCTTGGATGGTGGTTGACCTCCCTGCTTATTTATTATTATTATTATAATTTTTTTTTTTTAGGAATTCTCAGACAGGCCCTGTCTCCGGAGCCCCGATACTTCCGGAGGGCGCGCTGGATCATTTATCCCAGTAACCACCCCCACGCCGTGGGGTAAGTGACTATTGGGTCCGAGAATCATGTGCCCTGAGCAGGCGGAGTGAATCATGGATTACGGGCTTCTGCATTCGTCTGGCTAAGATTTCTGCCATATCACGGCAAGCGGGTATGATTTTTAAGTTTTAGAGCAGTGTGTCCATCATTCCACCAAGGATCCCTATTATCAGAACCATCATTTTGACAGAATGGTTTGGATAAAGACTGCGGATTTCAAAGAGTAGATCTCGATATTTAGTCCGTTTCTTCTTATTATTATTATTACTATTATTATATCTTTTGCTAGTTTTATGCCACTTGTTCACTTCCTGCTTTGAATCAGGTGTATTTCCAGATCAAATGAAGCTGACAATAATAATACCATTGTACAAAAATGGAGAATGAAATGACTTCACAAATTACAGGCCAATAAGTTTGCTATCAGCCTTCTCTGAGTTATGTAAAGTGATCATCTCAATGAGAATCATGAATTTTTTATAAGCCCAATGTATTGAATGACACATAAACAGCTTTTTCGATTTCGTTGATCAAGTTCACAACTTGATCGAATTGAACTCTTGTGCTTACGGTGTTTTATTGAATCTCAGAAAGCTTTTGACTGTGTAGATCATTCTGTTTTACTTCAAAAATTTTTCAATTATGGTATCAGAGGAAAGGCTCTTGATCTCCTGAAATCATATTTAGGCAACAGAAAACAAACAGTATGCATCAGACAACAAAATGAGGAATGTTTGTCAGATTTTAGAGATTATACACCAAGGGAGTGTATTAGGTCCGTAACTTTTCATGATAACGTTACGGGTTGACTCTGCGACTCACCCCGCATCTTCACACGTTCCGGCCTTTGATAGAGGAAAGTAGGAAGCATTCTCACTACTATTTAGAGACACACCCTGTATATGATACCGTCCAGATGCTGGTCCATATGTGGGTTGGTTAATTTTTGTATTGATATTTTGAACCTGTAGGTGTTTCTTTATTTTATATTGAAAACCACAGGATTTGCATCAGTGAACCGTATTTTAATGCGGTTTGGTGAAATGCCGCCGATATTTTATCACTATGGTCAGTTTTCGTTGACTTAAAGATAACAAATAAATGAATGAGTAGTGGGGTATAATTTTTAACGAGACATGGAATCGTTGGAGGTGAATTTTTGAGAGAAAGGAAAAAATTGGTCGTGGAATTTTGTGGGAATATTTTGAGAGAGTTGCCGTCTCGTTTTTTGGTGGTTCAATCCTGACCATCTTGGCGGTCCACTAGTTAGGGCTGGCTCATTAGAATTTAACTGGTGGCGCCCATTTTAACATCTAATAAATAATAGGAAATTTCGCATACCCTCCCCCAACCGCACTGAGCTTGGACATGAGGTTGCGCTTCTTGAGCTAATAGTGAACAGACAATAATCGACAACATCTACAGTGCGCAACAATATATATATAAATGATCTTTCCGAACTATCTCCGAACTATTTAACGACTCAAACACTACAGTTGTTAGTTATGCAGACGATTCAAATCTCATTTTACCAGTTGATAATTATATTCATTTGAAAAACACAATATTGAAAAATATCTCTTCAGTATCAGTATGTCCCAATGAAAATAACACCGCGAAAACGGATTGCATTATTTTCAAAACATGCCGCAATAATATCACCATTCACGAGTCTCTTTATCTAAGAAATGGTGAAGAATTATACTTTTCTACCGATTCATAATTGTTAGGCATAGTGTCGTTTATGCAAGCGTCTATGTAAGATAAACGAGTCGATTTATAGTGCGCCACATGGTTGTTTATTCGGTCGAAAATGAGTAATTTCCAAATTCGAAATGAAGAAGCTCTAACGGAGGAGGAAATGTTAATGCTGTTGCAAAATGATGATCCAGAATATGAGGAATTATTGCAGGAAGATGATGCAAGCGACATCGAAAGTGAGGACCATATATCCGACCAAGAAGAATTCGATGAAGAAATCTATGCTTCTTCTGATGAAGAAAACACTAACTTAGAGGTACCTGTAGCTGATATTCCTGTTTATACAGCTAAAGATGGTACCCAGTGGTATAAAATGCCAATAAATAATCAAGTTCGACGTTCGCAGGCAAACAAGATTGTGCATGTTCCAGGACTTACGATCAAAGAATCGTTTATGCTATTTTTTTTTTCAGACGATATATTTAACATTATTGTCGCTGAAACCAACCGGAAAGCTAAATTTTATTTTGATAATTATAATGTAACTCATCCCGAGAGTACAAAGAAATATGTGCCAACTAACAGAAGAGAAATCGAGGACTATATCTACTTATTGCATTAGGAGTATTGCAAGCTAGTACCGAACCCATTGAAATACTTTTTACTAGTGACCCTGCATATTGTCGGCCTATAATAACAGCAACTTTGTCTAGAAATCGATACCATTTTCTGAACAAATTTTTGAGATTCGATAATTTTGAGACCAGGGCTGAGAGAAAGTTAGAAGACAAGCTTGCACCAATAAGGGAAGTATTTGATAAATTCGTATCAAACTGTATAAAAGCACTATATCCGAGTACGCACGTATGCATTGACGAGCAACTCGTCCCATTTCGAGGAAAGGCTCCATTTAGGGTCTATATGAAAAGCAAACCAGCAAAGTATGGAATAAAGATATGGACACTGGCAGATTGTGAATACAATTATATTTTGAATATGCAAGTGTATTTAGGTAAGTCATTTATGCTATGTTATCTACCGATTGTTTTGTCAGGCAAAGTAGGCAACAAGCCTGAAAAAGGGTTGTTCTTGAACTTTCTGATTATCTCAGTCAAGGATATGGTATCACAACTGATAACTTCTTTACTAGTCTTCAGCTGTCTCAAAAATTATGTGGCACTCTGCGCAAAAATAAGACGTTTATACCAAAGGAACTACTTCCATCATCTTCAAAAAAAGAATATTCTTCAATGTTTGCTTTTACAAAACATTGTACATTAGTGTCTTATGTGCAGTTAAAGAACAAAACCGTTATTTTGTTATCAACCGAGCATGATGATGACAAAGTAAGTAATAAGGAGTCAGACTACTGACCAGATATTGTCTTGCATTATTATAGTACTAAAGGAGCAGTAGATGCAACAGAACCAAATGGCAGCAAAATATACCACTCATAGAAAAACTCTTAGGTGGCCCATGGTACTTTTTTACCATATTATCGATATTGGAGCTATAAATATGGAAAATTAAAAATCCAAATTACGGGTCTGGGCACTTAGATGCAAGAAGAAAATATCTTCTTTAGTTGGGAAAGGAACTGGCCCAGGAAAATATGATTTATAGATTTAGAAATACTAATGGTTTGCAAGCAAGCATATAAGAAAATATTCTTAAAGTTGTTCCAGAATTGGAGCAAAATATCCGTTCAACAAGACCTGTAGGAACTCAAGGTAGATGTTTTCTCTGTGAAAGAACCAAAGACAGAAAATCAAGATTACGTTGTGTAAAATGTGAGCGTTTTGTTTGTGTAAATCATTCTGAAAAAAAAAAATTTTGTATCCCATGTAAAGCAAAAAATTAAAATTAATTTTGAATACCTAATTAAGGTTTGTTTATTTTTAAGTAACTAAATTGAAATAAAAATAGATACAAAATAATTTATTTGCGTTTTTTTTTTCATTTTACTTAAAAAAAGTGTAAAAATTACAAAGATACACAAAAAATAATGGGGTGCAAATGAACCTCGCTTGGTATCGCACGTATGTAAAAAAGCTTGGTATTAAGAAGGTTTTAATCGTCTTTGTATCTATTACGGTTTAGAATATAGCAATGTTACCACATGATAGTGACGGCCTGTATAGTGTAAGTTATGTTGAGAAATCGTACTCTTGAAGGCACATTTTTTATACGTGTATATGTATATATTTATTTATTTATTTGACTTTTTCAACTGTCCTAATTTGAAAGTTTCAAGAATTCTATCTATCCATCTATCTATCTACCCATTCTTTTGTTAAAATCGCGTGGCTGACAGGGGTGAGTCTAGCACGATTCACTGTTGCGTTCAAATTAACAGTGTTGCTCTAGAGGTGGCGTATGGAGTTAGTAACACAGCCTACCCAGAACACATAGCGGCTTATGATCTTAGCAATCGATGCCACTATAAAAAACAAAATAAAAATAATGAAGACGCCTATTTTCGTCTACTTATATAGCTAATGTATAGATGTTATACTTTCGTAGTCATAAGACCTAACCTAAACATACTCAAAACATACATCACTTTCTTCGATTGTAACAAAGCTAATTTTTCAATTTCAATACCCACATTCATCCCCTTCCCAACCAATAAAAAACTCCAACCTCCGATATTTTTATGAACTTTTTTGATTCTTCGTTCTCATGACCAATAGCGTTTCATCAACTGGCCAATTTTTTTCAGTACGTTTCTGGTACTCCTATACTTCTTACTTATTTACTTACTTATTTCTTGCTCCAAATTCAAAATGTTTAAAGAGACTATAAAAGCCTTTGAAAAAGCTAGTTTGAAGGTCAATTTAGACAAACCTATACTCAGTTCAAAAATCAAATTGTATTTATTCAGAATTATATTCAATTTTTCCAGTTTATGGAAAGAAGTACTTTATTATATTCAGGTTATTGAAATCTACAACCCCTTATTCAATTATTTCTCTGTCCAACAGACATTGTTGTTCGTTAAATAAATACTGTAGAAAACCAGAATAATTTCATTTGCTACCCCACTTGAAAAATGTTCGGATATTTCATCTTTCCATTCGTCATGAATCGATATTGTGACTTCAAAGATTTTGTCAAAAGAGTTTCGCGGTTTCAACTAATCGGATCTCAATGAAGAAATTGGGACACACAAATTTGCTATGTGTTCAGCTGATACGAAAAGAATGCTATCAAACATAAAACAAGAGAAAAAACACTGCTTTAGAGCATTAACCTAATTATCGATAATGTACTCGTGATGTGGGACGTATCCCAGTAGTAGGTATTGAATTATTCATCCTAACTGACGGAATGGTGTGAAACCGGAGCCTGTCCATTACCTAATGCTACACGTGTAAAGAAAATATACAGGGTATATCATGATTAGAATAAGAACATCGGCGGAAATATTATCGTTATTATCACACTTTTGATTTCACCGGAAATGATGACATCTGTTAAAATTCAACTCCATATTTCTAATTCATCTCATGGTGTTTATACGCATTCAGGTATCGAATTCTCAACCAAAAATTAATAGCTTTTGAGTTACTCAATTGCTTTTATAATAATTGACACTCGTTATTTTATATCAATGGCAACTTTCAAATTGTTCATGAATAATTGAAGACAAAATCAAAGCCTCAGAATAACGCAGTTATTGAAATTTATACTAGGAACAGTGATGTCGCTGCGAGTGCCACTGCTAATCGTTTCTGTAGTAGAAGATGAAGTTTTTTTTCTTTTTCCAAACTAATTGATTGAACGATGCTCGAATGATACTCTTTGTCAATTCGTAAGTACGGTTTTGTTGATGATGAATTGCTGTGTCCTATTATTTTATTAGAGCTTGTTCTTCAATTCCGCTTTTACTCAATTCGCTAACTGATGCCGCTCGATTCGAGTGATTTGTAATGTTATGTAAAATTCGGGACACATTTCACATTGACATTGTAGAGAATGAATTAGTAAAAACAAAAATATTTCAATGAATTATTGGGGAGGAATGCATCAAACTTCCCCGAATCATAGAAACAATTATTTGCTAAGAAGTGTTCAAACCTACCTTTAAAGACTTCTTATGTAGTACTGTTGTTGAAATAATAAGCCCCAGCGATGAGCGTTGATTTCTTGTAGTAATTGTGTTTTGCTCTTCAAAGCAATAAGTCATATTTATTTCTTGTGTTATGCTTATGCATAACACTTTTTTTGTTAACTAATGTTGGATTCGAAAAGTATTGCTGAGTAATTTCAAAAGGTAAGTAGATAGAAATCACCGTTAGAATTTTCTTGTCTATGAATATATTGTGACACGAAGTTTGAAAAGATAGATCAAATATGAGTCGAATTATCCTTTTTTGCAATACAAACACTCTTTGTATTTTGCGTCCTTGTCTGCAGACAATAATACTATAAGCCATTGTAGAATATGCATATGAATAATATACATTCGATAGGGTATCCCTGTCTAGCATGGATTTTGAGACTACCAATTAGCAAAAGCATTGGTTGATTTTCTTGCATACAGCATTAATTTGCTCTTTCCTTGAAAGAGGTTTCCAGAAACTCTACTGATTGAGATTTTTCGATAACATTTTTGTTCAAAGAAATAGAACAGTTTGATGGTGTACTGTGGGTAGAGAAATATTCAATGCAAGCAGTTTTTTCATGTTCATCATCAATCTGTTTCGAAAACACCAAACTTGGAATGAATTCAATTGTTGGCAGTTTTTCCAGAAAGTGTAGTTTTATTACTGTCTGATATAATTGTGCATGTTTCATCTGCATACATCAGAATTTTAGCGTAATCCACGTAACTGGAAAGGTCATTGATGAATAATAAAAATATTAACGGGTCAACAGCAGTTGCACTGAGGAGTACCAAGCTCCATATCAGTTTGAGAAGATATCATCATTTTGAACTATAATAATTTTTCGATTGTCAAGAATGAGAAGAACTAGTCGTCAATACAACCATGAATGCCCAGGTGATACCTACAATTTTTCAGAAACGATGGATTTATCTTGTTGTGTTTATTCAGTCACGCTTGTCTCAGTTGAGAAACCACTTCTGAAATGACGTAACCAAATAAATGTACTCATATGTTTCCACCCTCAGAACGACAACTTTTTCAATTATTCTTCATTAAATACTCAATATTGAAATTGGATGACAGTTTTCTACATTGCAGAGATCATTTTTTTTTATAGTAACATGACTGGAGCTATTTTCAGACTAGAAGGAAAGAATTTGCCTTGACTGATTGATAAATCAATTATATGAGCTAGGATTGGGGTAATAATCTCTTTATAGTGTTTTAAGACCGGATCCGGTATTTCATCCTGACCTGTACATTTTTAATTTTCAAGTGTTTCGATTACTTTTATGACGTCTTCCTCATCAACAGGTGCGAAAAATATAGATCGTATAGCGAAATCACTCTTAGAGCACGAAGCGCTCAAGTTAACGCCAAAACGATTGAACCATTTTTTCTGAATATCTTTCAATAAGTATTCACCGAAAACTTCTGCTTTTCTGGTACTTATTATCATTTATTACTTTGTTTTTATAATTAATTCCTGATATTTTATTATTTTCATGTTTCCCCTTCACGGTATTCACAAAGGACTATGTTGTTTTGTTTTTATTATTACATTTGTCAATGAGGTTTCTGCAATATTGTTTCATTTCGTAATCTATTTGTTTATCTACCTCTTTTTTTCGGAGTTTATAATGTTTATTCAAATTTTCATCTGAAACTCTTTAACGCAGCCAATCTAATTTTTCTGAAATCGTTCAAGAATGCCCACTTTCTCGGAGCAACTTCAGGCCTCAAAATACGATAATCTAGTATTTTAGTCCGTTGCTAAGCAACGAACTTTCCCGGACCGTTTTCGGCACTAAACTGTACGGGAATAGTTATTATCCTAACAAGTACGGAAAGAGTACTATTCCCGCATGAGACTGCCATTACCCGAACGACGCAAAGCGGAGTTCGGGTAAGCAGTAGAAAAAATACTTTCCTGTATCGTAAACAATCCGGGAAAAATTTTGACGGCTTGTATACATTTTAGACAGTAAATGAATGCACGCAAACAATAAGTATAATTCCTTAATTTATGATAATGCTGATTGCGATTTCAGAAAAAATAGTATGTGTACCTCGTAGTAAAAGTACATTCCCAGACTTCAATGCTTGTTGACCTCGGCTTATCGCCTCGGCCAACAATTTACATTGTCGTTACATGTCATGAATGCTTTTTTCTTAAGTATGAACTCCGGCAGTAGTGTTATTCTATCTTGCACTACTTACTTCTCAATGATGATCCGACTATAGGAGTTGTAGTTCAGATTTGTATTCACTTTAGTACTTTTTTTTTTGTTTTTTTTTTTCGAATGCAATATGTAAACACCATAGGAATTCGTCATCCCTATAGTCCACGACAAAAATTTATTTTGGAAAAATTATACATTAATTCATTCATGGCTTTGTCATTGAAATTCCTGTAATTTTGTATTCTCGCAAAATTGCATATATGTTTGGATTCTCGAAGTGATTTACAATCAACTGTTTCAATTTCAAATAAGAAATGAGTGGTTTCACAGTAGGCTGCTTCTGCTCTACGCCAAGCTGATTCAAACGCCAAAATGTGTCACAATTTCTTTGAAGTCCTTCTTGTTCATTTTCGTCAAACAATCTGGCAATTGCAAATACTTCAGATTAACTATGCACTTGATTTTCTCTTTTTGGGCTGTACTTGAAGGATTTTAAGTTCAGCATTACGTGCAGCTCATGATGAATTAAACTGAATGTCGGTTACAGGGATAAATACAATATTAAATTCGTTTTTTTTTATTTTTTTTAATGGCTTCAACATTTCGTCATTCAGCCAGCCACAAGTGGAGTATGAAGTAGTATTGTATTATTTCAAGTTGATACCTTAACAAATAAAAAAGAAATGGGAAATTGAAATAGAAGACCGTACAACAGAAATAGACAGGTACACACGCTTCACGTCCAGGGGTCCGTCGGGACGACTTTTTCTACGTCACACAACTAGACCACGAAGTATTGCCTACGGAATATCTCAGTTATTGTATGAAGTAGGTTTGTGAAATTTGAAGCGTCGATATAATGACATAAGTGCTAGAATTTGAGCATATTGACATGTCGAAGTTAACTTCCGGTCTGACCGGAAGTAACATCAACTTTCTTATTTTAAATGAAAACCTTATTTTTTTCTTTTCGCTTTATTCAGCATTCAATTCCCTTTCTAATGACATATCACAAGTTGGTATCTAACCAGAAACTAGATCAGAAAAAAATTATTATTGAAATTCACCGAGTAGGCCGTGGAAGCAAAATGAAAGCCAAAAATTGAAAAGTTTGCTATTGAAACCATACGTCACTTGATAACAGTTGCTACTACTGTGATATTTTATTTTCATTCGTCGGCGTTATAAAAAGCCGCCAAAAAAAATATTGGAAAAATTGGGAAAAAACAATACTCTGTAGGTCCATAACTTAAATAGGAACATACAACTTTTTCTTGCCTGTACTATTCAGCATAACCATTCTTTTCTAATGATATAATAGAAAGTAATTTTTTGAAATGAAATACAAAAAAATCCAATTATTATTATTCAAATAACAAAAAAACAGATTTATCGAAAAAAAAATTCAAATTGATATGATTATAGATAAAATAAATTCAAAACAAATGTTCGAAATGCATTCCCTCAGCGTCAATACATTTATTGACTCTGGTGATATTTTCATGTAAAACGTTTCTCAACATTTGGGGCGTGATATCTTGGAAAGCTTTACGAATTTTTACTTCTAGCTCATGTAGAGTTGTAGGCTGTGTGGAATACACCCTATTTTTAAGATGTCCCCTTAGAAAAAAGTCGCACGGAGTAAGATCAGGTGACCTTGGTGGCCACCTGACTGGACCATGGGTTGTTAAAAGTCTCTCTTGAAAGCGATTTTGAAGATAATTTCTCGCTATTCTTGAATTATGCGGAGGGGCGCCATCTTGCTGGAAGTACATTCTCTCAGTTATTTCCGCTGGTAGGTTGTTAATGAATTCCAAAATTTCATTCGTTAAAAAATTAAAGTATCTCTCTCCGGTTAGTTGGCCTTGAAAAAGAATGGGGCCAACAATATGAGTTCCAACTATTCCTGCCCATACATTCACACCAAATCTCTCCTGGAAGCCACCTTGTCGAAACCGGTGCTCGTTTTCTATCGCCCAGTACCTGAAACAAAAGACCGTTCACAGTTTTAGCACTTTACACTTCGACTATCGACAATAATCCAAATAAAGTACAGTACCTACCTTGTATTATTCCTGTTAAATAATCCATTGTTGGTAAATCTTGACTCGTCCGTAAACAAGATATAATATTTAAATAGGTGATTCTCAGCATTGTGTCGAAGAAACCAATTACAAAATTCCAGACGCCTTTCACCGTCATTTTCATACAAATGTTGATGCAACTGATACTTGAAGGATTTAAATCGATGTTGTTTCAAAATTTTCCTAGCAGAGTCCTTACTTATAGCTAATTCGGCGCCAATCTGCCTTGAGGAAATTGTGCTATCATATTGTACTAAAGCTAATACATTAATTTCAGTTTCCTCATTAATAACAAATGCTTCTTGGTCTTTGTGAACATCAGGCTCAGTTCTTAATTTTTCTTCAAGCCACTGGAAATACCTTCTTGACGGTTGCTGCCTCTCTGGATATCGCTCTAAATACAATCGTTCAGCGGCATAAGAATTTTTTAAACATTCACCATAAATGAGAAGCATGTCAATTTGTTCGGTTCGTGAATAACGGGGCCTTTTTTTGAATATTCCACTAACTGATTTCGATTTCCAAACCCTTTTAAAATGACAGAATCAAAAACACTACTTCGAACGTCAAAATAATATGGATAGCAGCGTTCGTGAGAGCTCTCGTTTCTTTTTTGTTTCATTCCAAAATACATCTTAATCAGCCTACTTGTTAATATTTTGGTTCGAATGATTATTGCAATGGAATGATTATTCTGAATAGCACAAACATCGTCCATAGGTAGATATTAGAATATCTATGGACGATGGCACAGACCAAGTACGTTTATGTTCCTATTTAACCTAGAACCTACAGGATATAATTTATCGTTCCACATTATTTTTAATATTATTTTTGCGTATGGTGATAATCTGTTTTGCTATTTGAAAAATAATAATTGGATTTTTCGGTATTTCATTTCAAAAAATTACTTTCTATTATATCATTAGAAAGGAATGGTTATGCTGAATAGTACAGGAAAGAAAAAGTAGTATGTTCCTATTTATGTTATGGACCTACAGAGTATTGTTTTTTTCCCAATTTTTCCAATATTTTTTTTTGGCGGCTTTTTATAACGCCGACGAATGAAAATAAAATATCACAGTAGTAGCAACTGTTATCAAGTGACGTATGGTTTCCATAGCCAACTTTTCAATTTTTGGCTTTCATTTTGCTTCCACGGTCTACTCGGTGAATTTCAATAATAATTTTTTTCTGATCTAGTTTCTGGTTAGATACCAACTTGTGATATGTCATTAGGAAGGGAATTGAATGCTGAATAAAGCGAAAAGAAAAAAAAATAGGGTTTCCATTGAAAATAAGAAAGTTGATGTTACTTCCGGTCAGACCGGAAGGTAACTTCGACATGTCAATATGCTCAAATTCTAGCACTTATGTCATTATATCGACTCTCCAAATTTCACAAACCAACTTCATACAATAACTGAGATATTCCGTAGGAAATACTTCCGTAGCCACCCGGTATAACACAAAAAGCAACTATAAAAACTACTACAACTTGACATTTTTCTTGATTAGGAATTTTATCAAACATTCAAACAATTTTACGCCTTTCGATCCTAAGATAGACATGACATTGAAAGGAAACGGCATATTCAAAGAACAAAGTTTGTCGTGTAGTTCATTCTACTTATCAGAATACTTGGAGCATGCGAAAAATATATGATCTAGGTCTCCTTCTTCATCACAATGATCACAGTTTTTAGAAGAAAGAATATTTATCCGAAAGAGATGTAACGGGTAATATGCATGACCAAATCTTAGTCTTATCAGGGTATTTATGAATATTCGGTGTATATTGAGATTCGAAAACCAATGTTGCGAGGGTCGTTGTGAGGCCGTGATGGCCGTGATGGTAGAGCGCTTGTCTCTTAACCTAAGGGTTATGGGTTCGATTCTCAACATGGCCATCGGTCTCGTGCACGGCATCACACGTTTAAAGGTAAGGGCTGCGTCTTCCCTAGCTCGGAAAAGTCTTTCGAATACTTTTGAGGGTTGTACTCTTTGAGGTGTGCAGCTGGTTGATGGAAATAACAATTTTAACAATTTTAACAATTTTTATACACGGTTGTAATAGTGTATTCATTCCAGCTGGATGACCATGTTGAACGCTGTTGTATTTTAAAATGAACAAAAAAATCATTTGCACCCACATGATGACCAATGTTTTCAATTCTTTCAACACCAGCTCTGGCCAGTTGATCCACATGTTCATTGCCCTCCAGTTGAATTCGTTATAATATTTACTTTGTAACATTTTAGTGGTGGTGTTCTAAATTGTTTTAACTGCCGCTTCTTTGTAGTCTTCTCCGTTACAATGCCCAATCTTGCAATATTTCATTCAATTTCTTGATGGAAGTATCTCGCTCAATTTTTTTTTTATTTTCGCATCGCGTTTATACGCGTTTCATCTATTACATAAAAAGAGGTATTTGGTTTGTTATATAGGTGTTGCGTATTAGCACAAATGATAACTCTTTCGTTTGAGAGAATTGTGGACTGTAATTTCGAGAGAATGAAATACACTTTCAAGACTTACCAGTTGGTTCTCAGCTGGTTGATTTGCTGCTTTGGGGGCCCCCAGGAACTTCCTCTGCTCAATAACTGCCAAAATACTATTGTCACTAAATGTAGAAATGCGGAAAAGAATGTTCAGAACATCACACAAACTTGCGTACTGGCGGTAATAATTAATAGCGAATGCGTTCGGTATGAAATAATAATGAAGCGGTATTCGAAGATTATCGAACAATACTGGCTTATTCTCTCTAGATATATATCATTCTTGGAGCGCGTGAAAAGTTATACAAAAAAAGAAAAAACTCTGAAAGTATAAACTGAAATACGTACGTAGTAGATAGAATCCGCCAGTGGCGGAGTCAAAGACAATTGCTAAATCTATGAATAACAAAACTTAATTAACTATAACAGATATACAATATATTTGCATAACATAACTTGACTATTAAATGATACGAATCCAGAACATTCCGGTCCACAAAAATGCTACGCATTTTGAGAGACTGAATCTGGAAGAGGGCATAATTTATTTAATGGTCTCTTATATATTCCTTGAGAGGTACGAGCTGTTGCAACTCTCACTATCCCATCACGTCCAGGATGTAGCTCTATGATACGTCCAAGTCGCCATTGAAGAGGGTGACTTGATTCATCCTGTATAATGACAAGATTACCAATTTTTGCACAAGACATATCATCTGTCCATTTTACTCTCTGCTGCAGAGTATGCAAATACTCTCGTTTCTACCGAACCCAAAAATCTCGTTGTATCTTTTGAAGTAATTCAAACCGACACAAGCGATTCATCTTAACATTAGATAAATCGGCATCTGGAGCGGAAGTTAAAGGTTCTAAGGTCAGAAAATGGACAGGAGTTGGTGGATAGGTCATTTGGATCACTACTAATAGACTCGAGCGGCCGAGAATTTAATATTGCTTCTATTTGGCACAAAACAGTATTGAACTCTTCAAAGGTTAATTTCTGTAATCTAATGACTCGGGGGTAAAAAATGAAAAGTAATAGATTCTTGATCAGCGGTGGTTTTAACAAATTGCAATAATTGTTTGTTTGCCCCTACAATTTTTTTTCCATTGTCTGCGTATATATGAGAGACACGTCCACGTCGGGCAATAAATCGACGCAGTGCTGCCAAAAAAGATTCTGAAGTTAGATCCGAACAAAATTTTAAATGAAGCGCTTTTGTAGCCATGCATACCAAAAGACAAATATAAAATTTGCTCGTTTTTGAGTTTTTCGTTTTATTTAATTTGATCAAGAACGGTCCTGCATCATCCACAGCGGAATGAGAAAACGTTTACAACTCTGATATCCTTGGGCTTGGCAAGTTGCCCATTTTTGGCTGAAAAGCGATTGGTTTCATACGAAAACATTGAACACATTTAGATAATACATTTCGTATGGTTCTTTTGGCGGAAACTATCCAAAAATTTTGAAACAACAAAAATTGTACTGTCTGAACTCCTGAAGGCATATATTTAACATGTACATTTTGTATAAAAAGAAAGGTTAAACGAAGGTTTCCGAGGAGCAAGACAGGATGCTTTTTGTCATATTGGAGACTCGAGTAATGAAGTCGTCTTCCAACTCTAAGAATAGATATATCATCAAGAAAAATATCTAATTTTCGGAATGGCTTCGGTAAAGTTTTGCATTTTTTTAATCGGGAAATTTCATCTGAAAATGATGATTGTTGAATGTGTTTGACTAAACAAAGCGTGGCCTGATGTAATTCAAGATGAGACAGGAAATTTTTATTTTTTACTCCAGGATTCTTGCTTAAAAATGAATCTCAATACGAATGCAGTAATTCGTTGTACTTTAGTGAAAGATGATTTTTGTTCTATGATATCAATAAAATTTTCAGAAGTTACGGTTGTTGGAACTATACTTTTTTTTCTCTTCGGAAACTGCGGTGGACACAAAAGTTTCAAACTGTGTACTTGGCCAAGATTGAGAAGGTAATTTTAGAAATTCTGGACAACATAATTTATTACGAATAAGTTCAGAAGGAAGATTTCCACGAGAAGCTATGTCAGCAGGATTGTGATGGGTATTTATATAAAACCAATTGTTTGGAGCAACTTTTTCTTGGATAAAACTCACGCGGTTGCTCACAAATGTTTTCCACCTATGTGGATGAGATTTTATCCATGATAGGGCTACAGAGGAATCTGACCAGGCAAAGATTTTACTAAAATGAATTTTTTCTGTGTATACTCTTTCCAAATAATTTATTAATTCAGCTAAAAGTGCAGCGGCACATAATTCCAATTTTGTGATAGAAATAGTTTTCAAAGGAGAAACTCTGGATTTGGAGCAAACAAAATGTGTGGAAATTACATCATTTCTGATAATTCTAAAATAAACAACACATGCATACCATTTTGAACTTGCATCGGCAAATCCGTGCAGTTCACAAATTTCAGAATTGATAATAGGAATAGTTCTTGGCAAACGAATATTTTTGAATAATGGTAATTCTTCTCGATAGCGGTTCCAGAGATGTATTATTTCATGAGGGGGTCGATCATCCCAATCTATACCCAACACCCAGAGCTTCTGTACAAGGTGTTTGGTGAAAAATGTTATAGGCGCTAGAATCCCTAAAGGGCCAAAAACTCGTGCTATTTTGGAAAGAATGTGTCTTTTAGTACAGATTCTGTCGATAGGTTCCACTTCATATGTGAAGGAGTCTGATGATGGTTGCCATTTGAGGCCTAAAACCTTGGTAATATTGTCAGAATCTAAAGATAATGCAGCGGGATTTATGAGTGAAGGATGTATATTAGATAAAACTTCTGGAAAATTGCTAGTCCATTTGTGGGCTTCAAAACCACCTCTTTTCAATAAAGAAATAAGTTCTATTTTGAGTTGCTGAGCTTTCTCCACTGTAGACGAGTCTGTTATGATATCATCGACGAAAGTTTCTGACGAAAGTACTTCGGCAGCTTGAGGAAATGTATTTTTTTCATCTTCTGCTAATTTTTTTAGAACTCTAAGGGCAAGGTATGGAGCTGAGGTTAAATCGTATGTTACAGTTAAAAGTCGAAATTCACTAACGGGGAGTGAAAAATCGAAACGCCAAAGAATTCTTTGATAATCTTGATGCTGGGGCACAATAAGAATTTGACGATACATTTTCGAAAAATCTGAAGTAAGACCTGGTAACAAGGTATAATTTAAAGAAACATCATGTCCAATTTTTTCCGAAGCATTAAAGACGACACGTAGCTTAGTAGATATACTGTTAGGTTTAATTACTCATTGATGATAGGAATATAAAAAAAAGAAATTTTTCATATGATGCAAATCAAGATATTCCTTCAGAAACATATTATATTCATGGTATAGAGAAGGATTTTTCGACAAGCGGTTTTCTAATGAATGGAATCTTTTTAGGGCAAGTTCCCGACTATTCGTAAATCGAGGTTCTGATTCGCGGAAAGGCAATGTTACAATAAAACGACCTTCTGCATTTCTAGAAACAGTATCTAGAAATATTTTTTCGCAAAGCTCATCTTCAGGAGACATAACAGTTTTCTCTGGAATTTTTTCAAGTTCCCAGAATTTTTTCAAGAACTCATTCAGCTCGGAACTGTCCAGTTGACAAAATAGTGCTTGGATATTCCGTTGTGAATTATTTTCATATTTTCCCATCAAGATATATCCAAATATGGTTTTTAGGGCAATGGGTTGATTCTGAGATCCAAAAACACGACCACTCTGTATAATGTGGGGAAAAATATCTGCTCCAAAAAATATATCAATAGGACCTGGTATCTGAAAATTAGGATCAGCTGAATTCAATGTTTCAATATGTTCCCAATCTTCGAGTGGTAAATTTTGTGGCGGGAGATTAGTACAGATCTTCGGTAAAATCACACCGGTAATGTGAATACTGAAATGGGATTGTCCTATCGGCCTCAAAGCTAACGAAATACGTCCTAGTTGCGATTGAGTAGGGGTATCTCCTATTCCTTGAATAGTACCTAAATATTCATTTATTTTCAGGCCTAATTGCCTGGAACAATTTTGAGTGACAAAACTTGTCATGGGCCCAGTAACAAGGACTGCTCTGAATCTCTGAAAATTTCCTTGAAAATCTGCAATTTCTACTAAAGCAGTAGAAAGTAGAACAGTTGTATGAGATTTGAAAATTCCGGGCATAGAAACAGTATCACAGCTATTTTCTATTTGGCGGTGTGTCGCTTGACTAGTCGAATTTCCCAGAAAATTTGAATTGCTCGTTACCGAGGGCACAATAGTTAGTACTTGGTGTGTTTGCACTTGAAGTAGAGTTATGAAAATTACTAGTGGTAGCGTTATGGCTAATCGGTAAGAGGTTGCGTATTGGTTTCAATGTTTGAAAATGTGGATCATGTAAAGTAGAATGATGTATTTTTGAACACAACGAACATGTCATTGAAGACTTGCAATGATTGAATTTGTAAGAACTACTTAAACAATTACCACATAATCTTTTATTTTTTGCAAATTGAAATCTATCACTAGGCGATTTTACAATGAATTCAGTACAGCGACATAACGCGTGATTGTTATTACATAAAACACAGTGTCTCAAGGGAGGATTGATATTATTATTAATATTAGAAATATTCTGGGGAGTATTCAAGAAAGTGGAAGAGGCGTGAGACACACGATTTGACAAATTTTTATGTGTAGGAAATACTTTCCTTTTCAAATCTTTTTTTTTATTTTGTTCAGAAGAGCATATGGAAAAATGAAAATTGCAACGAAGAGTTTTGAGAGCTTCTAAATTCTCTGAAAATATACCTAAAAGATTAGTAATGCGTGAGGATCGTCAAAGGTTAATTGTGAAAAAGATTCTATAGCCCTCCAATGAGCTTGAGAAAGTAAACGATTATTTTTATAACTCTTTACTAGAGCAGTATAGGCAATATCAAAATTTGCTTTTGTCATAGGCATACATTTAACAATATTCAGTGGGCCACCTTCTAAGGAACTGAGTAAATAATTCAATATTTCTATTTCGGATAAGGAAACATTATTGTGTACTAATGAGTCAAATACATCTATATATGATGTAAAGTATTTTATATCTCCACTAAACTTGATGAATTCGACTTTTGGTAATTTGATATGTGCAGGATTAACATTTTGTGGGGAAGCACTTGAAGCTGTTGGAGATTGTTGCATATTAAACATGTCATGAAAAATTGCTTTAATCGTGAAATAATCTTTCGAGAATTTTCTGCCAACTTCCATTTCAATTTGAGTGTCAAGTTTACAATACTACCTTGATGTTTGTTGAATTCAAACTTTATATCATCAAATTCTTGGTATCTCATTTGAAAATAGTTTTTTCATTACTATCAGATTTTGCGCTTTTTGCCGATGTCAACAAATCATTCAGTTCAATTTGCCTCAAGGTCTTTAGCTTTTTCACCTTATCTGCCATTGTAAATGCAAATGGAAACAATATTTCTTGAAAAAAAAATTCGGTAATGTTTTTGTATTACCCGATTAAACTTATTTGAAATTCTATGGAAACGAATACGTGATTTCTCTACCAACAATTAATTTGGAAAGATTATCATTAATTAAATGAGGAAGAGCAACAGTTCGCACAAACGGAGCCAAGCATGAACCATGCAATAAATGAAGTTTGAAAGCATGAAACTTCAAATTATAAATTTACCTACGTAAATATTTCAGAAACTGGAAATCCGGCTCGAAGGACCAAAATTATGTTGCGTATTAGCACAAATGATAACTCTTTCGTTTGAGAGAATAGTGGACTGTAATTTCGAGAGAATGAAATACACTTTCAAGACTTTCCAGTTGGTTCTCAGCTGCTTGATTTGCTGCTTTGGGGGCCCCCAGGAACTTCCTCTGCTCAATGATTGGTAAACTACTACTGTCACTAAATGTAGAAATGCGGAAAAGAATGTTCAGAACATCACACAAACTTGCGTACTGGCGGTAATAATTAATAGCGAATGCGTTCGGTATGAAATGATAATGAAGCGGTATTCGAAGATTCTCGAACAATACTGGCTTATTCTCTCTAGATATATATCATTCTCGTGGAGCGCGTGAAATGTTATACATAAAAAAATAGAAAAAAAACTATAATACGTACGTATAATCTGAAATACGTACGTAGTCGGTAGAATCCGCCAGTGGCGTAGTCAAAGAAAATTGCTAAATCTATGAATAATAAAACTTAATTAACTATAATAGTTATACAATATATTTGCATAACATAACTTGACTATTAAATGATACGAATCCAGAACAATAGGTTAATTGAATTTTTTTCAATTATTGTTGTTCAGAAGTATTCAATATTCATTCCCAAATGATTCTTACTCCCAAACAAAAAGTTGTTGCAGATGCTATCTATTTTCAATCTTGAACAAATCGCGACGGTACTGAAAGAATTTTCTCTGAGCGACATCCTGAACGTGACATTTGCAGGAAATATTGGAAGTTATCGATTTCTAAATTATTAAGAAGTGTTTCTGCATGGCAACAATGAAAAAATATCAGCCGGGCCATCTTTGTTACAAGACAATCAACTCCATATTGTGTTGGAAACACAATGTCTTTATTGTCCGTTCACAGGATATTAACAAAGAATATATTTCATTCATGTTACATAAAAAATACGCAAGGGGTCAACTGAAAACTATCCTTACGAAAGAGCATAGTTTTGTGAATTTGTAAATAACAGAATATTTGATACCCTGATGATCAGATTCATTAATCATTTTTACATTTCTAAATTTTACTCGTTTCATCTTGATAGGGTTTTTTTGGTTAGTCTTGACATAGTTCTGATTATTGGAAGTTCTCATTAGACTGATAATTTTCAGACCTTTGGCTTGGTTACCTTAAAACTTATCTTTTTTCTTTCCTTATTCATTTTCAATCACAGAACACTGATTGTAATGTTTTCAATTCCATGCCACAAATGTCATTTGTCGGTGTCAACCTTTCATGCATTGTCAAATTCTGAAAATTTCTTAAAAAAATTAAAACACTTTTTCCATTTTTTTTTGGGGGGGATACAGTTGATTCTTCTGGGATCGGGAAGGTTCTCATTAGACTCATCCTATGACCTCGAGCTTGACTTGGATCTCTCAATTTGTATCCTAAAATATTGATAATGAAGAAGTATGACTGTTTCTTTGGTATATCTTGATATTTTCTGGTGATTGTAAGTTCTCATTAGAATGAAATATTGTTGAATCTTGGTTTTGTTACCTTCTGAAACTTGTTCATTGATTCCGATAATCATTTTAACATTTCTAAATTTTACGCGTTTCATCTTGATGAGTATCTTTGGTTAGTCTTGACTTAGTTCTGATTATTAGAAGTTCTCATTAGACTAATAATTTCAGACGTTTGGATCGGTTACCTAAAAACTTATCTTTTTTCTTTCTTTATTTTCAATCACAGAACACTAGTTGTAATGTTTTCAATTCCATGCCACAAATGTCATTTGTCAGTGTAATCCTTTCATAGGTATATTTTCAAATTTCAGTTTTCACTTCAATTCAGTCCTGGTCCAGGTTATAATTTTAAAAAAATTAACCATGTTTTAAATATTTCCCATCGTCCGTTGAACGCATGATATGTTTGATGGTTATTGCTTTTTTACACCTGACGAGTAAGTAACAGAATAAAAAAAAATTTTACAATTCACTTTATTTTCATCAATTACTTCATTTCAGGTAAGCACGAATACCGTGATTTCTAATTTATGCAAAAGCAGTGGGTAAAGGAAAATATTTAAAAGAACTTGTTCGAATCCACTTGAATCTACTTTTTATATCATACGATAGATGTAACTTCAAATATTTCAGTTTTGCCTAGTGAAAGAAAAATCAATGAATTTGGTATCTTTTCTATCTTCTGGCAGTAATTTGGATTGATGTCAAGATGGGAATTTCGTTCCATGATACTTTCACAGAAAAATGTCTAGAGTATTCCACTCATTTCACTCTTTTAACATTCCTAACCATCTTTCTAAATAATATGTTAATTCATTCCTAGACATATTATTCACATTTTGATTCATCACATTCAATGTAGCCTTTAATTTATTTATTGAACATTGAATGATGTTATCGTTGAAACATTTTGACGAGTTTTTTCATTGAGACCTGTATTTCACTTCAAAATCCTTATCTTGGGAAGATCTATTTAGCTGTTAGATACTTCTTACCAACTTTCAGTCTTCAATTATTGATGGTGAAAAGTTTGTAAAAAGATTAAAAAAATATATAGGATATTGTGCCAGGGGATCATAATCAAGTTCTGTCCATGTATCTATTCTATTAAAAATTCAAAATAAAAATTCCCGTTCTGGATATACCTAAATATGGACATATATATTTATATACAAAGAGACCCAGGGTTAAACCGCCAAACGTTTATGATCGGTTTTTTAGGCAAAGATTTTTTTTTCTCACAAGATCCTAATTTGCTCGGTTTTCGAAATATAGAGTGTCAAAGTTTTAAGAAAAACTCAATTTTTCATTAATTTATCAAAAACCTTTGGGCTGATTTTGATAAAACTTTGCATGCTCATTTGAGATAATGAGGGTTAGAATAATATTATTTCCAGTAACGTCCCAGAGTACAATTAATATATGTAATATTAGGATAAATCATTGTATGCCACGTTTCATTTGTGTTTTTATTTTTTTCAATGAAGCAATAAAAAGTACAATTTTTTTGTCTCATCAAATTTTTGTATATCTCTATTAATTTTTGCGGAAAAATTCAATACCTTTTTTGTACACATTATGTTTTCTACAAATGCAGCTCAACAAAAAATGATCGACACTTAAAACTTTGACACCCCATATCTTGAAAACGAAGCAATTTAGGACACATGATACTGATGGGGAAAAAATCATATTTTTGCCTAAAAAACTGATTCTAAACATTTGGCGATCTAACCCTTGGTCACCCTGTATATGGATATAGAAAGCGTAAATAAATTGAAGTCCAAAATCAATGTTGGCATAAAAGTGTTGTTCTAGATTAGGTGGTATTAAAACGAGCTTCAAATCATAAATACATTTCATATCTGGGAAAGGGGATTATTATGAAGATCGCAAATATATTTTTGCATACTCAGAGTAGCAACAAGACGTAATTTGCTATGTCCATGACGTTTTTATCTGATTCACACGATTTTAATATTTTTACTTTTTGAAATTTTGATCTTTTATTTTTTTTAGCATGTCAGTTGCCGAAATATAGTGACATTTCTAGTGTTGAAACTTGCATAGATTTCCTGACCGACATTTTTTTTCTACGTTCTAGATTTTCTGTTGAGCATATGCCATATATATTGAAATTATTATATTATATTACTATGAGATATATTCAGAAACGTTGTAAATGGTAACTTTGTGATTGAGAATGCTGAGCTGTTCGCAAAGTTTTTACTCATTTTGATATTTCTGTTTCTATTTCTTCTACTGATATAGAAAATGGGGTAATGGACGCCTGTGGTGTCACTCAATGAGAACAAAAGAAGTTTTCCCCTTCATCACACTAGTAATTTCATTCCTAGATACGCATTTCGATAACCAAGTTAACTTCATCAGTAGGATTACTAAACTGAAGATTAGTACCAAATTAGTTATATTTATAATTATCTAATTGTTATGATTAACATAATGTGAAACAGGAGGTGATTCTAACTTGTAAACTAACTTACAGTCAGGTATAATTCAACTAAACCGGAAATGTTCTTGATTACTTTGTTGGTAACAACTCAAATAGTTTTGAACATAATGGACCATTATCGTGATTAAGCGAGGGCCTGCTTGAACCGTTCTTATATATAGCATAACAATCCAATTTTCTATAATCATTAACGCGATTTACTAATTTTAAATTTTCAATGTTGATTTTATGATGAGTTTCTAGTAGATTTTCAGCAACACTCGACTTATTTTCTCGTGAATATTTGGCATTCGTGGATCGCTTGGTGTGGCCATAATAAATATTATCACAATTTTGACAGCTAATTTCATGAATTCCTGATCTATCTAAAATTGGAATTTTGTCTTTTGGGTTGCCTAATATCATTTGGAGATTATTCGTACTGCTATGTACAAGCTACTGATGTTGAATATGTTTCTAATCCTTTTCATGCGCTAGAAACTTTCGCAATATAACTATTGTTGAAAATATCATTTGAAATATGTGAAGATGTTTCATGGTCGATTTGTCAGAAACAAACACTACCTAAAGCTGTAGTTAGAAAGTTATTTAGAACTGGAAATTCTCAAAGTTTCTGTTCAAACTTCGTTCGAGTTTCTATGACTCGAGTGAGTGAAGGAAAATACCGGATATATGATGATTTATCACCTAGCTGAATCGGAATTGTGAATAACATGCTAAAGTATCATACGTCAAATAATTCTGGAAGTGTACTCGTCCATTCTTAGATAACTTTGGATAATTCATTTTCATTCAACTTAATTTGTGTTAATAGACTACAAGCCTAGGCCAATTTTGGGGGGGTAATTTGACCCAGCATGAATTATATTCAGAATTATAGTGCAATACGAAACAACTCCTGTGCCGTCAGTTGTCGGCGGTGCGGATGAGTACACAGGTCAAAAAAAAGTTCCATCTGGAGGAGGGATTTTTCTAAAAGAGATAATTGGACGGCATTTCTCAAGATGATAGATAACCGTACAAAAAGAACGGTACTGAAATCCAGGAATTTTTTTTATTTTTCGCAAATTTTTCTTATGAATCCAGGTGATTTACAATTGAATTTGTATAACTACATAGATTCATTTTTTAGCAACGCTGTACATATTTGTCGGTACAGGGGTGGGGAGCCCCGCACGTAAATTCATACTTAGACCTGTATATTTCAAATGTAAGGAATCGGTTCCATATTATTATTCAACATATAAAATGATTTTCAGAAATTATACCGTCTGAAAATGTTGGTGCAAAAAATAAATAAAAAAATAAAATGAAAAATTACATCTATTAGGGGGGTTGAATCTAATATTTTTCAAATAGAGGTTATAAATGCCGTACGGCAACCGGTTTTTAGGCAAAATATTTTTGTTTTATGTAATAGCAGGTTATAATTGATGAAACTAAAAAAAATTTGTACTGTAATTTATTCAATATGGTTTTCAAGCTGAATTTACAGGAACTCATATCTATAGTTCTCTTGCAGTTGAATCCTAATGAAATAGCATTGAATGATACATAGATTTAGGGTATGAGAGAATATTGTGCGTTTACCCATAATGATAATTTTTCATTATTCTTGTAAACTTCTACAAACATTCACTACTGCGAGTGGAATTAACTTTTTATTGATTATAACTTTGTGTTTTTAAATATAATTGAAAGATAAAAAAAAATCACTATCGCATTCCGTAGAATCGGCATCGCATCCTGAAACATATCATATTTTAATGGAAATAACATGATTCTCAGACCCAGTATTCACTCGCCCCACTTACATTTCAATGCAAAAGTTGTTCTTATTTATCATTTGTACTAGAATATCGATGGTTCTTGAATTTTTACTATTTTTTTGGTGCAAAATGGATACCTATTTCACTCTGTATATATGTCCATAATAACTATCAGTGTGATATGGAAGGGAATTATTGAATCAATTAATTAATAATTGGTAAACGATTAAATGATACGAATATTCAAGTTTACGATCACTTTAATCATAAAACATGTGATTTTTTTCACTATTTCCGCTTAGGTGGCTATGATTCTGAATTTGAGTGTTGGTTCTGATTCTAAACAACATTTCTAGATAAACGTTTTTGATAATATCAAAAATAAAATTGACCAAATTTCCTATTTTTTATTCTACCCTGTATACCGTTTGAATATTTAGAATTCTGATAACTTTCGTGCAAGTTTTTTGCAATGCACCAAATTTTATGAGGAATAAAATTTTCTGAAAAATGGATAATAAACAAGTTTTCTCCAGGTGCAAACTTTTTGAATCTCACTGTATACCAATTCCAGTCGTACAGATCTAGTTATTTTGTACGGCATAGAGTTTTTCTTGATTATTGCTATACTTACTAGTATAATATATATATATGCCGTAAAAAAAAAAGTACCGTAAAATTACCCTTTTCAGAGAGAAATAAATTTTCCCGGTCAGCCATATGTTCCATGAAAAATGTACGGCATGACAAAAAAATTATATCGGTCCATAGAATAGTATTCAGATAATTGAGTTTGATGTTGTATCAAATGGCCCAAACTATACTAGTTAGGGGTGGGGTGTTAAGTGCGGAACTTCCCACCCCTGTACCGGCAAATTTGTACGGCGTTGATAAAAAATAAATCTACTTATGTAGTTATACAAATTCAATTGTACGAATGCCGTACATTAATAAATCACCTGGGTTCATAAGAAAAATTTGTTAAAAAAAAAAAAAATCCTGGATATTAGTACCGTTCTCTTTGTACGGTATTAGGTCCTATTTGATTATTTTTTAGTTATCTTTCATATTGAGAAATGCCGTCCAAGAATCTTTTGTCGAAAAATCCCTCCTCTGGATGGAAAGTTTTTTTGACCTGCGTACTCATCCGCACCGCTCACAACTGACGGCACAGTGAGGAAAGGAGTTGTTTCGTATTGCACTATAATTCTGAAAAATTCATGCTGGGTCAAATGACCCCCCCAAAATTGGCCTGGGCTTGGAGTCTATAATTATTATCTATTGTTTACATGATGACTTCACAGGTTCTTAGGCCAACGTTCATATCGAGTAAGGCTCGACCTTTCGCTAACACGAGTGTTTGGCATTCTCATGAAAGATTTTTATGTTGACAGCTACTCAATTCACTGTCGATTGCTTGAAATTTGACGTTTTTTGTCACATGTATGATTGGTGTTCTTACCTCTGATTGGTACATGGCGTTAGATAATGTCATCGAGTCGTTCGTACCGTTTTTATGCGGGTAAGGAGCTTATGCTGTATTTTTGAGAACTGATAGCCAAGCTTTATTTAGTTGTAGTCCTTCTTCGGTTTTGTTGAAGTTGTTGTGGTGTTTCTGGATTTCAATTGCTTTCCAGAAAAGTCTTGGGTAATAAGTAGATGTTGCATAGAGGTGACTTGGGTTTCTTCAAACTTCTCTGTGAAATCCAGAAAGTATACATTTGTTGTGTATGCACTGAATGGTAACCGCCTCTGGAATGCTGTAAAGAAACAGATCAATGTTCGTCAAGATGTTTCATTTGAAGGAAGAGTAAATATTCGAACTAACAAGGTCTTTCTCAACGATAATCAAAACATTCAAGTTATCAGAAACATGCCAAATGACGTCTATACAGAGTAATACAGCTATGAGAAAAAAATAATGCGGAATAGAAAGAGCAGGAAGTACAAGATGTTGTAGTATTTGCAGAAGAAAATCGAAAAGAACCAGAAATATACAGTGAAGAAGTCATAGAAGACAAAAGTTGACAAATAAATATCAAAAAACTAAAGAACTAGACCAGATAGAGATGAATGGAAAGCTGATATAGAAGAAGAGCTAAAAGCTATAGATATAAATTACACAAATTACACGTGGACTCACGTTGCGAAATCCAATGCGCAAAAATGAAAAGTATTAACTAACAAGCCATGGAAACTGAAGCATATTGTTCCGTCTACGCTCATTTTATTATTAATTAAGTTGTTAGGATCAAATTTTTATTTGTTTAAATTTCACCCTGTATTTGTGTAAGGGAACGCAAATGAGTATTCATGTTTGCGCCACACTTCGATTCAGCGTCGGAACCTTTGATGTTGGTGTCCAGGAGTTTCGTTTTTTATAATGCTGACGTCAATGACAGTAATGACATTTCCCCCTACTACAATCCTAACCACAGCGTATATACACTGCTCGACATAACAACGATTGATATAAACTGCTCGAAAAAATTCAGATGGTGGAATTCTCGTTAGGCATATGGGTAATTGAAAAAACAATTGTATTGTGTAGTAATTAAGTAAACCAGGGCATTTGAAAAATTATAGAATATAAATCAAAGGGATTCGGAGAGTTAATGAATATGGCAGATGTTGATATTCGGATGTAACAAAATGCATTGCTATTTGAATAAGAAAAAAAAAGAATGTGAACTAGTTTATTTGTAAATCATTGTCCGATTTCATTCAAAATTGGTTTGTAGTAGTTTTTTGGGCCAAATACGTAGCATATTTTTTTTATGCAGAAAATACCCAGGAAACGATTTGATCTTTACAAATATATTTTAAATTATCAGATTTAAAATATCGGGACATGTTTCACTAAAACATTACCTTTATCAAGTCGTATTTTCTACAAATTACTATGGATCTTCATCAAGTAACGGCCGAATCAATCGGAAATTTAAAAGGAAAAGCATATTTGTTTATTAATTTGAGAATTTAAAATGGCGAACGAGGGTGCTGATTCGATTATATTCAAAATTGATCATTCATCAGGATCGCAACTACAAAAACTACGTTAATTTCATTCAACACTCGTTTTGACAACAAAGTTAACATCGTCAGGAGATAAAAGTTTCAGTTTTACTCAACGCGCATTAAGTGAAATTGACGTAGTTGGTTTGTAGGGGGTTTCTATTTTACTTTATTTTACTTGAATTGTATTCACAGTTTCCAAATATGTATTACTCTATTTGAGGTACTTCATAGTTTTTGTGGTAAGATTTTAATTTTCATGAAAAATTCAAGATGTTGAACAATTATTGTGATCAGTTTCAATTCTATATTGTTAACAAGGAATGGTTGGGGTAGGAAATGAAAAAATCACAAAGAAAAAATATATCTTGATTTTTGTAAGAAAATGGTATCTCTGATCGACAACAAAATTCTAATTTGGGCCTCTAAGGCAACTGATCATTTAACTTTTTCTGATAAGAAAATTGTATTTAAACGCGACAATTACATATTTCCAACAAAAATTTATAAAAATAATTTTATTTATTCCTTCTAAGTAATAAAAGTTAAAACGCTAAAATTTTAAACAGTATATTTCCTTTTCTGTCCATCTTTTTTATAACATTTACTATATTTTACAATGTCATACTTTGATTAACATACACATTTCTATAGTAAGCAACCTTTCAATCAACAACTGCAGTTTCTATAGATTTTTTTTATTGAAGTTGTCAACGACAGGGAGAGAGATTATGGAAATTCAACTCGGTACCTAAGCGTACTGATTGAATTTCTAGTCTCGCTACGCTTGGATAAGAACTATCAATCTCAACAGTCAATCTACCACTTTGTTTCCTTTTAACAACAGTAATAACTATTTCCTCTTCAGTGGATTTGAATAAAAGTTAATTTCAAATTTCAAAGGTATTTATTTCAATGTCAAATTCCTCATCATTTAAACATAATCAGACAGAAGTGATAAAGTCAATTTTAGTATTCAGAAGAATAAAATCATCATAATTTTAATAAATCTTATTCTAACAAAAAATTTATGTGTATATTGTATAGCCCTAGTATCAATAAATTTTACTGTAGTAGATCAGGCGAAACATTTGAAATGCGACAACCATGTAAGAATTGCGCTCATTCCCAAACTCGTCGTTTGCGCAAAGCTGGGATACGAGCTCTTGGCGATGCGTATTGAAAATTCAAGCCAGAATCAAAGAATATTTACCTACAGGAACAAGACGCGAATCTCACAAATTCGACAAATACACCCTGAATGCGCATGTCTACCAGCAATGTCATTCGACAGTCGGTCAGTCATACCAACTACTGGTGTTTCTTGTCTAGTGTCTGTAGTTTTCTGGTTTTTCTTTTTATTGTTTACTTATAGAATTGAGGTTGAGAGGTTAATCGTGATTTTCAATAATTTTTGAATTCAGAAAATATGCCGAAATCTAAATTATTTTCGCATTGTGTCGTTTCAAACTGTGAAACTAAATATGATGGACGAATTAATTTTTTCAGATTCCCCAAGGAGAATAGAGAAAGGTAAATGATAAGTTTATTCTCTATTGATGTAAATTAAAATTATTGTAACATTAAAAGGTGCGTTGAGTGGCTGAAGAAATGCGGGAGATTAGACTTGATTGACAAGGATTGTAATTATTTATACAACAAATTGCGAGTATGTGCGAAGCATTTTACCGAAAACATGTTTCAAAACCATTTAAAGAACAGGCTGTTACCAAATGCAAAACCTACGTATTTTATTCCTAGGTAAAGACATAGATATCCCGAATTTGTTTAATACCTGTTTACGATATTATTTATTATTTATTCTAGAATGCCTTCAGCAGTAATGATGTCAGATACCGACATGTCAAAAAAGTCTACATTACAAGAAGAGTAAGTATTACTTACATACCTAATTATTGACAAATATGTTACTGCATTATTCAGATGAAATTTTCAATTGTAGAATTCAAGAAGTATTTAGTTATTCTGAAACATCTTAGCAGACACCACAATGCTCATCAACATCGTCGTCATTAAGTCATCTAGCAGATCCTATAGAAAATCAACCAATTGCTAGTTGTAGGTAGTAGCACTTCTATACTCCACTTGGAAATTCCTCATAGGTAGGTTCCTTTTTTATTTACTGGGTGATCAATAATGCCATTTTAAATGATCAAGTATCGACTTGGTTTATTTCAAGCATTCAGAACCATTTACTATGAAGTGTATCAGTTTTCTAGGAATTATTGATCTCCCATTCATATATAATGAGTCAATACTGAATACATTTAATCAATGTATCTCATTGATTATAGCTCGGAAGTTACTTTATCTTCACTGAAATCACCAGTACAAACTCAAACATCGCAATATTTCACCAGCAGGTCACCACGAAAAACGAAACTACGACTCAAAATAAGACGTCAGCAAGAAGAAATTAGAAAATTAAAAAAAAAATAGGGGCCAACAACAGGATGTCTCTGTAGAACAGTTTAAAAAGCTTTGTGAACAATTTCATCCGGCAAAGTTCTGCTTTGTTGCACAAGCCCAGGTGGATCTGAAAAATAAAATACCAAAAGGTCGTCGATACACAGAAGAATACAAAGAATTTGCATTAACTTTATATTTTATGAGTCCCAAAGCATATAGATTTGTACAAAAAAGCTTTATTTTACCTAGCATAAGGAATTTGCAAAGAATGACTCATTCTCTTAATTTTAGAGTAGGATTAAATGATTTTGTATTTGCAGATCTAAAACTAAAGATGACAAATATGACTGACAAACAAAGGATGTGCACTCTTTGTATTGATGAAATGTCAATTAAGTCTGCTTTATTTTATAATTTGTCAAAAGATGAAATTATTGGCTTCCACAATGAAGGAAATGGGAACAAATTTCTACCAGCTCAGTCAGTGATGGTTCTTATGGCTCGAGGAATTTACAGTAATTTTAAACAACCATTAGGATTTTATTTCAGTTCTACCCAATGCAAAGGGGAAATTGTACAGAATATAGTTAAAGAATGCATCTTGAAATTAGAAACAGAAACTGGCTCTAAAGTGAAAGCAGTTATATCGGATCAAGGGACTTCACGCAAAACACTTAAAAATATCCGTAGATAAACCTTATTTTGTTTTCAATGGGAACAAGATTTACTATATTTTTGATGCTCCTCATTTGATAAAGTCTGTTAGGAATGATTTGCGCAAATATAACATTTGTCATAAGAATGGCAGAGCATCCTGGAAGGATATTTCACAGTTGTATGATTCAGACAAAAGTAAATCTCTAAGATTGGTTCCTAGGTTGACAAATACACATATGAATCCAAATCGCTTCGAAGAAATGCGTATGAAATATGCAGTGCAAGATTTAAGCGAATCTGTGGCAGTTGGAATATCAACCTATGTGTCTTTAGGAGCCATGATTCCACAAGCTATTGGTACTGCATATTTCCTAGAAAATTTTGATAAGCTATTTGACATGTTCAATTCTCAAAGAACAAAAGGAGTTAAGAAATATAATTTATCTTATATGGGTGCAGAATATCAAAATGAAGTTTTGGACGAAATGTTGGATTTTATTGGATCAATAAAAATTTTTGATGATTCAAATAAAAATATTACTAAGAAAATTAAATATTTTCTGGCGTAGTGTACTTCCATAAATGCCCTAAAAAATTTGTGGTTGGATTTGAAAAATCAAGGGATGTTCATTCCTTCTAACGAGACGCCTTAATCAGGACAGTCTAGAGAATTTCTTTGGTTCTTTGAGAAGCCAGGGAGGCAATAGCACCAATCCCACTCCATACCATTTTATAAATGTATTTAAAAAATTATTTTCACTAACCTATTTGCAACATAGTGAGGGTGCTAATTGTGCTGACGATTTAGACAGCATTTTAACAAAAATTAATACAAGTACTATTATAGCACGAGCTCACGAGGAGAAGGTTTTGGGTAAAGAAGAACTACTTACTTTTGATTTCACTGATTTCCGAGAACTCGATTTAGTGAAAGAGAATGCTCTATCTTATGTATGTGGCTATTTATTCAGATGAAGTTTGAAGATCCATGACTGTGATTTGTGTAGAAATGCTTCCAGAGATGAAACTTTGACATCGTCTACTATTTTTTCCCATTTCAAAGCATAAGAAACAAAAGACAAAAATACATTTGGGAATTTAAAAGTGCCTGTTCAAAGTTTCATAAATTTTGTAAGAAGCATGGACAATGCTTTCGTTGCAAATTTTGAAAAGTAAGCAATATTGCCCCAAATTGGTAAGCAGTTGCTTTCATTGTTTGATGAACTTCAATTTGATCTTCCTTGTCCCAATTTTCCCAGATTATATTTATCAAAAATCTGTTTTGTAGGATGAAAATATTTCACACTATCAGATATGCCAATAGTCAGATAAAAACGTCTCCAAAGAAGAATAGAAAATTGATGAAATTATTGAGTTTATAAAATTTAAACAATAAAATCTTAACTACTTCTTTCTTATATCATCATCACTTACTCCACACATTTCGGTTTCATCACTTTCACATTCTAAATGTGATTTCAGAGGAAACTACATATATTTGTAAGGTTGATTACAATTTAATATAATAAGTTGAATAAAACATTTCTTTCAACCATCCACCCTGTAGTTTTATCAAAAGTAAAACCACTTTCTTGGTGTTCCTTCTACATAACAACATTTGTGTCAACTACGTCTTTAATACTATATTCCGAATAAACCTCTGAGGTTTTTTGCAGTACACTAATTTCCGAACGGAAAATAATATCTATTTTCATAACAAGTGCAAAATGAGCGTGTTGTTTGCATTCGGCATGAATACACGAACTCTGCATTGGTCAAAAATGTTTATAATGTGTTATATAAAAGGCTTTTTTTACTTTCGGACAATTTCATGTCAATTGTGAGTTATTCTTATTATATAATTGAGGTGGCTAATGACCATAGCAGTCGATGCCACTATAAAAAACAAAGAAAAAAAAAATTAATTGAGGTTATCTTGTTGCTGACAGAAATGCAGCAGTAACTATTATTCAAAATTGAAAGGAAATCCCAAAGAAACAATGTTAACGTATTATTGCGTTTTTCAAGGGTTTTAGCATGTTTATACACCAAATTCAATAAGTGACTGGGAATGATGATTTTTTTTCTACCGTATAGTATCTAATAGCTACATTTATCAAGTTACTAAAATTTATAAAATTTTACTGCTGTCCGTTCATTTAAATTTAACACATTTGATAAATAATTTATATCGAATAGGTACCTATAACACGGCTGATGTGTATGTAGGGCGCTCCCGATAAATTTAAATTCAGCCCGTTATTAGTAAATAACATACCTAACATCAATGATGGTGAGAAGTTCAATATCAACATGTCCAATACTATATAATATACTAATATTATTACTGAATATGGCTGTCTTATTTAAAAGACTATTTTCGAATACAATTAGTGTTTTGGAATTATCCATTCCGTTATTTTCATTTCATCAATTTCACGCCGCCTCTGGCTAACAATTGGGGTTCAGACATTTTTCAAATACCTACGCCTTTTGCTGGTTTAGAGGTCATGAAATTTGGTAGTGGTGGGGACCACTGGAGTAGCGGCAAGTGTCGCTTCTTGTTCCTGTAGGTAAATATTCTTTGCCAGAATTTGGATGGAATAGGAGTACTGTATATGCTTTACTGTGACTGCGCCTGTCCAACTGAGCGAGATGGGAGAGAAGAAAAAAGGACGATAGACCGACAACAAGCCCTTCACGCGATCTACGAAAGATGTTACGTACAATCTTGGTGTAATGAATAAGTTTTTCTCAACGTGCGCACAATTGATATTGTCGTTAATCTGGCTGGCCACGCGTCATCCAGCATTCAGTGCAGTACTCCATGCTCCAGAGACCAAAATTGCAGTTAGGTAAGAGCATGAAACTCTAGCTACCCTTACAGTCCGCTACCATTTTATTTCAAGAGTGCGATACAACTGCATTCAGTTGTTCACTCTAACACATATAAAAGTCTTACAAAGTTCAGTGTAGGCAACAAAGTGGAGACAAGGATATAACAATGAATTGTAAAAACCGCAACATCTGAAAATTTCAATCTCAATCGAGGTAGAGATGAAGATGGATTGGAATTGAAAACTCCAAAAAAATACGGACACCTGATTATCGATGAATTTGATGTGAACAGCATGAAAAGTAACTAAAGAATAGGATTAGAAAATTATTCTTTTCTTCGTATGTGGATGATGGACTGCTTTCAGCAGAAAATCAAGAAGAGGTGGATAGTTCAGAAAAAGAAATTGTGAAGAGTCTTAGTATATCTCTGGGAATTGAGGTCATAATGATAAAAATTGATAAATTATTATTTTCGTCAACTGGTTACACCTATACTAGCAACTCTTAGATATCTTCAAGACACTTGTGGGAGCTAGGTAGACTTAGCCCTTACCTTTGAAACTGTGATGCTATGCACGGGACCGGTGACTGCGCTGGGATTCGAACCCATGCACCTGCGAATGATTGGATTCAAAAGCGAACGCTTTAACCACACACCACCAGGAAATCGTAAAACGCTCTCGCGGTCATACTTACATAACGATTTTCAAGCCGACGTTCATCACGATATATTCTTGATATTTTGCCAACACATTGCTAAAATGAGTTGTTGACAACATATCAATACACCTCTTGAGAATGTCAATCACCCTGGAAAATCATCAAGTGAGTATTACAATAATTTCAATTAATTTTCAGAGTATGATTTCTTTCCTAGCTCAATGAAAAAATGTTTTTCATGACGACTATAATGCCATCTTGTAACAGATCTATTCAGGTGGCATTTATAGATTTCACAACTTTAATGAACAAAGTTAAATGAAGAAAACTGAGATACCGTTGGTATCTAGAAGTTTATACAAAAAATACAAGGATCCGATTAGTGTGGAATCCATTTACAACAAATGTACGGATCAGGTCGGTAGATCAGCGGTCTAATGCACAGGCCGTTCGAAACTCCAGCATAGCGATAGTCGGTTCGAATCCGATGTAGGTACGAGAATTTTTCTCAACTACTTTATATCGGATCGATAGGCGGCCGCATGCCTTGTTGAAAAGCAAGTGTATTGTGGCTATGCCTTTGGGTACACTCAACGAGTGTTTATGAGGAAGTATTATTATTATTATTATTATTATTATCACTCGAGATATTCCAGATATAATTGGCTATGACTTTTGCAGTGTTCGGATTGATATTTTCGAGGGATAATATCACGCTATTCAGATTCATTGCACAGTGTATTGGAACAGCATATTATGTTCAATTGTTTAAATGGGATTTAAATTGCAGATCGTATTGATTTCTTCTAGATCTATTCTATAACTGGAATCGTTCAAAGTGAATCCCAACGTAAATTCACTACTTGGACGAATTTGTGGTTTTGTTCTTTCGATTTGGACTGGAACATTGCAGTCAAGAAAATTCTGGTTGAATCTGTGATCGGTATAAAAGGAACGAAGAATCAAATAAGTAGCTCTACTTGAGAGTGACAGAACCTCCTCATACAGTTTCTTATGGAACATAGATGAAATATCGTTTCTATTGTTAGTAACAAAGGTGGCATCAAACTTTGACCACAACTCCGAAAGATTACTTGATTCAAAGTATTGTTCCACATGAGATAACCAGTTGTACTTTGTATCATATTTGTCAACAGTGTGTTGTCTTCTAAAAAAGAATTTGGATAGGCGATTTTCATCCATTTGGATAATTTTAATCAGTCAGTTCAGACAAGATTTCAATACAATAGAAGTCCCATTCGTCATGTTTCTGTTCCTACGATAAAGTCAGTTGAGGTGATGGGGAGAATCAGAATTCTTTTCAGAAAACCCATTTGGACTCGTTCCAATTTTTCTGTATATCTAAGGCCCTATATGGCAAAAATGTTAAACATACCGCTAACCGCCAAGCTATATAGAAGTTTCATTTTTGATTTTTTTGTAACTATCCTACTTCTGGCAATTATAGGCATAATTGCACCTATCGCTTGCTTTCCTTCAACGAAAAAATTGGTTTCCATTTCTCTGAATAGGAAAAAAGGCACAAACGGGACGCCTAGATAAGTATGTTTTGAAATGACTTCAACTTTTATGTCTTCAAACAGGAATGTTTGTTTTTTGTCGATACCAAAACAATCTTGTGAGAACGCTATGAGTTGTTCAACTGCGTATACTGCTCAAATATTCCTAGTTTTCAGAGCATCTGCGGGTCTGTTCAATTATTTGTACTGATTCCAGGTGCTTCATAATTAAAACTTTCTATACCAGCTAAGAATAAATTGACCAGAGTAGGACTCAAAGATTCATCCTGAAACACTCCACTGGTAATATAAAATAATTTCGTTAACCTAATTATTACCTTTCACTTTCAATGAGGCATTAGCGCATAAATATCTGATAAATCAATTCATATTTGAGCTTACTCTAACAATAAACAGTTTTTGCCAAATGATACTGTGGATGATTGAGTGAAATGCCTCTTTGAAGTGCACAAATAGAACAATATTTTCTGTTTTATTGCCAAATGTGGAGTTGTATGACAGATGAGACTACATAAATATTATGTATACATCCGCGGTTATTACGGAATACAGATTGTGTTTCAGGAAGTCAACTACTGTCTTCAGCCCAACACTCTAGGCGTTCGAGCAAAATTTTAGTGAAAACTTTGGTGACTCAGTTCACCTCTGAAGTTAAAATGATCGTCAGTAGGTCCTGCTTTGTGCAACATACTTAATAGAACTTTAGACCAACTTTCAGGTACGATGTAATGGTAACGGTAAGTATGGATGATGACTGATGCGCTGCAACCTAATTAGGTATATTTTATTTTGCTATTTCTAGGTGTTCTCGTTTACAGCAGCCCCTCAAACCTCAATTCCTTGAGAAAAGTATTCGAAAGGTGTCCATTCGTCGTATTTCTCCCAAATTCAGCTGGTGTGATCCCAGTATATTCAATCTTTTGTGATGTACAGTATATTGATATTGATGGAGTGTGATGCTGTACATCACAAAAGATTGAATATACTGGGATCACACCAGCTGAATGTGGGGGAAATACCACGAATGGAACACCATATGGTGTTTCTGGATGTTCCCACAGAATCTGCAGTTGCTGTCATCCTCTAAGCCTAGCTTCCTTAGGTGTTCTTCGAGTCTGCAGTGCCCCGTCAGAAATCCTTTGATTGTCTTTAGACTAGTTTTGCTGAGGTTAATCAGGGTCTTCGATCATGCTCGGTTGAAATTGCTGAGAAGATCTTTGGCCTGCCTTAGCCCTGGAAGTCTTTGCCAGTATCCTTTGGAGTCTTCGACAAGTACTACTGCGGTTGATAAATGAATTTCTGACGTGGTTGCGTTTGAAATTGTTTCTGAGACTGTTTGTAACTCTCCTTCTTTTTCTGATTTTCCCGATGAAGTTTCTCGCTTATTTTGTGAAGAAGAAGAATCGTGAGTTTCGAACTTCTCCAATGTGGTACTTTCGGGTCCATCTAATTCAACATAATGTACAGGAATGAAATCGTAAAACATAGAAAAATACTCCATCATAACGATAACCGGTAGAAATCGTAATTGATCATAACAGTACAATAGAGATCGTGAACCATCATAATATACACCAGCATAACGTACTTTATCAGAAAGTCATGTCATCATAACATCAACGCATCATAACGTCAAGCGATCATATTCGTAACGCAGCATAATCCTATAGTCAATGGGCTTGCGGTAACTTTGTGGGAAGAATGATGGTAGTGAACGTTACCTGCTCATTGATGAACTAAGAAAGAACCTTTGACATTGGTAAATTTCAAATAATACTTTGACAATTAGATTTATCCATCAATTGTTCCCAACTTTTCATAAATAATTATTTAATGAAACATTCTCAGAGATCCATTCATACCATAGAGGTTACGCAAATATATACATTGCAGGTATTTCGTATTTTTCATTTTGAATATTTATCACATAAAGAATCAAAATATTTTTAAAATTTTTGACAGAATGGGATTTTGTTGTTTCGATACTTAGGGAAACAATATATGCAAAACGAAAAAGTTCTTTTATTTTTTCCAGGTCTGTGTGGCTCTCAATAATATTATTAATTTGAACTGATTGTTTCCAATTAGTATATTCATGTCAACAAACTCCATCTGAATTTATTAAAACAATGTTTTGTTCAGTGTGATAACTCGATCATGGGCTTTTCACCTTATGCTGATGGATATAACGATTCTAGATGAATTATTATTATTATTATTAATTATTAAGTGACATAAAGATTTGGAAAAAAATCGGTGCCTGCACTGATTAGGAACTAGTTGCTAGTGCACAAATTTTCACGATTTCAGAACTACACAATCTGGGATGAATGTATCTACTTATTATTCATGCATATTCTTCTAAAACCTCTACTAAGAACATAGCTTTTTCTTCTGTTTGGTAAAACATAATATTATAGAGATATAACTTTATCTATCTGAACACTGAAACCTCCAGATTTCAAATATTTATTCTTCTATTTGTTATTTGAAACATGCTGACATATATCCTTGTTTCAAAAATTTCCTATATAGCTTTAGTGAACTCCAAAATCTGAGTTTAAATTAAATTATGCAGAAAGAAAAATCTGAGAAACTATATTTAATACATAGGTAATGAATAACAAACGCCTGTGTAAAGGAGGGACGAACAGACAAAACTGCAATATATCAATTCTTAATCACAGAATAGTGCCAGTCATTAAAATGAAGTTGCCTTCAATACTAGCTGCAGTTATTGCAATATCTCTTTATTGCAATAACGCCTGGCAGTATTCAAGGCCACTTTTTTTCATTGGTGACTGGCACTATTCTGTGATTAACATGGGAATATTGCAATTTTATCTGTTCGTCCCTTATCCAGTTTATCAATGTCGTGTTAGCGTACTTTGACTCCCGGTTAAATTTGACTCGTGGTTAGAATGAATATGACATTTGCTAAATGAAGGAATGGACTCACATTCTAACCATGAGTTAAATTTAGCTCGAAGTTAAAGTACATTGAAAAACCGGCCCTTAAAAGAATAAGGCTGAAACACAATAGAGGTTTCATGTCTTTGGTTTTAATTTTTATAATTTCAGATTCCGTTTCAACACGAAACTATCACTTCATTATTCTGATCACGCCCTACAGACAATCTCATTTGTAGAAATCAAGCTTTTTATTTCAATTCTGTTTTGCATCCTGTTTTATTTCTAAAACTGATATCCAAAATCGCAAAACTTATTACATCAAACTTCCATTCTGTCTGGGGCTTAGGTCTCATATCAGTTTGTTTTGTATCGTATCGTGTATGTATTAGATTCAAGGACTGCAATTTCTATTTCTTCATTTATAATTTCTCATCGTTTGATTGCTATCACTTCCTAAAAATATGATTTCTACCTGCATACACTGATCTTTATACTACATTTAAGCCCACCAAATCCATTTAGGAAATTTTTGGAAACAGAACTCATGTCGGCAAGTTTCACCTGAGAAATGGAATATATTTTTGAAATCTGAAGAAACGGAAACGGTACTTGACATAGACTTCTTCAAAACTGTGGTAGAGTATAATATGTTCTTGATGAAGTTTCAGAAGAGTATGCTTGAAATAATAATAAATATTTCATATATGTGGTTGTCGAGCAACCACAAGTTCGTTTGGTTGAAGTAACAAATTGAAATCGAACCTTATAGCGCCAAGGCATGATACCTAAATCAATAAATGTGTACACTAGTTTCTAATTTAGGCAGGCACTGATTTATTTTCCATATTTGTACGTCTTCCTGTTCTGTTGACTTTTGGTATCAAATAATTCACAATAACTCATTTAGAGTTCCATCCATCAATGTGGAAAGCACTAGAATTATCACACTGGACAAATATTGTTTCATTTGTTTAAAAAGTTTGATATAGAACTGGGTTAGTGAATTACAATAATTGGAAAATAATCAGATTACTTTTTCTCTAAAACTTTTACTATTAACCCATAATTTATATGCTACAAAATCTTGACGGGAGATTCAAGTACCCGTATTTACAGTTTATGTTCACGCCGTTCTGAGAAATCTTAAATTTTTGTAATTTTGAATATTTTTTAATATTTGTCACGATTGAGAATACTATAATTTGTATTTGTAGTTTGGGTTGCCTATGAGACAGGCGTGAATTTCAAGGTCAAAAAGAGAATTTTTGTGTTCATGCGCCAATGCACGAAGAGAGAGAGCGAATCTTGAACTGCTGAGAACAAGACGTTATATTAAAAGTTTTAGAAAATCCCAAGAAAAAAAATCAGTGTGGTGTATATCAAATTATTTATTGCTTTATGTTCTAAGAATAAAACCACCTTTTCCTTGCTCCTCCTGATTGCCACGTCACTTTTTTCCTTCAAAAGTGACACAGCCAAGGGAACTTCACTTCCACCTGTACTGATTTTCCATACAGTCTGCGTAATTGGATTTTTGAAACAATAAAATCCATACCAAGTTTATTTAATTAACTTATTTATTTACACAGGTAAAATTTGTGACAAGCTTTAATATCATACAAATTGTGTAATGATCACAAACATATTCTTTTTTAACTTGCATTCGTATTCTCAGCAAGTCCTTTCATATGAACCTATATTTTAGGAAAGCATAAAAAACTCATTCCACTATCTTTAGAAGTTCGCCATATGAATTTAGAGTGATTTCATTTTATATTTCGAGTAATTCTCAACAAGCCCTTTCATTTGATTCCCATAGTGTAGGAGGGCATTGAACATAACTAGTTCGCCATCTTGGGTGTTCCGCCATGTTGGATTTAGGATGACGTCACACAGCTAACTATACATTGTCATCCAAACTAAACGTATATACAAAATTCCAGCTCAATCGATTGAAATTCAAAATTGAGTTGCAAGATTCCAACCGAGCAAACATAGTTACATACAATAAAAGCTTGTGAAATTAAATTATTTAGGTAAAATTGAAATTTGAAGCAATAAAATTATAATTTGAAAAAAAAAGATGAACATCTCATAACAGTAATTATCAGATAAAAGGACCCTTCATCATGAAAATAAAAAAAATACATCAGTACTTATAAGTTATTCCATTCAAAATCTACAACTTTGTTCTGCAATGGATTCAAGATACACTGCGAAGTTCAAAATGTTTCTGAGTAGAAGCCCTGTTTGAAATAATACATTCCTCTGCACACATGTATTTTGAAAATAATAATCGCTTGGCACCTGTAGTAGACCAAGGCGTTACTGTTAGTCCACCCTGTATGATAACAAAAGTTTATTCGTCTATATTTTTATCGGGCTAATTGCATGCTGTCAAGTCCTACATGAATGGCGTGACTATTAACTGTTAGTTGTACCTCATTTTATCTTGATGAAATGAACACCTTTACTAACAACTCAATTTGAGTAAACTGCGATTGCTGATTAGAATAGATGAATAAATAATTGCCCAATATATTCTCTAACCAGCAGATGAATAAGAAGAATGTATCAGTAAGCTATGAGAATTATTTTATTTCATTATGAGTGCCGAAATATTAGACATATGTATTTGCTCCGTCCAGTACCAATCAATTTCAAACGAACACGTCCTAAGCAAGAAGTTCAAGCATTGACGCTCGTTAAAAAAAAAGACAACTTTCCTACGGTGTTCCAGAAAACTAAGGGAATTTGTGCGTGAGTCATTTTTATTTAGAAAAAAATTCAACGTATGTTTGGTAACTGCATTACATATATGAATACAGTATTGCGTGACAAGCCGAATCTAGTTTCAATATATGATAACTAGTTTTTTTGACAATTCTTGACTCTGCGCATATACGACCATGATAATATTGGATGGCCTGGTACAGGTACTATAACTAAACTTCTTTATATTCATTTTTTTTATTACAAATATTTTTGTAATGTCTCTGAATTCGGGAAATTTTTAAATAAAAATGTATGAAACAAATATAAATATGAAAAACTATGATATAATTGATGTAAATGTTAGGCGTTGAAAAGATCCAAACCTAAAATAACAATGGGTCCTGGCATATATCGTTTTTTCTTATAGACCAATAATTGTGATTTTATGTAATTTCAGTAAATTATTTCAATTTGTTCAGAATTTCGTTCTGCATACGTCAACTCACAAATCATTGAGTACCAGCATGGTTTCATGAGTGGACGATCTACTGTCACTAATGCATAACTCAAGTTCTAGCAAGTACTTTAGAGAACGATGGGCACGTGGATGTTATATACACAAATTCCTCGAAAGCTTTCAATAGACTCAACCATAAAATACTACTGAGTAAACTCTTCTACTTTGGACTGACTTCGAAACTCCATGTTCAGTACCATAGATTTAAGTCTACTGAAATATCGGCTTCATCTGGTGTTCCACAGGAATACATTCTGGGATCCCATTTATTTGAAATCTTTATAAATGACATCTACCTGACTCTACAGTCTTATATCGTATTATATATCTAACTTATTGCCCCTCAACATGAAGAAGTGTTAATATAGGTATGTCTTTCACGAGAAAAAAACATATACCTCAGTCTGCCTACCATATCAATAATAATTCACTAGAAAGATGATATCAGTACACGGACTTGGGTGTAATCTTTGACAATAAGCTAAACTTAGTCGACCAAATAACTGAAACGGTCAGTAAAGCCTATAAAACTCTGGGATTTATCATGAGAAACTCAAAATTAATGGAACAAAATGAGTTTTTGAATTTAATTTTCAATACCCTCGTGAGGTCCGAACTGGAGTGTGCATCGGTGGTATGGAGTCCCGGATATGATATCCATGCAAATAATATTGAAAACATTCAGCGTGAGTTCCTCAAACACCATCCAGATAGAAGATTGCCCCATTACTACGCAGATTTGGAATATCCCTTATGGCTTCTCGCCGTTCTTACTGTGATGTCGTTTTTCTGTACAAAATGCTCAATAACGAACATGGTTGTCCTCATTAACTATGTCTTATTAAAATACATATTCCACGATTCCCAGGGAGAGACAAATCTTCCTTATATCTTCACACACCTCATTCTAACTCACTTCGAATCTAACCCATGCATAGAATTCGTTCAGATCATGTCTTGCCAAGATTCATTTGATATACTCCACTGTAATTTTGCTGATATGAAGAAAGCATTGTTGTAGTGTTTCTTCCTGTTATATTGAGTGGTAGTGGGCACGTCAGTGCTTAAACTTTTTTCTACGAGAAGTTTTTTATCATATCAACCTTTCTTTTGGGGAAATTTTGCATAGGGCTTGGTCTCTATCGCGAACTGCTAGTGTCAGACTCCTACTGAACTTCCATTTTTATGACCTGCTCTCTATCCTAGAATCACTTGTCGCATATCTACAGTAGTGAAGAGCATCGTTTCCTTTATGCTCGACTTGCCTCGTATAAACTTCGAAGGCACCATTACCTGTAAGGACTTGAGTCAGCCAATTGTCCGCTATTCTTTGTTTGCACTCCACCCAATCTCACATGTTTGGTGTCAAAGTTTTTGTCCACTGCGCATTGTTCTTGCTATTTTGCTAGGGTAGTCAATCTCTCCTCTGTTAAACTGGTTCCTGATTTTTGTTGCGATCTTTTTAATAATTTTTATTTCTCCTTGAAAAGCATTGCTCGATGATGAAAATATAAATGACCCATATACTAAATCTAAATTCAGAAAGCATATACACTACATGTATGTATATATTTTTTTGTATATGCTGAATTCAAACTTATGATTATGTTTTTGTAAAAAGTGTATCATATTGATCTGTTCAATCTCTACTAAATTTTGTCTTGTCATTTAGTGCTGAGGAAAATACGAGTATATCTATTTCTCTCATTGATCCATCAGAATGAATCGAGGTCTCCTCATTTTCTATTGATTCAGTCGATGCAGTGAACTGTTGTGTTTTCTCAATGGCGAATGGATGTGAAAATACCAGTTCTATATATGCAAATTGTCCATTTCCGTAATGGATAGATGAATAACTAGCTGACTGTGAAACTTCCAACATATAGACTGATTGCTGAAAATTGATCAATTGGACTGAATAAAGTACACGAAACGATGGAAACACTCAATAATTTCCCACACTGCATAAATAGGAACGTGTGAATTCAACAGCTAGGACACTTTCGTGTTCGGTATTATTTGCATGTAAAACTTTTGGACGCGACACAACCAAATTGTGGGGCCCCAAGCGTGAAAGGTTGATTCATCTCTGGGGACGTAGAGAGCTGAGCTCTATCATGACTAACTTACAATGAAAGAAATGTTTCACATCCTGTATCAATCATGGTTATGATGCGGTTTTTAAAACCAAGAATTTATCAACATTAGAGTTTTATCATGAAAGAGGGGCGACACTATTTGACGGAAGACCATAAAACTAATAATGAAATATGGTGGATTACGTAATCCAATCTTCCGCAAAAAAAACTATACAATAGGTATGGTCGTCGGCAAGTATTCAGCAGAAAACAGCTACTGCCCCCTACGACCATTGAATTATATCTGTTTAATACTTGGCAAAGTTTTCTACAAGAACCAATTTGCAATGCATTTCAAATATGAAAGCTGAAATTATTTTTCGACCTAATTGGGGGAACACCTCCGTACCGGTTTCATGGTCATTGCCAATCATCAGCGAAGGACAGTTCGACCCAATTGAATCGAAAAATCCTTTCATCCTAATAGGAAATCCCTGAGACAAGCACTGAAGTATGAATTCAGCGCCATCTCTGAGTTCCAGATTAAAATGCACTCCGACTACGTGTCGACTTCAATATGGAGCCAGAAACATCATGAAAGATGGGCGACACTACTTGACGGAAGACCATAAAACTAATATTGAAATATGGTGGATTACGTAATCCAATCTTCCGCCAAGAAACCTATACATTAGGTATGGTCGTCGGCAAGTATTTAACAGAAAACAACTCCTGCCCCCTACGACCATTGAATTATATCTGTTTAAACTGGAACCCAGAGATGTCGCTGAATTCATACTTCAGTGTTTGTCTCAGGGGTTTCCTATTAGGATGAAAGGATTTTTCGATTCAATTGGGTCGAACTAGCCTTTGCTGATGATTGACAATGACCATGAAACCGGTACGGAGGTGTTCCCCCAATTAGGTCGAAAAATAATTTCAGCTTTGGTATTTGAAATGCATTGCAAAGTGGTTCTTTTAGAAAACTTTGTCAAGTATTAAACATATATAATTCAATGGTCGTAGGGGGCAGTAGTTGTTTTCTGTTGAATACTTGCCGACGACCATACCTATTGTATAGGTTTTTTTGCGGAATATTGGATTACGTAATCCATCATAATTCATTATTAATTAGTTTTATTTTGAACATCAATAATAATAATAATACTCCCTCATAAACACTCGTAGAGTATACACAAAAGCATAGCCTGTGGGTGTAGAGAACGGCTATTATTATTATTTGCCGTGGCGCTCCGGGCGACTTACTGATGTTGTCGGTGGTGTATTCACTTTTCAGCTGTAGGAGAACCCGGAAAACCTACAGCACCACCCCGGTTGGTCGGTGCGCACTTCAAGCTAGCACCAGACGTCGGGATTGGCATCTAGACAACTCACATCACACTTGATTCACAACAAGGCATGTGGCCACCTAAAGTGAACCGTGATCTTGAGAAAAAAGATTCCGTACCCGAGCCTCGAACGTCTGTCTGATGCGAGCTAGAAGTTCCACTGCTAGAGACCTTAGCCACTCTGTCGCCGACCGACCGTTGCTTTTAATCATAATCCAATCAATAGAGGCCCCAAAAGGTGGTTCACTTTACATCAAATGCAGGATCGTTTTTTATTTTTTGATATTGTTAAGGACCATTAGGTAGTTGATAATCCAAGTTTCCGTCATCCCTACCCCCTTGCTTCGTCCGCCATCTTGAAAGAATTGTCAAAAATTGGCACCTTTGAGCAGAGCAACGAGAAGGCGAAAAAGAGCAAAAATTGGCGATTTCGCAAATATTTCACTTCAGCTCCACTTTCCATCGCAAAAAAGTTAATCAAATCAAAGTTATAGAGAATTTAATTTCCTTTGAAATTCATGTATCAGAAAAAAATAAAGGGCAATGGGTAGGAGTGGGGATAAATTTGATAAAACTGAAAGAAATGCGTTTTTTGTGAGTCAGCCCTGGAGCTCCGTGTTGGTGAAAGTATTTAGATAGAAGATAAAATGTGTTTTGTGAGCGGACGGACCCATGAGCATGTAGGCCTCTCATTCGAGCCCGTTATGCACCCACTGCTACTGGGAACTGGTTCAATTTTGAAGGTAGCGTATTTTGCGAGCGAAAGAAGCAAGCCTCCTAACCGATACTCTTCTCACACTCTCCGGGTTCAGAACGATGCTCCCGAGGTGCGCTTCCCGTATTGCTGCAACTGCTGGACATTCCGCGAGGATGTGGGTGGCTGACTCCTCATCCTCCAAGCACCACCTGCATTCAGCATCATCCATGATACCTATAATGTTGATGTGCTTATTGAGATGGCAGTGACCCGTCAGGAGCCCAAAAACTATTCTGATTTCCTTTCTACAAATTTTTTGATTATAGCAGTGCATCTAAGTAATATTTGAGCCATTTTTGGTATAAATGTGAATAGATGGGAAAGAACAAATTACTGCACATTCATTAAGAAAGTTAGTGTGTATCTACAAAATAAAGATTACAATATAATGCGTTTTATATATTAATTATTCGGGAATAATGAAGACACTAAAATAAAAACTTGAAAAAGAAAGGGGGGGGGGGTTGCTACAGTAACCGAGAACGTTTCGCAAGGGGGGACGGAAGGGCTGAATCTTCAGCAGGGTCTTCGTCAAAAGGTATGGACGGGTCGTCGATGTTTGTCTCTTCCTCGTCAGCAACTATCAAGAGACGGTTGTCGCAGGACATTCCGCCGCAGCAGATTTTGCAGAATGTGGAACAATACAGACCGGCTTTTCTGCATCCACATGCTGCGTAACAGCCGGTGACACACCTGCATGATACCGTCTTCAGCACAGTACGAGAAACAGCATCTCTGATGGTTGTTGTCGGAATCAAGCCCCTGCCTCCTCTTTTCCAGCCAAAGGTGGTCGGGTCTTTCTTCCTGCTCATCCAGACCATCACTTGGTGGTATACCCTCAAGGAGTGGTAAACGCGGCATCAGAGGTTGGGGGCAGCTTTTCTAATTGCAAGTTTGACGTGGTGGCAACAAACATCAACTGAGGGCCCGGCACTCTCTTAGGTAAATATATTCTGTCTGTCAAAATGTAATGAATTGTAATGACAGTTCAAGTTGTCAACCTAAACTTAGTGTCGTGTGTTAAAATCCTAGATCTATATCATTATACAGGGTGTTCCTTAAAGACATGCTAATATTTGAGGGGGTGATTCTTTGACTTATTTTAAGGAAAAAACTTCCTATAAACGTATGTCCTAAAAGTCCTAACTTTTGAGATACAGGGTGATAAAATTTTGAAAAAAAATCAGTTTTTTAATAATAACTGAGATAATATTGTAGACGTTTTTATAAAATTTGGTACATGTCTTCTATGCATCAAGGTGCATTTTTTAATGCACAAACATTTTCATTTTCTCAACCAGTGGCGTGCGTACGGGTTTTGCATTGAATATCGGATTTAGTGCAATACTCTGAAGATACCACTGACAGAAGTTCACACGCTGTGGAAAATCTGTAGGGAGTAATGCCTGTACTCGTAAAATATGGTATGGGTATAACAAAAAATCAAACAAAATACGACAAACAATTTGAAGACAAATATTCAGAATTTTAGCGATCTTCCTCGTACTCGTCTCAGGATGTTCTTCGATTTCTTGCAGAACGGCTTCCTCAATTTCAAGAGTTCTGACGCTTAGAGGTCTACCTTCCGAAGTACCTTTCTTGAAACTACCAGTTTCCCTAAGTCGGCGATGAATATTTGAAAAGGTGCGGCTATCTGGTAAGGCACGATTAGGATATCTTTCCTGATAAATGCGTCTGGCTTCTGTTGCATTACCATCAGCGAGGCCATATACGTAATGCATTGCCGCCATTTCTGCATTCGTATAATTCACCATATTTACCGATATTTAGAAAAACGGCGGACAACCAAAATAACTTCAATAACATACTTAAAAATCAAGTAAATAATTGTTCGCTTCGCTATTCCTATAGCTTTTTCAAACACAAAATGGTATTCATAACCAGTATTTATAGTGATTTGAAGAACAAAATGCTATTAATTACAGATAGGTAGCTGAATTAATACCGTAAATTCATTCCGGTATGCATTTATTATGATTAATACACGCCTATTCTGACAGTCAATGAAATTACTTCAATTTCTTAGTATCGACCAATCAACGGTCGATTACACTGATAAAAACCTACCTAGGTAGCTTTCCCAATAAGTGTAAAGTAAATTTCCGGCAATAATTCAAGCACTTGGGAGATTATAAGTGAAAAGATTAAGAAGTGGTGAAAAGAAATTTCAATTATAAAGAGGTAGCTAAATTACTATCGGACGATTTATTGTCAACAAAATGATAGGTACCTACTGCGATATGAAGCAATTTCAATTTAATTATTTTAATCAAGAACCGACCATCTGACAAGAATTACACATTTTTTTGGATTCTCATTCATTTTGGAACAAATCTGATCCCTCAATTTGCTTTCAGTCGATGCACAAACATTTCCACACCGCATCAGATTTTTGAAGAATTGTACCTGAAATGAAACGATTTTTATTTTTTTAAGCGAAAACCATGCGGCGGACAAAGAAAACTCAAGAGATCAAATTTGCTCAAAAATAAATGAGGATCTCAGAAATATTTTTTTTTTCAGGAGAAAGCAGTGGCGTAGTATTTTTTTCTCCAAAAATATTCAATGCAAAACCCGTACAGACGCCACTGGTTGAGAAAATGAAAATGTTTGTGCATTAAAAAATGCACCTTGATGCATAGAAGACATGTACCGAATTTTGTAAAAACGTCTACCATATTATCTCAGTTATTATTAAAAAACTGTTTTTTTTTCAAAACTTTATCACCCTGTATCTCAAAGGTTGGGACTTTTAGGACATACGTTTATAGAAAGTTTTTTCCTTAAAGTAAGTCAAAGAATCACCCCCTCAAATATTAGCATGTCTTCAAGGAACACCCTGTATAGATGTAAAGTTTAAAATAAGTAGTTATTACACTTAATGCTACCCATTGCCCTTTATTTTTTTTGATACATGATTTTCAAAGGAAAAGTCTTTCCCCTTTTTTGCAATGGAAAGTGGAGCGAAATTGAAAAATTTGCGAAATCACCAATTTTTGTTCTTTTTCGCCTTCTCGTAGCTCAAATACGCTTGGTTCTAGAAAAAAAAGTATGTATCAAATCTGGTAGACAAGTAAATTCCTACACAATCGTCAATACAGAATGGTCAACAAAGATCTCCGTTTACTGATTATGCTGGAAGTTTCCAAAGTGAAAGTATCACCCCGGGTAACACAGTTCATGACAGTTGTTAAATTCAACAAATTTTTTCCCAACCTTTTCGCTCTGTCGGTAACGCAGAACAAGGGAGGACTATCAGTCAACGTGTTTCTGTTGTACATCTACAAAAGCTTTTCTGGTAGCCGCACTATGACTTAACAGGCATCCAAACGTATGACAACTTATAAATATAAACGTTTTGTACTATTTCTTATTTTCAATAAACATATTGGTACTCACCGCAACGTTAACATCAGTCTTTCTTCAGTTGTTATTGGCTGAGCATGGCTGTTTTTCCATGATATATTTTATCGCCAATTTTGCACACTATATAGTAGTATCTATGTTCGTTTGCATGTACTCTTCGTTCTTTCTTTCTTTTATTTATAGTAAAGTACCACTTGTTTATATATATCATCGTCATATGACGATGATGAAGAAGAACTCTTGTGTACCGTGTTGGTTCGTCAGGAGTTGAGAATAAACTGCAAGGAAATGCTAGGTGCGGAGCGTCAATATGGACACTCGATGGCAATGCTATGTGGGAGGCCGATGTGATACTATGGTACGATGCTATGTGCGGTGCGCCGTTATGGACGCACCCTTATGAATATCGATAAATTAGGTATGAAATCCATAAATAGTTGGGATGACTGTTTTTTACCTTTCAAAAAAACCCATCACCGAATGCCAATGAAACGCTACTACGATATTGCCAAATTATGAATTACTATCTTTGAGTCTACAATTCTTTACGTTTATAATTCGCACACTTCTCACACAATAGCTAATTTCCCAAATAAATGTGTCAACATGGTCGAACTATTATTGATTGTCTAATTCAAGCTATGTTCCGTGCGCTGTAAGAAGTACTGTATATGAACAATAAGTAAGACCTTATCGTTGAATCTACTTTGTAACGTGCCGACCACTCAATTCAATTTTAGTATGGTACGGAATTATAAATGCAAACACAGAGAGCCATAACATATCAACAGAAGTAAATGAAAACAAATAATTTCGATTGTATACTAATTCTCGTCCTTGCACGGCATTACAGCTTTAACATAGCTTGCACAAACCTCTTGAAGCCGGTTGATAAAAAGAACAATTCATTATCTCTATTTTGTAGTAGGATAATCCTGTATAAATCAAAGTAACAGTATTCTGAATATGATTTATTTTCCATTTTATTATGCTGGGAGCTAATTACGGAATTATGCAGTGCTCAAAAATAGAAACGGGACACCTAAAAATGTTGTTCGAACTTGAGTTGTTACTTTTGATTGCCTAAACCGATTTGAATGTTCTTTGCAGATAATGAGAGTCCCCATTGGCATTTGACTGTTTGTGTCAAACCTTGCCTATTGTTATCCTCGATAAAGTTACAGGGTGTCAATAGGTTAAGTGTGTTGGTTTGTGCAAATTCGACTCAAAATCATTCAACCCTCGTTTACGCCAAACATTTTTTTTTCATCCCCAACTATTCGAACATGAAATCTCATGTATTTTCATAATATTCTGAGAGAAAAAATTCAATAGGTCCACTGGAATTAGAAATATCGATGTTTTAACAATTTTAGCTCTTTCATTTCTGAACCGATTTGAACATATTTCATAAATCCTGAAGACTTTTTCAATTGTTGTTTATTAAATCGATATTCTGAAAAACCTACAGGGTGTTATAACAACTGTAAAGTACACAAATTTTCATTTGCAGATTATTATTATTATTTCATTGGTTTCCAGATTAGATGTCACCATTCACTGACATTGTAACAAACTTCATTAGTGCAACATGAACACAAACATAAAAATAAAATATGAATCCAACATTTGTGGGTCCTCCACGAACCCGCATCACTTCTGCAAGTCTTTTGGGCATGCTCATTATTAGATCATTAATAAAATCCTCAGGAAATCAGAAAATGTATGTAAAGAGAGCAACCCAGAGTTGTAAGACTACTATGAGCAGAAAATCATTCAAACTAGGGAATAGCAGAGTGGGGTAGATGTATGTTCACGGATGAAAGTAAGTTTAATTTGTACAGGTCAGATGGAAGAATATTAGTGTGGAGAGGTAGGAATGAAAGGTTCATTGAAGAGAATATGGAAGCGAGGGTAGCATTTGGGGGTGGAAGTGTGACTGTCTGGGGTGGAATCATGTTCAATAGGAAAACTGATTCAGTCATATTGATAGGTTAAAGTATGAATGCTGAACGATACAGAGATAGGTGTGTGAGAGATATTGGGTTTCTCATGCTCAAAATGTCGGTCCTAATTTTCTATTAGTTGATGAAAACGCTCAACCCTATCGTGCCGGAATCGTAAATGACGCTTTAACGGAGCACAATATTGATAGAAAGTATTGGCCTGCGGTGTCTCCAGACATGAGTCCCATCGAACATGTCTGGAGCCGAATGAAACTCAGACTGAAAGAAAGAGAAGGTGAGTTTTTGAATGTTGACGAATTGGTGAATGCTGATATGAATGAATGGGACGCTATTCCCCAGTATTTTATTAATGATCTAATAATGAGCATACCCAGAAGACTTGCAGAAGTGATATGGGTTCGTGGAGGACTCACAAAATAATAATGTTGGATGCATATTTTATTTTTATATTTGTGTTCATGTTGCATTAATAAAGTTTGTTACAATTTCAATGAATGGTGACATCTACTCCTTCTCTTTGAAAACCAATTAAATGATAAAAATAATAATCTGCAAATGAAAATCAACCAACCGAAAAAATATTCACAAAGTAAATGAGAATATATGTATTTCTTGAGAGTCAAAGAGATTGAATGATTTTTTTTGTGGAATTTACAGTTGTTATAACACCCTGTAGGGTTTGTCAGAATATCGATAAAATGAACACCATTCAGAAAAGTCTCCATAATATATGAGGTATGTTCAAATCGGATCAGAAATGAAAGAGCTGAAATTGTTTGTAATTGGTAAGGTGTAAAATGCTATGTTTTCTTAAAATATCGATATTTCTAATTCCAGTGTACCTATTGACTTTTTCTCTCAGAATATTATGATAATGCATGAGATTTCATGTTCGAGTAGTTGGGAATGAAAAAAAAAAATGTTTGGCGTAAACGGAGGTTGAATGATATTTAGTTGAATTTGCACAAACCAATATATCATCCTGTAATTTTTGCGAAGGTGACAATAGGCAAAATTCGGCCCAAACAGTCAAAAGCCAATGAAACGCATTCTCCTTATCTGCAAAGAACATTCAAATCGGTTCAGGAAATCAAAAGTACCAACTGCTCAAGTTCGAACGAAATTTCTAAGTGTCCCGTTTCTATTTTTGAGTACTGTACATTTTAACAATTCCATCATCAAACATCGCCTTAGTTATAAGTTGCTTGATAATCATTCAAATCAAGGCCGACTCTCGTACAAAATAACTGAGAGTATAAAAGTTAGATATCACTTATTCAGATGACGGTTCCGGAATTACAGCAAACTTTTCATCTACCTACCGAATCTCGACAAATAAATTTGTTGCTTACCTGAAAAAGTTCGGAATCTGGGAAGCATCAAATCGCGTTTATATCCTTCGGGATCTGCATAGATTTCTGGAGTTACAACCTGTGACTGATATTACGACACTTTAGTGTCAAAGTTCGTGAAACCGCATCGGATGTGTGACTCGAAGTTTGAAGTGATGGGAAGAACACATTAATTCCAAGGGATTTCGTGGGGCATTATATATGAGGGAATGAATGAGTCGGAAATTTGTTTGTTCTTTCGATCAACCGGTTGCACCAGCACGAGCGCAACTCTCAGAAGTCTTCAGGAGAATATGGAAATAATAATCAATCAATCAAAATATACTTTTTGTACAACTGTAAAAAAATGTGTTGGAGACTCGCTTCATACTGTACAAGAATAATTAACTTTCATAATTACTGTTACTTAGATACCTGATTTTGTTTAGACAGAGGTCAAAGAATTTCAATAACGTTTTCACTATATATATATCCATTTTCGTGGAATCAAGTATTTATTCGTTCTTTGTACTTGATGTACAAGTATTAAGAAACACTGAAAGGTCCCGAAAGTTTATTTGGATAGCTTCCTAACCCCACACTTATTCAATCAAGACTACACGACCTAGCTCGCTATCGAAGAATCTACACATAACAATTTGACATTTGACACATAACATTTGACATTTGTGCATTGATGCGTTGTTTTATCGTGAAAAATAAAATCTTTTTTTTTTATCGTGACTTTTTGAATGCCAAAATAATTCACAAAATAAACACGAAAGATTACTATTTGAAGGATTCATTTTCAACAAAGTCAATTATCAATTGATTACTCATCATTAAACAATTTCATTTATTGGAATAATAATTGATTGTAAAGTTTGAACAATTACATCCAACATAAATTCCCGAAGACGTTCCATGTTGGTGCTGATCAGAAATGTTCGATATTTCTTGAAGAGTTGATTCCACAATTTTATTAGATATTATAATTTGTTTAGAAGATGAACAATTCAATATTTTGCTAGAAATCTCAATTATGTTATTCAAACTATCTTCTATATAATATGCTCCTGATACAGAGGCAGATTTCCAGCCATCGTAACGTTTTATGGATGTGATGTTGCCTCCTGCATTGGCCAGAAGAGTTACAGAGCTTCTCCTGAAACAGTGACCTGTTGTGTAGGTAGCTCTTATACAGGGTGTCCCGAAACTATGGTGCCAAATTGAAACAGAAGATTACTCTTGAAAAATTTCCTAATATTTCTCTTCTCAAATTTCGTCCATTGCAGAGATACAGGGTGTTGAATATTAAAAAATAAAAGTGATTTTTATTCATAACTTCAAAAGTTTCTGAAAAAAAATTTAATGAATATTTGTGTTCAATAGGTGCTTTATTTCGAAAAAGAAAACACATTTTCAGTTGTTACCAGTGGCATACTAGAAGGGCATCATGGTGAAATCAGTAAAATTAATAAGTTTTTGCATTCCCCTTTCAATTTTCAGTAAAAAATGTATACCTGTTTCATTTCAGAAAAATCAACCGTTTTCAAGATAATTGCGCTTTTATGAATACAAACATAACTAGTAATGAAAACAGTGTTCGGCTGAAGTGAATTTTACAATCCTAATTACTGGTTAAACTTACAACTAGTTATTCTACAAAAAAAATCAATGACATTTCCACATGCATTTTTTCTTGCAGAGGTGCAGTGCGTTGAAACTGGAAAATAAAAAGGCAACTTTCACAGTTACAAAAAAAACAACTAAATTTGAAGGTATGCCTTTCTTCAATGGGTGCTATATTTTTTAAAGAAATCAGTTAGATGTTATTTGGACCAGTAATCAGGATTGTAAAATTAATATCTGCCGAACAAATTTTTCGTTACTAGTATGTTTTCATTCATAAAAGCGCAATTATCTAGAAAACGGTTAGTTTTTCCGGATTCAAGCAATCATACATTTTTACTGAAAATTTAATGAGAAATGCAAAAAATATATAATTTTCCTGATTTTACTAGTGGCGTAAAAAATAGGGGAGAAAAGGGACCATGATGCCCTTCTTGTACGCCACTGGTAACAACTGAAAATGTGTTTTCTTTCCCGAAATAAAGCACCTATTGAACACAAATACTCTTTTTTTTGAGAAATTTCCAGAACTGTGGAAGTTATGAATAAAAATAAATTTTTATTTTTCATATTCAACACCCTGTATCTCTGCAACGAACGACATTTGGGGAAAGAAATATCAGGAAAGTCCTATTTATTTTTCAAGGGGAATCTTCTGTTTCAATTTGGCACCATAGTTTCGGGACACCCTTTATGTCTTCTTCAAGCCATTTTGCAATCAAGCTGGGAATTTCTCCTATTTTATTTATCCTCAAATGTTGGTTGATACATTTTCCTCTCGAGTATTTCAAAAATAATCTGTTTACTTTTTGTATGAGGCGGCCGTAGTGCTCTATACTTGCGGTATATCTCAATATAATCAGAATTTCTCGGTCTCCGTATCAGGTATTTCAACAATCAATATAGATCCTGTGAAGGAATACGGGGTACCCTTGTGTCAGAAAACAACTACTTCCCTGGTTAATGCCACGGCGGACATTGAACTACAACTGACACATATTAGTGCAACGTTAATCCAAGAAAACCCAATTGCAAGTGCTTGTCTTGTAAATGAACAGAAGATTATCCTTCATATGACTGGGAATGACCACGTGCAGACATACATGTTTCGAGGTTTATTGCCTCTCATCAATGACTGGGTAGGTCTGACAACATTAAAATTGTCCTGTCCCTGAAATTGATTATTGAAATAGGAATCCTAATATACATATAAAAATAAATTACAAGTCCTAATTAATTAATTTAATCATAACTCATTACGAACAAGTAAACTGTCTAGTATGATTAATCCCCCTATAAACAGTCATGATTCTTGGAAACAATAAGTAAATACTCAAATAAATAAATATACATATACAGTGTCCGCCAAAAACTTGGAACCATATGGAAAACTTTTTAACTAATGGTTTCTCAAAAAATTTCATTCTACATAAAAGTTGGTGCATTCGATTAGACTAAATATGCGCATAGTTGTTTTTATCAGTGGCGTGCAGTTAAGCGGGAATCGGCCGATATTTTAATTTTACTATAGAGTATAGTGGTATTACTATACAAAATATCGAAAAATGTTATTAAAAAAAGTTGTTTGCAATTGGAAGACATTGTCAGTTATTCAGATTAATCTGCAAATTACTGATTTCAATAATTACTTAATGAGCAAAAGATAAAAATGGAGGCTTTTTCTCACTTAAATAAAGATGCAAATAACCTGTATTTTCTTCTCAAAAATAGTTCGTAGATGAAAACAATTTTTTCAAATAACATTTCTCGATATTTATTATAGTAATGCCACTTTACTCCATAGTGAAATTAAAATATCGGCCGATTCCTGCTTAACCGCACGCCACTGATAAAAACGGCTATGCGCATATTGGTATGAATCACATGGAACGAATTGTAAATAAGAAAGAGAATACGAAAACGATAAGGATACCAACCCCGAAAACGTCGGGGGCTACAAGCAGTGGGACAAGACCCAGGCTGATCTCACTCAAAGTAACGAATAGAAACAGCTCCGCAGAGAGTTCAAGATCAACCTCTAAAAACGTCGAAACCTTGGATCTAGTGTGGGACGAAGAGAGAGAACGATCAGCTAAGAGAAAACGAAGCGGTTATCATAGTGAATCCAGCATCAATAGTGAAGATACAGAGGAACTAATAAGCAGAGAATGGCAAATGAACAAGGTCGCGAAACTTACAAAGCACGTGGACCAGATTGCGAAAGAACTGGGCATGAAGATCACCGAGAAGCCGCAAACAAGTACAGATATTAAAGAATTGGTAGATATGCTGAAGAGTATAGCGAGCCAGGATATCCAGGAGGCCATAGCCCTCAAAGTGAAAGCGGAAGATGAGATGGAACGTGAGATCACAGCCCTGATGGCAAAGATCCAGGAAATGGAGGGTAAATTAGCTGCTAACGAAGGCACGGCAAAATCCGAGAATAGGATAAATACGAGGGAGGCTTGCATATGTACGTGCACATGCCCTGCCTCTAGGCTGAGCTCCCCCGATGAACTCCCCGCAACTAGGGAGTATCTTGAATTTCAGAGGGTGGAAAAACTGACATGGTCAGATTCAGTATACAAGAATACACAGATCGTGGTGGGAAACCCCCTTAATACTGATGATACCGTGGTCAAAGTAGTAATAGTGGAGCCAGACGACGTCGAGATGGGAAATAGTATACAAAAACTATACAAGGAGAAATTCCCGGAACTCCGTCAGTTGGAGGACGAGTTCGAAATTATCGACCAGACATCCAAAGTAAGAGGCACGGGCAACACATATAGGAGGAAAATAATCAAGATAACATCGGATGGGACATCCCCGGGGCTGTGGGAAAAACTCATCCTCTTAGCAAACAAAACCAGCCAGGACAAAAGGGTGGCGATCCACCACGTGAAATGCGTCAACACGGAAACCTTACGGAAGATGACAGAAGCCGTCTTCCATTGCAGCAACACCACCGTTGAAATATATACCACCACCCAGCAAAACAGCCAACCGAGGAAAAGAAACACGTACGGAGTCATGTTCAGTGGAGAGGGCAAAACATACAAAGATATACTGGTAGAGGTAAAGAATGCAGTGGGAGGGTCAGAATCGGCCGAGGCGATAAGGGACATTCGCGGCACCAAGGACGGAAGTCTCCTCGTCACGATGGACAAGGACTTAGGAGCCCTGACTAAGCTGAGGACGGCCATAGAGGAGGGTAACTCATTAAAGACAAGGAGATTAGGGGTGGAAGGACATGTGCAATGGACCCGACAGAACGGGTAGCTGCTATAGGTGCGGGGGCACCGGACACCGGGCCAAGGAGTGTCAGAACCAAGACCGGTATGTGATGAAACGGCCACAAAACGAGCACAATGAAGTGTCCGGCCTTCAAAGAGGCGCTGCAGAAGGCAAGGCGAGGCGGAAGGTCAGAGAAGGCGCAAAACGGAAACCCAGGGGCAGCTGGGAACACAGTCTGGGATATGGTGACACAAGCCTTCGTTAACAGAGAAAGCACGCCACTTCCGGAGGAAGCACATAGTCTTGACGACGAGGACCAAGCCCAGGAGCCGACACTTAACGCACTGAGCGTACTTAGGGATATCCTGGACCTGTCTACCATCGAGAAGGACGAGGACGTCAGCAAGGCAACTACCGAAGGGGCCACGGAGGGGTCAGGACACAAATTGCGATGTGCTATAAAAAACCTGATATCATTAAGATCCTCCAGCTGAACACCGACAGGAGAAGGAATGCGCACCATCTTTTACAGCGGATGGCCGAGGTAACAAACTCGGACATAGTAATTATACAGGAGTCTAACCGCGCTATTGTACGTAAGGACTCAAGGTGGATCATAGACCCGGACGAGGACACCGCGGTCTGGTGCAGAAACCAGAGATGCGGGGTAGCCGCCCACGACTCAGGACACGGCTTCACCTGTCTCAGGTTTGAAGCTTGGACCCTGTATAATTGTTATGTCTCGCCTAACATTACACTGGAGGATTTTAGACAGGTTAGCACAGCACGTGCGTGCCGGGGGCAAGGAAGTAGTCATCTCGGGCGACCTAAATGCCAAATCCAGTATGTGGAACTCCACAAGAATAGACTCCAGGGGGAGATACGTAGAAGAATGGATCCATGAGGCTGACATGACGGTGCACAACATTGGAAACGAGCCCACCTTTGTAAGAGCAGCGCAGTCCTCAATTATCGACATTACTTTGTCCACTGCTCGGATCTCCACAAAAATCAAGGATTGGCGCGTAACGCAGACCGAAGGTGGTAGCCTCCATAGGTACGTTATGTACAAAGTAGAGACCAACAAAAAAGTAAAAAAAGTGGAAAATCACATAAAGATGCACATGGATTCAACCATATTCCGGGACACACAACAGCTCCTTAGACACAACATCAAGGGTGTAAAAGAACTTACACAAGCCACGCTGAGCGCCCAAAAGTTGATCCTGCGGCAAGATGAGGCCGGCGCGTCCAGGCAGCAGCCAGTCTGGTGGAGCGATACCATATGCAACCGAGCCAGGCTGGAAATCACAAGACTTTGGTGTACACGCGCCCCACTGGAGGACATAGAAAACGGAGAAAGGGCATACAAGGAAGCCCGAAGAAGACTCAAGGAGATAATCAGGTCACAAAAGGAAGAATGGCGGGCTTTATGCGATAGATTGGAGGACGATCCCTGGGGCCAGGGATACAAAATTGCCCTTAGAGAGATCAAGAGTTTCAGATCTCTCTGAAATGGATCAGCAAAAGAAAGACGAGGTTATGAGAGAGCTCTTCCCAGCTGCACCTACGGTAGCACATCCCAGACACGATTATGAAGGGGTGCCACAACCTCTTACTATGCAGGAACTCACGGAAGCGAGGAAAAAACTGAAATCCGGAAGAAGCCGGGTCCTGACAAAATCCTACCTGAAGCCGTGAAGCTGGCCATAGAGGTGATTCCTGAGCAACTACTGGATCTCATGAACGAGTGCTATAGACACGGAATATTCCCGAGTGAGTGGAAAAGTGGCAAGGCGATCCTGATCCCGAAAGGGGACCCGCGCATAACCAACAAATTTAGACCGATATGCCTGCTAGATGGCCTTGGGAAGATCCTGGAATACCTACTGAAAGCCAGATTGGTGGAGGAGAAGTTGGGATTGGCACATACCCAATTCGGTTCCAGGGCGGGTATGTCCACAGTCTTCTGGATTTAGCAAACAGGCATAGCAGAACATGGGCGGCAGTGATAACCATTGACATTAAGAACGCGTTCAACACGGCAAGATGGGACCTCATCATACAGGCACTGGGCCGTACACACATAGGTGACCAAATAACCAGGGTTATAGTTAGTTACTTAACAGACCGGGCAATATGGTCAGGGGCTCATAAAATGGAGCTGACGCAGGGAGTTCCACAGGGTTCGGTCCTCGGTCCGACCTTGTGGAACCTCCTATACAATGGAGTGTTGAAACTGCAGTTGCCAACAAATTGTAACACTGTTGCATATGCCGACGACTTGGCACTGATAATCACTGCCAACCGTAAAGAGGATCTGATAGGAAATGCCAACCTAAGTTTGGCCAGAATCATACAATGGACGTCGGAACATGGCCTTGACATTGCCCCACAGAAGACGGAAGCCATTATTATCAGGGGACCCAGGAAGAGAGATGGAATCAGCTTTGATGTTGCGGAGGTAACCATAACACCGTCCAAGTTCATTAAGTACCTTGGAATCTGGCTTGATGACAAGCAGATATTTAACGAGCAGGTTAGAAGAGCGTGCGAGAAGGCTGTTGGCCAAGTGTCAGCCCTAACAAGGATCTGGCCTAACATACGGGGGCCGACCATAAGCAAGCGCAGAATTATGTACGGCGTGACCTAGTCGTTGTTACTGTAGCATCACCAGTATGGGGACATGTACTGAGGGTTGAAAGATATAGAAACATGTTAATCTCCTCCCAGTGAAAAATGCTACTTCGCGTCGCTATGGCATATAGGACGGTGTCAGCGGACGCACTGTGCGTGATCACAGCCATCTCCCCTTTACATCTTATGATCAACGAGAGAACTCAAATCTCGAATGCACCGGAAGCGACCAGACAGTTAAAACAACAGCAAAGGAACAGGACCATACCCCTTTACATCTTATGATCAACGAGAGAACTCAAATCTCGAATGCACCGGAAGCGACCAGACAGTTAAAACAACAGCAAAGGAACAGGACCATTGCACGATGGCAAACCCAATGGGAAAATAACATCCTGCCCTCATAGAAACACGGATTATTACGTCATCCAGGCGCTGAGCGGCCACAGCTCTTTTAAGTCATAGGTAAATCCCTGAACGACGGCTGCGAATATTGCCCAGCACGTGACGACCCATACCACACGATCTTCGAGTGTGACAGGTGGAATCGGGAGAGGACCACCTTGGAATCCGCCTTCGGGGAGGAACCCACCCCTGAAAATCTTGTTAACCACAAGGTCAGCAGCGGGTAAAAATGGGAGACTGGTTTCGATTTCATGCGGAAAACCATGCAACAAAAAGAAATGGAGGAAAGAGCTCTCCAAAGACAAGTACTGGCATAAGTCAACAGGAGGAAACACAAACAGAAAACGCCCGCCCAACTTGATGGTATGTCCACAAGACAGTTCCGGGTTGGGAAGAGGGGCCTGAGTAGGGTAGGTTTTAGCAGGTAAGAGTCCGGTACTACCGGTTCGTGATGGAACCCAAGCGGCCGGTGTCCATGATGGATTTCCTACTCAAAAAAAAAAGGTTAGGTTGTAATATTGACCGCACGCTGTTCCATCTCTGAGAGACTAGAGCCACCCGCTATCCCCTCTTCAAATTGTGATATTTTTCGGTTCTGTCCTTTTCGATTCTACTATTTATTCTTCTGATTATTTTCAATATGGAAATTTTAGGTCTTGTACTCTATGGATTCGACGATTTTAATTCTGATAATATTCTGTTCCGATATTTTTCCACTTCTACAAAATATTGATTTTCTGATTTGCTGGTTTGGTCAAATATCTGTCTTCCCATTTTCTGTCATTCTCCTTTGACGGTATTACAGTTTTATATTCTTGTAATGTTCAGCACTTCGAATTTCAGTTCTTCGCAAGATCGATACGATCATTTATGATTCTCGAATGTTTAGATTTTGATGAATATCCGTTACTGCAATATATTGATTTTCAAAATTTCTCGTTGTATTATTTTCGATTTCTTTAAAATTATTTCTGAACCATTTCCCTTCTTCAGAATATCATTACTGGATTTTATTGGTTCGATACTTATAATTCATAGTCAATTTCAGTTTGAGATTTTACTTTTCTGATGGATTATATGTAATCCGCAAATTAAGTCTAATTGAATGCACCAACTTTTATGTGGAATGAAATTTTCAAGTTTTTGGCGAACACTGTATAAACAATTAGATGATGTAAGCATGTGATAAATAATTGAAAATTCTGACATTTGGTATTTTGATTTCAAATACTCAATCAAAACTTCCTTGAATTTTCTCACCGACCAAGATTGCTTGATTTGTACTGGGAGCTTATTAAACTGCAGGTGCCTCGCCAGAAAAAATTTTGAAAATAAAAATCATAGTGGAATAGAAAATTATATCCTTAACTGAAAGCCAATCTTAAACTTGATGCATAATTGTGATGGGAGTGAATCTGTTGTATTTCAAATTAATTCGCATTCCTCTGCTTTGCAACTTCTGCGAAGATTCAGTATTATTACTATCGAATAGTGATAACAAGCTGGCACAGTAGACAAAATGAGGTTGGATTATTGTATTATAGACCCTCACACATGTTTGGAAACTAAGGTGACTACTGACACGAGTGAAGAAAAATAGTTTTTTCGCGATTTTACTGTGTATGTATTGAAAGTAATCCTTGAAGCTCAATGTGTTATCAATCATAAAACCAAGGTATTTAGTTTTTTGAACAATCTCAATGGGCTCATCACACATTTTAATTATCACTGATGCGATGTCGATGCGATTGATTTTATTTTTGAGTGGTGGTGATGATCATTGCTTTAGTTTGAGTACAGTTGAGCTTGAGTTTATTTATATTGAAAAAAACAGATACTCTATTCAAAATATGGTTGATTTTCATAATAGATTGAGATAATTGTTTATAACTTACAGCCAACAGAGTATCATCAGCAAACATATTCAGAAACTCGCAACCTTATTTCATTCAGATAGAGTATAAAAAGTCCTAGTACACTCCCTTGTGGAACACCTGTATCAATATATTCTACACTTGAAAGTGTGCCATTCATTTTGGTACGCTGAGACCGATTTGAGAGATAACTCTTGAACCAATTGAGTACCTTTCCTGTTATACCATAATGCTCCGTAATACAATTTTTTCCATTTTGAAACTGTTAGCTGTAAAGCTGTTTCTTAAGAATGCTTATTTCTGAACCCCGACTGAAAATCCATGTTTATTTTTCTCAATATACTAACGAATTTGATCGTACACTGCTAGTTCGATAACTTTTTCAATTGCGGGAAGGGTATTATTACGTCTAAAATTCATTTGTGTTATTGATTTTTGGTATCGGAATAACTATACTAGCTTTGTGCTCTTGTTGCAAACATCCTGTTGTCAAAGAACTATTGACGAAGTTGAGGATTATATGACCGATAACTTGGAAAGTACTTTTCAATACTCTATTATTCATATAGTCGGAATTACATCTATTATCAAGATTGTTTATCAATATTCTCAGATCTTTTAATGTAACTAATTTGAATTCAGATATAGAACTGGTAATGACTGGAAGACTCAGATCAGACCAATTTTCCGACTGTGGTATCGTTGTTTTAATATCTAGTATACTATCAATAAAAGACGAATTGAACTGCTCAGTTATGTCTTCATCAGTTTTGCTCTAATAAGTGACTGTTGATCATGAAAAACTATTTCGATTGGTATAGAGTTATGTGAAGGTTTCAACAAGCTTTTCAATGTTTTCCACATTTGTTTTGCGTCATGAGAATAATTATCAATTTTCCATTCATAGTATTCGACTTTCTCATGCCAAATGAATAATAATCAACCGTACAACTAATATTTCCCCACGGATGACACTACGACCCACAACAAAGTTGATCGCAGCGCCATCCGCACGGGAAATCAAGAAGCAATTGGGTCTTCTTGGAAGAACGTTGCACAAATATCTGTCAGATGTAGTTCAATATCCGTCGTGGAATTAACCATTGAAGTAGTTGTTTTCTGACATATGTTTGCCTTTATTCTTCCACTTGGTGGAGACGCTCAGAGAGAAGGGTACCCCATATTTTTCTCTGGCACAATATATTCCAAATTCGTTCGAAATATTACAGTTTACACTTCCAGGAGTCTGTGATACTTGGGTGTGTTGTCTTGTTCTTGATTTCATGTGCGGATGGCGCTGCGATCAACTTTGTTGTGGGTCGTAGTATCATCCGTAGGGAAATATTAGTTGAACGGTTGATTATTATTCATTTGGCAGGGACAGGACACTTATAATGTTGTCCGACCTACCCTGTCACTGATGAGAGGCAATAAACCTCGAAACATGCATGTCTGCAGGTGGTCATTCCCAGCCAAATGGAGGATAATCTTCTGTTTAATTACAAGACAAGCACTTGCAATCGGGTCTTCTAGGAAGAATGTTGCACAAATATCTGTCAAATGTAGTTCAATGTCCGTCGTGGTATTAGCCAGGAAAGTAGTTGTTTTCTGACAGATATTTGCCTTTATTTTCCAGTTGTTGGAAACGCTTAGAGAGAAGGGTACCCCGTATTCTTGTTGATACCTCTCTGGCACAATATATTCAAACTTCGTTCGAAATATTACATTATAGATCTTGTAATAATTCTTCACGGCCTCAAACACCGCTGATGCCCAAAGTTAGGACAACCTACAGATAAAAAATATTGAAATTACTACTAATCTTACAAAATTACGAGGCTCCATTACACTGCTCACGTATAGATCGTCGCCACTATTTTGGATAACATCAATGATCCATGATTGCATTAATTTACTTATACAATCAACAAAATACAAATCACAAAAGCACATGTTCGACGCATCAGTTGAGGCAATACTGATGCAAAATTCCAAAGTGATCTGCCGGTTATATGAATATATGAATTAAAGGAGCCCCTTTTTTCGTGAAGGCATACATTTTAATTGCGAATATATCTGCCATGGGCCAGTTTTATCCAGTTTCGAAAGTGTTAGGCAAAAGAAATGTAAATATACTATGAAACATGACAATATCGCCATATTGGATAAAGTGGTGATAAGCCCCTTTTTCACGTGTACCCTTCATATGTGGGGCACCGAAAACGAAACAGATCGAATATACTCAAAACACATGTGTTGTGAAGAAAATGCAGAAACACGTCGAATTTTAATCTGAGGGGGACATCTTCCTATCATAACATCATTTGTCATACCTCTCCCCCCACCCCTTGGTCACTATCACCCAAACAAATTGAATAGGAAAAGTAGTAAGTGTGGCACATTATTGAAAAGGAAATTTCATAAGAACTTCAGCCATGTCAATTTTCGCTACCCAACATTATATTTTGGCGACCTCTTGCGGATAAAACAACTTGATAACTGGTGGTTTTCAGAGTCGGAAACTATACTAATCAAAATAAGTATGTGGGGATTTTCAGGGTCGGAATCAGGGAAATCCCCACATACTAATTTTGATTAGTATGTGGGGATTTTCGGAAGTTATAATTTTTTTGTTGATACAAAAAACAAGATGGTGGGTGAAACGGACCATAATTACAAGTTTCGTCCGCCATCTTGGAGCCACCATTTTGCTTTTTTGCACTGACAAACAATTTATAGATTCCGACTCTGAAAAGCACCACCCATCAAGTTTGAATGATATCGGACCATAATTTTAAATCTTGTCCGCCATTTTGTTTTTATCATTCCATAATGCATTGTCAACGAATCCATGTCAAATTAGCTTGCAAATGAAGTATCATAATTTGGAATACAGATCAGTTGTTTTTTCCGCAAGAGGGCGCCAAAATATAAAGTTGGGTGGCGAAAATTGACATGGCTGAATTCCTTATGAAATTAACTTTTCAATAATGTGTCACACTTACTACTTTCCCTATTCAAATTATTTGGGAGATAGTTACCAAGGGGTGGGGGAGAGGTATGACAGTTGAGGTTATGATAGGAAGATGTCCCCCTTGGATTAAAAATCGAAGTGTTTTTGCATTTTCTTCACAACACATGTCTTTTGGAAATATTCGATCTGTTTCGTTTTCGGTGTCCCACACTGTATATTTTAAGTGGTTAGTTTGTTTCATTGAATATTCATAAATGTGCGTGTTTACCAATACGATTGTTTCAGTGACTCTATTTTCGAACCTTGGCAATGAATGTTGTTGCTAGATTAGCTAAATCTGAATACGTATGTAATTAGAGTCAATAAGCAATGAATACCCTATCTAGATCATAACTGACGGCCAGGATTGTTGGATGTTGTCAGTATTGGCATTCATGAACACGTCGTGTTTACTGATCAATGCATTCAAAGATAATAATGGTCGGTTATTCACCTTGATGACGACGCTATTACTCACCGTGTAGGTACTATTCTGACTATTACAGAATGATCGTTACAGAGAGCAATATGCTGTTTTGATGGAGAGCCAACGTATTGTAATCAAATCAGGGTGGAGCTGAAGAGAGGCGAGTCGGAATTGAGTATTTAAAGACTTCCTTCCCTATGAGGAAATTTATTCTGTACTGAAAACACATATTCTTGCCGGCTGCACATCGGTTTCAGTTATATTTTGTCTAGTTTCAATCGAAAGAATGAGAAATCCTTATCCATGTTTCTATTGACAATTCTTTAAATACTCACTCCATTTTCGAAAATCATCAAAATATAGTCACTTTCGACGAAAAACAAAAATTAAGGGATGAGTAACCACAAACAAATTATAACAACTGCCTCACATATATGGGGCGCCGTTAGTGTCAAAAGTAGTTGTTCTCATATATTTTATTTTTACTCAAATATATTTATTAGTTGAGACCAATATATTTTGAAACTCAACAACTGTTTCCATTTCAGCGTTCATTCATTCATAAATATATCGTCAATGCATTTGAGCAGATTTATTACTTGTTACCAATCCATATATAAAAATGAGCTTTCGATTACCACCACTAGGTGGCGCTCACATCATGTTTTGGAATATAATTTGTTTTGCAAACCTGTTATGTTGATATGCATTGCATTCATACTTTTTGAAGATATGCAATGATGAAAACTCGTACCATCTTTCGATTATTTTCAACATAGCGGACGCGTTGCGAAGAAATGGCCCAGAATCGGTTAGATGGCGCTATCTAGTGGTGGTACTCAGAAGCTCTTTTTTATATATGGATTGTTAACAAGTAATAAATATATGGCCCTTCACTGCTAATATGCTTTGACGATATATTTATGAATGAATAAACGCTAAAATGGAAATATTTGTTAGGTTTCAATATATATTGGTGTCAACTAATAAATATATGGTCATCAACAAATATATTTGAGTAAAAATAAAATATATGTGAACAACTACTTTTGACACTAACGGTGCCCCATACACATAATACCCCCAATGAAGGAGTTCTAAATTCATCAACCAATGTCAATTCGTACTTTGTAACCAGAGTTGTAAAAACTCAATTCTTGGTCTTATGAGCTTTCGCATCATATATATTCTAATAGCCAAAATGTTACAATTCGTTGGGAAGAGCCTTCATCGAAAATTAGGTATATATTTTTAGGAATGTTCACCATGGTCAAAGAAGTGAGTTTATTTTCCAGTGTTGTATTTCTCATACTTCTTCAATCTCACCAAGGTACTGTAGCACCTTTTAAAAGTTGCTGTTATCACTGGTATTCAATTCAAATCAAATAAAGTTTATTCCATTCTATGACAGTCATTTTAGTTGACAAAAGATAATTGTTGTAAAGGTATTGCCATACACAAGTATTGAAATTAAAATTAATATTAAAATTTAGATGTGGGCTCCATAAGAGGAGGTGTGACCTAGACACTAGTGCCTGTTTTGCCGACTTTCCTCCTCTGATAAAGCCAAAATGAACTTATTGATGAAAATAAATATTTCATGCTATTTCAATTTTGATACTTGAGGTGGAGTGACAAGCCAATTGAGGATATAATTTTTTGGAATATTATTTTTTTTATAATTTTCAGAATATTTTTTTTTAGTTGGGGTAGGTATCAATAGTTTAGTAGGTAAGTAAGAGGGGTAGGGTATTTGTATTGTTAGGGGATGAGAATTTCAAATTTGGCGAAGTTTTCCAGAACCATTTTTTCATTTCAGTTTTGAATCTATGGATTGTTTTAATTTGTTTGATATGTAATGGCAGTAGATTATATAGCTTTGGTCCATAATAGTAGAAAAATGATTTCTGAGTTAGAGATTTATCGAAAAAAGCCAATATTCACATTCCAATTGGTGGCTGCCCTAGTGTTTGATTTATTTTTCAATGTTTCCTTTTTGAGATAAACACGGAGGAGGCATTGGTAAGTATAGATTTGTCTGACTGTGAATAATTCAGCTTCTTTATAAAGAAGTCGAGTTGAAAATAGTCTATTTTTATGGAGTATGATTTATGGGTGATTTGTAGATTTTGTAAAGTTGTTGTGTATATGCCTCCCCAGAGAGTTATACAATATCTTAAAGTTGATTTGACTAGTGAATTATATATCATCATCAATTTTTTCTTGGGATAAAATATCTCTTATGTTGTAAAATGATAGGTAATATGATCATTCCATCTAATATGCTGATCAATGATGACACCTAAATAATTCATTACTGTAGTTTTCTGTAGAATGGAACAATTACAATCATTATCATTATCACACTGGGGATTATGTAATTTAATATTCATTTTGGGTTGGTCTGTGATAGTCGGGGAAAATGTGATATATTTTGTTTTGTCAATATTTAAACTGAGCAGATTATATCAGCATAGCAAACCAACTGACCTTCCAAGTTATGGATTCTAGAAATACCATTAAAAAATATATTGGAAACAATATTCGGCTCAGTACTATTCCTTGGGGCACACCTATCTTAATGTTGATTCGAAACTCAATTCGTTTCCTATTTTAGTTCTCTGTATTCTGTTTGACAGATAATCTTTGAAAAGGTCTAGAGTCAGATCACGGACACCATACACATTCATTTTGTCAATTAATATACTATGAGAAACCGTGTCTAAGGCCTTTACGAGGTCAAGAAAAACTGCTAGGCATTTGTTTGATTTGCCCAAGGCTCCAACTACTGGTTTGAGTAGACTCAACACAGCATCCTCGGTACTGCAGTCTTTGATGAAACCGAATTGATTTTCTTTGAGAACTTGATGACGTTCTAAAAATGTTACTAAACTGTTCTTTGTAGCTTCTGCAAATAATTTCGCAAAATTATTGATAACTGATATAGGCCTGTAGTTATTCAGTTTGCTTCGGTATCATTCAACTTATCTTTATAAAGGTCATATATATGAAAAAGATTCAATGAATAAGAAGACCGATTTTCAAAATTTAAATATAATTTATTCTAATATTTTAGATATTGAAATAAAATTGAACAACAATAAAAATCATAGAGTATCTATTTCATCAATAACTTGAATCGACCTTTTACAATAAAATTTATACCAATTCTATACACCCTATATCCATCATTCATAAACTTCAAATTGACTTTTCACGTTTCTGTCTTGAAACCATTTATTTTTCTGAATGTTATTTTATCTTATACTCATATACTGTAAGTACCTTTATTTGGTATGTTCATTAGCAGTTATACCTATTCTTTTAGAGTGACTAAAGAAGAAATTAAATAATTTCGAAAGCTCTCACAATAAAGTAAAAAAGTGTTTGATTGAAATGCAGCTGCAACTCCACAAAATAACTACATTATATATATATATATATAAAGTTTATTTCTATATTTTTTATACCTTTCTTCAAGTTCAGGATTGTAAGTTTCTTTTTCATGTTGTCTCTTTTATTGATGGATACTATTGAGGCTGGAGTTATCCAGGGTTTCAACTTTATTGTTATATTTTTTATAATTTTTACTTCAGTACATTCATTGATATATCTATTCAGTTTTTCAATAAATCTATCATATGAAGTTTGTACGTTGTTATTCACATCTTCCATTCCTCACCACTTAGTAAATTATTGAGTTTATTATAGTTAATTTTTTTGTTGGAATCTTCATTTGTGTCTTCAATTAAATTTTATTTATTTATGAATGATATGTAGACGAATGGTGCGAAATGGTTAATGATATCAGTCTGGAAAATAATGTCTATTCCCTAGTTTATTGGGTTGCCTTTTGAAAATATGATCTATGGTTGATTTAGATGTAGGGGTTACCCTTGTAGGTTTGTTTATATGAGAAATAAAATATATGAGTTCAGTACATTCGGATATTTAGTTGTTTCTCTTAATTCAGTTCTTAGTATGTTTATGTTGATATCTCCCAAATAAGTCTTGGTTTATAAGCTGCTGCAAATATATTACCAAGTCATCTGAATAGTCCTGAGCGCTTGTTGCTGGAGGTCTGTAGTATGCTGTTAGACCTATCTTGGTAATGTGAAATGAATGTTTTATACTAAAGGTCAAGCGCAAAAATTTGCTGTTATTCATCTCGATAGTGTCAACCTGAGGTGTTATAGTATTTTTTATATACATTACTGTTCCATCGCATTTATTGATACTCGAGTTATTATAATAAGCGGTATAGTTTGGTATAAAGAAATTACTGATGTCTATTTCCCGTTCTTCACCCGTTTCTAAGTATACTGATAATTCATCAAAATGTTTTTGTAGACTGCGAATATTGAAGTGAATTACCCCAATCCCATTCTCAAACTTGCTTCTCACTCCACTGTCTATGTATTCCTGAAAATTAGCTAATTCTTTTGTTTCAATTTCATTTTAAAGATCCAACGCTTCTAGAAAATCTAGGATCAATAGCTGATCTTTTTCACCTGATTTGTCCCAAGCATCTTAATTCAGCAATTAACAATAATTTCAGTACAGAATAATCAATTTGTAATAAAAAGGGAATCAATGATGTAAAAAATATTAAACTGTTTATTCTCTACTGGATAAGGAAAATAATGGTCTAAAAACTACAATTTTAACCAGAGGAAAAAATAAATGAATTTACAAAAATGTTAATCAATAGGGAAAGTTCGGATATATATTTTTTTATTATTGATAATTCGAAAATTTTTGAAAGTCCGTCTTATTTGTATTGATGTGTAGTTTTCCATTATGAGATGTATAAATTTTACCGTTATTGGTCCTGACATTTTTCAAACCAATTCTCTCTATTAACTGGTTGACCATGTCAACCCTGATACTTATTAGGTCCTCTATGATGACGATATCTGTTCCCTTGAGCATCTTCCTCTTTGCATATATATCTTGCATCATCGCTAGTGACTTCAGTTTCAGGTATATTCCTCTGAAATTTCGATTAGTTTTGCTACCCACTCTACAACAGAGTGTTATATCTTTCGGATTAATGTTGGATTATTTCGTTTCTAATATCTTCTTTTGTTTTTCCGTTAGATTGAAGACTCTATGAGCTTTCCTGCGACTTTCCTGATAAATACGGTCAAATTTCTCACTGGTTTCTACATGTTTCCGATTCATATCTGCTATCGTGGTTTCTAGAAGTTTCAGTTTATTTCCATTTTCAAGCTGATTGTTCGCTAACTCAAAGTTTACAGACGCCACTGACTCTTCTACTTTTACCTTATCTCGAGCGTTTTTACTACAGCATTGACGACACTTTCGGTGATTGTTTTTATAGGATCTTCATATTGTAGACTTCTGCTCACTGCTTGATTCACTGTATTTTCTATTTCTTCTTTCACATCTCGCATAATAACTATGACTACTTCAACTGAGTACTCGAGGAAGCTTGTGTATATTGAAAATCTACTTCCTCGACGCCCTTGGCAAACATTTCTTGTTTCATTTTGTTATTATATTGGGTTTCTTCATCCAAAAAAGACCTTCCTTGGATATTAGTTGCATGAAACGAATATTTGTTCGTTCAAAATATTCTATGCTATTATAGCTAATACACATCAACAAATATGTGTAAATAAAGTAAAGCAAAGCTTTATTTTTTCAATTTGTGTTTGTCAGGTATTCGTTAAAAATAGGCAATGGGATTGTCACATTAACCTTACTATTAAAAATTATTTTTCGTAAAACTTGACATTTCTGCATCTCTATTGATGCGTAAATGTTTACTTTTTTGCCCTGCCAAAATAAATCACAAACTGAACATGAAATATTACTTTTTGAATGATTTTTTTTAGCAGAGTAATGTTGCCCCCTGCATGCATTGGCCAGAAGAGTTACAGAGCTTCTTCTGAAACAGTGACCTGTGTAGCTCTTATACATGTCTTATCCAAGCCATTTAGCAATCAAACTGGGAATTTCTTCTATTTTAATTATCCCCACATGTTGGTTGATACATTTTTCTCTCGAATATTTCAAAAATATTCAGTTACTTTTTGTATACTTGCGGTATATCTCAATATAATCAGAATTTGGAACAGTAAACGTTCTTGCGCAATAGGTCTTCGAATCAGGTATTTCAACAATCAATATAGATCCAGCATCTTCAATGGCATCAATAGTTATATGCAATAATTCTTCACGGCGACAAGCACCGCTGATAACCAAAATTAGGACAACCTACAAGTAAAGATTATTGAAATTACTAATAATCGCTTTTGTTCTCAATGAGCGGGACCAATTCTGAAAACTTCCTTATATCAATCTTTTCCTCAACATTCGATGAAGTTTTCAACATTGAGTAGACTCTCCATAACGTGGGAGGTTTTATAATTTTTTATTTTTTATCAAAATAGCATATAAGCACATTTTTAGAAACCTTTTTTACATGTTTCTTGTCACTCCATTCACGAAATGGTCATATGTTTTCTCATATACTAAGTTGGATTTGGCCGGTTGTTCGAATATAGATGTTGTGCTGGAGTAGTGAAAGTACTAATAGGATCGATAGACTTTTTATTTTCAAAAAGTTAAAATTGTCAAATTGTCAATTTGAAAAATTGTTGACAGCAACCACATTCGGATTTTTTTTCCATAAGGATGTTGCAATGGTTACTTAACACAGAATAATACCACACAATGCGTTCAAATATAAATGAAACGAAGTGAACTGTAAAGTTTGAACATATTACACCCCCCTTTGAAGGGTACCTTCAAAATAATGAACAATATACGGAAAATAGAAAAGTTAATAATGAATAATAATTATATGCATGAGAAATGTCACATTTTCACTATCACGCAAAAATCATTTGAAGAGGTCTTCTTCCAATGGAATTGGACACAGATGTCTCACAGATCGGGTAATCGTCCTTTTGGATGCTGTCTGGATCATTGCTACACGGAAAATGTTGACTTTGGAAGAGTGTATACTAACGATACGACCTAATGGTCATTTGCATGGTGGTTGTTTGTCATTCCTATTCAGAACTAATATGCCGACTTTGGAGTGGCTGGATCCTTCCATTTATACTGGTGATGAAGTTGAGAAATGTATTCTGTGCTGAATCTTATCCAAAACTGCTGGTATTTTTGTTGGACTTCCTTGAAGTTTGATATCGGTATAGTCAGTATCAGGAAGGGATGTCATAGGACGGCCAATAAGGAAATGAGATGGGGTAACAGAATTGAGATCGTTGGGATCGGATGACATGGAATATAATGGACGTGAGTTCAAGATCCCCTCAATTTGAACGATCAATGAATTGAATTCTTCGCACCCTAAATTTTTATTTATCATAGCACGTTTAAGATGGAATTTAGTGCTTTTAACTGCTGCCTTCCACAAACTTCCAAAATTAGTAGCATATGGCGGTATAAAATGCCAACGAATATTATTTTCTATTGAAAAATCAGTAATGGAAATTTGATTGTCAAATATAAATTGTCCTAATTCTGCTAATTCATTTTTTACGCCAACAAAAGTGGAACAATTATCAGAAAATATATCTGATGGTATTCCTCGTCTTGAAGAAAAACGTTTCAAACATTCTGTTGTTAAATTGCCAACGAGCTCTTAATGAATTGACTTTTTTGAAAAGCAAACGAAGATAAAAATATAACATTTCAATAAAATAGATCCTCGACCTGCTTTATTTTTCAATGGAAACGGACCGGCATAATCTATTACGGTGAATTGAAACGGCAAAGATGGTTTAACTCGAATATCAGGTAAGTTTGACATGGGGTAAGTAGCTAACGATGGTTGAAATTTAAAACAGGTTAAACAAAGCTGAACAGTTTTACGTGCCAAATTCCTGCCACCTATTGGCCAATAAGTCTGGCGTATAGTGGCCGATAGCAATTGTGGCCCAGCATGTAACAATTCAATATGCTGATTGGTAAAAATTAATTTAGTAGGAGTATGTTTTGAAAACAACAAAATTGGATGTTTGACATTTTCATCTAATGACGTGAAATTGAATCTTCCTCCTACACGTAATATATTTTTTGTCATCTAAAAATGGCACTAAACTATAAAATTTGTGTTTTGCTGAAAACATTTTATTTTTGAGCAAAATTTTTATTTCTTCCTGAAATGATTCAGATTGTGCCAATTTTATTAATTTCTCAAAAGCATTGTTTGTTTGAAATAAATCTAAGACAATAACTTGTGACCCGTTTCAGTTTTGTCAAATTAGAATATCTAAGAAAAAGTGAAGAAGGTTCAACGGATTTACTAACAAAAATATTTACAGATTTTCTCAGTTCTGGAACTTCACTGGCTAACAAGCTAGCTCTCTTTGTTGATTGAATGATCAATTGACGTATAAAACTTCTGGACCATACCACCATAAATGAGAACTCTTCAAGTTTTCAGGTAAAATACCTCTTGATGCAAAATCAGCAGGATAATTCATGGTATTCACATAAAACCAGTTATTTATAAATGTTACCGATTGAATTTTGGCTACACGGTTTGCAACAAACACTTGTAACTGACAAGGTTCCTTTTTGAGCCAACATAACACTATTTGTGAATTAGACCAGAAGTATTTAGGCAAAATTGATATATGAGGCATTGAGCACTTGTTGAATCAATTGAGCCCCTAATAAAGCAGAACATAGCTCTAATCGAGGTATTGTCAGAATTTTCATTGGTGCAACTTTTGTTTTCGAACATAGTAGTTGTACATTGTAGTTTCCTTCAGAATCAATACCACGTAAATATATATATGTAGCATATGCAGAAGTACTTGCGTCGCAAAAACAATTAATGTCTAATAAGAAATAGTTATTTCCCATTACATGTCTAGGAATTTCAATTTCATTCAGCTGATATAATTTATTGTAAAATTGATGCCACTTGATATATAAATTTTCAGGTATTGAATCGTCCCAATCGAGTTTAATAGACCACAACTTTTGGATTAATATTTTGGATACAATGATTACAGGACAAACTAGACCCAAAGGTTCATATATCTGTGCGATAATTGATAAAACTTGTATTTTTGTAAAATAGTTTTTCAATGAAAAAGAATTGAATTTATATTTCGATAAATCATGTTTACCTAACCATTGAATGCCTAATGTTTTTGAACTTTCATATTCACTCAAATTCAATATTTCATTAGAAATGTGAGAATGTTCAATATTTTCTAAAACCTTAGAATTATTTGAATACCATTTTGGCAATATAAAATGAGCTAATTTTAATGTAGAGTCAATAGTTTTGCATCTATTTTGTAATTCTCTTAAATCATTTGAACCTGTCAGGAGGTCGTCAACATAAAAATCATTCAAAATTGTTTTGGAAGCTTCGGAAAAACTTTTGAAACTTTCAATCCCTAATTGCTTTAAACATTTAATTGCCAAATAGGGAACTGACGTAGATCCATACGTGACTGTATTCAATTGAAATGTGGAAATATCCACTTCAGGATTGTCCCTCCAGAGAATTATGTGCAATGGCCTGTGTTCTTCATACATTAATATTTGTCTGTACATTTTGGAAACGTCTGAAGAAACTACATATTTGCAATACCGAAATCGAATTAAAATGTCAAAAATATTATTTTGTACTTTATGCCCAACATATTGAAGATTATTTAAGGACAATCCTGAAGTTGTTTTACAAGATCCATCAAACACCACTCTCAATTTAGTAGTAAGACTTTCCTTCAAAATACCATGATGAGAAAAATAATAGTGAGGTGCATTATAATCAATATTTGTTACTTTTGTCATGTGACCTAACTCAAGATACTCATGAATAAATTCTTTATATAAAGTGAAATAATTACCATTAGACATAAATCGTTTCTCTAATAGTTTGAATCTTCGAAGAGCAATTTCTTTGGAATCTCCCAAAAAACTAGAACAGTAAATATTTCTCATATTCAAGATCTTCTTTTGACAAAGGAATGATTTCTGGAATTTCTTTTATCTCCCAAAAACGTTTCAGTTGTTCATCTTCTGCAATGATGTCTTTTGAAAGATTACAAGTCGAAATATTGGAAGAAATTGAATCAATACCTGCAATAATCCATCCCAGTTTTGTATTTTGAAAAATCCATCCCAGTTTTGTATTTTGAAAATAGGCCCGTTACCATTGAGCTTGAATTGACCATCCAAAATCAAATCTCAAAAAACGCTAGCCCCTATGAGAATGTCTATCTCACCTGGATTATAAAATTGGGGATCTGATAAGTGTATATTTTCTGGAATTGGAAATTGAGATATATTTATTTTATGAGAAGGTATACTAGCAGAAATAACAGGTGTTACAAAGCAACACAATTGTGTTTTGAAATCATTAACTTTTGAATAAATAGTGATCGAGATTTTTTCAGTTGAGTTAGATATTACTTGGTTTAATCGTTTACAAAAGTCTTTTGTAATTAAATTTGATTGTGTTCCACAGTCCAGAAGTGCTCTGCAATGTTGAAAGTTACCATCATTGTCTCTTACTTTGAAAGTAACTGTTGACAACATCACCGAGGATTGATGAGAGTCAATAATATTTAATATTTGAGAAGAAATACAAGGTTTTTCTATAGAGTTTCACGATTTTTCACCATTTTTTTGAGATATTTCTTCGCATTAGACATTTTTTAACAATACATATAGATTTACTATGGAAATTGTAAGAAAAATTGTTTATAAATTGCAGAGTTTGTGATAATTGCTGTGAAAAGCTATAAAAAAATTGATAAATGGTATAAATTTTACTACAATTTGCAATATTAATCACTAAAATTAGTTTTTATAATAATATTTTGATTTCTAGGACATTTGTCCAACCTTTTGTACTTGTTTTCAGCAATTTATTTCACTTCTTATTTAAATTTTTGACTCTATTGTGGAAAAATCTTCTCTACTTACAACTTTTTTCCCTCTTAACTCTCTATTTTCAATAACCTCATAAAAACCATTCAAAGCTTTCTTTCCACAATCAAAAATATTCAATCTTCCACAAACTTCTTGAATCACAATGATTAAACTGAATTTTACATCCTATTGAATATGTATGATAGTAAAATTGTAAATTGCAATTACTCAGCTCATATTTGAATGATATTCAAGACTTTTCTTGTTTTCTTTTCGTTCACTTATGATTATATTTCTTTATATTAATTTTTCAAACTTAAATTTTCTCATCTGTCATCTTTCTAAACCTGTCTTGTTCGAAATCTGTTTACAGTATTGCTAGTCAGTTATTCTATTTAATTTTTCGAAAAAACATTAAATTTTGATACTTTTTTTTCTGATGTCGAAATCACTTACATATAATATCTTCCACTGGAGATGGATATGCCAGGTAGCTGAGTTGTTAGATTCGCCCCTTTTTAATCATTCTGGCTGCCGGTCGTGTGGGTTCAAAGCCCAGAGATGGTCTTAGAAAGTATTTGGAATCACACGTTAAAACGTAAGACCTCGGTAATCCTTATTGGCTCGCACAAGTTTCGACTTGGCTGTCATTCGAAGGGGGACGACAGCTGATTAACGGAAAAAACAATTTCAAAACAACAACCGTATTTATCTAACTGTGCCAAATTCCATTTTTCGACCGAGGCGTTGAGCCGAGGCCAAAACAAGCATTGAAGTCTGGGAATGTGCTTTTACTACGAGGTACATATATTATTTTTACAAATTAAGGAATTTCTGTGAATGTTTAACAATTTTTTTATGCCATCTTATTGTCTATGAAATCGTTTTCTTGATAGTCACTGAAGAAAACAGCAAAAACATCCCTAACTATCCAGGTAACATAACAGATAAGGACCCCGCACAAAATACATGGGATTTTGGTTGATTGCAAAATTCAATATTTAAAAATTCAAATTCAAAATGATGTAGATCACGATCTGTCGATAACACTTTGAATGGACCATAATCAAATCTTATGATAAGTTTCGAAGAAACAGGGTGATTTTGAAAGATGAGAAAAACTGCAAAGAAGTGCTACTCGCAAACATATCTGCAGAGCCCTTGTATTTTTTAAATGTAAGTGTGGCTTTTGGTTTTTCAATTATCATGGTTTAAGGGTTTTCTCATATTAATTAATGTTGAAAGTCGAAAACGTAGGGTTCTGTAAGGATTCTATTGAATGAATGACGTACATAACTTCCTAACAGAATATTTTCAAGTACTTTTCATATTACCCCGATATAGTAAAATACTGTGTTTGTATCATAATAGTATTGCTTTTTCAAATTGTAAACATTACCCAGCCATATCTCGAAATTATGTAGAAAATATCTCAATAATACTAAGTGGAGTGAACAACGTCGCAATTGGATGTTTTGAGTTCCCACGATAAGCTGAATACTGTTTTAGATCATAATAGTATAGCGTTTTCAAAGAAATGACATATTTTAGCCAAATCACGTGAATAAATCAGAAATAATCTCAATTGGTGTAAATTACTTTTATTTTGTGTTTTAGTAATATCTTTCAAAACCACCCTGTTTTTCCGAAACTAATCATACGATTTGATTATGGTCCATTCAAAGTGTTACCGACAGATCGAGATCTACAACATATCCGAGTTTCATTGAATTCCGCAATCAATCAAAATCCCATGTATTCCGTGCGGTGTCTTTTAGATTTGACAAAGAAACTTACTTCTCAGGAAGATATCATCCTATGTTATAATTGTACAAATTGCAACATAACTATGAATATATTGAAATATCTATGAGAAACGTTACATGTGTACAAATATATTCAATTAAAAATGTCCTCAATGCGAGATGGTTATTTGCAAGTATCCATTTACTGATTGAAATGTATATTAAAAACCGGTATGGACCGATTTTGATGGCCTAGGTTGGCAAACATTTTCCCGGGTCGTTGCTCAACAATGGACTCAAATACTGGATGGCGTATTTTGGGGTCTGAAGTTGCCCCGAAAAAGTGGGAATTCTTGATAGATTTCAAAAAGATAGGATTTATTTACCCAAATACAACTGTACGTGACAAGCGACTGCCAATCAACTTCGAATAGCCTGATTGACCTTTCTAATCTATACACGACCAACGATTTAATCAATTTTCAAGATGAAAAAACCTTCTCATATCAAGTTATGAGCTTATATACACTAATGCTGAAAACACAAGGTGAGTACATTGACTGAATGAAATGATGGAATGTTTATAGCTTTGTGTTGAAACTTACAAAACTTATTAATTTGGGAAGCTGTGCGAAAAATCGATCAATCTCCATTCGTTTTACAGAAGTGGCCGTCGCGAGAGATCAAGTTTCCCCAACAACCGTGAAGTTGATCAACGAGGCCGACCGAATTCTTTATTTCACAGATTGAATGAAATATCAACAGTATAAAAAGAAGTATCCAAGAATCCAAGGATTATTGGATCTTCACCAAAACGTCATCGATATTGTGCATATATGAACTGAGTTAGGACATTGTAGTCAATTATAACATTCTCGATGAAATTTGTGAATATTAAAGTTTTATTTTCATTTGAACGTTTAGATAAATATTTTGTGAAATTACGTACAAAAATATCAGGAAGTGCTGAATGGTTGCTAGGTATTTTTGATTGTTTAAAGACTCCATTTGTGAAAATTTGTGAAGTTGGTGAAAAATTCAAGAAAATGATTCTGTTCCTGATATAATCCTTGAAGAAGCTTAAGAAGCTACACACCAATTATTGCTGCCAAGCCCAGGACACATCATGAAAAAATATGTTACGACTTTAATGAATGGTAAGAAAAACGGAGGATATACAAACAATAAATAAAGACGTCCTACTATGGTATTTCTTAAATTCGGATAAGTATGCAATTTCATCCATGTGGTCGAAGTACTCGATGCTGAAAGCCGCTATGAAGGTCTATAAAAACATAGACATTGGAAAATGTATAGTGAGCTCACTGCCTATCTGAAGAGTAACTTGAGAGGAAAGCGAAGGAAGCTGCAGTATTGGAAACAGCACATGTATGTGGAAGAATTTGCGACAAAGGGTACTTGATGACCAAGATAATAATATTTTGAAATCTCTTAGACAGTTTAGAAAATAAACTTCAAAAATATTTAGGTTGCACTAACGGCATTGTCGGGTGCCTGTCGATGCTGTGAACTGACGAATTTGAAAATCAGTGATGTACAAGACAGAGGTGCATATCTGTTAGTTTCACACTAAGTGTGTTATTAGGTATTTTATACTTGCGTCATTCAATATGGCAAAACAAGCTGGAACATCAATTTGGATTTTGAGGAGTTATTCATCAAACCACTTCCAAAGAGGAGTATTCACAGTTGAGTTGATATGACATTGTGTTATTTTTATTCAACCGCACACATGAAGCCAGAGTGGTTATGCATTTGATAGTATTATATCAAATGGCTGCATATGAATATCCATAAATCTCCCAAATTCACTCAGTAAGTGAGAAATAGACGCAACATCTTCCTACTCTCGTCTAGTCTCAGTTACACTCTCGAAATATATGAGAGTTTCTGCACATGTCTCCGCAACTATTTGACATGATCCCATCAAACGTTATTCATTATCAAAACTTTTTTTCACATTATTGCATTTTCTGTAGATGTGACAAATAGTTAACGAGAAAAGTTGTTCAGAAAACTGGCAAAGACAGAATATTTTCAAAACCCCTGCATATTTCAATTGTGAGATTTTATTCAAACATGACGAATACATAAAAAGATGAAATTTCTATATTGAGAGAGGTATCCAAACTTTTGATAAATAAATTATTATCTAAGAAGTAAAAAAAATCACCGGTGAATATGTATTTGCAAAGAAAATACTTATCACGTGATTATCATGACGGTTCATTTAAATAATATTTTTATATATTTCTTAATCTATTATAGGCATAGAGAACTATGTATCATTCCTTGGAAATAAACATAAAAAACCATTATACTTATGTATCACTGTGATCCAGATTTCTTGGATGAAATTTCGACAATATTTTTTCATTAATTCAAAAAAGCACAGACATATATTTGCAACAGAGACAAGAGGTTCATGTAGGCAGTTATTCAAGGATGATGATATCATAATTCTAACATCTCTAGCGTGCTTGTCAAACGTAGGGGACCCTCTCGTACCTTTCAAATAATTATATGGAGGGTGGAAATAAACTGATGTAGGCTTCCCAACTAATATGAAAACTTTATCTCATTTCTTAATAAATCAAATGCATGAGGTCTCATGTAAAATAATTTGTGGAAGTAGCCCTATCACGTCATCTACAACTATTACGTCACCGTTTACGACTATATACACATTTTTCAGTTATAATTCAGAAAGTATAATATGTATTTCAGAAAGTATAATTTGTAATTCAGAATAATAAATTGTAATTAAGAATAATAAATTGTAATTCAGAAAACATTAAATGAAAATCACATTGGTGAAATGAAATTCAGAAACTGTAACTTGTAATTTAGATTTTTTTATTTTATTTCCCAGAATCCATTATTGCGATTACATAGTTTTCAGAAGTGTTTTCATGCATAAACGATGGAAAAACCATAGTAGGGTGTAGGGAACAAAGTATAATTAACGCATACAGTGTTAAAATAGTATTAGGCCAATAAATTTCACATATTAAAGAAATACCAACACTTTTCAATACATAATAATAAGACTAGGAAAAAAAAAATATATATATATATATATATATATATATATATATATATATATATATATATATATATATATATATATATATATATATATATATATATATATATATATATATATATATATATATATATATATATATATAAACATCTGCGGGGGGATGATATCAGCCCACGCATCAAAACTGACATTGAAAGTACTCCTCTTTTCGATAAGAGACATAAGAGCTTTTTCAGTTCCTTTTTAAATAAATCAATATTATCAATATCTTGTATTGTCTTGGGGATATGATTGAAAATTCTTGTGCCTGTGTACAAAGGTCCTTTTCGGTTGGTGTCATATTTATAGTTTGGCAAATCTAATTGTTTGTTCTGTCTGGTGTAGTGACCGTGGATGTCCGCCGTTCTACTGAATGTGCTGCGGTTGAGAAATATCTGCAGTAAGATTTTGTAGATATACAGGTTTATCATGGTAAAGATTTGTAGTCTCTCAAAATGAGGTCTACATGTTTCCCTTCGATAAAGATTAGATATTATTCTAATCACTTTCTTCTGGAGAATGAGTGTACTTTCGACAGTTCTGCATAATCCCCAGAATTCAATTCCGTACGAAATCAGGCTGTGAAAGTAAGCATAGTAGACGTTGAGTGCCGCAACTGGGCCCAGCTGTTTTCTGATCGTTCTTATCGCGAATATAGATTTACACAGTATTTTATTCAAATTTTCTACGTGATCACAGAAGTTAAGGTTTTCATCTATATATATTCCCAAGAATTCAATACTTTCACATGGATCAATGTCACCAGCAGAAGTAGTTATTGGGTTTTGGATTTCGTGAATGTTGAAAAGAAATATTGAATGTCTTCTAGCTATTCAGCAATAGTTTGTTTGCAGAAAACCATTGAATTATTTCATTCATTACATTTTGGCTTTTTGTAACCAGTTCGCCCCAGTCCGTGTCCTCAATTACACTGCTGGTGTCATCTGCAAATAATGAAAAGAATGTTTGGGGAAAATTGTGAACAAGATCATTAATATAAATCAAAATCAAAGCTGGGCCATGGACAGACCCTTGCGGAACGCCACATCTTACTTTTTGCCTTTGTGATTCTGTGTTTGCTTTTAAATCACCAACCGTTTCACAGAGTGAATAGTATTTCAGAATGTGTCATTGGTAATTCAGATCAGTGAATTGTTAATCAGAAAGTGTAAGTTGTCATTCAGAAAGCGTAAATTGTCATTCAGAGTGTATCAGCTGTAATTCAGAAACCAAGAATTTACTCATCTGAATTACATGTGTAACGAACTGGGACTCCTTGGCATCGGTGAATCAACACCGACCACCAAAGGCGGGGCTTCGTCGAGCGGCTGATCAGCCCCTAGTGTGGGTCTGTTTGATAGGGCTCGACTAAATTTAGTCAGGGTTTGGTGTGGAAGAAAACACTCGTGGAATAGTTGAAAAAACAAAACGTATATTAGAATATAAGCCTTAACAAAATGGTACACATATATAGTAAAACAATCAGCTCGATTTACAACCTAGCACATAAAAGGGGCTCAAAGGTGAACCCTGTGGTAACGTTATACGAGGCGCTTATCCTCTAAACGTACAAACGTTACAAACAAATACTCGGTTCGGCAAAGACATCCAAAGGTAAATTAAACTCAATATCTAGTAGGATCCGATCAAGTTATTATACTATAGAGGGTCAAACGCATATCAACAATTTGAGTCAAAAGCCTGTTCAAAAACAAATCAAAGTATAAGCAACCATTATTTCAAAGGGGGTTAGACGTTTCTGGACATTTGGGTCACGCCCGGTGAGGTCGACGACACAACGGAATATACCTTACCTAAGCATGCACAAATAAATCATACCATAATAAACTCCATTATTTAAAGCAATACAGGAAATATATACTCTAGACAGAACCACATATCAGATCGTTAAAGTTTACACAAATCAGGTTAAAATCAACAAAGTTGAATAGTGCATAGCCATCAACTGCATGTAACCTTCAAACAGTTCAGCAACTAAACAGTAAATACCACACATATATTTCTAACCTAGACCATCTTGTAATGCTACAACGTTCATAAAACGGAAAAATATAAAATATCGATTATCTGAAACAATCGCCACCCAATGACCGATATCAGAACAGCGCATATTTTCTAGATAATAAATTATTCTCTATTCATATATAATACCGCTTAAACGAGGTTGAATGTTCGAAGGATATAAATAACCCACTTACTGAATGCGAAATGCATCTTCTGCCATATCTGTATTTATTTAAATGACCGGGAAACGAGTGTTCGAAATTAGGAGATCTTCGTATTTCTCGAATGATGGTTGTCACAAAGTAAATATTCTCTCGCGGAAGGATATCTGTTGCAGAATGGCGGGTTCTTCGTTCGTGGCTTTTTCGTCACTATCGGCATAATAAGCTGCAGTTGTTATCAAAAACCATACTTTACCATAACTTATGTATTTCACAAATAACTACACTTTAGCTATTTTCTAGATCCCGACGTGTCCACTCGTGGACCAAACCATTACTGCATCGGAGCACTTGATTGTACGGAGAGTACGTTCGAACCTTTACCTTTTGTATAATTCGGATTTCGGCCTTTATACGTTTCGCAAAACCCATTAAATCCCTTTGAAGTCAATCGCCAACAAGCACGTACATTTAATGAGCTGTCGCGATTCATTTATTGACCTTTGTAATAAGGGATCATTCCTTAGCAGATTGGGTATTTTTAATGCGGTATTATTCAAAAGAAACAATGAAATATTGCTTTTTGTCGCTGACGACTCATCCTAATTGAGTTTATCTTTAATTATTTCATGTTCTGCTATTTAATTATTGGGCCAGATTTTCGCAGGACGCGGAGTCTGGCTCAATTAGTGATTTTCGTTTCAATTGCGTTTAATTGAAATTATACAAAGATCACGTTCGTCACACATGATACGGTTTCTGAAATTCAATTAACATATCTGAATTACATATTATACTTTCTGAATTAGAATTAATATTTCTGAATTACAACTCATATTTTCTGAATTACATTTTACTAATCTGAATTTCAAGTTACACTTTATGAATTACATTTTACTAATCTGAAATTCAAGAAAAGGTGTAGTCGATAAGCTAACATCCATTTATTTCCACTCTCCAAATTTCATTATAAAACGTATAACCATTCAAATGATAAATGGGGTGGAAGGGGACTTTTGACAAGCACCGTATACATTTTAAAATCTGTCACCGAAAAACACAAGAAAAAAATTTGCTTGAAATTGATGAATTTCAACTGCAAGTTGAATACTCAGAATTAAAAACACAAATTTATAAAAAGTAAACTATAGTTCGTTTTTCGAACGCTCAGACCAGTGGCTAAGGTATTTGGCTTCTGGCTTGAATCGGACAGCGGTCACATGCCTTGTTGTGAAGCGAGACTTGCTTCACAACAACACTTAGTGTAATGTAAGTTACCAAGATTTCAAACGTCTGGTGCTAGCTTGAAGTGCGCACCGACCGCTCGGGTGCTCTACCTGCCAATGCTTTGCCTTTGGGTACACCCTATTCATGGAGAAGTATTATTATTATTATATTTCATATCATTTCGGGCTTCATCTGGGATGTATCATATTTCCCTGTAGTTGGCATATTCTTGATATGTAAATGCTCCTTTCTCAAGATGAAAAAATGAAGAAGTAATCTTTGAAATCTTCGTCATTTCTATTGATATCGATTGATTTGTTGGATTTATAATTGGAATGTACATCATTACTAAAATATTCAGATGGCCACGAATTTTTGGACTCGTTCGAATGGAATTCTCCAAAAGGAAATATGGGTTTTGCCTTGGCTGATAATTTTGAGTGTTTAATTGATTAGTGTTGCAGATCGATAAACTCGACATTCTGAAGAGATTAAAATGGACCTTTTATCACGCAATTTCTACTAGCACCATGAATTTGTATATGACAAAAAAAAATAAAGTAAATTAAAGTAATTTCAATAATGTAAAGTGAATTAAACTTGAAACCTCAAGTTTTACTCAAACCGAACACATACGTACACACATATTATAAGAATTGAGATGCCCGCATAGGCAAATTGGGTTTTTAGCAGGAAGGAAGTGGACACAGCTTCACGCATGGCCTCTTCAATTCTCCTGAAGAGGTTTTAACGGTAGCCACACGGGAGATTTTGTCATCCCTATAGTGTAAAGTGATAATTCGACCTAGGGTCCAGTGGCATGGCGGTTGATTATCGTCTTCAATTAGTACCAGCGTACCAAGTTCGGGGGCTCTACTTGGATCTAACCACTTGCCACGTTGTTGCAACGTTTGTAGTTACTCAAGCTGCCAACGCTTCCAGAAACCTTGCTGGAGGCGCTGAATTAGTTGCCATCTCGATAATCTATTCAATGATAATGAATTGAAGTCAAGCGTAGGAAAAGTAGAAAGAGGTTCGAGCTTCAGAAAGTGACCCGGCGTTAATGCGTTGATATACTCGATATCGGATGAAATGGGGGTCAAAGGGCGTGAATTTAGGATTGATTCAATCAATGTCAAAGTCGTGTGAAATTCCTCATAGGTTAAAATTTGGTCTCCAATGATCTTAGATAAATGAGTTTTTACAGACTTGATTGACTCCTGCTTCAGCGAGTCCATTGAAATGCGGCCCCGACGGGGTGAAAAATTGAAAAACTGTCGTTTCACGATTGGCAGCAGCTTACATTAATTTGAGCTCTCGGCTGCCTCCGACAAAATTCGTTGCATTATCGCAATACAGGTGTGAAACACGCCCACGACGAGCAACGAATCATTGTAAAGCTGCTAAAAATTTTTCTGCCGACAAATCGCTAGCAAGTTCCACATGAACCAGTAGCGAAACATACGAAGATGCGTAAGTGAGACTTGCTAGTTTTTATTCCTCGGTGGCGACTAGGAGGGTCCCCCCAAAATCAACCCCAGAGTGTAAAAATGGTTTGACTTGTAAAATGTGGGACGCGGGCAGTGACGTCATTGGGGGCTGATAATTCGTAGGATTATCTTTCCAACAGCGAATACATTTTGACAAAACTGAGTTTACGGCTCTCTTTGAGGATATAATCCAAAATGTTTGTGAAATTAAAAACTGCGTAGTACGAAAACCACAATGGAAATATTTTGAATGATAATGCTGAATGAGCGAAGTTGTAAGGCGGCTTTGACGCGGAAGTAGAAAAGGACGTTTGGCATTGTAAGTTAAATTCACAGATTAAGTCAAAGCAGGTATTGGAATGCCTTCAGAGCCTCAATGAACTGGCAAAACACAACAAGTTAACACTTGTGTGGGTGCCTGGACACAGGGGAATCGAAGGTAATGAAAAAGCAGACCAACTTGCCAGACGAGCTTCTGAACTACCATTCACAGGCCCAGAACCAGTGTTTGGCATCAGCAAAACCCGATGCGGAAACCTAATAAATGAGTGGAAGAAAACAAGACACCAAACATATTGGGACCAAATCGAAGGGCATCGACACAGCACAGCCATGGTGAGGCACTTAAGCCAAACACTGACGGCTGACATTCTCAACCTAAACAGACCTAAGATACGCATACTTACCGGCTTACTAACCGGACATTGCGCCCTTAGGAAACACCTGCACACCATGGGAATAAACAGAGAAACCGTGGAGTGCAGACTTTGTGGTGACGAGGAGGAAACAGCCTCTCACATCATCTTCGAATGCGACGCGCTGTACAACAAGCGCTACACAATATTCGGACAGACCAACCTAGAAATAGGCATGAATCCGAAACACCTAGATACGGGCCTATTTAACTAGGAACTACTGACGACAGAATACAATAGACCCCAGTTGGTCTCAGTGTTAAGGGTCACCCTCACGGGTAAACCCTGCGTCTGGTTCGTCAGCCTCAAACCAACCAACCAACCAAGTTAAATTCGCGTGTTGGAGACGTCCACCAACACGAAGAATTCCTTGATCGTCTAGAAAAACGTCTAATTTCCTTAAGGGACGAGAAAATGTTTTATTTTCCAATTCTTGGGCAAAATGTATTTGCTGGGTGAATTTTACCAACAACACTAAAGCGGATTGAAGCTCTGAGACTTACAAGCTACCTGATCGCTTGTCAGTACACTTTTTTGAATTGGAAATGAAGCGCAAAATGTAGGAGACGATCCGTTGAACAGTAAAAAACGTTGAATTACTATTGAGCAATTTTCAATAAAATTTTCCGTAGGAGAAGCAACGAAAAAAACGTATTTTTTCCCTTCTTCAATCGGAGGCGTTAAGTTTGGCGAGGGAGAAGGGACCAGTAGAATATTTTCGTGAAGAATAGGCGGACCAAAAAACCAACATTCGTGCGCTAAAAATGCCGAAGGTAACATACCGCGTGACGCAATATTGGAAGGATTATTTTTTGTATCGCTATATTGCCATATGACGAGCGAAACGGTTCCCTTCATGAAAGACACCCGATTTGCGACAAAGGTGTTCCACCGACGTGGAGATCCCTTTATCCATTGTAGCGCGATCTGTGAATCCGACCATGCGAATATTTCGCGGAGCTGAATTTTTCCATCTATACTTTGGATGACAAAGCTCATAAGTTTTGCCAACAAAACCATGGCACATAACTCAAAGCGCGCAATAGTTAATCTTGTTTTATGAGAAGCAACTTTTGTTTTTGAAGCTAAAAAACATATACGATACAAGCGTATTCTTTTTCGCTTGCATCACAGAAGCCATGTAACTCATAGCTAGCTGAGTCAAAAAGATTCACCAATCGTGGAATGCGAAGTTGTGATAATAAGGGAAGTTCTAGCATGTATTGTTACCATATTAGAACTATTTCATTTGTAGGAAGGTCATCCTATTCCGGCGGTCCATAATCGTTGAATTAAGTGTTTTGTGAAAAACGTAACCGGTGAGATGAAACCCATTAGGTCATATACTCTGGCATGTTCTGATAACATCACCCGTTTAGTACAAGTTCGTTTATCACGCGGAATTACATTGAAACTGAAGTAATCGCGGGATGGATTCCATTGGAGCCCTAGCACTTTTTATGAAGGTTCATTGGAATCACTAGGGAATGCTACTGAATTATGAGATAAATAAGACTCTGGAAGATCAGCTAGGAGTGCGGAGTCATTGCTGGACCACTTTCGTAATTCGAATCCACCTTTCTGCATTAGAAAAATAAGTTAATTTCGAGTTTCATATGCTTCTCCGAAAGTGGGGGCACCAAACAAAAAATCATCGATGTACGAACAATTTTGTATAACATTAGTCGCTAAAGGATACTCTTTTCCTTCGGCCTGACACAACTTTGCAAGACATTTCAGAGATAAATAGGGTGTAAGACAGACCATATGTAAGGGTGCGAAGGCGGTAATCTTTAACCTCTTCTTGAGGAGAAAATCTCCACAGAATCCGTTGATAGTCCTGTTGCGCGGGTTCCATCCATATCATTCTGTATATTTTTGAAATATCAGAACACAAAACGTATGGAAATATGCGAAAGTTCAATAATATATGATAAATGTCCTGTTGCAATTTGAGTCCCGCCATAAGACACTGATTCAAAGACTTTCGATTTGGAATTTTGACAGAAGCGTTAAAAACTACCCGGAGTTTTGTGGATAAACTGTCCGGTTTGAGATCACAGTGGTGTACCAAATAATATGAGCAATCAGGAATATCTCCCTTTTCTCTGAGTTCCATGTGATTCAGCTGTATATACTCGTTCATAAATTCGGAATACTGAGAATAAATTTCAGGTTACTTCAATAAGCGACGCTCTAACGAATAAAATCGAGATAAAGCAAAATTACGCATACCTGGAAAAACTGGATTATTTTCTCGGAAGGGAAGTGAAATAGAAAATTTTTCCGTTTCGTCACGAAAAACAGTGTTTGAAAGTATCTGTTCACAAAATACATTTTCGGGGTCCTTCAATTACATTGCAAAAAAATGAAGAAACTGACGGTGAATTATGAAAATTAATTCTTCCCATTGAAATGTAACCTAAAATCGTTTTTATTGCTATGGAGTAATCAGCATTTCCAGGAATGGTATCATTCAAAAGTACTTTAGAAAATATATCAGCTCCCAACAGGACGTCTATTGCCTGGTTTATAGAAAGTTGGATCAGCAAGTTCTAATTTCTGACTATGTCTCCAACAATCATGTGGAAAGCTAGTGGCGGGTAAATTATCACAAATTTTATTCAGAATGATTGCATCATTAAACATAAGCGAATAGTCTTGTTTTAAGTGTTTTGAAATAAGTTGCCCATTATTGACAGTAGATTGCATTGCATCGAGCCCTTTTACTTCAATAGAAATGGAAGACTTTTTTAATGCTAACTTTGATATAGCCTTTTTAGTAATAAACGAAATCATTCTCCCTGAATCCAATAAACATCTAAAGGGCTGATAATTTCCGCGACTATCGCAAATATCGATCCAAGCGGTTGACAACAAAATATTATTTTTTCGAAAATCGATAACTCCTGTAGCTGCAAATAAGGAGTTACCATTCGAATTTTGCACTGAAAAAAAAAGATAGGGCTTATAGTTGTTAATAAATATTTATTTGGGTGCCTTTTATTTACATTGAATAAAGAAAAAAATATTTTATTTCGTGCAAGGTGATTTTATTTAATATTAATAAATGCGATAATATGATATATTAATTAAAAATAAATAGTTTGTTTGAGGTCGATATGTTTATAATTAACAATATAAATTTATTCCTAATGAAATCATTTGTTGGTTGATATTACTAAAATTGTATTCATTGATAATTATAAGTTTATTCAAAGTGGATAAGTCTTAGTAATAGATAATAAATTAATATTCATTGAAAATACCGCGCTGCCATTATCATAAAATCTCCGCGATAGGTGCCGTGGTGGCTTCGCTATGATGGGCCACCTGTCACGTCGTATGTCTGGGTCTCGTTGTTTGTCTTCAAGTCGTGTGGTGTATGGTGCCATTTGTGAATGTTGTGTAGGTTATAGGTAGCGTGTTATTTTAATGTGATTGAAGTGTAACTAAAAAGATTAGAAGACCGTAATACTTATAATAATTATATGCGTGGTTTGTGCATCTAATCTACAATACCATCTTAGATATCTGTTGGAAAACTCACAAGTACCTACTTACTGACGCAGTTCATGACGGTCTCGCGCCATAAGAATGGATCGGATCAGGTTCGAGAGCTGGAAAAGTTCCTGAATGATAACAGTTTTTTTGATTTGATAAATATTTGTGAAGGTAATTTTGTGAAGAGTGAGTTTTGTTATGTACAAACGTTTATTTTTAATAAATAAAACATATTAATAATGAATATGTGTTTATTGAATGGTAATGAAATATTGATCATCAATAAATATTCTTTATTTATTATAAATAATGTTTTATTTACAGTTGATAAATGTATAGTTTATTAGAAATTGATTTGAATTAACTATTAATGAGGAATATTTGAATATTTTAAATGTATTATTTGTTTCTGATAAATAAACGTTTATTCCCCAATATTCGAATAAATGATTTATTTGATGTTAATTAATTTCGTTAACTATGAATAAACTGTTTTTTCAGTGTGGGAATAGTCATTTCTAATTGAGTCTGAAGGAGGAGTAGCGGCGGTTGGCCTAACATTCCCTGTGCCAAATTCAAGTGTAGTGCTCCTAGCACTATCACCCTTTGCGCAGAGAAGAGTATGATGAAATCCAGATTGGCATTTTTTACATTTATACACTGAAAAAACAGTTTATTCATAGCTAACGAAATTAATTACATCTAATAAATCATTTATTCGAATATTTCGGAATAAACATTTATTTCTTAGAAACAAATAATGCATTTAAATTATTCAAATATTCCTCATTAATAGTTAATTCAAATCAATTTCCAATAAACTATAGATTTATCAACTGAAAATAAAACATTATTTATAAACAATAAAGAATATTTATTAATGATCAATATTTATTTACCATTCAATAAACACATATTCATTATTAATGTTTTATCTATTAAAAATAAACGTTTGTACATAACAAACCCCACTCTTCACAACATTACCTTCACAAATATTTATCGAATCAACAAAACTGTTATCATTCAGGAAATATTCCAGCTTCTGAACCTGATCCATTCTTATGGCGCGAGACCGTCATGAACTGCGAAAGATCATCATTGCAATAAATACATGTATAAGTGGGAGAACGGGCGGATGGCTTGGTAACGAACAAAGAGGTGGTGCGGGGTAATCCTGATAGCGGTTTCTGATATCCCATGCGAACATTACGTGTATTCGCAGGGCTCGACTGAAGCGTGTCCAATGCCATACATTCATTGTTCAAAAAAGTTATCAATTTATCATACGTGGGCATGTCACTCGATCTGTTCCATTTCAAAACGCGTTACAGTGGCGTTATCTGATCTTTTCAATAGCATCATTGTGATGATGAAATCCCATTCGTCATCAGGATATTTCAACAATTTTAGGGCAGCTAAATTTTCCGAGAAAGTATCCAAAAGTTTGCGTAACGAAGCGAAATTATCACTACTAATTTTTGAGCAATTCTCAATTTCTGACCAATGAGCTTGTGCTCTCAGCCTTTTATTGGAATATCGTTTGACAAAAGTGTCGTAAGCGATTGTGTAATTATCCGAAGAAAGCGGAAGTGTGCGAACAAGAGACGCGGGAGGGCCTTTCAATGAAGCCAATAAATAGTTAAATGTTTCTATGTTACTCAAAGATATGTTATCATGTACTATTGCATTAAACTGATCCAAAAATAAAGAAAAAGTTTTATAATCGCCATCAAATTTGCTGAGTTCAATTCGAGGTAATCTTATATTTGAAGTAATTGCGGTATTAGCGGATATTGTGATATTGTGCGTACCCTGAATCTGCACATCATCAAACAACTCACTGTAAATGGCTTTAACGGAATAATAATCATAAAAAAATCCTTGTCGAATCACATTTTCAGCTTCGATATCTGTCGTACCATCGGCAGACAATAAAGCGGTAATTAAATTTCCATGTTGTTTCACAAATTCATATATATTCGAAATATCGTGTCTTATCTTTTTTGGTCTGGTCAGCCAAATTGACCAGAGTTGTCATATTAGCTATGGTAGTATTATGATAATGTTTATATTTCTTAATCTTGTCCATTTTTTACTATTAACTTTGTATCGGTAGGTACGCGAAATAGATAAATCAACGAAAGCGGCAAGAACCTACGAACTGCAAAGTAGAACAAAACTAATAAAGCTTGTAGGTGAATAAGTATAGAATGTATCTGTGGAGTGCCAACAATCAGAAATTTCATGCATAAATATCTTATCACACAATAGTTTTTGTAGAATTCTAATAAAATGTTCCAATGTTGCTAATGTAGGATAAAGCGTTCTGTCTATAAAAAAGGTGAAGGTTTTTTAATGCAACCTTTCCTTTTTTGTCGAATTGGAAACTGGTAAAATGCGGCAGCGAATTTCTAAACAATTATATGTGTGCACTCGGAACAGTTTCAAGTTTATTTATTTCAATTTCAGTTCTGAAAAATTTAAAAATTACGAGATAACAAATCCGGCTCGAAGGACCACTGTTGCAGATCGATAAACTCGATATTCTGAAGATATTTTTTATCGCGTAATTTCTTCTGGCACCATAAATTTGTATATAACAAAAAAAAAAACATGAACAAACGACAGCACTAAGAGCCTCACACTCCAATGGTGTTTTCGTGGAAGTTTTCTTTCTTCTGGAACGAAAGGGCCCTTTCTGGAGTCTTCATTCACCTTAACGATTGTTCAACAGACACCGTTACACACATAGAAGCGGGAAAAACAGTTTAGTAACAATATAACAACTTGAAATAGCGACAAGCAGAGAATATTAGCTGTTTCGTCTTTTAAGCCTATTTACGCACTGACTGGTCACTTATTCTTATCATTTCACGGAAGAAATACCGGCGATAGTTCGCATCGATAGGATCCTGAATAGACTACAGGGTGGAAGTATAAAAAATCCTTGTACTGTTTTTACGCGACAAATTGAATTAAACTTAAAGTTCAAAATTATAAATAAAATGAAACTCCCAAAATATTGAGTTTTTGCAACAATAAGTGTTTACAAAATTTGGATATTTTGAATTTTCGAACTATGGTCTTTGCGAGGTCATTGTTAAATTTCTAGATATTGTTGACATCGGCTTAGGTTTGGGCGATTAATTCGCAGACATTTTATTGGGTTTGAAAACGTCTTTTGATTGTCCACGAACGTAACGATTTGTTGGATAATTACCAAGTAATAGCAAAAAACGGAAACAGCGAATAACGGTGACGTTATTTTTAACGGAAGTGATACAGCATAGGGCTGAATATCTAATCTGTTGTTGTCTTAGTTGAATTTTGGTTGTTCCAGGGTTCAGGGCCGGGGGTTCGCCATGTGCCCTCGGCGTCGGGCGAAGAGGCTCATGGGGACTCCAGTGTGGTATATCCGCCTGGTTAAAAGCCGGACGAGTCTTCGCCCGTTGCTGGTCACGAACGGATACCCATCAAACGTTGGGTAGAGGGATCTACTCTAACATCGGACTAACATGAGTACCTGGGGGAATGGGGACCGGCCCCATTAAGTGCACTTGATGCCCCTCCACTGGGTTGGCCTCCAGGGGGCGTGGTTTTGTAGGATGGCAAAAACAACACCGTACTACGGTAGAGGCTTGCGGGTCTCATGCCCTATGGGCAGCGTACCACCTGCTCGAGTACTGACACTACAGAGCCAGTAGTATGTGAAATCATACGTCCCCACCATTGAACAATAAAATGGTAGCCCACGGCGCGCTGATGTGGCGTATCCAAATTAGGTTGGCCGGAAGTGCCCCTTAGCTTCGAGATAGGCCTAACGGCAGGTACTGGTCCCTTTGGGGTAGCCGGTTCATGTGGCCTTGGCAAAACAAAAACCCCTTTGTTTGATTGTTCCAGGGTTCAGGGTTACAGAGAATTTTATTCCACTGGTATATTTTGAGATTGAAATTCAGGTTGATTACTGAAGTTTTCTTCAAACGTCAGCATAGGCCATTGCAATTTCCAGTGAAACTGTTTTGAATGTTTATTATTTTTCAAAATTACCTGTACACTCAGCTATAAAAATATGCTTAGTGCTTTCTTGTCAGATTGATTAAATTGGCAAATTCTTTGAGGTTGTGTCAAGTTTTGCATCGTTACTGATCCTTTGATCCTCACACAAATTTTATAAGATTTTCCCCTTTATATGCATTTTTCAATTTATACTCCACTTGTCTAATTCGACACGATTTACAACCTTGGCTTCTGCCTTACCAAATAATTCTTCCTGACCATATGTCATTGAAATACAACATCTTCAAAAACTTGGTAATCCGTTAATTTACTGCCAAAACGTGTAATGAATTTATTGAGAATATTACTTTCTCCATCATGAGGTTTAATAATTTTCAATCAAGATTTGAAAAAGTTCAAATTTATTACTGGTAGTTCTACCACTGGAGGTACCATATTTGCTGAATTATTTTTAGGACTATTATCATTTACTAACGAAATATTACTAAATTTACTCAAAATACTGTCACTACTAAAAATCATTCGGAAGATTTCCAAAAATTTACTGGGTTTAATAGATAGATAGCTCTTTATTTCCAACACCCAATTACAGGAAACGCTAGGAAAGAAAAATATAATAATACAGATAATAGAATAGTTACGTACTAAATTATGCACAATAGTAATAATTCACTAGTCTATAGGAACATTATGGAGCCGCTCCCACAACCGCATCATATATGTCATTCTCACTACATGAAAAAATGTCACAATGTTGGCACATTGCATTGAAATTTTGGCACATAATAACAATTGGAGACTTCCGTAATACATTGGTGCGGTAGTTGACACAATAAAAAGGGAAGTGATGTCTAGAATTGACGCGAGGTACTCAAAAATCGATCTTGGACAACAAATCCTCACAAATTATATGATTACTGATTAGTTTGTAAAGGAATTTTATAATGACATATTCTTCGTGTGCTCAATGGTACAAAATTGAATTGATCCAGAAGAACTGAATAGTCAATTCCTGTATTAGGGGAATTTCCGCTTGTTTTTTAAAATGAGTGTTTCAAAAACCGTCTATGAACGCGTTCAATATTGGCAACATGAGTGAAATGTACAGGGTATCATATTAGTGCACCATATTCTGGTTTACTTCTCACATACCTATAATATATAGTGGTCATTGTTTGAGTATTCCTCTACTTTACCTCTACCAAAAACCCATACATCTTGTTGGCAGAGGAGATCATTTTGTTCATATTTGGTACGAATGTCAATTTTTGTTCGAAAATAATGCCCAAGTCAATGATTTCTCTACATCTTTTAATACCAGTGTTTTGAATTTTCATATTCATATTCATATTGAATATTCATGTTCAATCGTCACATATTTCTTACAGTAGGAAACGACAGAACATTTGGAAATATTCAATTGCAGATGATTATCATTACACCACTGGAAGATTGAATCAATATCATCCTGTAGATGCAAACAGTCTGTTGTATTGTCTATTATGTTAAAGATCTTGAGGTCGTCGGCATAAAGTAATTTTGGAGAAACAATAATTTGAGAAAGGTCGTCAATAAACAAGAGAAATAGCAAGGGGCCAAGGTTAGAGCCCTGTAGCACCCCTGATGTGGCTATATAGGACATAGATCTATGGCCTTCAATTGATATCGATTAAATGAGTAGGACATAAAGAGGTGAAGCCAAATTGACCGAGTTTGTGTATTAGGATTTCCAAATCGATCTGATCGACTGCCTTCTGCAAGTCAAAATAGATGACATCGATCTCATATCAAGCGCATCTGCGGAGAATTGTGAAATACAATACAAATTTTTTGAGGACTGGGCACATCCTCGCAGTTTTCCAAGAAGTCGGAAAAACCTTGTTACGCAGAATTAAATTGAATGGGTTCAATAAAGGTTCGATAAATGCGTGAACACAATCTTTGACAACGAAACTAGGTATTTGATCTGGACCAACGATAATAGTATTTATTTGTGAATATATCTATTTCTTCCAAAACCAATTATTATTTATGCAATAATCATTCAGTTACTACAAGCTAAACTACCCTATCTTCCCAAGAGCCCTTGAAGAGAGGGTTTAGGAAAGGCAATGGGATTTGGAACTTACAGAATTTCAGCAATTTGGCTTCTGTAGTCTCCTGGCTTCTCCTCTGATCCTTTGTCTCTGCAGATTGCTGGTTTCTATTCCTTCGATTCATTCATATTCATGCTGAAGAAATTGAAACTTCAAAGTCACGAAAACAACTTTTTCCGAAACGATGCAAATGTTCTTTTCACAACAGCCAAAATCCTACAGACTGCGTCAGTTTAATAGACAGATTTTCAAAAAGTAAACAAAAATTCGTTTCTTTAGCAATCTCAGAAAAATACCATGTAACTTGCATCAAACTGTATCATCTGCCCATAAACATGTTCAAGGTGATTCAGAAAAGATACAAGAGTACAACAATCATACTTTCAAGCATGCTTAGTTCTCCTAGGTCAAGAATTATTCCATAACTTTTGCAGAACTCCTTACTTATGTTTATATTCAACATTTCATTGATCAACCAAAATTGGTATCCTATCGATTGTCCTTAATGTCTGTATAAACCATTTTATAGATTCATTTATATAGTTTGGTTTCATACTGTATCGTGAAATATACTTTTCCATAATTCATTTCAACACAGAAAATACTCTTTTACGGTATTGGGTACCGCAAAAAATATCTCATGGGACTATTCTGTAGAGTAATTTGTTTACCATGAAAAGTATTTTTGGATCTGTCAGGTTTGTGCAGCGTTTTAACATCTTCAAAAGTATGAATTGGAATATTTCAAGTCACACGTTCGTACTCATTTCAGTACTCGAGTCTAAATTTCAGACTCGACTGGAACATATTACGCATACAAAAATGTATATACAAGACCTATAAGGTAAATAAGTACCTATCATCTCATTATTTTCATGCTGATACTCAAAAATCATTATTTCATCAATTTTAATATCAACTAGGTGGTGAGAAATATTCAAACATCCAGTCTGTCACTGAATTCCCACGTGTGGGCAATGGTGACCAACAAAGCTGAGCAAATGAGAATTGTGATAAGGCAATTCGGTCAATCTGTTTGATTACACGATAAATTACAATAGTTTGGTGGTCATGAGGGTTGCCTATCAATCTTCGTGACGTTTGCTACAATGACGGCAGCCGCTAAATATCTCCCATATAATAGTGTGAATGTAACCAAGTCCATATCATTCTCTCCAAGAAATATCCTTCTCGTACCACTCCCATCAAACATATTTCAAATCACGTTTGAGATTACCAGAAATGGAAATGATATCAAAGTCATTCCACATTGCATATTTTACGTAATATGTTGCAAGACTTTTCAGAATAAAACAGTGGGAGATGTTATAAGGAGCTGATAAAAGTCATCCGAATGATAGTTTATATGTTTTGGAGTAATTGATAAAGAAATATTGGATGAAGAAAACTTTCGACTGATTTTCACTGAGACACTTTCAGTATTCAAACCATTCTCAAGTGACTACAGATTGCAATAGGTTCAAGAATATAATAATATAAAGGAATGAAATTATACATAATCTAGTAGATTGTAGTTAATCGAGTCGTATAGAATCAAAACCGTGTATTTGTCTGGTAAGTCATTTGGAGAACCACGAAAAACTGTATTTTTAAATGATATCAGCAAAATTACAGGACTTTATTTTCATGCTGTGCTTACCTGTGGATTTGTTTGAAAAATCTACGTTGGTTTTTGTTGAACTATAATAATTCTTCATTATTTATTTGAGAAAATTGTTTTAAAATACAGAGTTTTGGAAATGAATCATGCAATTATACATATTATTGAAAATGAATTATGAAAATACATAGTTATATTATCTACCAACAAGGGTAAATGGTCATCGTACCGGGACAGGACCGTAATGAAAATTACTTTTCCAGATTGAGTTAGAATATTTCAATAATTTTTTTCAGTGTATGTAAAATTGGACCAAAAATGTTATTTAACGAAAAGTTGCGATACATGTTCCTCTAACATTTAGGTATAAGTAAAAAACATGAAGCTATACAGTGTGTCTCACTTCTCATGGAAACACCCCCGTATCTTCCGTAATAATTGAGGTAGAATGATGAAACTCTCAGGACTGATGAAAATGCTCAAAATGCACCCACCACCTGAATGGGGTTGACCTAAGTGATATACACTGCCCGCCACTGGCGATGGAACAACCCATTTTTACGGTAAAACATACTAGGGGGCAATATAGGCTCAAAATTCCTGCAGATTCTTGATCAGGACTACCAACTCACTACAGAGACACGATTTTCCTAAAAAAAATTCAGTCCTAAAAATTTCGAATTTGTCTCAGTTCTCATGGAAACACCCCCGCATTTTCCGTAATAATTAAGGTAGAATGACGAAACTCTCAGGACTGAAGGAAATGCTCAAAATGCACCCACCACCTGAATGGGATTTGCCTAAATGATATACACTGCCCGCCACTCGCGATGCAACAACCCATTTTTACGGTAAAACATACTAGGGAGCATAATAGGCTGAAAATTCTTTTAGATTCGTGATAAGGACTACCAACTTACAACAGATACACTTTTTCCCTTAAAAAAATTCAGTCCTGGAAAATCCAAATTTGTCTCACTTCTCATAGAAACACCCCCGTAACTTCCGTAATCATTGAAGTGAATTTTTTTTGTTTCGACATTAAAACACAAACTCGTCATAAAAAATCTGAATTTTCACATGTGAAATCAATTATTTAAGAGATACTTGACAATAAGAGAGGAAATGTTAATTCTGTAAGTGGAATGAAAATATGATATCAGTGAGGTTTTAGGATGGTTAATGTTAATTCGGATTCTCATCTTCCCATTATTTTCAAGAATCCAAGTATTTTTGTGGCGAAAAATTCTATGTAGTTCAAAACTCTCTCGAAGTAGTACTTTCAGGATCACGTTTTCAATTAAAAAACAAAACAATCAATTTCAACGGATTTAACTGTTGACAATTTTATATTTTTGTGCCTTCTATCAAACTTCTCTCGTGTTTGAACACATTTTTCTATGCGCCTTCTATTATTTCCTCCAACTCTTCTGAGTTCTATAGGTGTGATTTCTCTACACGCTCATATAATTCTTCCCCATAAATGAAAATCCAGTGGAGTTAGATCTGGGGATCGTGGTGGCCATACTATGAGAGGGCTATTGGGTCCTATCCATTTCATAGGTAGGTTCCTATTCAACCAAACCCTTGTTATGCCACTATTGTGATCTGGTGAACCATCTAACTGAAAAATCATTTTGTGTCTCACATCTAAAGATAGTTCTTCCAACACATCGGAAAATGCATTTTCGAGAAAATCAACAAATAGTCGTCAGTTTAGATTCTGATCGAAAAAAAATGTCCCGATAATAGTTTCGTTCAGAATACCACACCACACATTAATTTTGTGAGATATTTGGTCTCTACAATTCACCACCCAATTTGGATTTTGTTCAGCCCAAAATCTCATATTCTTGGAAGATAAAACACCATTCGTGGTAAAGGTAGCCTCATCACTGTATAAGAAATACTTTAAAAAATTCCTGTTATTGAGATAATTTCCCTGCATCCAATACTCCATACGGCGGATTTCATCTCCTTCGTGCAAAGTATGTAAATATGCATTTTATACCTTTTTAAACACCACCATATTTTACTGAGGCTCAAATTGATATGAAGCCATAAGTTTCTCAAACTAATTCTAGTATCAGCTTGATAAGCCGCCAATATGGTATCATATTCAATATGTTGTTTTACAATTTTTATGACCTTTGTTACTTGGCCGGTGCTCTCGAAAAGATTATAATTTTATGGACAGTTTCAGGGTGTACAGCTGCCTCTAGCGGGTGTCTTCTATTGAATTCAGCGGCCGCTTCACGATAAGACCTTACGCTTTCACCAACAATTAAAACAATTTCAATGTTTTCTTGAAGTGATCGACGTTCCATGTTGAACTTTATTGATCAAAATGAGCTGATATCCGTTGAAATAGGAAGTTCAGAAATATTAAAATATGAACAGGAACTCACGAATAGCAGACAACTGGAACACAGGAACAATATCCAACACAAACACAGGAACAATGAACAAAATGTTGAACAAATACACGGCAAAAACAACAGGAACAACAGTGATACAAGGAACAACAATAGGGGAAACAACAAATGCAATGAAAACTGGTCTGGAGGTCAATTCAACAATATTGTCAAGTTGACAGTAAATATCAATGAGCAACTGTTTTCCATGGTAATCTCAGGGCACCACATGATTTTTATTTAGTGAAACTGATGTAATTCAATCCCTTCAAATGATATCAGACAACAATTCAGCAAGTAGGTAAAATAATCTAAATTCTACCTGTTTACCGAGTGCGATTTTTTTCTCTAAAAATTAACAGTTGTTACGGTGTGGCAATGAGTATGAAGATTTTGTTTCGATTGACAAAATGTTTCCTCACTATTTTAATAAAGAACCCCGCACATTTCTTATGAGAAATGGCTTACCGTGAATTTTGCCGAAGTTTTGATATGTCGCAGTTCTTGATATGCTGATTGAAAGTGTAGCCAATGCTCAAAAATGTACAGTTTTCGAGATGTGAAGCTTTGAAAATTTCGGTACCCAGAGTTAGTTTCACGAATGGTCTTCCTCAGTTATATTCGATGCCGCAATCGATAATTTTTCATACACTGCTCCACATTATCTCGATAATCTGAGAATGTGGTGCTGTGACATTGCCCTCAGAGAGGTTCAAAATGGATGATAGCATCTCACAGCCTAACGAATCCGTGAAAATGTCTGCGTCTTTCATATCTGAGAGCACTCTCCAGATGAAATGAAGGGTTCAGGTATTGGAAACGAACTATTTTGCCACCTAGTATGATTTACCGTTCCATCGCGAGTGGCGGGCAGTGTCTATCCCTTAGGCCAACCCCATTCAGGTGGTATGTGCATTTTGAGCATTTTCATCAGTCCTGAGAGTTTCATCATTCTACCTCAATTATTACGGAAGATACGGGGGTGTTTCCATGAGAAGTGAGATAAAATCGGATATTTCAGGACTGAAATTTTTTCAGCGAAAACGTGTCTCTGTAGTAATTTGGTAGTCCTGATCACGAATCTGAAAGAATTTTGAGCCTATCTTGCTCCTTAGTATGATTTACCGTAAAAATGGATTGTTCCATCGCGAGTGGCGCGCAGTGTATATCTCTTAGGCCAACCCCATTCAGGTGATGGGTGCATTTTTAGCATTTCCATTAGTCCTAAGAGTTTCATTATTCTACTTCAATTATTACGGAAGATACGGGGGTGTTTCCATGAGAAGTAAGACAAATTCGGATGTTTCAAGATTGAAATTTTTTCAGAGAAAACGTGTCTCTGTAGAAAGTTGGGAGTCTTGATCACGAATCTAAAAGAATTTTGAGCCTGTATTGCTCCCTAGTATGTTTTACCGTAAAAATGGGTTGTTCCATCGCTAGGGGCGGGCAGTGTATATCACTTAGGTCAACTTCATTCAGGTGGTGGGTGCATTTTGAGCATTTCCATCAGTCCTGAGAGTTTCATCATTCTATCTCAATTATTACGGAAGATATGGGGGTATTTCCATGAGAAGTGAGACACACTGTATATTAAAAACATGTTGGCATCATATATCTTGGCATTTTTCTTCATTTATAGGTTCTCGACTTGTATTTGGATTGAAAATGCTTACTCTGAGAGTATGAACTCTTTGATTGACATTATTGTCAATTTTCCTTGCTCTTTTTTCAATAGCTCTTTCAATGTAATGCACGTAGAACAAACATCAGCCAATGGTGTTTCAAAGATATGGTGTAATTTATATTCAGAAATGCTCTAAAATACGATGGTTTCATCTGTAATTCTGGATTCAGGCTGTGAAATAACTCATATACAGTTTTGACGAGTTAGGTGCAAGCGTGTCGATGCCCCTCTTTTATTAGCAAGTCGCCTCGTTTATTTTTATCATCTCCAGCTCTTTTGGAAACTTCCTCCTATAGAAATATTCTGGCAGTTATCTCTATCCTTTTCGCCCTTGAAAGGGTAACACTCAATGATGCCTTTTTATAAACTGTAATTCTGCACCCCTGATTTTTAGAAATGAAGTATTAAATTGCCATTTCATGAGAATGTATTTTAGATGTCTTTTAGATGATACAGTGTGTTGAACAATATATAACAAAAACAATTCAAAACCACGACTACGAGCAATTATTTTAATTTAGTTTAGTGTCGATTTGGAAACAAAAACATAATTAAGAAACAAACGCTCATATCATACTTTGCTGATTTATCTAACACTTTCTTTGATTTTTCGTTTTATACCAAACGCTTCCTTCCTCTTCCAGAAGCACACGAAGTAATTGCAATATCCATGAAGAAAACTGAAATGGATGTTGTCAAATTATTCCTTAATACGTCCGTACTGCTAAGAAGCAACAGATGAAATGACAGGTAGTTCATGTGATCTCATAGGTACACCGTTATTGTTTGAAGAGAAAAAACGAATATTTGATGCCAAATATCGTCGCTAATACAGTGTAACGAGTTTTCTTTCTCTTACGGACGTTACAATGACGCTTACGGGTACTGGGTGTGTCGTACAACGGTACACTCGCTATAACACCCAATACAACCCTCGGGTGCCAGTAAGATTATAGTGGTATGCCCCACTTTCTCCCAGATGGCAATAATGGGAGGCCTAGGACAGCTTCAGTGAAGAAACCGTATTCCAGGGGTCAGTTGATACGGCCACGTGTCGATTGATGGTAAGCAGCAGGCTTTAATTGCCCTTACCTCTTTCGGAATACCGGCTATACCTTATTATTTTATTGAGAACGGTTTTCAAGAGGTAACCCCAATTTACCCTATACCCGGAATGAAAGTACAGGGCTTTATATATAATGAACTAGTTTATTCCCGACAATGGGTAACAGCTCGGTACACTAACTACAGATCAAAACTGACAACTCTACGGAAAAGCAATCGGACCACCTCAAGGGAATGACTCCAACATATAAAGCAAAAAACCGCAAATATCTATAATTACTACGTTTACGGATTTGGGTTACGGAACGTCACAGGTGAATCGGTTTCCCTAATTGATGACCGTGAGTCACAAGTTCTGTACGACCCTGTATGTCAATTTGAACGGCTAGTCCCGAATCACTGTTCTGTGCAGTTTTCAGGGACTAGGACTCACGATATGGATCTTACCTACTCCTGGCTCACCGACTATTATTTTACGACTGTAACTGACAAACGGAGTCCAGAAAGATGTATAATCCGATCTTTTTGGTATTCGTAATTTAATTATCGCGAGCTACGTACTAGTTATAAGCGAAACCTGTCCCTTCGGGTCGTGAAGCCCTTCCTTCAGGGTTAGATAATGCTGTACGTCTTCGGCTGAGATACAGGAGCTTCGGTACGTGTTACCGGATGTCTGAAGGACCAATAATTGAATACACCTCCTCCGACGAATATTCTCGTGGAGTTCAGCTAGATCAGGCAAGCAGGAAGGCCTTGCTTCTCGGAGAAGTAGGAACTTCGAAAAAAGCGGTTTATTGTGCCTGATTTTAAACGAGACAATCTCCACTCCTGTGAAAGCACATTTGTGGATAATTGTATGACGTGGCACCAGATTGACTAGGATGGAGGGTATCCTACGTTCTACCTACTTTAATTAAACGGAATCTTTTCGGTTGTCTGGACTCGGAATTCAATTTCCCACCTTGTCAATTTGTTCGTCTCTATTACACAAACTGAATTCCAGAAAGTCGTATCTGCCAGATCTTTGTGGAATCAGTAATTTAATCGAGAAATACTGGTACCTGAATGCAAACGCCGGAAAGGGTACACTTCCGGCTGTAAGCCCTAACTTTCTGGGATAAATAACGTGGTACTTTTGATATCACGGAACTGGTTGTCGAATTACGGTCATTGGAGTAAAATAGTAAACGCGATTCGGGAATTTCAAATCACCTGATAATATTCAATATCACTTAGCTTACCCTCGGAAAGTCGGTCTATATGCACTATTTTCAAAAATGTGGAGTTCAAATTTGCTACTGTATATCAAGTTGCTCGTACCGGCACAAATATCCCCGATTTCCATGCGTTCTGTCTTTTTATACCCTCGGTTGGCCTTCGTAGACGAACATATGAAAAACGGTCTTCGTCGTAGCAAAACGAATGAAAAACTATTAAGATTCGGCAAAAACTATTCTTAACTGAAAAACTTCACCCGAGGCCAGAACTCTATGTTGAAGTAAATATTTTTGCCACAAGAAATGAACACAAGCAAAAAGTGGTCGGCATCAAAATTTTGGAAATATGGACAGTGACATCTACTATTTCTTAAACTGGGAAATTGCTTTTCGTATACAACAAATGTGGAAATTACATTGAAATGGTATAAAAAAAACGTACGAATCATTTCGGTGCTACTATATAGGTATTTGAAAATGGGCATCAGAAATGCTTCGTTACATCCCCTTCTTACTTCCAGAAAAAAAAAATAAACAAAGTTTACATTATCTTTTTTTCTTCAAGATTATAAATATCCTGTTTGAAATGAATGATATCGGCTCCTGCCTCCGGTCTCTCTTTCTTGCTCCTGTTTTCCATTTCCTGTTGCTGCATCGACGGTTAACCTCTCTGGTCCAGTCATGGGGATCGAAGTGATAAAGGCGTTCTGGTTCTCGGGATGCGGAGATAGTAGTTCCGGCTCTAGTTTCAGCTGGCGCAGGTACTCCGGATGCTAACACCCAAAACCTGAATGTGGTAGGGACTTCTGGATCCGAGATATGGTGGTAACGGTAACGGAATAAAAATACATGTTCTTCTCAAGAACAACCGGTTTTATTAACTTAAGCTTATTACTTTAATTAGAATCAAACAAAAAAAAATTATTGGTAAAGATGTCCCCAGAAGCGGTTGTCTGTTGTGCGACCCCGGATGAGCGGTATCGGTTGCGGAAGTGAGCGGTTTACACGACGTTCTCTGGTGGCGATGGTGTTTCGACGCCGTTTATTACAGTGGCATATATCACATTGAACGGCTCGGTCTGATACTTTCTCGGTGGCGGTTTGAGTGCCTTTGGACACCACTGGTGGCCAGGGCGGTATGACATATGAACGGACTGACGGCAATGGTCCCTGTTTTTTGTGGTATGTGCCGACGAAGGAAAAGATAGTTGTCGGATTCACTTTGGTCGAACAGGGGCAGTCGCACGAACGGATCCCATATCGTCTACAGCGAGAGCAGAATATCTGCCACGGCTCGCGACATTGACTACGGTTATGACCTGGCATTCCACAACGCCAGCATAGTACTCGTTCTACGGGAAGGTATATCAGCCCAGCTTCGTCACTTTCTCCTTTAGAATGATTCTTCGTGACGTGATGGGTCTTCCTGAGGTTCATCCTGACGAGGACCGGTACGGGTATCGACGATATTGGAATGCCTAGTTGCCGATTATATCCATCCTCGGACATTTCTCCGGACAAATTTTCTTGTTTGATCTCGAAATAAGCGTTCCCAGCGAATGGATCTTCGGACATCTTAGCACTGGTGCGGTCGCGTGCCTCTTCTTTCTGCCTTCTATCCTCCTCGTAGGCGGTTGATGTTTCAATACCCATATTGGAAGATTCTGGACTATCTCTACGTCATGGGGACTACCTGGGGGCTCATTGTTCTGATTTTCACTCGCTATCATGCACCATCCATCAGACATCGGGGAAGTGCAAAGCTCCAAACATTCCGCCATACTTCTGGGGTTCTTCCTACGATAAAAAAAAATATAATGGGCTATCTTTTGGCACGGTTGCCCATACTACTATTCCGTCTCGGGTTTAGAGACGAAGGCGGTTTCGTTTGCCTCGTTTCTGGCCTCGGAGGGCACTCAGGTGCACAAGGGTTTGCGCCACCCCCAATGGCCAGTCAGCTGGTGACGGGGCCTGCGCGACTTGTTCCGCTGCCCACACTCCCAAGATTTCGCAAGCTTTCTCCCGGACGACCTCAGGGGTCAAAGCCTCGAGGGGTTCAGCCTCCATGGACAGCCTCGTGCGCAGTAGCTCTCGGAGCGAGGCGGGTATAGCGTTTATCAGGTCGTCGACATCTTAGTTCGGGGTGGACGTTGGAGGGGCCTTCCTTTTCATTCCCCGCACTCGGTCGACGGTATCCGGGGGCGCGGGTGGTCCGAGAACACAACTGGAAATGTTGACGCAGCCCCTCGTAGTTGGGGAGATAAGGGGCGTCACGCCCGACAAAGATTGCAAAAAGGCATCTACGGTGGGGATCGGGTCCTGATTTTCTGAGTCCTGAGTGATCAGATCGATAGTCGGTGTGGGCACACGAGGCGTTACCAGTTGTTGATTGACCGGTATCCCCGGCGAGGAAGGTTGGTTCGGACGGGGCGGTGTTTGGACTATGGAAAAATCCATCTGAAAACAAAAGAAATTACGAATCGGTTTCGGTTCGATACGGTTTCAAATCTTTCACGTGAACACGGTTGACTCGCTTTCCGTGGGGTCCCTTAATTTCATATACAACGGGAGTGACTACTCGGTCGGACAAATGTAAACGGACCGGTATATTTTGGGGCGAGTTTGGCGGACAGCGAATGTTCTTTCTTCTGACCTGGTCGCCTACGTGGCATCTCCAGTCTCTATGACGTAAGTGGTAATAATGGCTTTGAGTCGTAAAGGCTCGAGCCAAATTCACACTCACCAACTCATGGACTTCTCGCAACTTGTCCATGTTCTTGGTCCATGCGGTTGTTCTCAACGGCTCATCAACGATGTGGGAGGGTCTGGTGGAAATACTGACTTGGGTGGATTCAGTTCTCTCCCAAAATTCAAAAAGGCTGGGGTGAATCCAGTCGACTCTTGGCGGACCGTGTTCAATGCAAATTGTAATTCCGGCAGGTAGAGATCCCACTTCCGGTGATCATTATCGTAATACTGGGAGACCATAGTCTTGACGGTTTTGTTGGCCCTCTCCACGAGATTAGCTTGTGGGGTATACGGAGGGGTGAAGCGGTGATAAATGTCCAATTCGGAGAGAAGGTCAGTAAATACATGTCCGGTATATTGGGTACCATTGTCGCTAATAACGGTATCGGGACGGACAAAACGCAACACGATATCTTCGTAGAAAGCTTGAGCTACGGCACGGGAAGTGGCCTTGCGGAGAGGACGAACTTGTAACCATTTGGTAAACCTATCCTGGAATACAAAGAGGTAGCTGTTTCCTTTGCTGGACCATGGTAGTGGACCTACCAGGTCGGTAGAAACAGTGCTCCAAGGTTTCACCTTTCCTAGCGGCTATTGCTGAGGTACTTTATACTGTTGGCATGACTGGCATGATCGGACATACTGGGAAATCTCATGAAACAATCCGGGCCAGTAATACCGTCGTGCGATACAAGCGGTAGTCTTAGCTATTCCCATGTGGCCTGCCGTCACCACGTCGTGGTTTTCCTCTAGCACTTTTGCTCGTAGAGGTTTGGGCACACACAGTTTCCACGGATCCGTCATTCCTGGCTCAGACATGTCACTGTCATCCCAGAAGTGACGGAATAATTTTCCATCCTTCATACAATAATCCGGAAATGCTTCTGGATTACGACTAATTTCCTCTTTCTTCTTGTCATACCAAGAGCAGGTACGTTCCTCTTCGGCAGGTTCCACGGCCAGACAGTTTGAATTTGATTCGGCGCTCTTGGGCAGTAGTTGGCGTGACAACGCATCTGCTACTCAGTTTAAAGCGCCCTTTCGGTACTTGACTTCTTAATCAAACTGTTGTAGGAACATTGCCCAACGGGCAATACGGCTGGACGGACTTTTGAGTGATCTAAGCCACTGGAGGGATTGGTGGTCACTCAAAACGATAAACCGGTAACCTTCGAGATACGGTCTCATCTTCTCTACTCCCCACACAATAGCTAAACATTTCAGTGACAGAGTAATTTCGTTCAGGGGGAGACAGCGTTCGGCTAGCATAAGCTATCACGTGCTATTGGCCTTCCACGGTCTGAGTTAGGGCGGTACCCAACCCATATTCACAAGCATCGGTCTGCAGGACAAACGGTTTCGTGAAGTCGGGGCACGATAATACGGGAGCTTCAGTCAGACAAGTTTTCAGTCTCTCAAACGCATCAGTTTGGACATGTTCCCATCTCCAGCGATAGTTTTTCCTCAAAAGCTTGGTCAGCGGAGAAGCCAATTGAGAAAAATTCTGGATGAACCTGCGGTACCAGGATATCATCCCCAGAAACTGTCAGAGCTTCCTAACGGAGGTAGGGGCGGGCCATTTGATGATAGACTCGACTTTGTCAGGATCGGTCCGAATACCCTCTGCCGTGACTAGATGGCCAAGGTATCGTAGGGAGTTCAGACAGAACTTACATTTTTCTGGGTTCAGCTGAAGGTTAGCTTCCTGCAGTCTCCTGAACACTTTGCGCAAGTTTACTAGGTGTTCTCCAAAGGTTCTACCTAGGCGAAGGCAAACGGTTCCATGTCGGGCCCGATGATGGTGTCCATGAGCCTCTGAAACGTGGCGGGGGCCGAATGCATCCCGAACGGCATGACGGTAAATTGAATGAGGCCGCGTCCTGGCACAGTAAATGCAGTTATTGGCTTACTGGCGGAGGCGAGGGGTATCTGCCAGTATCCTTGCCGGAGGTCTAAACTGGATATGTACTTCGCTTCACGAAGTTTATCGAGAATGGAATTTATGAATGGTAACGGATACGCATCCTTTTCGGATACCTCATTGACTTTTTGAAAGTCTATGTAGAAACGGGTCTTGCCATCTTTCTTCCGAACTATGACCACGGGAGAACTCCAGGGGCTGCTAGAGGGCTCTATTTTCCCATCGGTCAGCATCTTGTTAATAATATCCTGCATCCTCGGATTTTGGGGGCGATAACGCTGTTTTATGGGTTCCGGGTTAGTTAATCGGATGTGATGTTGTATCCACGGTGTCGTTCCTTTTATTTGTTGTAATACAGGCAACTCAGCCTCCAAAAATCTGTCCAACTGGTATTGTTGAACGGGAGTAATGTTTTTTCCTTCGGTACTCTCAACACATGGTGGAAGATTAGCTACCGGTTGTTCAGTATTTTGAAAGGAAGAGGGGTACCTCTACTGTTTCTCCCAGGGTGCTAGACGCCGGCTGAAGAGGGCATGCCTCTTCGGGAGCTAGGGTGTTCACGGGTGGAGAGGTCTTCGCTACGGCGGACTGTGCATGGCGATAGGTCACGTCCTCCTGGTTTAATAACACAGTAGCACTACCCAAGTCCATTCGGAAATTGTGTGCTCTGAGAACATCCATGTCTATCACCAGATCCACAGTGAGTTGTAGTACGATTAACAGCTCGGCGGATATCTGTCCCTGTCCAATCGTAATAAGTGGCTTGAAACTTCGATTCACTGGTATGAGTGAACCATCAGCCTGACGAGACTGAAGCACTGTATGTGGCAACAACGGATACCTATTATGTTCACAACAGTTGCCAACGGTCGGACTTGCGAAAGTTCTGGTAGCTCCAGAGTCTATGAGAGCCAAGAAGGTTTTGTCACCGATGGTCACCTTCACAAACGGTCTATTGTCAGTAGAACGGACGGCGGAGACAAAAGTCGAGGTAACTAACGGCGGAGGCTAGACGGTTCTCAAGGTTGTCGAGCCTCTGGTCCGTTTCCCGACTGGCGACAATCACAGTCCCGTGAGAGTACACCGTTTCGGCCACAACGGGAACAGAATATTCTAGGCGGATTCCGGCAGTCATTTCTCATGTGACCGCTTTCCCCACACCTCCAGCAGGTCGTGCTCCCTCGATCAGGTGGTGGTGGGGTTCTCTGCACATTTCTTGAAGACGGCGGCGGTCGGTCACGGAAAGGAGTATCCGGTACATATCGTGGCGGGGTTATCACTGCGTGGGTACGGTGGTCCACACCGTTTTGCTGAGAAGTACGGTTGTCAGCAACAACAGTTTCGATCCTATGATATGACCGAGAAGGAGACACGGGTGTCATGGACGCTCCTAGATATGGACTCCTTTGGGGTGTCAGGGGGGCTGCAGAAGCAGGAAACGGTTGAGCGGACGGACGGACGGTACACGAGTATACCGTGGGAGCTGGTGTTTGCGCAATTTCAAGACGCAACAGCTCGTACTCTCTGATGGCTTTAGCAAATCCGGGGACGTCAGTAAAGTCGGTTCTCCGAATCTGACGTCTGAACTCAGGGTGGAGGTTCCTATATAGCCAGTTCAATTCCTGATCTGGAGAAATTCCTCCGTGGCGGCGGATGAGAGTTTGCAGGTCAATAATATACCCAGAACTATTTTCTGGTAGTTGGTGTATCCTTCTACTTATAGCCACCTCTAAGTCAAATCGGTAATTTACAGGGAAGAAAAAATCCTGGAAGCTTGTGCAGAACTCCTTCCAATTGCCCCCACTGCCTCTGGTTGTTTCTGAACCATAGGGCAGGCATTCCTTGTAACAACTCAGGCGATCGGGCGAAATTCCTTGGGATGCACGGATCTCTTCGAGCCTTTCCAGAAACGTGCCAGGGTCTTCGCTTCCATCAAAACAGATTCCCCAGTCCTTAACCTTCAAAGGTCTTACTACTGGAATCGTAGAGGTTCCAGGCTGAGGCGGGACGGATTGTACTCCCAAAAGGGTGCTACTGAGCGAACTGGTTGTGTTCGGGACGCCTGTACTTGTTACTGTGATAGTGGGTAACGAGAGGGGGGTTGTGATCCCTGCAGTCATTGCTGGGAATACAAACGGCACCGTAGTCGTGGGTACTGGGGTAGCACGGCCCTCTCAAATAAACTTGCTGAAGCGTCGGCGTTTTTCATCCACTTTACCGGTCGTGATCAGCTGAAACTTGGCTAGTTCGGTATCTAGCCTCCTTGCGCAGAAGGAATATCCATCCGACTCGAGTGTCGGGAGGTGGTCCCCCTGTCGAGGTATTCTGGGCTGAGGGGGTCCTGTACCGGAGACTGATTTTCCGTCAGTTCCTGGCGGGTCATTACTATACTATACTATAACTCTGATGGGCTCTACTGATTTCTAGCAATTTGTCGGAGTCCTGCTTTTTCCTCGTGCAAGCAATAAATGCTTTGAAATGAGCTAGGCATAACATTCTCGACAGAGCTATGTGCTAGACCGGTTCTGGCCCAGTGAACGTTATTTCTGCCTCCCCTTTTGCTAGAGCTTCCGCTGTTTCGTTCTCTTCTACGCCCGTGTGACCTGGTATCCAGACTAGGTTAACATTGTTGCGTTGTGCCAGTCGGTTTGAGATTTCTCTGGAGTTCCATACTGCTCTGGATTTGCAGTTGGATTCAACCGCTCTCAGTGCTGCTTGACTATTGTTTTCCGTGTAAGATGTCGATTTTCTAGCTCCCCTGCACACATTTCAATGATATACCTACCTCTGCCTAGAATACCGTAGCTAATTTACCCATATTGAATGAGCGTTTCACTACTGGATTCATCCTGTATCTGAGGGCAGCCCCTGGCTGGTTTGAAGCTGACACTTTTTCCCTGTAGAGAGGTCGTTATAGTTCTGTTATAAAGAATAGTTCTTTCTATATCAAGAAATGCGGAGACTGCTACCTCCTGGTGTTCCAGGGCGTCGCTAATTCCTGAGACATGGCTGTTATGGGCAAGTTCTGTTGATTTTCCAGCCTCATGTGCCCGTCCAGTGTTTCCTCCGTGTTTCCAACACTAATAGGTCTGAGCATTTTTGGTTGTTAACGTAACTGAAATATCGAAACTTTATGGGTACCTGTAAGGGTCTTCCAAAATTAGTGGAGAATAAAATTTTCAAATTCAGAGCTACGACCTCCTCTGTTCCAAAACTACCATGTGTTATTCAGCAATAAAACTTCAACCGTCTTCAATTTTCAATTTCACAAACTAATTTTTCACCTCCAAAGAGGCTCAAAATGTTATGAAATCTTATTCCAATTTCTGAATATAACATTGGAAAGAATATATTGTTATGATTTGTTTGTTTTGTAAATATAATTTGATTTGATGTTTTCTGATTTTTTTTTTGGAGAATGAAAATTGTCAATATTTTGCCGGACAGTTTCTATTTTACCTGTATTTTTTTTCTACTACCTTCTTTCCACAGCTCAGTCGGAGTCAAACACAAGAACAACTTTCTCTAAGGTGGATTCCTTTGGACGCGGACGCTATATTTATGATGATTAATACAAGAAATAAATATCATATGAATTTTCAATTGTGCAAGTGAAACTTTAATAAATTGATTTTACCAAAACCAATAAATCATTTAAAACCTAAAATTGCAAAATTTCAAATATTTAATTTTACTGGAGAACAACTTTATTTATTTCCATATGTTTATTTATTGCAGTTGTTTATACGAATGAGGATATTTTATACTGCAAAATATGCCAACAGTAATTTCAAAAGGGAAGAAACTAACAATCGAAGAGTAAATAAATTGAGAAAGTTACAAATATTACAGCACAAATGAATATGATGTAAGTGTGTTGTAAAAGAACATACATTTTTTTGTATATATTCAAACCAAAATGTTTCTCATGAATCCATACATTTTTAGTATGAAGTTATGAATTTGGGATTATTGAGATTATTAGTATTGTTAGAATGTCCAGGGACATAAGGTCCCACTGTGAGTACCTATCTATAATAGCGTATTATTTTGTTCCACCCTATGTTTTTATGTTTCATGTACCTACTGCTCTCAAAAATATGTTCATGTATGTGAGGAGATAAAATTAGCCATACCAACGTTATCTAAGGATTTATATTCAATTATAAATGAATTGATTCATGCTATCGAGGAAAAATTCTTTCATAATAAAGGTAAGAAATATTCTCTTTTGAATACAAAAATCTGATATTTTTCTTTCTCTTTCAGAGTTTGCATATCATCACCAGGGCTCGTAAAAAAATTAAATGTAATTTTAGATAATTTTTTACTGTTGTATAGGAAATATTATTTGTAAAACAATTATAATTATATGGTTAATACTAGATATGTAACACGAGGATGGTTGTTTTCTTTTAATAAAATTTTTGAAAAAAATATGTTTTTCTTCAGACAGGACTGCATATTCTGAAGTCTTTATGCAAATGTCAGTGTTTTCTACAATATAAAATTCACTCATGATTACACTCTTAACAAATTCTGCTTATCTACAACAGAGCGAATCAAGTAGAAAATGGATTGATATCTATTGGATTATCAGTCGAACTCCATCTTATCCACAAATAGGTTTTACTCGTTATAGCATGATCTTCATCGGAGTACATTTCTCCAGTTTAAAACACCTATAAAAATGTGGTCAGGTCCTTCTTACTCTTATGGTCTATTCATTAAATATTTGTTTTGAAATTATTTTGTTATGAACACTGTCACTGGTTAATGTTACATTTAATTACTGAACTTGATTCTCAGTGCGTAGGCTCAAGCAAACTCCCATGATTATTTCTACTATTATAAAAAGTATTTTGTACCTAAGTAAATATTGAACGTAAAAGACATTTGTAAAAAAATTCCCTGTTGAAATTAGCTCGTGCTTATTTCATACTTACTACAAGTCATGGCACCTCTTGTTTTTTTCATGGTCTATGCACAAGCACGCCTTTGAAATAATTCTCTACGCAGATATAATGTAAATGACCAAAAATTTTCATGGCGAAATTAGAAGAGAAAACAAAACCAACATAATGATTGCAGTGGTCAGCACATAAAAATGGATAGTGAAAAGTATAACTAAAAATGCTCTCTCCGTATAAATCAACGCATATCACCTTTAATCAAAAATCAATGATTTATTCGTTTCTTAAATAATGTCAAATTGTAGCCGTTATGTTTATAGCCGCGTTTTATTGGCGCCATTCTGATACCGGGTTGGGAATAAATTGTCATTTATCTGTCAGTTCTGACATTTTTATCATTGTATTCGTGTCATATGTCAGTTGATTCTATCAAACCGTTATCGGAATGAGGTCCAATAAAACGCAGCTTTATGTAACCCACAATCTACAATTTCTTTTTCTTCTTCTGATTCTCTAACTCTGACGTCGATGTCACATGACCTGCCAACTAGGCTCGTGATTGGTGACACCAGAATCCAACCAGATTTTGAATTTTATGAATGAAATTAAAAGTACAGTAGTTTCAAGGATTTCAAAACGATTTTACTACTCCATTCATAAAAAGGTCATGTGATCTCTCTTGTTCTGTATAGAACCTCTACTCTTTGGCCCTGTGTTGGCGGGATCGTAACGGCTCGTATTCCATTGCGAAAAAAACTATTTACCCGCAGTGGCGTAACAATATTCTTTCCGATAAGTGAAACTGTTTGTTTTTATCAACACTGATGTATAAAATTAGAAATGTTTATGCTCGTGAAAGTAATATTATCTATCTCTTGATATGTTTGAATCTTCTGAAATTGGATTCTGCTGATTTGTCTCAAATTTGATGTAATATGGAACTTTTTACCTTTTGAATCGCATGGTTTCCTTTGGTTTTCTATGACGTTCGTACTTCTTCAAATTGGTTTATCGTTGTCTACTGACAGTGGCGGCGCTACGGGGGGGCAGTTTGCCCCCCACCACCATTTGCAAAATGTTGTTTTTAGCGCCCAAATACCTATCCCTTTTTTAGTGATGGTGTGCTCCCTCGTGCCCCCCCTGCCCTTAATTTCTAGAATCGCCACTGTCTACTGGTAAGTACTTTTATTCTTTGATTTCGTTAATCAGTTATCTGGATAAGTTCTAACTGTATACTTTGGTTTCTACTTTTTACTTTTCTTGTATTTCAGTCCTTCTGTTCTTCCTTTCCGAATCAAACTTTTTATTATCAAAATCTTTTTTTCTCTCCCGAATCAATAATCGTCTCTCTGGATTCCCTTTTCAGAATTTCACCTCGTTTTTTCACCAATCACAAACCTTTCATTTTTCTGTTCACTAATTTCCACTCTTATTAACTAATTACAACAAAATTATTTACAATCCTCCTTCTTTACGTCCAATAAATACCCTTATCAATTTACTTGCATTTTGAATCAATTTTTACTTGTATATCTCATAATCATCGTTTTTTTTAATTTTTCTTCTATCAAATTCAGTTTTGACGTTCTTCATGATACTTATTTCTCTACAGGATATTAAATTCGGTTTTTTGAATTGATAAATTATGAATTTGTTATTTAGACTTTTCTTTTCGCAATAGGATATGTTTTTTTATGGTCTGGTCTCTGATTTCGCACTAATATGAAAGGATATCGCACAAAAAAATACAGTAACATTATCAAATTCATTTCCACCTTAATTTCAGTATATTGTAACGATTTCGAGACCGGCCCCGAGACCGGCCCTGATCTAATTAATTATGCACCCTCGTTCAACTACAACTGCATATCTGCTGGCGTACGGATCGCCGAGAACAAGCTGGAATAAATCGATTGTTCGATACTATTCGAAGAGCCATCTAGATGAAATGTTCTATACTCCTGAATGATCGAGAGTCGTGAATGGAAACTGCTTGGGAGTATATAAGCGGGACAGTCAGAATAGAGTTAGTTACAGTTCCAGAGTTCGCTGATAGATAGCCACAGTAGAAATAAATTGAAATACCTAGTTATTGAAGTAAATGTTTTAGTGAATAATTGTTGTAAACAGTGTTTTAAATAAATTAGGAAAATTAGTTAGTGCAGTTTTACTACAGTATTTTATTTATTTTTCAAAATTCATTCTACAATTCATTCTGATCAAACTTTCAAATCTTTTATATCATAACAATATGTATGATTGTATGTATGTGTAAAGGAAACGAACATAGCCAAATCGAGGAGGAAAAATCAAAAAGTGCTGCAGCGACACCCACCGTAAGAAACCTCGAAAAGGAATTCCTCCAAGTGGGCCAACAAAAATATCATCAGAAGACAAACTCGTGAATGGAGATTTAACCATTCAAGAAATAAATATTGGACGAGAAAAAAATACAGAAACAAAGGCACTCCAACAGAAGGAAACCTTCCTAAAAACAAAAATATAAAGTTAATATTGTTTCTCAATAGATGGAAATAATCAAGAATCTGAGGTCGGCTTCGACATCCAGTGGACGAATTATTGTTTTCTGTGCATATTTGTATTCATATTCATATTCATATTATGCACAAGCTGGCCCACAGATTCTGTGATTGTTATGTTTATTCTGTGGAATTTTACACTACACTATATTACATACATACATACATACATACATTATATTCTTTAAGTCTATATCCTCTTGGACTTTATATTTAACTGCGAAAAAACATTATTTGATTCAATTGCTTTGGATGGTATCTTAAAGATAAAGGTATACCTATATATTACTATCAATGTTCTATTTTACCTGAACTGAACTCTTTGGAAACCTTTGGTGTAATAAATAATATCCTGTAGTTTTATTCCGACACTTAACCGCTATTTTTACACCTCGACATGTGTTTCAGTCACCATTTGAGCATATTTCGGAGGAAAACATTCGTTTATTGTGGGTATTCTTCCTACGGTGTGTTTTTTATTTTTTATAACCGAGGGCTTGGGTGTGTAGGTTATTATTTTCATTATATTATTGAGAAGGAATATGTAATTGAGCAGGTTAAGTGGAAGAGCGTAATTTTTTCAACGTATCCTGTAACCAATATGAGCGACATTATTATTGTTATTGATATATCGCAGAATCGTCTCCATTATGTCCCAAACAATTTGTATACGCATCCGTCATAAAATTATCGAAATAATAATTTCTCATCTATTTGGATGAATAAGGCTTTAACAAATACATTATGAAGTCAAAATATTGCTTTAATAATCAGAATGACAGGGGATATATGTGTCTGTACCCATGTCAGGAAAAGTGAAATATGTTCGTTGATAAATATAAAACATTTCAGAACAGAGAAAATTGCCTAAATCAAAAATGATTGCCTCATTCCATCCGAACTGAATAGAGAAATGTAGTGAAGTAAAGTGGTCATGTCAGTTTTCTTTTTGTAAGCAATTATTATGGCTCTGTGTAGTCACGACAAGAAGGATAACTACATTAATTTACCATAATGGTTGTTACAGTGGGGCTTTTACCAACTAAAGGGTTCATAACAACATTAGCAAGTTGTAATGTGTACATCGTGACATTCTGCCAACCTACTACTAAACGTAAGATTGAAGTTGATAATGTCTTGAATACTTGAACACGATTTTGTTCTGCATTGCCGTGTCGAAGTGATACTTTTTATTGTAGTTTCATAGGAAATGTTTAGTGATGTGCATGCTGAATGAAATAAATATTAGATGTTACTGTAAAGTAAACAGTTAATCTGTATAGGAATATATTTTGAAATGGTACTAAATTTCACCATTTCGCCTCAAATTCGAAGATCATCCTGAATCTCTGAAAATCATTTAAGGCAAATCATTTTTATTCAGAAACAACATCAGTAACATAACAACATTCCTGACAACGAAGAATTTATATAAATTAAATATTTCAGAAGCGAGTCCTTTAGTGGAATGTGTTCAATTTTATTTCGTGTGAAAATAAATCGTAGTGTGTTTGGAACGAGTCCAACATTTCACGCTACAAAAGAATAAGGTTCAGACGAAAGCAATGCAATTCAATTTACTTGCACATACGACTCGGATTGCCTTTCGTGTTCTTTGGCGCTCTTCGTATTTTGAATTTTAATGATACTCAAGAATTTCCTTGACATGTTCCTCTTAGGATATACAAGAAATAATCATCTATTACGAAAATATAGATCCACATGTCGTCTAGGAAGTCACAATTCACTCCATTCATTAAATATTATTGATATTGGTAATTGTGTTACTATAGCATGATAAATTTCAATAGTTTTGCTTCAATCAATGAATAGTAGTGAATGTGATGAAGGAAGAATAATAATTATGTATTATACCGACCAACCCAAATTACTGAGAGATTAGATGAAGTTTCAAAACTCACATTATCGAATGTCCCTGAATTACTTAAATAATTCATTAAGTTGATGGTACCACATTTTTATATCAGTCATTCAAGTAATGAGGTAGTTGAGCAGAATTTCTATTTGCACTCCTGGCTGTGTATCTAATTCTTCATTACAATCTTCTCATATCGTTGTTCTCTCTCTCTCTGTTGATAATATTCTATACTCCTACAGCTATTGTAGTATTTTCTGAATAGGAACGGGAAGAACTACTCTCTGAGCGTGTTATATTCAAAATCGTTGGGTTTTTCATCCATATGAGGTTACAGAAATGCCAGCGAATCAAAAAATGCCCATTTTTATAATATTGGTATCACTCCCGTTGAAGCGTTTAAGGAATATCTCCTTTCTCTGTAACGTTCCAGTAAAATAAGCCACTTTTTAAAATATTCCTTAGCAATAGAAATTTGTAAGTTACTATCTCTGGAACACTTTTATTATTCAACAACCTTCTTATCAAATGCATCATCTAGATTCTAGACGATGCCAAAAATGGTAAAAGTAAGTTTATAGGGATCCGCATTTGAATAATAAAAAAAAATACATAACCCACGTAGCTTTGTCTCCCAAACACGAATCCGAAGAAAATTCTTGATCAGTTTTAAGCAAGTCGTGCACTAATAAATTACATAGTGTCCGCAAAAATCTTGGAACGATATGGGAAACTCTTAAAATATTGTTTACTCAAAAAATTCGCACACAAGCGTTTTTATCAGTGGCGTGCAGATAACCGGAAATCGTTCGATATTCTGAACACATTATATAATAAAGTAACATTACTATGCAAGAAATCGAAAAACATTAGTTCAGTCTACCAATGACTAATTTCAATAACGTCTCAATGAGTTGGCCTCAATATTCAATGGAAATAATCGACAATAATTTTTGCGTAGTGAATTTCTTAAAAACTGTCCATCATTGCAATTGACTGATTTGAAATCTTGAAGATGAGTCTATAAACAATAATGAAGTTATTAGAAAAATATAATAATAATAATAGAGGTCCCTTACACTAGATGCAGAGCGTGTCGTGGGGCAGCTGAGACCATAATGCATTTGCTGTCAGCTTGTCCAGCTTATGCGGTCTCAGCCCATATCCACAGGCATAACGCGGCACAACGATTGTTTTACTACCACCTACGACACTCGTACAGTATTGACGAGACACCGGTGTTGCCTTATGCTGCGGAGGATATTCAGTCCGTTGTGGAGTATGTACGAAGGCGTAGAAGGGCCACGAACAATTTTTTTTTTGAAATCCCGACTTTAATCTCGGAGGTAAGACTTTATTCTCGGACCCCCGACTTTATACTTGGGGGTTCGAATTTAATCTCGGGGTCCGAATTTAATATCGGACCCCCGACTTTATTCTCGGGGGTCCGACTTTAATCTCGGGGGAACGACTTTAATCTCGGAGGTTCGACTTAAATCTCGGAGGTTCGACTTTAATCTCGGGGGTCCGACTTCAATCTCAGACACCCGACTTTAATCTCGGGGGGTCCGACTTTAATCTCGGGGGAACGACTTTAATCTCGGGGACCCGGTTTTAATATCGGACCCCCGACTTTAATCTAGGGACGTATAACTCTTGCGGAAAATGTGTTTTCCACCCTTGACGGCACTTTCCGCACTTGTTAGGTAAATAACTATAATATGTCACTTCATATTTGAATGCCATTCACATGTTTGTAACTCTGAACAGGGGCGTACGGAAAATTTTCATGCCACTAAATTGAAACAGTTTTTCTGCTGCTACTCAATATCTCATATGCAAAAGAAGCATGAGTTTTGTTATGAAAATTGTTAACGGTTTCCACCGTAGTCATAGTTGGAGTTGCGTGCATTATATGAAAACTCATTGTTGATGATTTTGATAGAGGACGGATATTATTATTATTTGGTGTGGTACTCAATAACTTTTTGATTCTTTCATTCCTCGAATTAATTTAATAAGTATACCAGTTCAATTTTTTTTTGCTATTTTTTAAAATTCAAGTTCAACAGCCTTAGACAAAATCAGTTTGAAATATTACCAAAATACCTGATGTTTGAAACAACTTCTAACAAAATATTCAAATAAAACGTCTCCATATCCTAAAAACCAATGACATTTTTGATAATGAAACTGATCTGTTATTGGTACAGAAAATGTTGAGTAATGTGGAAGAAAAAAAAACTATATCAATTCAGAGGTGTGAAATTTGGGAAAAGGCGATAAGGGGTTATTATTATTATTATATCATTTGTTATGTTGATATCACAGAATGAGGACTACACACAGTAACAGTTTCAGCATGAACCATTAAATTTTTAATTATGACATAAAACTCATTATTCTTGATCCCGTTAACCTTCCGGTATCAACTTATCAATATAATAGTCATTTATTCAACAAGTGTATTGATGAAGGCGATTAATGATCGAGATAGTTTAACGCGTAAGCGAGGCGAGCGCGTTATTTTTCGAGATCTTTAAACGCATTTTAATATTCGAGTTGATTACAAAATTTTTCCGTCGACCTCACTCTTGTTGGAATGAAGGAATTCTTGATATGGAGGTATTAAATCAACTCGAAGAACAGTAAATACTAAATCTATTGAACATAAATGATCACATTTTATTTATTTAAACATTTGTGATGGTAGAATTAGAGAAACTGAAAGAAGGCACAGAAAATGTCAATCTATACACTTGCATTTTACGAATGGTCGATTTTGAAAAATCATGCATTAATGACGAATCAACCATTAATAGGGGTCATTAATGGTTGATTTCGTTCGCATTGAAAAACATTAAACAGATATGTTAATGCGAGCTCGACAGAAAAAATTCTTATTTGCTGAAAAGTGGAAAAAATAGATTTTTTGTAGGTTTGTATCTCATAATCCCGACAAGATATTCTATCGACATTCGGCGAATAGTACTTTCAAAATCTGATAATAGTGTGTCAACCACTATAGAGAACAGAATGACCATAAAATTCAATGAAAACAGGAATCTGCGCAATGAAACTCGGGCCCCCAACATTAAAGTCGAACCACCGAGATCGAAGTCGAACCCCCGGATCGAAGTCGGACCCAGAGATTAAAGTCAGGGCACATTCTTCTCGGACCTAGTAATCACTCACCCCATGGACGTAGGGAGTGTTGTATCGGAGCTCTGGAGAAAGGGCCTGACTGGAATATTCCTTATAGGAGAATAATAATAATAGTAAATGAGCAGGAAGGGACCCAAAGCCTTGGTGAGTTGCGACACCACTTTCCTGAGTAACAGGTGCAAAACTGGACCGGCAGCCAAGGCGCACGCTGGAGGGAATGCCCATTACCTCTGATGTCGGCCGTGGGTATACTAGGCTAACCCCCCGGTATACCCTACTACTTGGTTCACGATGGACGAGAAAGAGGCCCCCACAGCGGACCCCTTCGAAATAGGGGTTACAGGCAAGATGGTGGGGCCCAAAACGATAGATTCACACTTTATAACGACCGCAATGAAAACGGACGCTTTCAGTGGACGGATGAACAAAGGGACAGTCTTCTGCATTGTTATAAAAGCAGTGAGAACGCCCGAAGAGGATACATGGCGAAAATGCATGATCTGTGGTGTGAAAAACACTCAGAGCATGCTGCATTTTCCACACAAAATCTAAGGAATCATATATCCCACCTTAGGGTTCGAGGCCATGTCAGAGCCCCTCCTCAGCCGTTTAACGCAGTGGCAGATATGCCACGTGTCGATCTAATTGTAGAGAAGGCCCGCAACATACCACCAACGGAAGGCATCAGAACCCGCAGGGCGCTTTATAAAACCAAGCTCCTTAAGCCACAACAACTGGCACGGGTGGATGCGGAGATTCAGGATATCCTTTCAGAAGAGGCTGACATCTGGCAGATCAACTTTGCCTTGTATGACGCTGCTCAGGCCCTGTCCCAAGCGGAGAGGAGGGATACCACCCATCTGGTTGGGAGCATGAGCGATGCATTCACAAGATGGAAGCTGAGATAAAGTTGGCGAGACAACACGCGTCTCGTATCCAGTATGTGGCAGACTACGTGGCAGCCAATAGGCTCTTCACGCCCGCAGTGCGGCAAATTGCCGCAAATTTAAGACATGCTCACCACACACTAACTCAAGGCGTGCTGTTTACCATCAAGCACTGTCTTACTATAAAACGAATGCTAGTGGCTGCAAAAAAGTCACTAGTGAGGCGGGCGAGAAGCATCGAGGAAATCATGAAGTTCCACGATAAACCTCTTCGCCAATTCCAAGAGCCTCACGTGTTGTGGATAAACCGCCGGCGGCTGATCGGGTAGAAACCTTCTGGAAGGGCATTTATTAATTTCTGCAACCACTCAACGTATATACTCCAGCCCTAGCACAGTTCGAAGCCTTCTGCAGGAGGCTTCGTCAGCCTGAGATAAAAACTTTGCAATCCGATAACCCTGGAAGAAGTTCGACGGGTCTTCAAAGGCTAGAAGAACTTTGCTGCTCCAAGCTCTGGTGGCCTAAATAACTATCGGAGGAAAAAATGTCCATGTACCCACCACCATCTAGCAAGAGTTTTAAATTCATGACTAGATGGGGAGCAACAAATTCCGGATTGGTTTTTCGAGGGGCGAACCGTGCTAATCCCCAAAAACTGAGATTTGTCCGATCCGAAGAACTGCAGACATATAACATGCTTGAACGCTTATTATACGATGTTAACTAGCATCTTATACACGCGAATACTCTCCATAGTTGAGCCGGTGTATGAACGGATATATGAGCAAAGAGGATCAAAGAAGGGGGTCGCTGGCTGCAAGGAGAACCTGCTGATTGACAGATGCATCACGAAGGACTCCATGCAGTATAAGTGTAAACTTTCAATAGCCTGGGTCGATTATTGCAAGGCATTTGATACAACATCGCCTGAGCTCATCATGCATTTGCAAAGATGCCTTGTGGTACCCGATCAAATAGTGTGATGCATTAAACAGCTGATGCCACTCTGGATGACTAGTTTCACTATAACATCTGGTCGATTCAGAGTCCAAACCAAACACGTTATCTTTAGAAGGGGCGTTTTTCAGGGAGACTTCCTCAGCCCTCTTCTCTTCTGCATCTCACTTCTGCCATTGTTCGTTACACTACGGATAATCCGCGGATACAACTGTGGCACCCCCCGCAAAAGGAGGCATAAGGTCATTCATCTGTTTCACATGTATGACCTTAAACTTTATGCCTCCGGAGGAAATGATCTTCATTAGTCCTAAAGGGTGGTGCAAGAGTACACGCATGCTATCGGAATGGAGTTTGGGATCGACAAATGTGCAACGGTTCATCTCAAAATAGGGCGATGTGAGGAATACAGAGAGGACTTTCAGCTCGTAGACGGAAGCATCCTACATCATCTGGATGCCGGAATTACGTATACTTACCTAGGGGTGGTACAACGCCACACCCAAGAGGTAGCTACTGTTGAAAACTATCTCCGCGGCAAGTATCAGCACAAAGTCCGACAGATCTGGTCATCAGAACTGTCGGAGAAGAACAAAATTGCTGCAACTGATATGCTCGCGGTTCCTATTCTGCTTTACTCCTATGGAGTAATGAAATAGGTTCGGGAAGAGCTGCGACAACTCGACGTAAAAACTCGCAAAATAATACAACTTTGCAGGAGCTTGCATCCTAAATCGTCCATCTCACGGTTATACTTCCCCAGACAACGAAGAGGCCGTGACCTTTTCAGTTTGGAGTGTCTACACAACAGAATGGTGCTGGAAGAAGCCTGTGAAGTCATCAGGAGTTCAGATACCCTTCTCTGCTTGGTATGAGATCATAAAAAGCAGGTATTGGAGCATTTCTCTTCAAGGCAGTAACCCGTGCAGCCGATGAACTTGATCTTGTATTCAACACTGAATGGATGAACCCAAACTCTTTCACCGAGTTGAAACCCGTTCAGCAAAAAGCCCACGTTAAAGCTGCGGAGAGTGAGAGTCTTCCGTAGCTTTATAAGGATGAGCCAATGCATGGGGTCTTCTTCAAGAACATTGAAGTCCTTGGCTTATAAAGAAATCTGACCTTTGCATTTCTTAGGTCAAATGGGCCGAAGTCGAAATCCAAGTGATTCATATTTGCCTGTCCTGACACTGGATGCAGAGCATGTCGTGAGGTAGCCGAGACCATAATGCAGTTGCTGTCAGCTTGTCTAGTAGCTCATGCGGTCTCAGCCTATATCCACAGGCATAACGCGGTCCTACGAGTATTGTACCACCTTCTACGACACTGGTACGGTGTAGACGAGACACCTTTGTTGAGTTATTGTCCTGGGGATATTGAGTCCGTTGTTGAGAATGAGAAGTGCCGAATCTATTGGAACTACTCATCCCTCACCCCCAGACAAATACAATCCAATAAGCCTGATGTAGTCCTCTTCAACCATCAAAGTAGGAAGATTTTTGTCATTGAGTTTTCAGCTCCTGGTGAATCGAATATCGTCTGAAAAACGAACTAAATATCGAGATCTAATCTTTGAACTCCGCAGGCTTTATATGTCAAGATGGTGGTTCTGGTAATAGGGGTCTTTGGTGGAATGCTAGACACACTGCTCTCAAACTCAGAAATCATACCGGCTTGACGTAATATTTTTAAAATTGTTTTGTTTAAAAATTATTTTTTCCGTTAACCAGCTGTCACCCCCCTACGAACGACAGCCCTCAGAAGTCTAAACTTGTGCGAGCTAAGGATTAATGAGGTCTTACCTTTTAACGTGCGATTCCTAGCACGAGACCAGTGTCTATGCGGGGAATCGAACCCTCGTCCCTCTGACTGATAGACTAGCGCTCTACCGTCATGACCACTGCGGTCCAATAGGGCAGAAATCTTAGCCGGACGAATGCAAAAGGCCGTAATTCTTGGTCACTCCGCCGGCTCGGGGCACATGATTCTCGGATACAAAAGTCACTTACCCCGTGGGAAAGGTAAATGATCCAGCGCGGCCTTCGAAAGTGTAGCGGCTCCGGAGACAGGGCCTGACTGGGATATTCCTATCGGACACAAAAAAAAACTGAATTTTCGAATCGATACTTGGTAGGTAGGCGTAACAAGATCCTTCTCTCTCAATGCAGAGAATTATGCTTCTCCAGAACTCTTATATGGCATTTATCACGTGTTCTTCAATGCAGAGAATTATGCTTCTCCAGAACTCTTATATGGCATTTATCACGTGTTCTTGAGGAGTTTGTAAACTTTGATTTAGCCAGCTTGTAACATTTTCTGTACTATGGATCTATGATCCATGTTGCATAAATCATATATCGTACTTGACATCTAGTGTCTTTCGATTAATAATGGACACAACCTGTGGAGTTAAGATTACCATGAAAATAGAAATGCCCAGTTATTCCTGTTATCTTGGAGAATCCTACCCAGACCTAAGTTTTGAACAATTGATCTCTGCACTCAATAGCGAAATCAGGATTCTCGTCTTCCCACCAGCGGCAGTTCTGTGAAAATACTATTTGACATGATATAAGCTTCGTCAAGAAAAATGTTCTACTAGCAAACCAGCGATTGTCTTCAATTTGTCCCTCGCTTCAGTTACATATTTTTCATGACCGTTGTCGAAAAAAAATTCCAATGACTCCGTTGAAATTTTGATAATTTTAACAAAGGTTGAGTGAACTCAGTTTCTTCCTGGATGCCTTTTGTTGAAAATACGGGCAACTTCACGTGACGATTAATCACCGTATAATAAAACTACTCATTAAGAGTAATTTTAGGCATAGTGCTCACAGAGAACGCAGAGTTAACAGTTCGCCGTATTCTTCACCCACCCGGATCACGCAGTAGAGTTAGGGCTCCCGAATACTTCTCCATGGGTAGGCTGAACAAGACAGTTTTTTGTACTCACCCAAATAAAGATGCAAACCTATAGCACATTTTGAAAGATAGTTCGTGTCGGCCCCAGCAAAATGTCTCTGTGGACATTTTGACAAGAAATATTTCAAAAAAATACTAATCGTTTGTTTTTTTACAAATATCTGTTGTAGTGTATTGAAGGAAGAATTCTTTACACTGTCCAGTTATAATATTTCAACGAAACGATTCTGATTGGGCAGACAGCACGATTTCCATCTACGAATTATTTTTGAATGACAGTACAAATCAAAGTGTGAAAAAGAGCCTCCATTTTTATCTTTCTCATTAGGCAATTATTGAAATTAGTATAGTTGGCAGAATGAACCGGACAACTGAAAATATCTTTCAATTGCAAACAACTCTTTTGAATAACATTATTCGATATTTTGTATAGTAATGCATGCCACTTTATAGTGAGTTTCGCAAGATGGATAGGGACGCTTAATTTTGAAAATAATTTCATGTTGTACAGGGTGTGCCATAAACACAAAACGTATCAAAGTCTTAATTTTTTAAATGGAATACCCTGTATATTTTTCGATTTTTTGATTCCGCGATCAACATAAAAGCAAATTTCATAAAAGTTTAATTAATCAAAACTTTGTGGTTTTTGAAATATGGTTTCAATGCCTTAATTCCCAGCTGGTGTTTTCTTATTTCAAACCAAAATGAAGCGTACGCTACTAACTGAATAATTTTTATATCGCACTTGTGAAAAGTTCACTAACATATAAAAGGTGTGTAAAAATCAAGGTAATAAATATAATAACAATCTTCAGACGGCAATAACTTGTTCAATTCAAATATCTTATGTCAACAGCAGATGTTAAATTCAATTGTATACGAATTATATATTCCTATAGCTAACTCTTAACGTTTTCGAGTAAGATGCATATTTTCATTCTGTAAACTTATCTTTTTGAGAAATTGCTTTAATATTGATTATGGTTGTCTGCTATTTTTAAGTTTTCAAATCCAAATCTTATTTGTGAAAGTGGTGGTTTGTGATCTTGTTATAATTATTGTGTTATCAAATGGGCAAATTTATCCGAAAGAAGAAAGAATCGACATGACTTTTATACTGGGAGAATGTCTTCAAAACTGTTTTCTGGCATCACCAATTTACGCTGAGAGATCTCCTAACAGAAATTATCCAAATAAAGTAGCATTTGAAATATTGTTGACACCATATTGACGAACAGGAAGTGTTCAGTATAAAAAACTCATTGAAAAGAATCCTGTGACAAAAAATGGAGAGACTGAATTTGCGGTGATTGCCTCCAAATTACCATACAATTCAAAACCTCATTATGGAAAATATCGGTATTAGTCAAACATGCATATCAAGAATTCTCAAAAAACATAGTTACCATCACCATCATTATAAAATCCAGCTTCTCGAATCAAGAACTTTACGAAAACGATTATTATATGGTGATTGACTCCAAATTTTGTACTTCGAAAGAGTTCCTGACTTGAGACTATTGTCATGGAATATTTTTCTCAAACTCTGATACCCAATTGATACTTCAAATTAATTCTGAACTCCGAAACATTTGTGCGCAATAGAAGTGGTTCTGAAGTTTTTCATTCAAATATTTGCGTCACACATTGCCTGCAACTCCCAGGGTCTGTATTTTTGACGGTACTGTTACACAGCAGTATACATAAAATATGCATATTTGTCTCTTTCATTTGTTCTCAAATTTGAGGCGAGTGATACAAGAATCGAGAACCCGGTGTCCAGTAACCCATATCAATATGACGTGATTCCGGTCTGCCAGTGCTCTCAGTTTTACTTTGCAGTTCCATACCAGTTTGGATGTCACTTTCCCACAGAAGTTCCGCTTGACTGTCTGATATGATGTTGATATGCGCGCCTTCAGCGTTTCTCCTATTGTTGTCCTTCGCACATTGGAGGATGGCGTACATCTCTGCCTGAAAGGCAGAGGTATTGGTACCCAGTGAGTGGCTATTACTTGGGTTCCTAGAGAATACTCCTGAGCTCGTCCTATTTCCAGGGGTCCTATTCTTGACTATTCGCAATACGAACGAGTGCTCGTATCGTTTCATTCTGAGTTACTGATAGCGTTGAAACGACATGAAGAGGAAATCAGACTGTGACGTTACTCGTACACATTACTATTATGAATGGTCAAGAATAGCAGCCCAGTCTTGGGTCTGTCTATGAATCAGATTTTCCTGTGTAAAAAGTTCCGGAGCTGTGAGTCACTCTGTCCAGCACACTGTATTGGTTAATCAAGCAGCGGAATGGGATCCGTTCTCGATCCCAGCGTGTCTCTGATCACGATTCTAATCAAGCTGATATGTCCTGGTCCAACATTCGAATTGTTGTGCGTATTCTGCAGTCTGATGCCTCCAGATCCTTGCGCCTTGCTTCCCCCTGCAGCACTGAATGGAGAGAAGGCAACCCCAGGAGTATCTCAGTGGCTGCACTTCGTTTTGATTGAATTGCCCTTGTGATTCCAGTACAGACAAGTTTTTGCACCTTACCTAGTCTGACCATATACTTCAACTGTCAAACAAAATGAGAAAAGCATATTTATTCAAGAATGAAGAATAACAACAAATTTTGATTTTTACCTGACAATACATTCTATTGGAAATGAAAAAATACTGTAAACGTTTTTTTACGATGCGTCTTATAGTTTTCGAGATATTTAATAATTGTTTAGCTAGACATGCGATGACGCGAACTCATCGGCTGCTGTGACGTCACTTTACAACAGTCGCTCATTGCGTGCTCTGCTCTCGAATTGTGTGTATGGAGTCTGCGTCAAAAATTAATAAAAATGTCAAACCCAGAAATTCTAAAATTATTCATTATGCGCTGAGACGCGCGCAAAGGTGTAATTGTAATTAACATCTTTGAACTGTTTTCTGAAAGCTCAAAATTTGTAGAAATGCCTAAACCAAAGTGATATCTAAAGGCTGAAATTTTTCATAGATGAACCACTCCAGTCAGCAGTCGATAGAAGTGAGAATAGTTGTTTCGAATGAAAAAATATGGAATAAAATTATATTTATTGCTATTAAATATAATTTTTTCGGCCACTTTTTCTCGGGTATCAATAATATATCACCATTTGGGATCAGCAATCATGTAATGATATTAAATAATTATATTTTTTCAGTTTTATACGTATTTTAGTTTTTATAAATTTTTATTTTTTTTACATTTTCTTGTATATTTTTGCTGTGGGTATTTTCACAAGAACATATAAGCTAACAGAGTTGATTATAACGATTATAACGGTCGACAAATGTTTTCCTTGTTATTTCGAGGAATAATTTTTATAAACGTAGTTTTTATAAAACACTATAGTTGATTCGCACACAAAAAATATTATTGTATAACACAAAAAAAATGAGAAAAAATCGAAAACAAAACATCTACTCGTTATAGTCGTGTTCTTCGCCACTCTCTTCATCAGAATAAAACTCGATTGCACCATATTCTTCAGCGTCATCACTACTAATTGATTCAGAGTCTGTGTACAAACGAAGAATTAAGCGTTAAACAATATCTTACATGAATAATTGAGGTTTTGAATCACATTATTGAGTGAATTGGCGAAAATTACCTGCAGCATCATCGGGTTGGATCAAAACGTCTGAAATGAAATTGGACAGCTGATCGCCTTCGTACCAATTGAAATCATATTATCGGCCATCGATGAACTGCCAACCGTTTTGCTACGGGATCATGAGAGTGGGCACTTTTTTATTAGCATGACTCCAAATGTTTGAAATGTCGCGGCCCTTTGTATCTGCTTTATCAATTCCGCCTTGCATGGTGCTAAATTATAACCATCGACTTTTTGAGTTGTAGTTTTGAAGGCGTCGCTGGTGTCCGTGAACGTATAAGCTTTATTAAAAAGTATAAAGCGAGCTTTATTCACGTCACATACTTTTGGCAAACCATATAATTGGCATACAAATTTCTCAACTTCTTTGGAAATTTCAGTGTAATTGTTGTCACTAATGTATCCAACATATTATAAGGCCGCTTCTTTCCTTTTCTGAAGAAAGCCGGATTGAAATCGCATCCGGTGAAAGTGTGAAAAGCAGGAAGCGCAGCACAGGGAGATTCTCCCATTTTTGTCAACACCAACTTCCATCCAAATATTCACATTGCCTTTCAATTTCATCATGTTGCCAAGTAGTATAGTATATTGAGTATGCAAAATACATGCTCACTACCAAAGCTTCATCACATGAAAATATTTGCAATATATATAATTGTATTCCACCATTTTTCATTCGAAACAACTAAACTTATTAAAAATTTTTAGTAATTTTTTTGCGAAATGTTTTCAGCAAAATGTACTAATGCGCGCAGTGTCCATTCTCACTTCTATCGACTGCTGACTGAAGTGGTTCTATCACAAAGGAGTCTGACTATCTTTTTTATCAACTTTATAGTTATCATTGTTATTTTGAAAAATTTCAGCCTCTTGAAATCACATTGGGTTAGGCATTTTTTTGGACAGTTTTGGAGTAGCGCTGACGCTATGTATCCCCATACAGAGCAAGATGTTTGGTCACTCGAATTCGTCTGACTGATGAAATATAACTTTGTAATAGTTACTTTAATAACATTTTCAAAAGTCAAACATAAAAAATAAGTAAAGTTCATTAATTTTTTGTCGAGCTTTAAAGCGTCTGACAAAAGCTCCGGTCCATGAAAAGTGTATGACACTTTATGATACTAGTTCAGAATAATATTCTACAAATTATATATAAAAATCAGCCATACAAATTTAAGTTAGATAACTCACATTTTTAGTTACCTTTCTAACCTCGTACCTGCCCAGGTGTCACAGGGTAAGCTACACAAGTACGCAGGTATTTAAAGTATACTAGACGCTACTTCATCCATGTGAAAATAAGTTATGTCAGAACGCTCTGGGATCCTGGACTAATATTACGCTGTCTGACTATTAGATTCCATCGCGAACGCCAACGCCAACTGCGAACGGCAAGTTTATAAATTCAGCTTTAAGTGACATTGTTGAAAAAATCATGAGCAATCAAAACGAGTAATTCATGATCAATGTCACGAGCGAATTTGGAAACAAGATCAAGCAAATGGATGTAGTTATGCAGAATCCAACCATCCCACAAATATCGTGAAACGTTCTCAATGTGAATATGCATTTATTAAAACTCATTTTGTTATTTGCAGGAGCGTTATGAAATTTTGCCACTGCAAAATTTTAACACGAATGTTTTTGGATAATTTATTATGAGTAATAACAGCAAGAACTTCTTAACTCTTGTGAATCCCTATGTCACAAAGAATGTTGTCGTTCCACTGATGTATCTGCCAAAAATTTGTATTTTCTTTCTTCGTAATGGTGGTTTTAATTTCGTAGTGTAATTTTGCTCCAGAACGATTCATATATCAACTTAACTTATCAAAATCCGAATGGTTACAACAATGCTGCATTCTATTGAACAGATAAACCGAAAAAAATTACTAGCCGTATTTAATCGATAAGAAAATATTTAAAAATTAAGAAAATATTTTAGAAGAATCCGGAATATCATGAAATCCCAATATTTCGAAGCTCGTCTCCAAATTACAGTAATGGACAGATATATCGATTGATTAATCTCGTCGTGAATAGTCCTGTACGCAATGAATTTAATGATAGAAAGATACGGTTATATCCCATTAATTCTGTAGCGCGCTGTGGAGATAAGAGCTTACATTTCGAGTAACGGCTAGTCGCGATTATATGCATCCACTGTAAATGGCTACAAACAGATAATGACGCATACAACAGATTTATAGTTGTGTCAATGGGCTGTGAATATGGAAAGTGGTGAACAATGATTGAAGATATCGAAGATATCTGCAACTGGAAAACGTTGCTTTTCCGGCTATTACTTCACATCAAAGTTTTCACCATATCAATCACTTCTCCAGAGAAGATAAAATCAGTTACACCTGGAATTTCAACTGAATTAATGTTAACTCACAACTGGAATGATAGCATTTGAAAAGAAAAAATAATGAAAGTTGTGGAAGAAAGAATCAAGCTACAGTATACGGATTTAAATTCATAGAAACGAATTGTTATTATTCATAGTTGAGTGACTGTTGTCAAAAAAATAAAATATCCGTCATAGTTGAAGTTATCAATTCTCATTGAAAATGTACAATTTCACAGATATTTAAGCTATTCTGAATATACATTTTACATTGTTCCTTCGAGTTTAATTGAACACGCTATGGAACAGACAAATGTACAAGAAAGTATGGAGCAAAAGCAAAAGAAGCAGTAGATGCAATAAAGGAATTCCAGTAAGACGATATTTGAAGTCAGAAATGGATGTTGTTGAACTCAGACCTAATGCCTTCTTCTAGTTTATGTGCAAAAACTAGTCGACAAAGAAGTTGCATGAGTAATATGGAAAACACTAGTTCTGGCGAACATTTGATTATTGCTGCCAGTTCCAATTTTCTTCTCCCTGAAAAACCTTCTAATCCTGAATTTGTTTGTACGAAGCCTTCAGTCAGAGATGGGAAGTCAAACGAGGGGTCTACTACGTCCAAAAGATCCAATATTTTCAAGTTAAATTTAGAATTGATGATGTTACAACAACAGCAAAAGATCGACGAGAAAGAAGAACAAGAAAAAGTTAAAGCATTTGAAAGAAAACGCTTAAACTTGGCGAAAGAATTGGAATTGAAGAAAAAAATATTAGATACAGTTGGTACTTGCGAAAATAGCTCAAACTGCTCTAGAAGTTTATATAGTGATGAACAATACGTAACAAAGTTGGTTGTAGATGCTAAAAAGTGTATTGATCCTGAAACTACCCAATTTCAACCTCTTCATCAGAAAACCTTACAGAACGATGTTGAAAGTGTCTGTTCTCGTACTTATGGAATCGGTAATAACATTACCTTTTCTGTGGGAGGTGGAGGAAGAAATGATACCCTTTTTGATGTTGCTAGACAGTGTATCGAAAATACTGCTAATACCAACAAACTTTTGCTACGGCAAAAAGTGAGAGATCTCACTTACTTCTCAGGTGAACTTTCAGAGTGGCCTATCTTCATCAACGAGTTCAATAGATCCACGTCGCAGTACGGCCTAACTGATGAAGAAAATCTCATACGATTGGACAGGGCTCTGAAAGGAAAGGCTCGAGAAACTTTGGCCGAGCAGAATGAATAATTTTGGAGCTTATAGAGAAAGTTAAAAGACTTGGTTGTGTACGTGAAGATAGACTGGACTGGTCACTACCATGAAAAATGTGAATGCTGAAATGTACCTGTATAATCCCGAACTATTGTGCAACTTAGTAAAAAATTCACTCCGATACAAAAATATTGTTGGGGAAAATTCAAACTCCAGAATGAAAATCAATCCAAACAGACATCCTTAGAAGATTTTGCTTAGTGGTTCGATGAAGAAACAAATTCTCTATCTGGAATTAGTAATCCAACTAAGTCAGTTTCAATGAAATTCTATAATAGGAAGGATAATATCCCTTGTGAAACAAACGCTATTCATGAAATAGTTATATCGCAAGATGTAAAATTCCTGGTAACTTTTCTAGATGAGAGGCTAGACTGGGATCTACATATCAATAACGTATGCAAGAAACTGAATTCAGCATTCTTTGCAATTAAGCAAATGAAAACATGTCAGGCCAAGGAGAGTTTATTAGGCATTTATTATGCAATGGTATACTCACACATTTCCTTCAACACAATGTCATGGGGATGTGGTAAAGATTTTGGTAAAGTGTTTATAGGGCAGAAATGTATCGTAAGATTAATTTTTGATATGAACTATCGAGATAGTTGCAAACCAATATTTATAAGAGAGAAATTGTTAACTGCTACATCCATCTATATTTTGAAATGTTTGAAATACATTAGAAGCAACTTGGAATCCTTTGATACCAATGCTTCTTCGCATGCTTACAATACACGACATGGTGGTCACCTAAAAATACCAAACCATAAAACCACGAAATTCCAAAATTCTCCTCTCTATAATGCATTGAGTTAATTATGCAAAAATATTATCAGATTCAGAAAAGGTTGAAACACCTAAGATCTGTTACCTGCCCCATTTTCCCGTGTGGGATATAAACAAACCCGAAAAACTAAGGCTTGTTTTCGATGCCGCTGCAAAATCCAATGGATCATTCCTGAACAAATTTTAATAACAAGGTCCAGACTTGGTTCCTTCGCTAATCTCCATTTTGTGGCGCTTTAGGCAAGGAAAAATAGCTTTCTGTGGAGATGTTTGTGAAATGTTTCACCAGGTACTCATCAGAGAGGAAAATCGATGTGCGCAACGTTTTCTATGGCGTGGTAAGGATTGAAATCGTGAACATGATGTTCTTCAAATGAACGTTATGATTTTTGGATCCGTGTCCTCATCTTCGAAAGCACAATTTGTGAAGAACAGAAACGCTATCGAATTCGAGCATTTGTTTCCCGGTATAGTCAAATGTATGGATAAGCAACATTATGTAGAGGATTACCTCGACTCCTGTAACACGGAAGAAGAGGCCATCAAGAGGATTGCTGATGTTATTCGTGTTCATACAAAGGGAGGATTTGAGATGGCAAAATTTGTAATTCCAAGAATGTTCTTGCAACTATTCCTAAGAGGATTCGTTCTTCAGATTGAAATGGTGTGAAACTGATAACTTTATATTTTGTCTCAATTTGCAGAAGATACCCCCAGAAATTAGCAATGGATTGAAAACACCAACAAAAAGAGAAGTTCTGCGATTGGTTATGTCAATTTTCGATTCTCTGGGCTTCCTTGCACCACTAATAATAAAAGGAAAAATCTTGATGCAGGAGATTTGGAGGAATAAAATCGACTGGGACACTGAAATATCGAAAACTCTATTTCTGATGTGGAAAAATGGCTTTTGGAACTCAAAACAATTTCTCCTGTGACAATACCAAGGCACTATTTTCCAAATTTGACCGGTGTGAAAGAAGTCGATCTTCATATGATCAGCGATGCGAGCGATAAAACTTATGCCTCAGCAGCTTTCTTGAGATATGAAGTCGAACAAACAGTTCTCACATCATTTGTTATTTGTAAATTCAAAGTCGCGCCACTGAATCAACAAACCGTTCCCAAATTAGAGTTGCAGGAAGCAGTGTTATCTTGCCGACTTGCAAAGACCATATGCAATGAACTCGAATACAAAATCAGAAAAGTTTTTTATTGGACAGATTCCATGGTTGTTTTAAAACAAATAAAATCAGAATCACGACGATTTCCAACCTTTGTAGCTTGTCGGATAGAGGAAATACGGGATGGAACAGATATTTCTTAATGGTATTGGATTCCATCCGACTTGAATGTTGCAGATCAAGCCACGAAAGAGTTGAGTCAAATTGACATTTGATTGCACAGCTCATGGTTGAATGGGCCCAAGTTTCTGAAAATGTCCGAAGAGTTTTGGCCAAGAGAACCAGAGAACTGTCATGACATCAATGCTCAAAATGTTTTCACAATTATTGAAAAGGAAATATATTTTGAGATCCCTGATATTAGCAGGTTTTCTAAATGGATTCGTCTAATCCGATCAACTGCTTAGCTATTATATTATAGGACATTTTCCATGATTCCAAAATATAATAGAACAAGTGAACTGAAAGTTGATGTTGATATACTTAAAGAGGCTTCACGTTTATGGCTGCAGAAGAGTCAACACGAATCTTTTCAAGAAACAGTCATGTTGAAAAAAGGCAAGAAGGTCCCAAAATGTAGTAGACTTTACAAGTTGTCAGCATTTCTTGATGAAACTGGAATGATTCGTTTGGGTGGAAGATTTCCTGATGGTGATTCACTAGCTATTGGATTGGATGTTGGATATCCAGTTATTCTTGACCCAAAGAACAGGTATACACAATTATTGATCGATCGATACCATCAAGAAGCTGGACACAATGGCATTGAGACTGTCATAAAAAATCTGAGGCTGAAATATTGGATTCTTCAAATGCGTCAAGCAGTCAAGAAATGTTTCAACGATTGCCTTACCTGTAAAATCCGAAAATGCAGGACAGTAGCTCCGGAAATGGGCCTTCCTCCACCAGAATGACTGGAATGTAATATATTTCCTTTCACATATGTAGGCGTAGATTTTTTAGGCCAATGACAATATCTTTGGGGAGGAGAAGAGAGAAAAGATGGGGTACTCTTCACGTGCCTCACTGTGAGAGCTGTGTATATCGAGTTAGCAGCATCTCTTGATACCAGTTCTACAACTTTGGCTATAAGACGATTTATCTGTCGCCGAGGAGAACCCTAAGAAATTCTATTAGATAATGGAACTAATTTTGTTGGTGCCAAACGAGAGTTAAGAGAATGTATCAGTTCTCTAGACCAGGTGAAAATATTCGATGAACTTTCGTCAAAAGGAATCAAATGGAGGTTTAATTGTCCAAGTACTCCTAATATGGGTGGCGTATGGAAACGAATGGTCCGATCAATAAAAACAGCTCTGATTGTCTTTCCAAATGCAGAGAATTGGATGTAAATACATTGGGCAGAAAACTCCAACAGAAAAAAACAATTCTTGCCGAATGGCAAAAAACATTTACATATTGTATGATTATACTGAAGTGATCGCTAACTTCAGTATAATCATGAGAATGAAAAATTATTATGAAAACGACATAATTCCTAAACTTGTTTCATTCAGAGACACGAACAAAAATAACATTTAGAATTCTCAAAAACTTTTTTGATAACGAATTTTCTGTGTACAATTGTAACGAAAATTTTTATTCAATATTCGATGATTTCCTGGAAATTATCAACTATACCCAAGCAATATTTTGTCCACTGATTACTAAAGATATTGATTTAGAAAATTGTTTCAAGATCGAACGGTTTAAGAAAAAATCATTGATATCAGGAAAAATTTTAAAAACTATTATTGGTTAAAAATTAACACATGGATATTAAGAAAAAAATCACTCAAACAAAATTATTATCAATCTCTTTCAATTGACAAACAAAATATCACTGACAAACAAAAGTATATTTGAAAAATAATTCGTGACACAACAGCAAAAATTTAAAAATATCAACCCGTTGAAATTATTTTAAATAATATTTTGACTGGATATGCATTTTTAATAGCGGATGAAACTATAAGATTAGGTGCTCAAATTGCACACAATTTACAATATGCTTATTGACAATATGCTTATTGACAATATGCAAGGCGATGTTAGAATTCTTGCAAAACATTAGTAAGGGTATCAGCGTTGATTAAATTAATTTCGGTAATTCTCTCTTTCAATTAATTCATCAATGGTATGAGGTCTGTTAACGTAAACTTTTGAATTGAGTTACACCCACAAAAAAATCCAGTGTGGTTAGATCGGGAAATCAAGCTAGCCACTCCAAGAATCCTTCTATTGGGAAACATAGAATAGAGGTATTCACGTACTTGTCGTGCGTAATGCGGTGGCTCTCCTTCTTGTTGGTATCATAGTGAATTGTCCAGAAGCTGAGGATTTTGATGATGTGAGTACAGAGCCGCAAGTGCGGGAATTACATGAATTAATTGTCACTACCAACTATTTCCGCCAACACGTTGACTGAGTGTACCCTCCCATCGCACAGTAAGGGTTTTCTGGTACCCAGTACCTACAATTCTGCCTATTAACTGTACCATTCAAGCAGAAGGTAGCCTCATCCAAGAAAACATATTGCTGTATGAATTGCGGATCATTATTACATTGATCCGTCATTATTCCACGAAATTCTTGTCTGCAGTCGAAATCATCTTCATTAAGTTAATGAATCACTTTCACTTTATATGGGTGCTAGTTATTCTTTTTTAGGCATTTCAAAACAGATATTTGACACATTTATTGGTCCAGTGCAACTTGACGAATAGGTTTATGAGGATTTTATTGCAATGATAATGATACTGTAACAAGTAAATTGATCGCAGTTCTATGAAATCTGTCAGATATGTCTACTGCCACAGAATTTCTTGAAAATTAACGATAATTTTTGTCAACAATGTCAACCGGAAATATTTCTGGTGTACAGTAAGTTAATAGAATTAGTGAGCACCTTGCTTCAGCCTTTTTGTTGGATGGTGAATTTCAAGTACTACTAATTAGAGGTATACTTAATTGCTGTGTCTGTGCACATTCATTTTGATCCTTCAATAATTTGAAGGTCTTCTCATTTTCCGAGCCTTCTAATTCCTAAAGGGACTAATGAAGATTAGTTTGAATACTTTATATTTCTATTTGCTTTCATTTGCTGAGGTATAGAATTATTTCCAGAGCAAAAACAAGGTTAGTTTTATTATTAAACAAGTTTTGTGATTGAGATAGCGTCCCATACAACTTTCCTGCATTTTCTTTTAACTAAATCCTACAAACTTCCTGCATACTTCTTTACCAAATTCTATAGCCTTCTCTCATATTTAATGCTGTTTAATTTCACTTATGGTTCATGCACATTCGCGGTTATTTTCACATGCTTTCAGTCGATCCCAAAGCTTCTTTTTTTTATTCAAAAAATAAATTTATTTAAATTATAATTATGTTCCTTATATGCATATGTAAAAATCAAATTGAACAGAGCTCGAATCGAATGGAGGTGTGTCAAAGTGGTAAATTTTTTACGTCCTATGAAAATTACAGTTCCCCTTTAATCTAGGAGTATATTCTAATCAAGGAGCACAGTCTTTCCTGTACACATTTCATCAGTGGAGTTTAACCAACATGAAGGTTCTTCTGAACATTGAGGATTCACCAGTCTTTCTGAACACATCTATTGGAAGTACCTTCTGAACACTGAGGATTCACCGTTCAGATTCACATCACCCATTCAAAGCTAAGTATACCGGGTGGCTACGGAAGTATTGCCTATGGAATATCTCAGTTATTGTATGAAGTAGGTTTGTGAAATTTGGAGCGTCGATATGATGACATACGAGCTAGAATTTGAGCATATTGACATGTCGAAGTTAACTTCCGGTCTGACCGGAAGTAACATCAACTTTCTTATTTTAAATGGAAACCCTATTTTTATTTCTTTTCGCTTTATTCAGCATTCAATTCCCTTTCTAATGACATATCACAAGTTGGTATCTAACCAGAAACTAGATCAGAAAAAAATTATCATTGAAATTCACCGAGTAGGCCGTGGAAGCAAAATGAAAGCCAAAAATTGAAAAGTTGGCTATGGAAACCATACGTCACTTGATAACAGTTGCTACTACTGTGATATTTTATTTTCATTCGTCGGCGTTATAAAAAGCCGCCAAAAAAATATTGGAAAAATTGGGGAAAAAACAATACTCTGTAGGTCCATAACTTAAATAGGAACATACAACTTTTTCTTGCCTGTACTATTCATCATAACCATTCCTTTCTAATGATATTATAGAAAGTAATTTTTTGAAATGAAATACTAAAATATCCAATTATTATTAATCAAATATCAAAAAAACAGATTTATCGAAAAAAAAATTCAAATTGATAGGATTAAAGATAAAATAAATCCAAAACAAATGCGAAATGCATTCCCTCAGCGTCAATACATTTATTGACTCTGGTGATATTTTCATCTAAAACGTTTCTCAACATTTGGGGCGTGATATCTTGGAAAGCTCTACGAATTTTTACTTCTAGCTCATGTAGAGTTGTAGGCTGTGTGGACCACACCCTATTTTTCTCGCTATTCTTGAATTATGCGGAGGGGCGCCATCTTGCTGGAAGTACATTCTCTCAGTTATTTCCGCTGGTAGGTTGTTAATGAATTCCGAAATTTCATTCGTTAAAAAATTAAAGTATCTCTCTCCGGTTAGTTGGCCTTGAAAAAGAATGGGGCCAACAATATGAGTTCCAACTATTCCTGCCCAAACATTCACACCAAATCTGTCCTGGAAGCCACCTTGTCGAAACCGGTGCTCGTTTTCTATCGCCCAGTACCTGAAACAAAAGACCTTTCACACTTTTAGCACTTTACACTTCGACTATCGACAATAATCCAAATAAAGTACAGTACCTACGTTGTATTATTCCTGTTAAATAATCCATTGTTGGTAAATCTTGACTCGTCCGTAAACAAGATATAATAGTTAAATAGGTGATTCTCAGCATTTTGTCGAAGAAACCAATTACAATATTCCAGGCGCCTTTCACCGTCATTTTCATACAAATGTTGTTGCAACTGATACTTGAAGGATTTAAATCGATGTTTTTTCAAAATTTTCCTAGCAGAGTCCTTACATATAGCTAATTCGGCGCCAATCTGCCTTGAGGAAATTGTGCTATCATATTGTACTAAAGCTAATACATTAATTTCAGTTTCCTCATTAATAACAAATGCTTCTTGGTCTTTGTGAACATCAGGCTCAGTTCTTAATTTTTCTTCAAGCCACTGGAAATACCTTCTTGACGGTTGCTGCCTCCCTGGATATCGCTCTAAATACAATCGTTCAGCGGCATAAGAATTTTTTAAACATTCACCATGAATGAGAAGCATGTCAATTTGTTCGGTTCGTGAATAACGGGGCATTTTTTGAATATTCCACTAACTGATTTCGATTTCCAAACCCTTTTAAAATGGCAGAATCAAAAACACTACTTCGAACGTCAAAATAATATGGATAGCAGCGTTCGTGAGAGCTCTCGTTTCTTTTTTGTTTCATTCCAAAATACATCTTAATCAGCCTACTTGTTAATATTTTGGTTCGAATGATTATTGCAATGGAATGATTATTCTGAATAGCACAAACATCGTCCATAGGTAGATATTAGAATATCTATGGACGATGGCACAGACCAAGTACGTTTATGTTCCTATTTAACCTAGAACCTACAGGATATAATTTATCATTCCACATTATTTTTAATGTTATTTTTGCGTATGGCGATAATCTGTTTTGTTATTTGAAGAATAATAATTGGATTTTTTGGAATTTCATTTCAAAAAATTACTTTCTATTATATCATTAGAAAGGAATGGTTATGCTGAATAGTACAGGCAAGAAAAAGTTGTATGTTCCTTTTTAAGTTATGGACCTACAGAGTATTGTTTTTTTCCCAATTTTTCCAATATTTTTTTTGGCGGCTTTTTATAACGCCGACGAATTATATTTAAATATCACAGTAGTAGCAACTGCTATCAAGTGACGTATGGTTTCCATAGCCAACTTTTCAATTTTTGGCTTTCATTTTGCTTCACGGCCTACTCGGTGAATTTCAATAATAATTTTTTTCTGATCTAGTTTCTGGTTAGATACCAACTTGTGATATGTCATTAGAAAGGGAATTGAATGCTGAATAAAGCGAAAAGAAATAAAAATAGGGTTTCCATTTAAAATAAGAAAGTTGATGTTACTTCCGGTCAGACCGGAAGTTAACTTCGACATGTCAATATGCTCAAATTCTAGCTCTTATGTCATTATATCGACGCTCCAAATTTCACAAACCTACTTCATACAATAACTGAGATATTCCGTAGGCAATACTTCCGTAGCCACCCGGTATATTATCGTGTGCTCTCAGTGTTTCATTGTTCACTTCCACTTAATGTGAAATAAATGTCAACAATTTAATGTATTACCTGTTGCTTAGTTTTCTTTAACTATTAATTCTCGGTGGCGCCCATTTAAAAATAAGCATTGTAAAGTTTCTATAACGGCAGTGCAGTGCCCAAGATAGTGAATAGTTTCCAGCTTAACCCACCTGAGGAAAGTATCTGCTGAAGTTTATTTGGTGTTTACCTCCTCTAGGTAACATACTTTGATTTGAGCAATTTATCGTCACAATATATCCAATTGTTGATCTTCCCTGGACGACCTTTCTTATAATTGTCAACAAAATTTCTAAATTTTGATTCGACTTTGCTCATCGTCGAACGTGTCATTGGGCTGTCATGATATTTATAGTTAAATAACTTACAAATCATCAGCTTGCGTACGGGTCTATCATTAATATTTATTTATCTATTATTAATATTTATCTATGTACCAAGTGCTTTATATAGATCCTAACGCTCGGAGGGTAACATTCTGCCCGATTTATGAATGTTGCCCGATATTCATTATCAAAATAATATTGGTTGGGTACTCTCACAACAATATTGGCATTGAATATCAGCGATATTGGTACAATGTTGTTTGGATTTGTTTGGATGTATTGTTAGAATATTGGAAGTAATTTATTGAAAAAAGAATGTGGAATCACTCTGAACTTCTACAATTACAGTTCTTCAATAAAGGGATCACCAGAGTTTGCATTTTGCTCGTCATAACCACTGAGTAAACTCTCCTGAATACGAGTTGAGAAACGTATTTAATATATTTCCTTAGGTTTCAATAGATGTTTTATATGTAGAGCCATCTGGGCCGAGGTGGAATTCGGGTAAAGTGCTCACTCCATAAACCAAAACATCCGTAGGAGCATGAGTTCGAATCTCAGAACTACTACCAGTCTCGTGCATGGCTTCACACGTATTGAAAGGTAAGGGCTACGTCTTTCCCTAGCTCGCACAAGTCTCTGACTTTTGAGGGTTGTACGTAGGGGTGCAACCGGTTGACGGATATAATAATATTAACATTTGTTTATTCAACAAGTTTGCGATTTATTTCACCGTTTTTATTATAATCAATTTCAAAATTGTTGATATGTAAGGGCATGGCGCAGTGGTATGGCGTGTCCGGCTTCGGACCAAAATGTCCCGGGTTCGATCCGCAGTCGGAGCCGGGATTTTTTCAATTCAGTTCTATCGATTGAATTGTTGAAATCTCGTAGCTTGACTGGGGCGAGTCCTGCACGATTCACCGTTGCGTTCAAATCAACAGTGCTGCTCCTAAGGTGACGTATGAAGTTAGTAACATAGCCTACCCAGAACACATAGTGGCTAATGATTTTTGCAATACATACCACCATAAACACAAAAAAAATCATGGGTTTTTAGTTTCTTTCTACACACAATAACTTACAGTATTGGAATCCACTAGTTTATACTCAATTACAATAATTTTGTCCTACTTTCATTTCCAATACCTTTCGAAAAAAAAAAATCATAGATGAAAAGATTTTCTTATTATTGACTATTTCTCCAATGGCAATATTATTTCTCACTATGGCTTTCTCTTGGTGAAAATGCTAAATACTAGAATTAGAGAACGTTTCCAACTCACACAATTGTCACCACTGACTTGATAGCAATAGAAATCATCCACGCGTTCCCAAATTCATTGTGGAAGTTGGCTAAGCGATATGTTCTACTGACTTCTACCGGAAGTAAGGGACCGGAGTGCACTGAGTAGGAACTCATGAATCAATTTCATAGTTGATGAATTTTCAGAGGTGGTCAGTGTGCGGTAAAAACTAATTGCCTTATTCCTTATTCAGATATTACGTCCATTTGTTTCATGGCAGTCATCGATTTTCAAATTAGGTTGCTACAAGTTCACCTTGGATTCAGGAGATATCATGAGCACAAATACTAAATATTTGAATAACAAATAAAACTCAATTTCAGAATTAACATATTAAAAGATTCTCAAAAATAGACAAAATATATATGGAAAAACTGTTCCGCTAGTAAAAGAGTTATAACGAATACTGTGATGGTTAATGAAAAATCGATCTTTGAAATCTATTTTATTTCTATTTCATTCATTCTATATTATGCAAAAAACAAAGGTAAGAGAAGTTCTCAAAGAAAGATAGAAAATAGCATAACTATTGAGGCGAAACCAATAAATGATAGTCGATGGGCTCATTACATTCCCCTCATTCACAAAAAAATTAAACAAATCATTGATCCTTCTGAAGAAAAATGAAGCAATTGCTTTTTCTCATAAAACGGAAGATATTTCTTTTAATCCAATGAATAAAAGATGAAGTAACTACTTTTGCTTAAAATTCCTGGAAATGTTTCTAGTCAAAGCTTAAGGAACTGCTACCATTTGCTCAAAATGTTATGGATAAATTAAAAAATAACTTTCTCTATGTAAGTAAATAATGCAAAATTTTCAAGGTAGGTCGAACCCCCCATCAATTGCTCGGTAACAGTCTACTTTGGTTCTCTGCGGCATATACACGTGAGTTGCTGTTTCTTTCTGCTGAAATCATGAATTTGCGTGAAAAATATAAAGTGTGCGTAAAAATTGCAAAGATGATGATTTCAGAAAGTTATATCGATTGTCGGGGAAAAATTTTCATTTGTTAACAAATAATTTTTCAACTGATACTGGTGAAAGGCAAGGGGCTGTACTATCACCCATAACAAAAATAGAAAATTTCTGCGGCAATTATCGGATCCGGGCTTTCAAAATTATGTTGCAGAAGAAATCGGTATTCACTAATCTACTGTCTTTAAGACATTTACTTTTGTACTGGATGCAGTTTGAGAAAAGGACAATACTTATATCAAATTTTCTAGAAGTGTTTGAACTGTCGTGGAAGCTGAACAGTTGTGGTCAGAGAGATACCGTTTTCTAAACATCATCGGTGTGATAGAATAGGCGCATTTCAAGATTCCAAAGTTGCAAGAATTTGGTGATAAATATATGAATCGAAAAGGACCCTAATATCAACGTATAGGCAACTTGTAATGCAGAAGAATATATTCACAAGTGTATAATGCCAATGCACGACAGCAGAATTTTCAAAAATTATAACATATAGGTACAACATTCCTTAAAACTACACAGGAAAATTGTTTATATATTATTAGAAGACAATGACTATTCTATTTCGCCTTGGAGTATGACTCCCTGAGGAAGTCCTGCAATCCAAGAGCAGCAAAATTATGATAAATTTTCCTACCGAAAACATGTAATAATTGAATGATGTTTTGGGCAGTTGAAGCAATTCTTCCTGATAATTACCCTTTCTTCAACTACCTTCAATATTATACAGTTCGATTATTATAACTTTACCCGTGCGTCATCAAGTTATGCATATGAAATAAGTCGAGACGTTTGAGCCAAATGACGTCTAAATGTAGAATGCCGTGGCTAATATACCGATAAAATTACAACGTGTAGGTAATAAGATAGGATAATGAATTACTGAATTAACATTTTCAAATTCATGGAATACAGTGTGACACACTCATGGGTACACCCTCCTTTTCTCCTTTCCTTTTTTCATTTATTTTCCAAATATTTCAAAAAGTGCTGCTCAGTGAGCACATTCAATGTTCCAAATTCAAAAAATATTGCTGGAGATACAAAGGCGAAAAGGAATGAATCTTTAGAATTGTTTTTTCCATTAACCAGCTGTCGTCCCCTTATGAACGGCAGCCCTCAGTAGTCGAAACTTGTGCGAGTCAGGGATTAACGAGGTCTTAACTTTTAACGTGCGATTCCTAGCACACAGTGTTTTCCAATTATTACGAATCCAGTGACACCAGGTTTCCATTCAAACATGGCAGAGTTTTATGACGACACATTCTAATGTTTCACTAAATATTTGATAGCATAGTATACACCTACACGCCTGCACTGCTTTTAGTCGGCTATATTTTCGTATTTTAGAAATTTAAATATTTTGTAGCTGTGATATAACATGTTATTAATTTATTATTATATTTCATAATTCAACTGTGTTTGTCAACAAGAAATTGTTCTTATGTACAATAAACATATACTTACATGAAAAAGAATCTGAAAAGGAATCTTCTAGACTTAGGTATTCAAACTTTTTCAATTACCTATTCGTGCATGGATGCACTGTATAATGATAAATGAATGAATATCTAAGAAAAAAAAACACCAGTTGAAATATATTTGGTAATGAAATACTCAACACATGATTAACAAAAAATGTATTCATACATTTATTTATGTAATGAGGGCATGTAGAACTATGTACCATTTATGAAAGTAAAAACAAAATTAATATATTTAATCACTTTCTGATTTAGAAATGTCACCAATGTTTATAATAATGGGTCCAATAACCATATCACAAAGGAAATTTTCTCGTTTTTCAATGAGCGATTCGGTGTGTTTTACACATTTTGCCCGGGACTCAGTGTTGCACTTCTCTAATGCTTCATTCCACATACCCAATACTTTTTCATCATTGTATCCATCTCTGCCAATATGATTGTTGTAGTATGTCTTACAATTAGCCCAAATTAATTCAATATTATTAAAGTCTGGGTGATAAGGTGGTAATCTTAATACTTCATGCCCATGTTCTCGTACCAGTTCATCTATAATAAATATGTTTTCCTTTCGGTTCATCTTATTCAATTGCAATAATTCTGGTTTTGTTAATTTCTCATCAAAATCAATATTATTTTCCTGTAGCCAAAAAACAATTTCCGATTTTCTTGAAGAAGTGGTAGGCTGTTTATTCAAAATTTCACTGTGGTATGGTGCATTGTCCATTATTATCAAAGATGGCTCTCCCAAACTGGGAATTAACTGTTGAGTGATCCAGTTGGTGAACATTGTACTATTAATTTCTCCATGATAATCTAGAATCAAAGATTTCGAACAGAACAATAAACTGGCTTCTGGAACAAACCCTTTTGCAGAACCAGCATGCACAACAATAAATCCTTCGGGTTTGCGTACACTTTTGACATTATCATCTTGCCAAGACTTGGTTTTGTTTCCTCTAGAATAAAGCCATGTTTCATCTAAAAAAAAAACACTTCTCGTGGATATAAACTTTTTCGGTTTTCTTGGTATTTACGTAAAAATATGCTCTTCGTGAAACAATATGAGTCCTTTCAATCAAAGCTCTTCAATTATTATCTTTTTATCCAAATCAAATTCCAAATTCTTACGAAGTGATGTTTCAAATTAAAAAGAAAACTAGATGTGACAATAAAGTTTGCGTTTTCAACTAATATACATAAATCCAATGACTTTCCTGATGTAGTTGTGATTGATGAAAATGGGGCGGTTACATTTGTTCAGAAATTCTTTTCACTAGTCAGTGTCACGTCCATCGAATGAACAATCAATATTATCTTCATTTTCCTCACCAGGTAATAAGGAGATATACTCACTTTTTTCATACATATCGTACAAAGTATTTCGTACTGCCATTTTCTGTCCTTCAGGTAAATCAGCTGCTTTCTTTTTGAGACGACGTCTACTTTTTCCTGGATTTGATGGAATGGGTTTATTTCTGTTTCTTATTTTGATCTTGTACACCGTTTTTCGAGATATTTTAAGTGCATCTGCAACTCTCTAAAATACAGCAAAGAAAAGTTATGACATTTCTTTTGTGGTATTAATTGTTACCTCTTGAACAGATGAAAGTGGTAAAACAGGTCCACCATTCGCTCTTTCCCTTCGCACAAGTTCAACACAAATTGTTGTGCTTGTGAGTGTAAAATAGTTCCAGGCATAATCTAAAAAAGAATTAAAATATATTTTGAATGTTTTTGACCTGTATTTTTAGATTTAGGTAATGTTTTTTTTCTCTCAATAGGGTTTCCACACTATGAATAATTGCTGTGTTAATATCCCGGTAGTACGGAAAAATAGTCACAAATGTCAATTGTGAGGTTAAAAATTTTGAATATTTTTTGTGAATAAAACACATTGTATTACTTTGAAAGTAATGATTCCAAGAGACGTTTAGCTTTTAATAAAAACTTTTTTTATAATATATTCAACTGCAAAACAAAGTAAAACTGGCGACAAATAATACCTCAATGACAGAAAACAATGACGCAATTGATGTTACACGCTAGCCAATACAATGTTTGGCAAGTTTAGTTGAAATGTAAAAGACTATCGGTTTTATGGCTATCTCTTCTGACTGTTTTGAGTTATAATCAATCATCACAATACCATAATTCTTAGCTTAAAAGACAAATGTTAACGAAATTTGATTCGCTCATAGCGGTTGTTAGAAAGAGATGTTCGATAGAAGGTGTGTGATTTCTTCGATCATAAATTGATGACGCATGGGTAAAGTTATAATAATCGAACTGTATCTGTAATATTTCCAGAGCAAGGTTACTCAGTTACGTAAGACGCAGCGCCTGAAAATCTATATATTCTCAGCTTAAAGAATCACGCTTCCATAAAAATTTTAAACACTAGGCCTGGTATTTTTTCAGACGAAATTATTTTGTACGTCCAGAATTGGTAATAATAATTCTTCGAAGGCTTATAAAATTACTGGTTTATAGCCTGTCGTTAATGTCATACTTCTCTTTATATCCGCCTTCATATTACTGATTAATTTTCTTTGGCAACTGTATTGTAGTCAGTCAGACACTTGAAATATTTTAACAATGATGTACTAAGATGGTTAAAGCGCACTTCTTTTCTACTTCATTTTGCGTAGTTTGTGATTCATTAAGAACGATATTATGTTCCTTCAATTCATGGACAAATAATAGTTGCTTTAATGTATTTCATTAAAATTATATACATGATACTTCATCACTATCAAATGTATCAGTTCCATGCAAATGAGACATATCACAAATTATTTTTCACAGTAACGTATATACTTAAAAATAATACTCGTGTTAATATATTTCAATTGGTATCTACATTTCACGCCAATGTTGCCTGCATCGCTTACAGATATCATCCAAATGCAACTTTATACGGAACAACCAAATGCTAATTTTATTCGAAACTCTTGAATATAAAAAAATTCTTAAATCATATGACTTCTTTCTATTGATGAGTATACTTTCAATAAAACGCTCTTTTCAATTGACTTTCCTCATGTAGACAATAACAGAATCTGTAATGATATTTTTGATGTGAATTCTTTCTGGAAATTAGGCATCTTTTCGTTGTGAAGCAAATTAAAGAATACCCTGTTTGATTCATAGTTTGCATGATTTACGTAGAAATAACATTCTCAAATTGATCAATGTTTAAATTGCTATCAGTTTAAAATATGCTCACAATCAGTAACGTCACAACCGTGTAGCTTAACTACGTACGGCCCTGCTATTTATATCACATTAACGCCTCTTCCTGATGTATGAACTCTGGCTATATTGTCATGAACTGAGGTTTTTCACGACTAACTAGGCAGAATATAATCCTTTAAAGATTGGAAACACTTTGGAAACGATATAGAAAACAAAGTTCATTCATCTACTTACAATTAATAATAACAATATAATTAATCTGAATTCAATTACAATGGAACTGATTTAATGAATCTCTCGTTGAATTTTAATAAATTTGAAAAGACCCTATACTTACAATCATAACTTTTTTAACCATTCTCTAAAGGTACTCAATTCATGTACTTCCCAATTCCCCCCTTTACCCTCACTACCTCTGGGCACGGCAGAGGCCTAACTTCAACTCCCTGATCGTACTATCGGTGGCTTTCTTTCAAAATCTTGTTTTTTGTTAGGAAATGTACGAAATGTAATTAAGGACAAGTTGTGCTTCAAGACATAATAGTTTCATAACGCATCCACTGAATAATAAGGAATAATTTAATATACGATGTGTTCGAAACATTTTTGATAATACCAGTTGGGTTTGTCTTTAAAACATTAAGTAGGAATGACCCTGTATTGTATATTATTATATTTTCTAATATATTTATGTAATGGAAACGTTACAGACATGAATAACATCTACACTCGAATGACGAATGAGATATTTTATTTTTAGTCAGTCATTAGTTGTCCTTCTATAAGTGTAAAAGTGAATTTATTTAATAAATACAGTGAGTATACCTGAACTGGTTGTTTAGATTGGATGCCCTATTCTAACAGGTTATGGGCCCAGTGTACGTGAAACAAAATCAAAAGTGAGCTTTTGTTGTGGAATTTGATTCAAGTAAATAATATGGAATCCAAAACTATTAAACGAAACATTCAACCATTCAATGGAGAACGTTACAGTGTCTGGAAGATCCGTATGAAATAACTTCTTGCTGAAGTACAAGTTTTGGATGTGATAGATCAGGAGACTGAGAACCAAGATGACGAGTGGAGCAAGAAAAATTTGATAGCAAAGAGCACAATAGTTGAATACTTGAGTGATTTATTTCTGAGCTTCGCAAGAGAAGAACATTCTGTCAAAGACATTCTAAAAAGCCTGGATGCCATTTATGAACGAAGAAGTCTTGCAACTCAACTGGCTCTGAGGAAATAATTATTGAGTTTGAAACTACAAGGACAAGTGTCTCTATCACAACATTTCATTCGTTTCGATGAAATTGTAACCCAACTCACTTCCGCTGGAGCCAAATTAGATGAAATGCATAAGGTGTCTCATCTATTGCTGAATCTTCCTTCCACATATGATGGAGTCATAACAGCCCTTGTTACTCTTATAGAAGATAACTTAAATATCGCTTTTGTGAAAACAAGACTGTTGGATCATGAAGTATAATTGAGAAGAACTGATGTTAGCACAGAATTGAAAGTACTGCAGATGGGAAATCAACCAATCCGGGGAACTCCGGTATCAGATTCAAGAAACAAAAGAAGTATAAAGTAACAGGAAATACAAGAATGAAGAAGGCACACTACAAATCACCACATCAGGTCTCACATATAATCTGTGATCATTGTGGGAGAAGAAACCACTTGAAAAAGGATTGTTACCACCACAAGAGGATGCTAGAAAAACGACATGAACGTCCAAGCACAATCCATGCTATTCAAACAATTGAAGACAATAAAGGCGGCTTCATTTTCATGGCTGGAAACACGAGTGGTATGAACAATAAAAATTCTGGTGAAATTATTTTCCTCTTAGACTCCGGTGCAACAGATCACATTGTGAGTCTACTAGATGTTTTTACGACATCATGGCTACGCACACCCTTGGAAATTAGTGTTGCGAAGAATGGAACTTCAATAGCAGCTACCGGAAGGGGTACCATCCAAGTGACGACCAGCCTAGGAGTTGACGGAAATCTGGAGAATGTACTTTATTCCCCAGATGTTCCATATAACTTGTTGTCAGTATTTCGCATTCAAGTAGCAGAGATGACTGTCATTTTCGACAGTGACGGTGTGAAGGTATTATCTAACGACCACGTCATATTAACAGGTGAGCATTCAAATGGTCTCGTGAAAGTGAATTTAAAAATTGTGAAATACACATAAAATCTCCCTAACTTGATAAATATGAGTAGTAGAAATGATTATAAAATATGGCATGAACGTCTCGGCCATATCAGTAAAGCAAAATTCGAACAATTAAAGAATTACCAAATGATCAAAAATATTACTCATATTGATCAAATAAAATCAACGGAAATGATGTGGAATCTTGCATATATGGACGACAAGCAAGACTACCATTTTCAAAGGTAAAACAAAAACCTAGTAATGGAAGACCATTATTCATAATCCATACAGATGTATGTGGCCCTATAACACCATCTACAATAGATAATAAAAATTATTTGGTATTTTTTATTGATTGCTATACTCATTATACAGTTACTTACTTTCAAATCAGATGTGTTGCACGCATTTAAAGATTATGTGGCTAAAAGTGAAACGCATTTCAATTTAAAAATAGTCAATCTTTATTGTGATAACGGTGGAGAATATCTATCGAATGACTTCAGCGAATTTTGCGTTCAAAAGAGAATTACGTACCACCTTACAGTTCCAAATACACCACAGCAAAGTGGCGTTGCAGAGCGAATGAATCGTTCTATAACAGAAAAAGCTCGGACAATGGTTACTGCCACCGATATGAACAAATCATTCTGGGGAGAAGCTGTACTTACAGCAACCTATTTAATAAATATGTCTCCTACCAAAGCACTGCAAATAAATACATCATTTGAAGGTGTTTGGTTCTACTGCCTATGTCCATAACAAAACCAGAAAACATAAATTTGATGAGAAATCATTTAAAGCTATACTGGTTGGATACGAACCAAACGGTTACAAATTGTGGAATGTGCAGTCTGAAAAGTTTTTCGTCGCACGTGACGTTATAGTGGATGAATTGAATTTCAGTACCTCTAGGCCAAATAAAAGGTTGAACGATGAAATTCCTCTCAAAACTAATAAATCTGATACCGACTCAGAAAAATTAGTAACCGAGTGTGACCCAAAATTCACTGAAGTGAAAGAACATATTAATAATCCTGAAGTTAGAAGTGAAAGAATCAAGAATCTTCCAACTCATTCCTATAATGAAACGCTTGATGAAAATGATTATAATATCATGTTGTTAGCAAATTATTTTGATTCAAATTTGGCTAAAACTTATAGTGAAATGAGAGAAAAGGAAGACAGAAATCAGTGGGAGGAGGCTATAAAAGTTGAACTTGATTCACTATCATATAATGAAACTTGGACATTAGTGCCTAAACCTACAAACAAAAATGTTATAGATTCCAAATAGGTTTTTACTATTAAAAATTATGAATATGGTAATCCAACAAAATATAAAGCACGTCTAGTAGCCAGATGTTTCAAACAACAATATTTACTAGATTATGAAGAAACATTTGCCTCTGTAGCTAGGATTACCACATTCAGATTTTTATTAGCCCTCTCGACTCAATTTGACCTCATCATCCACCATATGGATGTGAAAACTGCTTTCCTCAATGGCAAATTAAAAGAGGAGATTTATATGAAAATTCCTGAAGGAGTTATAGCCGAAAGGGATCAAGTTTGTAAACATAACAAATCTCTTTATGGCTTAAAATAATCCTCAAGGTGTTGGTTTGAACATTTCGACCATATTCTAAAAGAAAAGGGTTTCAAAAATTCCCAAGTAGATCGTTGTCTTTATATATTAGATAACGGCAATATAAATAAAAATATATATGTTGTTATATATGTAGATGATTTATTAATAGCTACAAAAGACATAAATTATAATGAACGGATTCAAGCAATATCTGATGAACACTTTTCGTATGGTAGACTTATCGAACATATAGATATTTTTAGGAATAAAAATTGAGAGACATGATAACAAAATTAGTTTAGATCAAAGTTCTTACTTGAAATCAATTTTGATTAAGTATAACATGAATGATTGCAAAAAGGTGAATACACCTTTGGAAACTAAATTAAATTACGATTTATTGAATATTGATGAATATTATGATGCACCATGTAAAAATTTAATAGGTCAACTATGTACTCGTCCAGATTTGTGCTTGGCAATTAATCTTTTAAGTAGATATCAAATTAAAAATAATCATGAACTTTGGAAATGTTTGAAAAGAGTATTGAGATAAATAAATGGTACAATTGATATTAAATTAACATATTCTAAGTGCGATTATGTCAATCTGGTTGTTGGCTATGTAGATTCTGACTGGGGCAACAACGAAACTGATAGAAAAAGTACAACAGGATACTTGTTTAAAGTATTTGATAATTGTACAATATCGTGGAATACTAGGAAACAAAATACAGTTGCTGCTTCATCCACTAAAGCTGAATATATGGCCCTCTTTGAAGCAGTAAGAGAAGCTATCTGGTTAAAATCACTTCTGAATAGTATTAATCTTGTTTTTTTGAAACCTATTCTTATATTGGAGGACAACAACGGTTGCATATGCTTGGCCAACAACCCGACTGATCATAAGAGATCAAAGCACATTGACATCAAATATAATTTCTCACGAGAACAGATTGCACAAAAGACAATAATACTCAAATATATCCCAACAGATGAACAACTTGCTGATGCCTTCACCAAACCATTGCCAGGACCGAAGTTCGCAGAAATAAGATTGGCCATTGGTTTGCAGTAGGATTAGGATTTCAATTTTTTTTTTTTTTGAGTGGGAGTGTTGGGTTTGTCAATAAAACATCAAATAGGAATGAACCTGTATTGTATATTATTATATTTTCTAATATATTTATGTAATGGAAACGTTACAGACATGAATCACATCTGCACTCGAATGACGAATGAGTTATTTGATTTTTAGTCAGTCATTAGTTCTACAAGTGTAAAAGTGAATTTATTTAATAAATACAGTGAGTCTACCTGAACTGGTTGTTAAGATTGGATGCCCTATACTAACAATACCCTCCGGCCAAATCGCGTGCCCCGAGAGATTATATAACACGATAAAAGTTTACATTAAGCAAATAAAAGAATACAAATAAACATCCGTAGAAGACGTCTTTTTGTCGCCCGTCTCCAAAGTATCGGATTTTGATTTTTTCATATGTCCGTGAAACAATAACAGCAATGCCCAAATGTCCTGCCAATGATTCCCTATGATTAAAAAATAGAATTTCCACAACTAACTGTCCAGGAACAACTAGTAGATTTTCTAGCCCTTCTAGAGATAAATTTTTTTATATAAAACTCCATTGATTAGAGTGAAATTTATTGCTCTCCTCCTCAAACTAATATTGACAACGAGGGTTTCCAGGGCTTCTATCAATCTCTTGATATCATTTATCTTGCCTCTGTTCCTCCGCCATATCTTCATTCGTATTGAGAAAGGTAGTTATATCAAAAAATTACATTTCTTCTTCCAGTTATGGTGTTAAAACTGGGTTTCTGGATAAACAATCGGCATCTTTATGAGGAGTACCGCTTTTATAAATCACCTCGTGCTAATATTCGTTTAGCTTTATGGCCCATTTGGCTAACCTTCATGTGACATGCTCCGAATTCTTCAAAAAACACAGAGCGTGGTGGTCGGTAGTAATCTTCACGTTTGCCGTAAATGAAATGTCGAAAATAGGTTAGCTCCCACATCACTGCTAAAGCTTTGAATTCCGAAATCGTGTAGTTTTTCTCACTTTTTGTCAATGTGCGACTTCTATGAGCAATAGGGTGAATTTCTCCTTGGATAAAAATTCCGTGTTGCTACGAATTCTGGAAGAACAGCGGGCGCCCTTTTCTTCCTTGCTTCGGCCAACGTAGCTTTCATTTTAAGTGGAGGGTAAATAGTATTACTGAATTAGTACCTACGCGTAGTTGCTCTCGTAAACCGTATTCCCTAAGTATCACAACTTCAAACAACTTATTCTGTTTAAATCTCAATAGGGAGAAACAACAAAATTAAAATACTTTCCTGAAAAATAAATCATCAGTTGAACTGATACATCAATAGCATTTATTAAATTTTTATCAAATTATCTCGAGTTTATTCTACGATATTTCGTACCTCTGTCAAAGTTATTATTCAGAAATGCTATTGTTGCACATACTTGGGAGAAATTCATTAACAACAAAACATATGGATCAGCAAATTCCACCTAGCTGTCCGGAATCCAGGTAAAGTGTAAAATTACTATGAAGTAAAGTTGATTAAACACTATATTTTGAAAAGATAACAAGATATCAAAATTGAACTATTATGAAGAAGGGATCCACAATTAAAACACGGCAGACTCCACCACATGTCAAAAATGTTTCGAACACACCGTATATTAAATCTTTCTTTAATATTCAGTAGGTGTGTTATAAAACTATTACGTCTTGAAACACAACTTGTCCTTAATTACGTTTCGTACGTATTCTAAACAAAAAACAAGAGTTTGAAAGAAGGCCACTGATAGTTCGATCAGGGAGTTGAAGTTAGGCCTCTGCCGTGCCCAGAGGTAGTGAGATCAAAGGGGAACTTGAAAAGTACATAAATTGAGTACCTTTAGAGAATGGTTAAAAAAGTTAAAATTGTAAGTATAGGTCTTCTCTAATTTGTTAATCAAAAATTAAAATTCAACGAGAGATTCATTAAATCAGTTCCATCGTAATTGAATTCAGTATAATTATATTGTTATTTTTAATTGTAAATAGATGAGTAAACTTTATTTTCCATATTGTTTATGTATTGTATAGATTCTGTCTAGTTAGTCGTGAATAACCCCAATTCACGACAATATTCTTATTCCATCTTGCATTACTGACTTCCCAATATGGATCCGACTAGAGAGTGGCTGGACTTATGGGTGGAGAATTGCTACTAAGTTGTAAAAAAAGCAGCATTCGCTTTAAAATTTTATTCATATCAAGATCTAGCAACTTCTTTTATAGCATTTGCTAGTTAAGCATTTGATTTTACTAATATGCATAGCTCATATTATCAATATGAATATTTTTCTGGAATTTTAATCTCTCCACCAATATAATGTTGTTGACTTTTATACCTTTAATGTACGTCCATGTCGAAAACGATCCTCCATCGTGTTCATTGTATCACCAGTAGGTATAACAAAGAAGGCATTGCTGGTATCTCTACTGAAACTGGCCAACAATTTCAATATTCTCATAGATTTAGGCTGATTCTGGATCATATAGTGAATATAGATCTATATGACCGATTTGTCAATTTTCATTGAAAATATTTTAGAGAATTCTGGTTTATAATAATTATAAGGATTATCCATAATTGAAAGAGCAAGTGGAAGGAGTTATGTTACAAATATGTGTTTGTAAGAAAAATAGGTTATAGTAAACTTAGCGTCCTTGATGTTTAATAAAACATGGCCCCGTCTACCACTGTGTATCTGCTCAGATATGAAGAATAGAAGTAAATCCTGACAGGGCAAGTTACATATGCACATAACACTTTCTTCCATGACAACCGAAAATTTTCAGAAAATTCCTAGACTCCTCCAATTCTGTTTCATAATAATAATTTTATTTCATTTACTTAGTTGAAATGTTAATGTACGTACCAGCTGGTGAAAACCTAATTTTGTGTTATTGAATCAAATAATCAGGCTACACGAGCCTGATTGTACGACAGCGTAGAACGGACATGCAATATTTTTTTTAAAATTTCGAATTATAACTCGAAATTAGTGTTAATGATCGTATATTATTTTGAAATAACAACGTATTCTAGTTCACGGAACATTCTACAGATTGTTGCTCGCATAAATTATCAATGCAAAGCTTGTCAACTCACTTTCCCTAGTTGATGTTTATTGAAATATCTCATTTTATTTATGCCCAGGTCTATGAATTCCCAACTCTTCAATATACAGGGAGGTCCGTTTCACTATTCATTTTATAAAAAAACCAAGGATCTAGTCGTTTCATATCAGATGGGGGGCAGAATTTAGTGATATTACTTTATTACTTTACAATCATTTCCATGGTCAGAGCGGGGTTAACTTTTTCATTTTTGAAAAATAAATAATAATAATTTTCATGTTTATATACAGTGTGACCCATTTAAGATGGAAGCACCCATAAAATGCGTGTTTTATAAGGGTCACACTGTATGATCAAATAGGTTAGTGAAATCATTTGATTTGTCAATATACATTTAAGTCCAAATACTAATACAATTATATGACTTGAAAAACATAATGAAAAATATGTAATTCTATAAACACAACCGATTCATCAGTCTGATACTGCACCCGATATAAACGATTTATTGGTATTTTCGAAGGAGTTTCTTTTAAATATTTTAATTTTATTGGTTACAAATTGAATACTCTCTCTACATCCTATATTGAAGCATGATGTTGCAATAGAGTGTGAGAACATTTTTGTATCAATATTTTCCACGAATTTTTGAATAATGAATGAAACAAATAACTTTCGTTTGAAATATTTTCTCATTCGACGTTAATTTGATGAGTAAAACTATTTGAATATACACAAATGTACGTTAGAACACTAATTTCGAGTTTTTGATGAAAAATCATTCAAAACTACAATAGTTCGATGTGAACCAAATGGTTATAAATTGAGAAACGTGCAGTCCAAATAGCTTTTCGACGCACGTGACGTTATAGAGCGAAATGAATTTCAGTATTTCTGGGTCAAACACACGGTTGGACGATAAAATTCTTCTCAAAACTAATAAATCTGATATCGTCAAAGATGAAAAATCAGTAACTGAGTATGAACCAAAACTCACACAAGTGAAAGGACAAATTAGTCCTGTACTTAGAGAAGGGAAAGAATTAAGATTATTACTATGCTCGTTTTATAATGAAATGCTTCATGACAATATTGATATTTTTTCTGTAAAATTTCGTAATTTCAATTTGCCCTAATTGCTAGAAATGTTGAATTTCAATCACTTTCATAAAATGAAACTTAAATACTAGGGCCAGAAGTCATAAACGAAAACATAACAGATTCCGAATGAGGCTTCACTATCAATAATTATGAATATGATAACTCAACAAAATATAATTATATATTTTCAAATAAGAAAATTCAATGAATTATGAAGGAACATTTCCTCCTCTAGATAGAATTACCCAGGGTGTTGATAAATTTTGCCAGTTATGGTAATTTATTTTAATTATTACCCAGTGACTTCAAATAAATGAACCATTTTGGGGCACTGCCTTCAATTTTCTCTGTTATAAGGACGGTACGTGCAATTGGCTAACAGTGGCCAAGCCAGCAATTTGTCAGCAGAATTGAAAAATTTGGTTGTCACCTTTTCCAAGGACATACAACAAGTTCAACATCCCCAAACTAATTGAATAGAGCAGTCAGCTGACGTCACATCATGCCGGAATTATTTGTTCTGTGACGATCATCAGCTGATGGGGGGACAAACAAAGCATTTGTGCATAAGAAGAAATTTGGTTTTACGATCATGTTAGTGATTGATTGCGATTTTTAAAAACATAACAGACATTCAGGGATCCTACTTTTCGATAATATATTGTAATAGTCCCTTTTTTCATATGAGAAATCGACTAATTTTATTAAAATCTTGGCTTTTGTTTTGTTCTCTTTGGCTGAAATATTATTTTATTCTTGTCCCCTTGGAAGTTTTGCGATATTTGCACTGAAATGGCGAGTAAAAACATTACTTCACATGATTTTCATAATCCAAACTTTCTGTGTTTTAGGAATGATGGCCTGATTACATCATAAAATTGAATATTATATACACACATCTTGTAATCATCTGATTTTGATACGGCGTAGAACAAAATTTCAAGGATTTTAATAAAATATGATTCTATATTACTTTCTCTTCAGTATGAGCCTTTCAACGTATTTTTAAATTGAAGCATGAGAGGTGGACGCCTTCGCACATTTAGCAAGCAAATCGTATAAATATCTGCAAATTGAATGATAAATGAACTTCGTTATCATTTGAAAAGTAAATATGATTTTTTAGTTATGTTTGAGACTTATTATAGGTTTGCCATTCTCAACGACTTCACTTTATCTGAAAACAGAACAATCATTACTGGTCATCGTAATTGTGTAGCTGGGTATGTACACATGTTGCTCCGATACTTTTTGCATTGAGGTTTGCTGGTTACAGAACTGATGAAAAATTAGTAGCAGTTTTGTTGAAAATTCGTCCTTTCCGTTAAGCAGCTCCATACTCAAAAACAATCCTTCGAAGTCTTCGGGAGACTTGTGTGAACACTAGGGAAAATATTAGGGCCTTACTTTTTGATGTGATCTCACGCATAGTGTGTGTTTTCATTATTTGACTAGGTCCAATATGAAATTATTAATAAACTGAATTACTGGGTTAGGGTAAGTTTTCGTATTGTAAAGTGGAAAACAAAGTTTAAATTCTGCATTTTTAAACTGTTATCAAGTTATCATAAATGACAGTGAAAAGATAGCCATACTTGAGAGTAAACCTTCACAAACATCAAACGTTACTTAATGACTATTATGTATCAATATAAATGGAGACTGGAATGGTTGAACAAGGACAACAGAAATTTAAGTAGTATAGCACAAATGAATTACCTCATTTATATTTGAACAAATGTGAACAACTGAATAATAAAATTTGGATTAGTTTCTCTTATCGGAATGAATAGAGGGGAAAATGTAATGTCTTTATAAATTCTTCAAAATGTTGACTGTAACTTCCCAGCTCTTGATCCGTACTACACATTTGTTCGGAAACATCTGATGGTTAACCTGAAAATATATTATATTCATCCTCACATATTCAGATGATAAGTATTGATCAGCTCATTACCTGTGAAGAACATACGTGCATTTGCTTTATAATCCGTGAAATCACTCCTATGAGGAGCAGCTATCCAACTAGCATGTCTACGTACTATAGTAGCATCTACCTGTCTCCGCCTGGTGTGTATAGAAATTTGGAAATTTCAGATGCTGATCTTGATTGGATTGAATACTACAACCCAACAAAAACCACATTCTTCTTTATTTCTCTCACCAAATTCAAAAGAGAAACCTATTTAAGTGTGTAGTCATCATGACAACGTATTTTCGAACTGAAAAATCCAAGCTTATAACAAGACAACAGATTCAGGCACTTACTTCACACTATACAGAATGAATTAATAATCCTAACAATGCTAAAAACTTTTCATTAAGAAATCAGTTCTCGCAAAAAAATCACAAGAAATACACACGTAGCCTTATGGAAAATAGCTTTGTTTGTCCCCCCATCTGCTGTTTGACAACTGACAGATTACGTCACTGACAGTGCTCTATTTGACAGGAAGCATCTTTGATACCGGAAAAGGAGAAGGGGGTAGATCGGAGATTGTTCAGCACGACTATGCCCGACCGATCTGACAATCAGCTGGAAGACTTTCCATCGTCAAAAAGTAAAAAGCTGACAACATAGTCAGCGATATGACAAAAAAAAGAGTCATCGAGCCTTCCAACAATCCCTGGTCCTCTCCAGTCGTAATGATAAAGAAGAAGAACGGAGCAACACACTTTCGCGTAGACTGAAGTCAACTGAACAACCTGATGATAAAAGACAGTCACCCTCCACCAATTCAATAGACGACACCCTTGACACAAGATTTGAAGAGTGGATACTGGCAGGTAGAACTGGCTCGAAAATAGAATAGACAGCTCTCACCATTTGCTCAGGATTGTAGCCACTTTCAATAAATTCATGAATACGGTTCTGAAAGGACTGTTATGGAAGACGTGTATGGTGTATATCGACGACATAATCGTGGTTGGCACATTGTTCGAGGATCACGTGAAAAACCTGGAGGAGGTGTTTCTGCAACTGAGGATTGAAACTGTGCCCAAAAAAATGCATTCTGTTTGAAAAAGATGTACGATATCTCGGCCACATTGTTTCTAGGAAACGAGTAGCAGTGGACGAGTAGAAAATAAAAGCTGTAATAAAATGGCAAATTCCTAAAGAAATACAAGTAGCTTCGAAGTCTTCTAAGTTTGTGCATCTAATTTCGCCAAAATGTGCTGGGGTTTGCTAACATCACTCAACTATTAAGGTCGCCGTTTGGTACGGCTTGACAAACATCCGACAGAGGAGCCACCATGCCTTCTGCTTAATATTTATCCAAGTTTCCCTCCGTGCAAATGAGTAATGATACTCAAAACTAATGTCTATACTACAATACTACGACTACGCTTTGCAAACGCTGGGGATGGGGACGGAGCCAGTGAGCCTGTCGCCATAATGTGTCGTATTCCGTATAATATATACTATCAATTATCATTAGGTTTGGAGATTATTCGAAGAAAAATGATTCGTTGAATACTTATTCCAAATCAACATTTTTTGAAAATGAAATTTAACGTTGTTATATTCATTACTGTCAGGTCCTACAGCGACAAAAAAATAAGCCTATAGATTAGTAATTAAATTGGCGCACTTGGCAACATGCCAGCAGGTGTCCTATTCTCGAGTTTGTACGTATCTATGCGATTTCGATTTTCTGTTTCATATCAATACATATGAAATATATATGTATATTTTTCTCTCTTATTTTTACGCAAATTAAAATAGAACTTGCCACCTATTTATTGCGTTGTACTGAGAAGTATAAGGAAATCCTATATCATGGAATAAATTATTTCAGCACCAATGGCATGGAAACGTTGTTGGGTTTTGTTTTTGATTTTTTAAATATGTTTTGAAAATCTCGCATTGTCAACCAAGTTTATATTAGTTTTGAATCCTAGGTAGGTAAGGTAGATATGTTCGTAGGTAGGTACCTATATATTTTGATCAAGATTGTTGGAAATGGGCCGATTTTTATGACATTAATTGATTTTTAACGATTTGAATATTTATCTTCCTAACATGGATTAAAGTGTTTTATTCGTTTTTAGAAAATTTTATCAAAGGACATTTTCATATCAAACATTTCGAAGGTGTGGTGTTTTGGAAAAAACATATTGAAGTCAGATAAGTGAAATGTTCAAACAATGGGGTGCTTAGTTCAATCTTCATGGAAATAGTATATTGTGCAACTAGTGCGGAAAATAAGATATTTCATACTAACCACTCGCCTATGGCTCCTAACACTAGTATGAAATTTCAGTTTCCGCACACTATACCTTTCCGACAACCAACCTGAAAAACAAGAATTTAAAAAATATTTTGGAACGAGAATAAGTAAATTGAATTTTGTGTGACCCCTTCATACCTACCTACCTAAAATAATACTTTAGAAATGAGTGTGCTTCATATTACTTGCTCATGATATGGAACTGATTGATTGAATAAGTATATTATTCGAAATTCGGATAGTGTCTTTGATATTAATTGTACCTCCCCGGTATTGTCTTGAAAACCGCTCTAGTCTTTGCGATAAATCTATTGATTTTGGCATGAGAAATTGGTTCTCGATCATGATGCCTTCCATTGAATATTCCAGCAACCTGACGCATAGATCTTTCATTATTACCAAATAATCGGTTAATCTCCACTTCTTCTCCAAGGATATAAGGGGCTCATTTTAGACAATTTCAGATTTGGAATCAGCGACCGCAAAAACCCCTCAATTCATATTTTCGAAATCTCGAGAGCTGATTTGATTAGAAAACAAAATTAAATTCACTTTTTTTCAATAGATTGTTTAATTCTAACTTTTTATTTCAAATGCCCTAATCCTATATTAAATTTCAAACACCTTCGTTTCCTTATATTCTGTATCGTTTGCAACTGTCCTTATACTACAATTTAGGTATTTCCGAAGATACGCACACTTTGTTACCGTTGGCTGGCCGATTTGAGTTTTCATGCAAATTAATGAAAGAGTGCTTTGAAACAAAAGTGTTTGTTTGACATCGGCAATCAGTACGAAATGTCAATAAGTCAAGCAGTATTACTTAACTGTTAATAAGATGGCACACAACCGAAGAGTAGTTCTTACAATTGGAGAAAAAGTAGAGATTATCCGCTTATTTGGTAATAATGAAAGATCTACGCGTCAGGTTGCTGGAATATTCAATGGAAGGCATCATGATCGAGAACCAATTTCTCACGATACCGTTGCCAAAATTAACAGATTGTTCGCAAGGACTGGAGCGGTTTTCAAAATCAGACCAGGTAGGTACAATTTAAATCAAAGACACTATCCAGACGACGAACGTATCTTAGCAGAATTTCGAAACAACCCAAATGGTACTGTAAGGGCAGTTGTGAGGACAATGAATTTAACGAAAAACAAAGTATGGAGATGTTTGAAACGCAACAGGATTAGGGAATTCAAACCAGAATTTCTACATACTCTGTTAAATGGTGATTTTGAACGACGGTTTAAATTTTGCTTATGGTTGCAGGGTAACTATCTTAACGACAGACTTTTTCTGAAGAACATGATGTTTACTGACGAGGCAACGTTTAAAACAAACGGTGTGGTGTCTAGTCAAAATTGTAGGTTTTGGGCAGCTGAAAATCCGAATTGGGTAATTCATTGTAAAAACCAATACAGTGAAAAAGTTAACGTGTGGTGTGGCATATTCAACGAACGGATTGTTGGCACTTATTTCCTGGATAACCTGACCGGACAAAATTTTCTAAATTTTTTACAAAATGGTCTCTATGATTTTCTCATGGAATTGCCATTAGCAAAAAGACAAAACTTAATCTTTCAATTAGATGGGGCCCCCGCACACAATTCTGGGATAGTTCGGAACTTTTTAAATGCAATTTTCCCTATAAAGTGGATAGGTAGAAATTCTCCTTTGGAACCATGGCCCCCTAGATCGCCAGGTATTACCCCTTGTGACTTTTTTCTGTGGGGGCATTTGAAGAATAAAGTGTATGCTACTCGGCCGCGTAATAGAGAGGAACTTTGCTTTGCAATTAGGCAAGCGTGTCAGGAAATAACTCCCCAAACTTTAAGAAAAGTGAATGTACGTTTGAGAAGAATTGTTGAAAAGTGTATTGTTTCAGAAGGTAGTTATGTTGAAAACACAAGAATCTAAAATAAAGTAATTCGTAATTTTGTTACCACTGTTACAAATAATGAACTTATTAAAAAAAAAGACTTAAACTTTTTTTTTGTTCAAATCAGCTCTTGAGATGTTGAAAATATGAATTAAAGGGTTTTTGGGGATGCTGATTCCGAATCTGATAAGAAAAGTTGTCTTAAATAAGCATTAATATTCATTTCTCAAAAAATGCCTTTTTTTCTCTCCCCAACTTCGCACGACAATGGTGAATGAATATGATCACTATGCCAAATGCTTCATTTTTCTAACATAAAATCACCACCAAAATCTCAAGAAAATCGCTAATAACAGATATTCGGGTGCATTGACGAAAAAAGTGAATTTATATTTTTTCTCCTCAAATCAGCTCTTGAGATTTCGAAAATATGGATTGGGGGGTTTTTGGGGATGCTGATTCTGATTCTAATAAAAAAAGTTATCTAAAATGAGCCCTAATAATCTTTTCCCAAAAACTAGCTTTTTTTTACCCCCCACACCGCACGCCTATGGTCGATGAAAATGTTCACTATGCCAAAATAGTTCATTTACCTAACATATAATCACCACCAAAATTTTAAGAAAATCGCATTATTAATAACTGAGATATTAGGGTGTATTCATGAAAAGCGGGACACACTGTATATGGAGGACGCTTGAAATGAGATGGAATAGGTTTTTCAGATAGTCATTCACAGACAGCAATAGTAATTGTGTTCCAAAAAAATTTATTAGAACAATTACAGTTCACAAGTTAATAATTCAGTGGATAACAGTTTAGTGCATTTCCATTACAATAGCAAAGGGTGAACAGTTTCGAAAAAAATTCCAAAAATGAAAAAAGACTCTGGGTGAGGATTTGTTTACCAAGAAACTCAGTTCATGCACTCAGTATTCATTCAGTTGTGTTTCAGAAAAGTTGGTTTGTGGGTTCGCCATAATATTCATATATTAATACATAGTTTTCATTAGATTAATCCTAATATACAGTTTCTACATCAAGTGATAGTGATTCCGAGTCAACATCGGTATACATCATTTTTATTAACGTGCGATGCATGAAAACAATGTTTTTCTTCCACACTAATTACAAATTTCGTTGACAGCATTCATTTCTTCAATTTAACGCCCATTATTTCCAAATAAGTATGATATTGCTATTGCGTTATCCAGACGTATGAGAACATCAGAGTCTGGCATGTCCTTCGTGAAACATTTACGGAAATTTGGAGCAGCTTTCTAATAGATTCATTGACATTTGATATGACTTTTTTTTTCCCAGGCAAATCTTGAAGAAATAAAAATAACTCGGTTTTTTGACTTCTCCCTCCATCAAAGTAAATCTTCTCGCTTGAAATCTGGAATTATCTTTGATCTAATTTAATTACAATTGTTTTCGATTGGGGCTAAATATTTATTTATCTCATGACTTTTTGTATGTGGCCAAGCGTATGTTACTGCGGAGCAGGATGCTACCAAAATAACTATGAACTTGGCAAGTTTTGACATAACTTTTTGAGTTTTATTAATCTTTATAGAATTTATTTAAATTTTCGCTTCTTTCTTGGTAAAGACATATTGGGATTGAGTCTACTTATCTCCTTATTGATAATAAAACCCTAGGATTCAAGGAGTATTACTGTCGTGTCTGTATTTCGGCAGCAGACTCCTGTTACGGGTCAAAAGTCACTATGGAATTGAATTTTATCTCAGTGAATTAGATTTGTTCATTACTCACAATTTCAAAAAAATAAAGAATTCTAAATAACTGGACAGCATCTTCAGTATCTTTATTCAGTATCGGTTAGTTATGTAAAACTTCAAAATCTATCCTGTCACCCTCGGGGTATGTTGATTTCTAGAAATCTGAAACAGAAAGCCAGGTTGAGTATACCTGCCACTAGAATAATGATCCACCTACTAACCTTGATCTTGTTCGAGATATGAATCTATACTGGACAGCTCCGAGTAGCGGAGTCAGAATTCATCATTCAGGTTCATATAGGCTCTTCGAAGGACTTTATCCTCTGAGAGGGACTATCCTTGTTTCCTGGATGATTTTCGTACTGTGACTACAAGGAGAGTAAGTGTAAACCAAGCAAAATATCAACAAAAAGTTCTAAAACCAAATATTTGAAATTTTTGTCAATTGGTTTTTATCCGAACCTTTTTCTGGAAACAAGATATCAATTGGTAGGATTCCAGGCCTATAAGTAAATCCTTTTTCAATATTTATTTATTTTGCGGGAATCGAGATTGTCATTAACTATCACTCATGTAATATTTCATATTTTGACATTACCTAATCAATGAGTGGAATCGACGAATTGGGGTAAAGAAGGGGTTTTTTCTTCTTTCTCACATTTCTTTCTGATCAGAAGCACGTGAAAAGATACGCAACTTTTGGGGATTTCGAAATAAATTTGTGAGTATCAGAATTGTTGAAAGTCACTGTGTTTGAAGGCAAATCAGTTTCTTATCAGCTACTTAATAGTTGGATATACAATTTGTTCTCAACGAATTTATCAAATTTATCTAATTTATTTCAGACTTGTCGAAATACTATAAGACCAACCACGATCAAAGGTAGGTTTAATAAATCAATCTGTTCATATTCTAACTTTCTACTTACTTTTTGTAATATTGTGCTTTTCAGAAAAATATATTCTTTCAGTCCTTTTATTCTCTGATGTGGTCGCTTTGAGGCCACTGTGGTACGTCTGATAGCTTGCATGATTTTTGCTCATTAGAAGTCTCGCTTGCATGAATCCTGCTTATAATTAGGCTCGCTTGCATGTTTCCTGCTTATCAGTGGACTAACTAGCTAACAAGTGGGTAAGAAATGATTTATCCAAGAGGTCAGAGTAGTCTGGTAATACCAACTCCAACAACCAGGTAACAATTGTCCTTTATTTATACCAGTCAGAGTATCCAGAATCCTTAAGCAACCGATATCTGTATGCCCTCCCACGCTAAAACAACAGAAAGGACACTAGTAAATAATATAAGTGGAATAATTTTAGTCATTCTTACCAATAATACGTACGTGAGATAGTTTTTGGTTTAATGTGAACCTGTGGTATGTATACTAACGGTAATTAATATCACATCATCAACGACAGATATACCATTTATATGAAATAAAGGTAATTTTGTGAGGTGAATAAATATATGCCATTTTTGTCATTCTTCAATCGTCAAATTTTATTCTTCAATCATAAACATAACCCTACCCCAATCTGTCGTCCATCTCTCTCTCTCTCTCTCTCTCTGTATTTATTGGACCTTGCTTCCTATTGGCGCACTTGTCCAGCACTCTCCCCACTACGTAGGGATCCGCCCTACCCCAGCCTGGGTACTGGCGTGAGTAGTGGGGACTTCGTCAGGGGGTGGAAGGGGAATCTTGCTCAAGGCAATGCCTCCACCCAAAAAAAATGTAAAAAAAAAATTTTGTTGATTGCACGTTTAACTACGGTTGAAAAACTGTGGTGTACGGCAGACGTCACAAACACTTAAAAATTGAGTGATTGCACGTACTAAAGACGGCAGACATTACAACACAAACTACACTATAACATTCACACACATGTACTTGACTTGAGACATGAGAACGCCGTCAGACCTCCACCATTGCCGGAAGTCGAATGCTGTCGTCCATCAAATCGTCACGAAACATATAATTCTTCTTCTGACTTTTGTAAAGTGACAGATCGAGGTTGATGGAAAATTGGCATTTGACCAGCACGGATTGACATTGATTTAAGGAAAATTGGATTTGGCTCTAGATAAGGCATTTGGCCAGCACGGATTGATATTCAGTCTGGGTAATTGAAACCCTATATCGCGTCCATTCTTCTTTAGTTCGATAGAGATTGTAAAAGAAGGACTGAACAGTAGCAAAATGGCTCCCAACGTAAATTCAATTGATATGTTTATGCTTTCCATATGCTGAGTTCTGGAAGTTTATTGCTGCTTTGAACTTTGTGGGGTACTTATGCATAGACTGTTTCAGTACATGTGAACTGCTTGCTGTACATTACATTAGGATATATTTCAATTTATTGTTTTTTTTTTATGAATAGCATTCTACTGCACAGTGCTTAGTTCCTAAAATTCATTGACCTTGTGGTTATTTGGTTGATCTTATAGCTACTGTTTATTAAGAAAATCGTGTTTTGTTCAAAAAATGTATTTCGGCTAATCGTTAAATTGATTAGTTGTTCGGGCAAAGATTTTTCTTTTTCTTTGGGAAAGAAGAGGGTGTGTCTATGTGTTATCGACTATACTACTATTTTTTTGTTTCTCAAGGGATTTCGATTACATTTCATATAGAATTTATTTTATTTACATTTTAATTCTTAGGAACAGTTGATCCACCGGCTCAGACAAGACTTCTTGCCCTATGACTATGAATTTGATCTCTGGGAAGAGATTCGTAATAGAACACAAGGAGCGAAGGAAAAGGTAATCAATTTCATTGTGGCAATGGAAAATGTGTTTAATAAACTTGGGGTCGGAAAACCCTCGGAAGAATGTCTAGTTCAAATGATTAGGAGAAACCTATTGCCTCATATACAAACTCACTTGGCTCTCCATATAACAACCTCATTGTCTGAATTAACGGGGTGGAGTCGGGCGATCGAGGAGACCACTATAAGGACTCAAAGTTTTTGTCCTCCCCCACAAACACCAGACAATTGCTAGAGCCAGAGTTGGGGTTTCAAAAACCAGCCGGGAGCTCTTATCAGACAACATGGTTGCGGCTATTCAGGAGGCGCCTCAATCGCGGGGTATTGTCTCCACAATGCATTCTCCCTCCACAGCGGCTGCTGTGGGTCAAGAATCAACAGGTCCATGTATATGCTGGAACTGCAAGGAAACTGGTCATCGATTCCGCAAATATAAGAAACCAAGGATTTTTTTTTTGTTTTACTTGTGGGCTAGAGAATACAATCTCTAGAGACTGTGCCAAGTGTGAAAAAAATGTGAGGTGAAGCTCGTAGGTCGGTCGCTGCCTCTGTCGTTCTCAAACCCGATCAAATCTACCTCGTACGTAAGACACGCCATACATTATATATTGGCACATGCTAGACAGGACAGTAGGCCGTACTTGAAAGTTTTAGTATATGGAATAGAGTTTCTTGCCCTATTAGACAGTGGCTGTTCAAAAACGGTAATAGGTGGGCCAGGTTGGGAACTTCTGAAGAATATATGTCCGCTAGATTGTAGTTCTACGTTATGTACTATTGCGAATGGGCAGTCGTGTTAAGCAGAAGGTGCTATCACAGTTCCTTTACAGTTGCGAGATCGGGTTAGGATCTTGGAGATTCCTGTGGAACCATCTTTTCGACATTCGTTAAATTGGGGATTGACTTTTGGCGGTAAATGGGCATCGTTCTTGACCTATATTCAGGACAATGGTCTTTCCGGTCTGACGACGAAATAAAAGAGGTTCATGTAAACGCAATACATGCCATCAATTACCTTTCCGCGGATCGGAGGAGTTCACTGGAGAATCTCATTCATACAAATTTTCAAATTATGGGTAGTAAGTTAGGATGTACCAACATAGTGGAACATGAGATTAGTACTGAATCCCCTCCCACGAAACATCGTCATTATCCATTGTCTCCGGCCCTTTAGCAACAAGTTAATATCGAACTCGAGCAAATGCATGCTGATGATATTATCGAACCCTCTAATTCCCCATGGGCTTCCCCTATCGTCCTTGTCAAGAAACCAGATGGTCGCTACAGGTTTTGTGTCAATTATAAAAAAACTTAAAGAAGTTAGTCTGTCAGATGCGTACCCCATCCCCTTTGTTACTCCTACGTTAGATAAGTTGCGCGACGCAAAGTATCTAACTACCTTGGACATAAAGTCTGCTTATTGGCAAATTCCTGTGTCCGAACCATCTCGTCCCCTAACAGCTTTCGTCGTACCAATGCAAGGACTATTTCGGTTAGAGCGAATGCCTTTTGGACTCCACAATGCGCCTGCTACCTGACAGCGTTTCATAGATAGAGTTATCGGTGTCGATTTGGAAAAATATGTCTTTGTCTATCTTGACGACATAATTGTTTGTACTCCAACCTTTCCGAAGCATACTAAGATTTTGAAGATAGTGATGAAGCGCATACAAGAGGCAGGATTAACATTGAATCGAAGTTAATGTAATATCTGTAAATCAGAATTGAGATACCTCGGCTATGTTGTAAACGCTTCTGGCCTCATGGTGGACCCCGAAGAGGTTGAAGCTATTTTGCGTATACCATAGCCAAATACTGTCACGGAAGTCAGACGCATTGTAGGACTGGCTTCATGGTACAGGCATTTTATCAAAGACTTTTCAACAGTAGTATCCCCCATGACAGCACTCTTGCGGAAGGACAACCGATTTATTTGGGATGAAGCTTGGCAAAAATCTCTGGACACCATAAAAGAGCACCTCGTATCGGCCCCAGTATTATCATGCCCAAATTTCGAGCCTCCCTTCGTCATACAAGCGGACGCTTCTGACTGTGGCCTGGGTGCGGTGCTTTCTCAGGAACAGGAAGAGGGGGAGAAGGTAATATGTTACCTCAGTCGACCCTGACAAGGATCGAGAGAAAATGCAGCACCACAGAGAAGGAGTGTTTGGCTGTTTTGTTCGCCATTGAAAAACTCCGGACTTATATAGAAGGGACACGTTTTACGGTATTAACGGATCATTACAGCCTCAAATGGCCATACAACATAAAGGATCCCGTTGGTCGCATCGCTCGGTTGGCAGTACGCCTCCAACAGTACGACTTTGATTTCGTCAATCGAAAAGGTAAGGAACATATTGTTCCAGATACCTTTTCGCGTGCTGTTCCGCTTGTGGACGCTATCGATGTTCAAACTGTGGAGGTGGAATTCTAGAGGACTGAAGGGGAAAAATTGTACAAGCGCTCCAAACCAAATTATCCAGCGTTGGTGAAAGAGTCCGAAAACTGGCTTCTAGTAGTTCCGAAGGAGAAACGCGTTGAAATAATCCGCGGAAATCACGATCCACCTACCTGTGGCCATTTGGGCATTTGGAAAACCCTAGGACGTAATTCTCAGACCTTCTATTGGCCGAAGATGAAACAGGACATCGCCAAATTCATTAGTAGGTGAGGGATATGCCTTCAGACGAAACCGGAACAGAAACGTTCGGCCAGGCTCATGTTGAGTTCAACCCCCAAAAATACTAATCCGTGGCAAACCATCAGCGTAGACATTGTTGCGTTCCGCTCAAGGTAATGCTTACATATTATCAGTTTGTGATAGCTTCACCAAGTTCACTCTTCTATTTCCACTCCGTGCAGTTACGGCTGTCAATGTAACGAAGATTCTAGAGGAGAAATTAATGCTTCTTTTTGGAGCACCAAATCGGATTATAACTGATAATGGTGTACAATTCACGAGCAATGTGTTCAAGAATAAAATGTCCGAATATATCATACAACTTGCCTTCATTGCATCCTACCACCCTCAAGCCAATCCAGTAGAGCGGGAGCACAGGGTGGTGAAAACAATGCTAATGACTTACGTGGCCGCTGATCATCGACAATGGGATCAATATCTTTCCAAAGTTGCTTGGGCGATAAGGTCGGCAAAACATGAGGTAACTGGCGTGACCCCAAATTTTGCTGTTTTTGGAAGAGAACTCAAGATCTCTGGGTCTACCTCCGAAATCGAGACCGATTCAGATCAGGCCATCGATTCGAAAACCCGTTCGGACTCTTTGAAACAAGTGTTCAAAGACATCAGCAAACGACTAGTTCATGCTTGTGAAGAAAGCCGCAAAGTATATAATCTACGACGGCGTGATGAGAGTTTTTCTCTGAACCAACTAGTTTGGAAGAAAAATTATGTGATATCGGACGCCACGAAGCACTTTACTTCAAAACTAGCGCCTAAGTTTGTGGGACCATTTTCTGTTCATAAAATGTTGTTGCCCTGGTCGGATCATCTCAAAGATTCAAGTGGAAAGGACTGCGGTGTTTGGCATGCAAAAGACCTAAAGGCACATCCTCCCGAAGAAATGGTCGAATCTTCCGAACCAGATACTATGACTCATCAATAACTCCTGTATAATTGAAGGAGAAAAAAAATTCAACAATAGTGGAGTCAGAATTCATCATTCAGGTGCATATAGACTCTTCGAAGGACTTCATCCTTTGAGAGGGACTATCCTTGTTTCCTGGATGATTGTTGTACTGTGACTACAAGGAGAATAAGTGTAAACAAAGCAAAATATCAACAAAAAGTTCTAAAACCTAATTTTAAAAATGTTTGTCATTTGGTTTTTATTCGAAACTTTTTCTGGAAACAAGATATCAATTAGTAGGATTCCATATTTATTCATTATGCGGTAATCGAGATTGTCATTAACTGTCATTCATGTCATATTTCATATTTTGACATTACCTATCCAATGAGTGGAATCGACGAATCGGGGTAAAAAGGGTTTTTTTCTTCTCTCTCGCATTTTTTTCTGATCAGAAGCACGTGAAAAGATACGCAACTTTTGCGGATTTGGAAATAAATTTGTGAGTATCAGAATTGTTGTAAGTCACTGTGTTTGAAGGCAAATCAGTTTTTCATCAGCTACTTGATAGTTGGATATAGAATTTGTTCTCAACAAATTTATCAAATTTATCTCAGACTTGTCGAAATACTATAAGGCCAACCACGATCAAAGGTAGGTTCAATAAATGAATCTGTTCATATCCTAACTTTCTATTTACTTTTTGTAATATTGTGCTTTTCTGAAAGATATATTCTTTCAGGCATTTTATTCTCTGCTGTGTTCGCTTTGAGGCCACTGTGGTGCGTCTGATAGCTTGCATGTTTCTTACTCATTAGAAGTTTCGCTTGCATGATTCCTGCTTATAATTAGGCTCGCTTGCATGTTTCCTGCTTATCAGTGGACTTAATAGCTAACAAGTGGGTAAAAGATGATGTAGCCAGAGTAGTCTGGTAATACCAACTCCAACAACCAGGTAAAAATTATCCTTTATTTATACCAGTCAGATTATTCAGCATCCTTAAGCAACCAGTAGCTCGCCGATATCTGTATGGCCTCCCATGCTAAAACAACAGAAAGGACACTAGTGAATAATATAAGTGGAATAATTTTAGTCATTCTTACCAATAATACGTACCTGAGATAGTTTTTGGTTTAAAGTAAACCTGTGGTATGCATACTAACGGTAATTAATTTGACCAGCACGGATTGAGGTTGATTTAAGAAAAATTGGATTTGGCTCTAGATAAGGCATTTTGCCAGCACGGATTGATATACAGTCTGGGTAATTGAAACCCTATATCGCGTCCATTCTTCTTTAGTTTGATAGAGATTATAAAAGAAGGATTAAACCATAACTCTCCATGTGAGTTTGATATGATCCGGATGTCCCCAATGTTCGTGAATAGTTCATTCACGGCTGGAAAAATATGTAACAAATTGCCCAAAAGCTTACAAAATGAAGTAATATCCAATATTTATTTCAGATATTTTCTACCATCTGTATTTACAGGTATGTGAAAATAAACCAACCCACTGTACCTAGATATGTTAACCGTATTATATGTAGAAAATACTATACACTACGATAGTCATCTAGCTTGAAGTCACTCCAATGAATTGTGGTGGCCTTCTGAATTTGTTCAAACTTTTCGATTTCAGTCTGAACCTGAAATTGCCATTTGGTTTCATCGTGAGGAAAAAGAAGAAGAAATTTCCCTTTTTTTGTGTTATGGGTTCGGAAAAAGTTCAATATTATAACCTAATATAATCAGATGCTCCATATTAGTAAACATGTTTTTTCCCATAGCCATCAATCAATTGGGCGGCCCTTTAAGTTTTCTTGATAGACTGATCTAAGAGACCAGAGGTATAATTCTGAAGAGTAATAAAAGACAGAAATTTTATTGTCGATTAAGCGGCAGTATTAAAATAATTTATTTGTTCATACATGCCAGAAATTTGCCAGCGTCGACAAAATGATTTTCCAGTAATTGCAAGCAGTAACTCCTCAGAGGAATACAAACAAAATAATTTTTTTCGATTTGGCTACAATTTCAAATAATTCAAAACGAGTATTACTGAGGTTTATATTTTTATGTAAATTAAAGTGTTTCTTTTCTCTCTATTATTTATATGTTGCGTCATGGTCACTAAAGCTATTGGTGTGGTATTACCAAATAAGTGTGTGGCAGGAACAAAAGCAGGATTGTTTTTATTTCCAAAAACAAGATTTTCCTCCAGAAATTCACGGGGATCTACGTTTTCTGATATTCAGCCCTATGCTGTATCACTTCCGTTAAAAATAACGTCACCGTTATTCGCCATTTCCGTTATTTTGCTATTACCAATCATTGTCACTGAAGACCTCTCAAATTCATTCAGCTAATTCAAAAATAATGTCGTCGAGTTTATCGAAGGAATAGTTGGAAGCTTTCGTTTTTTTTAAGGTACTTTAAAATACTTTGTTGGTATTTTAACGCGACCAACTTTACCTGGTTTCTAACTGCTAATTAGGCTAGTTATGAATATTCACGCAAGAAAGGCAATAAAATCTACAAGGAAGCCTGCACGTAGCGAAACAAAGTTTTTAGCACTTCAACAAATTCGATATCAAGTTCAGGAAGATTTAATAAGATCATATTAGCTCCGTCTGAGAGATAGTTGCACATAACGTAATTATAGAATGCATAAACTATGCTCAAGTCGAGTATAACATATTGAGGAATTATGGGGCAACTCAGGAAATGCAATATTACTGAGAATTGAAAATAATTATGATAGTAAATGAATTAAAGTGGATAAATAATACGACATAAAACTAAATACCATAAACAGAAATCGAATGAAACTAACTAGATGATTATAAAATGGAAGGGGGGCAAAATACCACTCAAGGCCTTGATGAGTTACTTGCGACATCACTTTCCTGAGCAACAGGAGCAAAACCGGATAGGCAGCGAAGGCGAACCGTAGAGGTAATGTTTAATGCGTACGATGTCGACCGTGGGTATACCAGGCTAACCCCCTGGTATACCCAACTATTTAGATCCAAGTGCACCAGGGAAAGGCCTCCAAAATGGATGATCTGGGAATAGGGGTCATAGGGATGGTGGTGGCACTGAGGAAGACAGATTGCCACCTAATGACGATCGCAGTGGACGGATGAATCAGGGGACGGTCTTGGCAAGAATGGTAGGTTCACCCAGAGCACGTTGCCTTTTTCGCCCAAAATATGATGGATTATGTATCTAATCTTCGGAGTCGAGGCTATGTCAGGATCCTTCCTCAGCTGGTTAACGAAGTGGCAGAAGTGGCAGATATGCCACGTGATGGTCTGGCTTTAGAGATGATCATAACACCAAGCCCCCGAAGCCACAATAACTGGCGTGGGTAGATGCAGATATTCACGATGTCTGTTTGGAAGGGACTGACATCTAGCAAATCAACTCTGCCGTGTAAGACGCCGCTCATACTCCGTCTCAGAGAGAATGGATACTGCCTCTCAGATTGAAAAGCCTTGACCAGGATTACCATCAAACAACATTGTACTGATAGGAGACGAATGTTGTTGGCTGCAAAGAAGTCACTAGTGAGTCATCTGAGATGTTTATAACTCAGCTCAGATGATGACACTGTGTGTCGAAACAATTTCTTTAAGCGTGACTTTACAAATATATATTTTTAGTGTTATTTGGAAGCTTCTATTTCCTCTTTATTTACCAGATATAATTTGAGTCTGGGAGATAGGTAATCAGAGGGATTCAAGGGGTGGATTAATCAATGAGTTGTTTCAGTTCTTCCTTTATGTCTTACAAACACTAAGGAATAATTCCTTGTACGTTTGTGGTGTAGTTACTCAATTTGAGCTCAACTGATCTAGACTTGCATAGCCCGGTATAAAGTCAGTATGCACATGATCTGGGCAAATAATAACACATACAATAGTCTTACTGAGTATCGGATACTTTGATGTGGGTGTCCAGGAGTTTCGTTTTTTATAATGTTGACGTCATTGACACTAATGACATTTCTTCCTACCACAACGTATAAACACGATAAACCGACTATTGATATGAATTTATTCAATGGAAATCGCGTTAGGCAAATGGAAAAAAAAAATGATAATTTTGTAGTATTTAGGAAAACCAGAGAATTTGAAAACTCGATGAAATGAATTTCCATATCAATAAGAAAAAAAGACAGTCGGTTTTGTGAATTGTGGTTCGATTTTATCCAAAATTTGTTCGTAGTAGTATTTGAGGCTGAATATCTACCATATTTATTTCTTCTTCATTTTTTAATGGTTGTATTGTCGAAAATACAAGATGGCAGACGAGTTTGCTGATTATATTTAAAATTAATAATTCAGGGTTCTTGAGGTTGTAGATCATGATATTTTAATTGAAACTGGATGAGGTGGGCAAATTGTGTCATTTGAATAAATATTTACTACAGTGTAGATTAACATAATAATTAGATTAACGTCGCATTCAAGTTTAATAATCGTTCCGTAATACAAGGAAGCTTACTTCCGGATATTTCATCAAGAAACCAGGGTTGTGTCTACCAAGCTTGGCACAATAGGGAAATTTACCTCCGGGTGCAATGTAAAAGCAGATTTTGAGAGGTTCTGTATTCAGCTTTCGCTGGTTCAGTATATCTTGAGCCTGAAGGTAGACTGAGAAATTGCTGTGTATGCCAGAACTTTAAGCGAGTATAAGCGTAGAAGAACTTCCCATTTGAGTGGAAATGAACGTTGTTGATTTTATTGGATAATTCATTACATTGAACAGATCGATTATGTCTTTCTTATTGGTTTTGTGAAGCAGCCGGCACCCAGGTTTTTTCGCATGAAATATTATTTTCTTCACTGACGCACACCACGCCGAAAGCTGGCGACCGAGGAAACCCGTAACCTATACTCAACGTCAAACTGACCGATAACGTCAAAAAAACTTCACAAACCATATCATTTTGTTATCGATACTCAGCAGTATAAAGCATTTGAATTGTCCCCTTATACCGGGTGAACAGGATCATGGTTCATCCCCCGTTTCTCAGTTAGTTTTGAAGGTAATTGATTGAAATTTGAGATAACCCATATACATAATAGGCGGCCCTTTTTGATCTACAATTTTTTTTTCATTTATGATTTCGCCGGAAAAAATACCAACAATCGATTTTTTGATCCGATAATACTACATAAGTGACATTCCAAAAGTCAAAAATTTTTGATAATTCAATTTTCAGTTTTTTATTCAAGTGTGCCATAAAGGCTCCGATTTATTCCAATAATGCTAATGCTAATGCTGAAAAAATCAAAATCTCGTCAAAAATACTATATTGCGTTTCTTATGAGCAAATAAAGTTCATCGTAATCAATTTTGGGGTAAATGAAACCATATTGGTACCGTGGTACCATTTATTAGTTATTAGTACTATTGATGAACAAATTACAGCTAAAAAAATAAGGATATACAATTATTTTGTTAGCTAAGAAGTTACTGAAGTGACTCTGAAATACAAAAAAATTGCACAAAAACTACAACAATTGTTCGAAATGCTGTTCATTAATGTCAATGTAATTCTGAATTCACATAGCTATTTCTTGATAAACGTTCTCTATTTGCTGGGCCGTTATACTATTCCTTGCGCGTCTTACTCGCAACTCCAGGTCTTCGCGGTTTGTAAGGCATAGATAATGTTTTTCAAATGGCCTGAAACAAAGTAATCATGAGGTGTTAAATCAGGTGACTTGGAGGCCATCGCACAGGACCATTCGTAGAAATTACATTTCCTTCGAATGACTGTTATATGTAATCAATTACTATTCTCGAATAATGAGGAGAAGCTCCATCTTGTTGGAAATACATTGCCTGTCGTAAATGGACAGGTAATTCAGTTAAATATTATTGGACCAATGATTCTACGACCAAGTATCACAAGCCAAACATTGAAACCCACTTGCACTTGAATACCCTCCCGCAATAAATGTTGATTTTCTTGTTTGCAATTACTTGTATTTTGTTGTGTGAGTTATCCCATATTTGTAAATCCAAACTAGTCCGAAAATTAAATCCTTCTCAAACAAGCATTTTTGGTTTGCACATTATTCTGCAAGATCCAATTGTAATTTTCCATACTACGTTTCTTAATCATTTTCGTACAGGTGCAACTGATATTTGAAAGATTTATAATCATGTTTGTGCAAGATTCGGCTTACCCGTTTGATGACTAATTCACTGAATTATAAATTAACCCAATTTGCGTTGAAGAAACAGTCTTATCAACTTCTATTCAAACTAAAACATAAATTTCTGTTCCTTCGTCAAAGATAACGTTTTCTTCCGGATCATGGTTAGGCCCTCTTCGGAATTTATTTTCAAGACGGTGCATCAAATGCTAAGGCACTTGTAATAAAACATTTTTAAAATACCATTCTGTATAATAGCCCACCTCGAAATATACTTTGTATGATTATCGAACAAATTCTTGTTTGATAACATAATTAATCTTTCTCCACTCATTGTGATTTAATGTATGAATGGTCGCTGGTCGCTTTTATACAATCAGCCACTCTTAAGCGTTTAAAGAACGGAAACCGAGACAGAAACACTTCAGGTTGAAATGAATTTTTGGTTCCAGACAGACTTAAAAACCGTCAAATCAGCGGTACTGTAGTTTGATAAGTGCAGCTTTTGACGGAAGGGATATTTTGCTTCCAGGTACGTTTTGATATTCAACAGAAATTATGTGAGTATAACAAAAATTACGACAAAGCCATTTTGAAATGGGTGGTACAAACTTTATTGGCAGTACCAGAAAAAAATTAATTACGGAATTGACGAATGAGAGAGGCTTCAAATCGGTGAGTAGGAAGGCTTTTACTATCCGGCCGAATAGAAAAATCTCTCTAGGACTGCAAGAGTTTTCGGGAGTTAGTGTTGAACATCGAAGATGAACTATAATGTTTTTTAGAAGACCTTGCGTGCCTCTGGCACTTAATTTAGACTTGTGATAAATAATAATAATAAACGGGACGTAGAATCGATATGAAAAATGTGTTTCCCATACAATTAACTAGGACTAGCTGCTATGAATAATTCAAGGATGAGTAAGAACTAAAATATGAAAAATTGTTTTAACTAACTACTGAGACTCTGATTTCGAAGGATAAAGTTCATAAATAATAATAAGAATATTAACGGAAATGTTACAAAGCCAGACTTTTCTAGAGCACCGCTCAAGATTGAGTATGCAGTAGGATTGTCTCCACTTGGCTCATTTAGCTAGTAGGAAAATATAGGAGACACCTTCCACACAGCTTATTTTTTTTTATAAACTCTCTGTGAGATACGTTTTTTATTTGTTTATTTTCATCCCACTTGTTTAAAGTTTTTTTTTAATATTTCCAAATTATTTCATTTATTCAATTAACTATTATATATTGTCTTTTTAATCGATGTGTTTGATTTGACATTCCACTGAACCACATCAATTGATATCAAGATTACTTCGAGGCTTCTCCTTCGCGCGAGAAGCACGAACTCTCTATTCCTTGGAAAAGTAGCTCCAGATAAAAACGAGTAAGCCTTAAGCACTCAGATACCTGGTATTCCCTAGCCAGCACCCATTCGGGGTGGTGACAGCATTTTACTTTTTGTATTTGTATTTGTTTGCTCATCGAGCAACCCAACAAAAACCGGTTCCGGGGACTTCATCCTTGGAGACAGTAGAGTCAGTGAGTGAATCTGCAGGCCAAGAAGCCAGAGAGGAACCAGGTAAAGCCAAGTTTAATTTTCAAGCCTAAAGTACACTCACTAGATTATGAGGCGTTTTAGAGTAAAAGTAGAAAAGCATATGATAAATAAACCAAGTCCAGTTAATTAAATCGGATAAAATAATTCCTTGCTGGACAAGGTCTATCAGAATATCGGTCGAAATAAAGGTTTCTAGCCGCAACGGCATTTTTTCTACATTTCCCATAAATTATTAACATATCCGCTTTTTCATCTCTTTTATAAATGTGAGGCATTTTGAACAAAAATAACAATATACGTAAATACTTTTCCAATACACAATAAAACACCGATAAACCAATAAATATGTATTTAAAAATCTGAAGGAATAATTTCATTGTTTTCAAAGCCTCCTTAGTAACTTCTTAACACTAAATTAGAACAAAATAATTTATTTTGTTAGTATTTAACGCACATTTCATTACCAGATATAAATAAACTCCTCATCATTAGTAATAATAAATGGTATCACGTTACTAATATGCTTTCATTTGATAAAATTGTGTTTTACCCCAAAATCGATTACGATGAACTTTATTTGCTCATAAAAAACCCAATTTAGTATTTTTGACGGGATTTTGGTTCTTCTAACATTAGATGGGTCAATTGGAATAGAAGCAGCAGACGGGTCAATTGGAACACTTGGCATACTCAAATAGAATACTAAAAATTAAATTAATGAATGTTTCGACTTCTGAAATATCACTTATGTGGTATCGTTGTATTCAAAAGATTATGCAGATATTAATAATGATACAATATACAAGGTATTTTATTCAAAAATTTAACGTTGGTATCACATCCGGCGAAACCGAAAGTACGACAAAAATCATTTGTAGAGCAAGAAGTGCCACTTATCAAGTTTATGGAATATCTCAAACTTCAATCGATAACCTTCGAAACTAACGGAGATACAGGGGATGGACCATGATCCACCCGTTACACCCGTTATATGGAAAACTAACTGTTGGATATAGTCATATGAATCCTTATGTTGTTGATGAAGATCTATCCTCTTTGATACCCCGTAGCTCGGAAAATAGTAATAGGATCGATGTGTGATTTGGAATTTATAATAAGGATGCAGGAATTCATAACAGCAAAATTTCATAAACCTTTCCTGAAATCAATTTCATATAAAAATGTCCTGATCCTTCAGTGAAATGAATGAATCTAAACATTGAACTGTTATTTATTGTTGCCTAAACATAACTTAAATTGGTTATTATTTCAGTGACACTTTGTTTATGTTTTCCTTTGATACCAAATTGATATTCTCCTATAGGTACCTTCAATTTGCTCCTTCCAGCCACCATAATGCATGTTTCTAATCCTATGAACCTAATCAAAATGAATTTCGTGTAAAAATCCTATACATTTCATGTATTGTACTTCCTCTTCAAAAGTCCTTTGACTGGTAACAAGCATCTGCTAAAATTGTCCAGGAGCACAGAGACAAAGCGGTCCCTTAATGGGCAGTCAACAATATATAGAATCAATTCCGGAACCAAATTATTTTGCATCTAGCTGTTTTCGGGACAGCCACAACCCAAAGCACCTCAAAATTACAGAACAATCTAGATAATCCATGTAAAAGCCACGAAGAAAGCGTGTTCGAACAGTTACTACTTTAGCTCTCAAGGATGCTAGATAACCTATCTTCATCGATAGACACAGCGCTCTAGCACCTTACAAGCAAAAGTGGAAATCTAGGTCATTGTCTAAAGACATATAATCATTGTACCTTATGAGTGTATAGCGAGGAAGATGAGATGCATCAGTAGATGGTGTCACTCCGTGCGTTGGTGCCAGACAAAAAATAAACCTCGATGATAAAATGATATGACGCAAGTTCCGGTGGGTGGGAAAAGGGACAGGGTGTCGTAAAGGCGGTATATAGTTATAGGAAAAATTTTGGAAAATTTCTCCTGTTAGACTCCGGCTAGCTCTGGGTCCGGTAAACTCTCCGCCGATACGCTCCTGCTCCGGATGTGAAAATCGAGTAGGATTTTCAAGTTCGGAGGTAGTAGGGTGGTTGTCGTCCATTTCGAAATCTCAAAAAAAAAATTATTATATCTGAAGTTCCCTTATGCCCTGCAATGTATGTAGTATACGTGGCTGTACCTAAATATGTTGACTTTCGCAAATATATGGCAAGGTGGAGGAGTAAATCTCCTTGGAATTACACAATCGAATCCACAAGGCGAAACAAAATTATGTAAAATTGTTTCCACTCGGTCTGAGGATCTTTTATAGATCAGAGTGGACAATAATATGACTGATGGAAATATATAAGTTCACTAAAAGTGTCCAAGAAAAATCACTACTTTCAAATCTTATTCTAGCTAGCATGAAAGTTCAAAGTGTTTTTAAGAAATGAGAGTTCTTTTAAAGTTATCTGGTTGAACTGTGCTTCAACAAAAAGTTCTTCTCGTTTGAGAGTAAAGTTAGTAAAAAAAATATTATTTGTTCTACTTTTCACTTTAACACTGCAAGTAGCATAAACAGGATTATGCTGACTCCCACTCGTGGAACTGATCTGATGTCAAAGATTTCGGCTTACCCTGTGGCCTCTTTCTTCTCCTGAATCAGGAACCAGCTGCCAGCTTCCAGCTACTGATCACGGTGATTCTCTTCTCCAAATAAAAAGTCATGATTCGAGGTTTCACAACTCCAATTGTACCCAAAATGTTCGACTTTGACGGCCGAAGATTCCTCCAGGTTAGGTTTCGAAACAATTTGTTGGCTAAACAGCCTACAGCTATTGTGCAGGAACGATTAAACGAATCGACGTTGATTAATCTGGAGTTTTTAGCATTCAATTTGCTGAATGCAAGTTTTAATTTGATAAAGGCCAGTAAAAGCACTTTTACTGGCACTAATATTCGTAGTATCAACTTATATTGGCTGAGATTATTCGTTTATAGAATAATCTGAATAAACTTTGAATGTCTCTGAGACTAACTTTCAGACTAAGCTCTCACGTAGAATGCCGCTTCAGACTGAGACTGAGACTCAGACTATTAACGTAGCAAGTAGCTTTCAGACTGAACTATTACTTCAAGTACCGCTTTCGGACTGAACTGAATCGGCCGAATAACGCGTATATTTATAGTGTCCGCTTTGCGGGTCACCTCCTTAAAACGCCGTCTAGGCCAATCACCGGCCGCGCGGGGCGTGGCTTGTGAACAAAACTCCGATGCAGAGAAATCTCGATATTTCTCTGCATTTCGCACTTTATAATTTCGATTTCTGGATTGTTTCGAATAAAATACTCTGCCTGTTTTTAGGCCGAGTATAACACGCCCCCCCTTTAAGGAATCGCTGTCAAAGTGAGCACCATCTTGTGGGCACGACTGGAGCCAACAATCTGTTGCTTTATTTTGAACTCAATCAGAAATACTACATACAGTAACATCACAAGTCTCACCCTGTACAATTGGGTGCTTAACAACTAAGATACTTAACATAACAGTGTAACATCAATGTAAAAGCGCTTAACTATACTCTTAATCCTAATGGCAACTATTTGGCTTTAGACATATATACACCTGTACACTCCTTATCTAATCTAAAGGCACACTTACACCTAAATATGTACATATGAGTTCTTCCTCTTTCTTTATGGCCATATATTTGCGACAATAAAGGTTTGATAAAGGAATTTGTGGCAGGCTATAGGGAAAAAAATGAAAAATAAGAAGTTGTTTGACACGTTTGGTGCCACCGCGTTTCGCGAACTAATTCTCATCATCATCATCCGGAGGAGGAGGTCGAGGGTCTAGGTTATCCTGACCTCGCCTGGGGTCTGGGGCTAGCCTTAAGTCGTCGGTGTGGATGTTTTGCTCGAGACCGGCTTTGTTGACCACAAAACAGTTTGGCCCGGCTACCCGTTCTACTTGGTAAGGGCCTACCCAAGTAGGTCCAAAATTCTTTCTAAATCTTTCGCCGTTTCGGCACAGTACCCACTGGCCGGGCTGAAATGTGATCGGTTGGTGATCTGGGTTAGGGAAATGTTTATTCCTGTATGTATTCGATGCTGCCGCCGCGGCGGCTACTCGCGCGTCCCTGTCATTATTTCGGCGTCGTCTCCGTCGGCCCTGGGCGGGAGTAGCCCATTCTCCTGGCCGAGGAAGGTCGTAGCCTAGTAGCAAGGTACTCGGGGTGGTGCCAATAGCAGCATTGAAGCGTGTCCTTAAGTTAAAGACTATGTCCGGGATCTGCCCTTCCCAGAGGTTTTCCTCCTTGTTCACAAGGGCGGCCCGTAACATTTTCTTTATTTCTTGAATGCGGCGTTCCACCGGGTTCGCCTGTTGGTGGTATATTGGGGACCATCTCAATTCCATTTGATGCCTCGCAGCGAAAGACTCAAACACCCGCCCCTTAAATTGGACAGAGCTGTCCGAGATGAGTAACCTCGGGTAACCCCATCGATTGAACACATCTTCCTGCAAAAACTTTGCCACTACGGTAGCATCGATTCTTGGGACGACTTTTGTTTCCACCCACTTGCTGAAGCAGTCGGTGGCAACTATTAAGTATTTGTTTCCGTTCACTGATGCGGGATAGGCTCCCATAACATCTACGGAAACAATCTCCCATGGGCGTTCAGGAGTATTGGGTCTCAGGTTCGAGGCTGGTTGAGGCTTCGAGCGCTTGGTGGTGGCACATATTAAGCACCTCGTCACGTACTCGCGGACGCGGTCCTTCAAAGGGGATAGATAATAGTATTTGGACACCTGACGGTAAGTCTCGTCGACTCCCGGGTGCCCAATATTGTCATGGTACCTTTCCATGACTTCGTGGAAATGGCTTTTAGGTATTACCAGGCGTTTCTCTGTCTGGTCCGGGCCCACGAAATATAAAACCCCCTCCTCTAAGAGGAATTCCGCTGCTATTCTTTGCTCGTAGTCATTTGGAGCAGCAGCCTGTTTGGCACGGATTATGCGCTCCACGAATCTTTGCAACCCATGACAATTCGCTTGTGCTTGTAGCACTTTGTCATAAAAGGTTTCGATTTGCGTTAGCGCTTCCTTAGGGGTCACGTCGGCTTCGGACACCTGTAGACTCTCCCACTCCTTTTGGGATATCGGTTTAGGTCCTGCAATAGGGAAAAACATTCTTTCTGTATCTGTCATGATGTCGTGGCCGGTCTCCTCCTCCGCGGGGTTTCGCGATAGGAAGTCCGGCAACTGGTTTAATCGGCCAGGAATATGAATGACTTCAAAATCGTATTCCGATAAGAGCAACGACCAACGGGTCAGCTTTGCTCTTTCGTCCTTGGTTTTATGTAACCACAACAGAGCGGAACTATCTGTATATAATTTGAATTTCCTATCTTGTAGGAAGTGTTTGTACTTTTTGATGGCCCAGACGGAGGCAAGACATTCAATTTCATTTACGTGGTATCGTTGCTCTGCTTTCTTGAGCTTCGCGCTCGCATAAGCAACGATATCCCTTTGGCCGTCACTTCTCTCCTGAAACAATACAGCTCCTATCCCTACCGTGCTGCCATCCGTCTGGAGGCAGTAGGGACGAGTAGAGTCAGGCCTTGCCAGCTCAAGGGGATTTAACACTAATGCCTTCACTTTCTGGAACGCTTCCTCTGTCTTATCGGTCCACTTAAACCTTTTCTCCTTGTCGATGAGGTCAGACAAAGGAGCCGTTACTTCCGCGAATCTAGGAATGTATTCGCGAAGCCATCCTGCGGTGCCAAGGAAGGCGCGCACTTGTCTAATAGTTTTGGGAGTGGGGAAATTACTCACATTCAATATATGGGTTTCCTGAGGTCGATTGCCTTTCTCTGAAACAACCCTGCCCAAGTATTTCAGCTCGTTAGAGCCGAAACGGCACTTTCCGGGGGACAGCCATAGCCCGTGTGACCGTAGCCTCTCTAAGATCCTCCTTAGGTGGTCGCAATGTTCTTCTATACTGTGGGAGTACACGATTATATCGTCGAGGTACACTTTACAGAAGACGTCCGTGTACCCCACAAGCACAGAGGACATTAGTTTCTGAAACACGGCAGGTCCATTCTTCAGTCCGAAGCTCAGCACTTTGAACTGGTAGACCTGCCCGTCGGGTGCTCCAAAAGCCGTATACTTTTGCGACTCAGGCGTAAGAGGGGCCTGCCAAAAGCCATTCCTTAAATCGAGAGTAGTGAACACACTGGCTGCTCCCACCTCTCGCACCGTCTCCTGAATGGGTGGGAGGTTAGGGGCTTCTGATATAATGAGTTTGTTCATTTCCCTGTAGTCCACGCAGAACCTAAGCTTCCCGTCCTTTTTAGGGACGAGGACCACGGGTGAACAGTAAGGGGAGTTGCTTTGAGTAATTACTCCTGCCTCCGATAACTTTCTAATTTCCTCGTGTACCAGGGCCTTCCGTTCTTCCGACATCCGGCCGTAACGCGAACGGCGAAACGGCCTTTCCTGATGCACCCGGATTTCATGAACAGCCGCCTTGGTAATGGGTTGTCTTATGGATTCCTCGAATACATCGGGAAAATCCATAATTACAGTCATAATCATTTCCCGTGTATCGGGGCAAAATTGCTCTTCAGAGAACTCCGGCATCGTGATGTCACACAGCCGTCGCTCTGCCACCCCGTTCCAAAATAGGGTTTGCCTGGGACTAATACCCACATATATGCACTTTCTCTTGATGTCAAGTATGGCTTCTTGACTCATCAAGAAAGGTACTCCCAGGATAAGGGGCTCGTTCAAGTCGGCCAGCACTACTACTGGGATGTCGTAGCGGCTGCCGTCTATTTCAATCGAAACGTCTGTTTGGCCCAGGCTGTTGGTTATGCTTTCCCTACAGCCGAGCTGAATGGGTATGGAGTCCTCTGCGTCAAAGAAATTCGACTGCGGAAGCATTTCAGCACGTATGAAATTACTGCTGGCTCCGGTGTCGATCAGTGCGGTCACCTGCTGGTTGTTGATTACCACAGGGATCCGGGGAAGATTTCGGCTTGGCCGTCGGCCATCATCAAGGCTTATAAGGGCTTGAGCATCAAAGGAGTTTTCCTTGTATGCTGGAAATTTTTGAAGAGGCGGCAACACCGCCAGGGTTTCGTCCTTAGTGGCTAAAGGGTATTTATGTACACGCGGAGAAAAGGGACCTGAATGCCACTGGCGGCTTATCGCTGACTCGGAGGGGCCGCCGCCGCTGATGCCGCCCCCTCCAAGTAGTTTCCCGAGTAGTCGTCATCTTCGTCAACGCTCGTTACTTGATTCAAGTTGCGAGCATCGTTCGAGGAGTACTGGGGATTTGCAGGGTTTCGGCGTATTGGGCTTCCGCCGCCTCGGCCGCCACCTCGGCCTCTGGCTGCGGAGTAGCTTCCTCTTTGGTAGTACGTGTTGCTTGGTTGGTTGTTCCTCCAAGAGGAATTGTTTGAGGGCTGGCTTTGACTCAGGCGGTTGCTGTTTTCAACTGCCCTCGGCTGCAATGCCTGGCTGGGTGATGGCCCGGAAGCATTTGCCTTCTGAACCAGCTTGTTGTAGCTGTTCACTGGGGGCACACTTGCTCCTGCCACCCCAAGGTCCTCTTCTAGGCTGTTGCATAGTGCCTTAAACTCTTCTATGTCATGAAAGGCTTTGCCTCGCAAATATGCCCTGATTCTCGGAGTGATTAACTGAGTGATCAATCGGATCACTTCTGTCTCCGTGATTGTAGGAATCAAGCGTTGGGCTAAGGCCTTCTTCTTTTCTATAAAAATGTCGACCTTCTCCTTAGCTTGGTGTTGTCCATAGAGGCTGGACATCAATCGTGAGACCAGCTCTGGACTATCAAATTTACCAAAAAATTTATGCAGGAAGGATGTCCAAGACATCTCTATCCCTGTGTAACTATTGATCCAGCCTTGGGCATCGCCCTTCAGCTGTCCCTTTGTAATTACTACCCAATCCTGGGCCTCAACCTTGGCACGGTTGAACTCGGTCATCATCCGAGCAATAAAAGCCTTAGGATCCTCTTCTCCTCCTGAAAAGGTTGGGAGGCGGGACCTGTCCAACTTCTTTCCTCCTTGCAGCTGGTTTACAATCTCTCTCATGATTGTTGCCAGCTGCAACATCGAATCCCCCTGTTGGGAGTTATTTGTTCCAGCAGTGCCTTGCTGGTTTCCTAGGTCTGCTTCGAAAGTCACCTTCGAAGCCTTTGTCGGTTCTGGGCGCCACTCATTCATATTTTTAGTGTCCTGAATGAGAGGGGACATAAGAAGTTTAAAGGGGTTATTGGGGGAGCCTCCAAGACCATTCTGACTCTGAAGGGTTTCAGTAGTCCGATTGTCCAGTGAGGAAATCGTCCTCCAATTATCGTCTCCCATGATATCCTGAATCCGTGCCTCTCCCTCTAGGAGGGCACTGTGATACACCGGACTTGATTGATCCGTTTTCTGGAGAGAGTTCCCCAAGGTGCCATCGAGCAACAGTGGAGTCCTCGCCTCGTCTAGGCTGCAAAGTCCTGCATGCCTTACAGGTGATGAATTTGTGAACGACAATTCACTCCTAATATTTCTCGCAGACTGCCGAGAAATTCTTTCCTCACTCAGAGGAACAGTGTTAGGGCTCTCGTCTTCGCCAAATGAAACGCTAGCAACCGCGCGATCTCCTTGAAATCGGAGCGGTCTGCGCGCCGTATGTGAACCGGCCCTAACGTTGGCCCCACGTTGGGCGCCATGTCGTAAAGGCGGTATATAGTTATAGGAAAAATTTTGGAAAATTTCTCCTGTTAGACTCCGGCTAGCTCTGGGTCCGGTAAACTCTCCGCCGATACGCTCCTGCTCCGGATGTGAAAATCGAGTAGGATTTTCAAGTTCGGAGGTAGTAGGGTGGTTGTCGTCCATTTCGAAATCTCAAAAAAAAAATTATTATATCTGAAGTTCCCTTATGCCCTGCAATGTATGTAGTATACGTGGCTGTACCTAAATATGTTGACTTTCGCAAATATATGGCAAGGTGGAGGAGTAAATCTCCTTGGAATTACACAATCGAATCCACAAGGCGAAACAAAATTATGTAAAATTGTTTCCACTCGGTCTGAGGATCTTTTATAGATCAGAGTGGACAATAATATGACTGATGGAAATATATAAGTTCACTAAAAGTGTCCAAGAAAAATCACTACTTTCAAATCTTATTCTAGCTAGCATGAAAGTTCAAAGTGTTTTTAAGAAATGAGAGTTCTTTTAAAGTTATCTGGTTGAACTGTGCTTCAACAAAAAGTTCTTCTCGTTTGAGAGTAAAGTTAGTAAAAAAAATATTATTTGTTCTACTTTTCACTTTAACACTGCAAGTAGCATAAACAGGATTATGCTGACTCCCACTCGTGGAACTGATCTGATGTCAAAGATTTCGGCTTACCCTGTGGCCTCTTTCTTCTCCTGAATCAGGAACCAGCTGCCAGCTTCCAGCTACTGATCACGGTGATTCTCTTCTCCAAATAAAAAGTCGTGATTCGAGGTTTCACAACTCCAATTGTACCCAAAATGTTCGACTTTGACGGCCGAAGATTCCTCCAGGTTAGGTTTCGAAACAATTTGTTGGCTAAACAGCCTACAGCTATTGTGCAGGAACGATTAAACGAATCGACGTAGATTAATCTGGAGTTTTTAGCATTCAATTTGCTGAATGCAAGTTTTAATTTGATAAAGGCCAGTAAAAGCACTTTTACTGGCACTAATATTCGTAGTATCAACTTATATTGGCTGAGATTATTCGTTTATAGAATAATCTGAATAAACTTTGAATGTCTCTGAGACTAACTTTCAGACTAAGCTCTCACGTAGAATGCCGCTTCAGACTGAGACTGAGACTCAGACTATTAACGTAGCAAGTAGCTTTCAGACTGAACTATTACTTCAAGTACCGCTTTCGGACTGAACTGAATCGGCCGAATAACGCGTATATTTATAGTGTCCGCTTTGCGGGTCACCTCCTTAAAACGCCGTCTAGGCCAATCACCGGCCGCGCGGGGCGTGGCTTGTGAACAAAACTCCGATGCAGAGAAATCTCGATATTTCTCTGCATTTCGCACTTTATAATTTCGATTTCTGGATTGTTTCGAATAAAATACTCTGCCTGTTTTTAGGCCGAGTATAACAAGGGTCATAGGTTTCCCTGAATTCCGACCGAGGCATCACCTTACTGAACCAATTTTCTTTAAGGGTTCCATGAATGGCTCGCGCGATTTCATTCAATGCTTCCTGCATGGACACATCTTGACTATATCTATGTCTTTTGACAATTCAATTAATTTTCAATTCAATTTATCGATAACAATGTACAAGGCAAATATAATAATGTTATTAATCCCCATCTTGAGTAGCCTGCTACACCTAAGTACGTGTGTGCTTGTGTTGTGCTCTGCAATAATACTCAAAAGGGCCGCAAATAAAATAATATCTATGTTTGATGCTGGTCGGAGGTGAAATTGAAGCGAAATAATGTCACGTTGGTTGATGAGTTGTTTTGGTACTTTTCTAAAAGAGATTATCAATTTTTTATTGCGCGAAATAACATCACTATAAATAACATGGCAAATTCGAAAGCTTCAGTTTCAGTTGATACGTCTAGTACTTCGACCACGCCACTGAAGATGACTGCCGCATTTGCAGTCGAAACGTTTGGAAATTTAAACCAACGAAGACCACGGCAAAACCCGGAAACCAACCAAAATATTGACGCCAGCCGTTCATTCCTACAATTTTTACTTTGTTGGTAAGAATGAATTTTTTTATCTCATGTTTAAATTTATTTATTATTCCAATTTTTTGTATTCTAGTGGCAAACCGTTATATAATTTTGGACCAAAGAAGTGTACAAATCTTTGTGAATGACTCTTTTTAAACAATGGCATATTCACAGACATATTTTCACATGACCTAGTATTTTTTTGGTTGGTTGGTTCAAACTCATGTTTATGGAAATACATCCAGATCCCAGATCAGACAGGAGTAGGTATAAAGGCTTCTTACATCGAGAAAGTTAGATTCTGTATAGAGTTTTTCAGTGGAGAATAACTTTCATTTATTATCTTTAAAATTGTATTTTGTACAGTTTGTATACACCCTAGCTTGGTATTGGTGTAATACAATACTTGATAACAGATTCTGCTGAGGAGTATCATTAAATCAATCAAAATATACTTTATTGTCTGAAGAATGTAAAAATAAAAATGAAATAAAATCAGGTATATATATAAACATATTTCACATAACAACTATAGTTATAGTAAGGTACAACATGTTAAAAAATTTAAATTCAAGTCGAATGATCACTCATGTTTTTATTGAGGAAATCTTGAACATCATAAAATATTTCTTCCACAAGAATATGTTTCACTGATTTTCTGAATAAAGTGATGGAATCGGTGATTTTGACACTTGCTGGAAGATGGTTATAAAATTTAGCAGCATTGTAAATGATTGATCTTTTTATTAACTTGGAAGATGGAATGGGTAATTTTAAGTAGTTATTTTGGCGGGTCCATGAATTGTATCGTACATTAATTTGTTTTTATGTACCAGACATACGGTTTCAAGAATAAAGAGAGATGGAATCGTGAGGAGTTACTGCTTTTTGAATAGGTCTTTTCTGATGAGTAAAAATCATGTTGAAGCGCTGTTTGTTGCAAGTTCCCCAGAAAGGGATACCATACCTGACATGTGACTCAAATAGTGCGTGATAAACTACATTCGCAGCCCCAGTCGTTTGAAATAACACGCAGAGCAGAGCACCCCGAGGACAGCTTTTTACTCAGGAAGCAAATATGATTTTCAAAATTGAGGTTACTGTCTAAAAGAATCCCTAGGAATGTGTTGCTGTTGTTAGTTGAAATAAAATCGTTTTCCATGGGAATGTCTGGTATATTGCATTGAAATGACAGAAGATTGGTTTTGTTAGTGTTGAATGAAAGCAGATTTGCATTACACCAGTTTTTCACAGCAGTTATGTCCCGCATTATGCTCAAAAAATTGTTTGATAAGATGGACTAGCAATTTGAGAACAAAGATTGGCAAATTTTGGAAGATTTTTATAGAAATATTGCCAATATCACTGGAATTTCTGTTTTTCACTTGGTTCATTGCATCCATTAGTTCCTTGAGATTTGTCTCCCGCAAAACAAATGTTTCTGTAATGTAAGTTCCATTCAGATAAACCAGAGGATCTGCAGCATCTTTGATATTTTTAGACAGTCTCTCGGATATTCAACAGTAAAATTCATTGAATGTATTTGAATCTGGTGTTGTATTTGATTTAATGTTATTTTTTCCCCTGAACTCATTCACAACCCTCAAAGTTTCTTTGATAGTGTTACTACTTTTAGATATTCTGTTGTGGAAATAGTTCTTTTTGGCAGTCCTAACAACACCTCTATGAATTATTGTGGAAGGAACTATTATAACAGTATTTTCTAATATAATAAAGGCTTCTCAGATTTCTTGCGGATGTTCGGATTCCTTTGGTTAACCAGACTTTTTTGTATTTATTTTTGTTTTTTATTTTCTAAATAGGAAAGGACGATCCAAAACAGCCCAAGAGTAGAATATACATAGAAAGGAACGGATCGTTAGAGTACAGCACCGCATTCTATTCTTTATTCATTTATCATAATTGGTTTTGCAGAATAATCTTTATTGAAAATGAATAAATAATTTTGAAAGAATACAGGGGCACCCTTCTCTCCAAGCGTTTCCACAAAGTGGAAAATGAAGGCAAACATCTGTCAGAAAACAACTACTTCCCTGGATAATACCACGACGGACATTGAACTACAACTGACAGATATTTGTGCAACGTTCTTCAAAGAAGAGCCAATTTTCAAGTGCTTGTCTCGTAATTAAACAGAAAATTATCCTTCATTTGGCAGGGAATGACCACCTGCAGACATGCATGTTTCGAGGTTTATTGCCTCTCATCAGTGACAGGGTATGTCGGACAACATTATAATTGTCCTGTCCTTGCCAAATGAACAATAATCAAATGTTTAACTAATATTTATCCACGGATAACACCACTATCTACAACCAAGTTGATGGAAGCGCCATCCGCACGGAACAAGACAAAACACTCCCAAGCAGCACAGTCTCCGGGAAGAGAAATCTGTAAACATTTGAACTAGTTCGAATATATCGTGCCAGAGAGGTATTAACAATGTTGAAAGAATACAGGGGTACCCTTATCTCTAAGCGTTTCCACAAAGTGGAAAATAAAGGCAAACATCTGTCAGAAAACAACTACTTCCCTGGCTTATACCACGACGGACATTGAACTACAACTGACAGTTATTGGTGCAACGTTCTTCAAAGAAGACCCAATTTTCAAGTGCTTGTCTCGTAATTAAACAGAAAATTATTCTTCATTTGGCTGGGAATGACCACCTGCAGACATGCATGTTTCGTGGTTTATTGCCTCTCATCAGTGACAGGGTAGCTCGGACAAAATTATAATTGTTGATACCTCTCTGGCACGATATATTCGAACTATTTCGAATGTTTACAGATTTCTCTTCCCGGAGACTGTGCTGCTTGGGAGTGTTTTGTCTTGTTCCGTGCGGATGGCGCTTCGATCAACTTGGTTGTAGATCGTGGTGTTATCCGTAAGGAAATATTAGTTAAACAGTTGATTATTGTTCATTTGGCAGGGACAGGACAATTATAATATTGTCCGACCTACCCTGTCACTGATGAGAGGCAATAAACCTCTAAACATGCATGTCTGCAGGTGGTCATTTCCAGACAAATGAAGGATAATTTTCTGTTTAATTACGAGACAAGCACTTGCAATTGGGTCTTCTTTGAAGAACGTTGCACAAATATCTTTTTTATATGTGTGACTCTGTTGTACAGCAGAAAAAGTATTGGTCCTAACACTGTCCCGTACGGCACACTTAGAAGAGCCACTGTATACCATTCACTCAACTGGTTACCCACCTTGACTCTTTGTCTTCTATGTAACAGATAATTACGCAAAGTACTGAGTGGTATGCCTTTTACTCCATACCTGCATAATTTTTTTGGAAGTATATCATGAGATACAGTGTCGAAACTCTTGGCCAGGTCAAGAAACACTGCTAAGCATCTTTCTGACCTGTCCAGGGCATCAACACATTGTCTCGGCTTATACGGTTATGTCTCGCCGGAGACTATCAAGAATGTCATCGGCCACTGCAAACCCTCCCCACTGTCTTCCTGTTCTCTGGAGACTGATGGAATATGATATCTCGAATCATGTTTGATATGATTTAATTAGCATCATCTCTAAACGGAGTCTCGATACGTTCGATTCCAGCAACAGGCAGTGTCTTTCATTATTAACTCATTATTAGCTTGGTTGAGATATTATAAAGAAATTCTGACGTATATAGGACAGAAGTAGTGATGTGAGGTGAGTAGTTAGTGGGAATGCAGTTTGAATTTCTACTAATTAGAAATATATCTCACAAATATTGAGTTTTCCATAGTGTCAAAAAATGTGGATTAAATAACATCATAATTTTTTGCACTGCACTCTTTGGAATTTCTTGTATAGGTTTTGTATTGGGATAAATCTCCACTATATTCAACATTATCTATCTTTCATCCTAATAGTTTTCTATCCATTTTTTCTTTCCTCTCTAATATTACCTTCATGATATCTTACGAATGTATTCATTACCTTCACCGATATCTGCCTGATCCATGGTGAATTACAGCAGTATCGCCAAATGTTCACTTCATTCTCGTTCAATATTGCATAAAATATGATATTAAATCAATAGTTTCGTAATATTACCGTTGTTGTCAAAATATCTTTGTGATACTTGGGGCCGGAAAACTCACTTATAAGAAGCTTTATTCACGAAAACAAAGTATATGCAAATATTTGTTATTTCCTGGAATCATTCTGATCATCTGCGAAGATGTATGGAATATAAATACTGGATTCATCGGAATTTCAATTCCTGAATTATAGCACTGCCAGGAAACATTTGTTTTCTCTGTTGTCAGAATTCATAAAATATATTATCCTCTTTCATATGCGCTAGATGAAATATCGTTTTGGAAGCTAATAAGTTCTGTGAATTATGCCCAGGATAAGGGTTGATAACGGGATGTAGAATACTGAAAAGTTTACTTCATCCAATTGCACTCTGCAATTATTTCATTCACACATGACTGCACCTATGAAAATACTCCGCACATATAAGTAAAATGACTTTTTGCTTATGTTGCTCAAATTTGGATATGTTGTAGACGCTGGCATCCTCGTAACGTAGTACATTTCTGAGACTGGCATCTAGGTTGTAGCTCATGAGTCACTTCGAAAGAAAAATAATATCATGGAAAGGGTGTTGTATTACAGCATGGCAAGACAATGTACATATAAATAGATACATATCTGTGGTAAATCTTAAATTTTGTATTGTTTTTATAAACGAGTGTAGGGACTGCTATTCCAGTGAAAATCACGACGGTTCCCCGTTGTTTTTATAGGAATGATTTTTTGTACTGTTTCTTTGTGTTCATGGATAAAAATAAAGCAGTTGGAATCGGGATGGCGTTTGATTATCACCAAGGAGAATAATTAATTTATATTCAATAATAAATATTATTTGTTAACGTAACAATATCAATACCGTATTTTTTTGATTTCCACTCAATGCGTTGAAAATAAAAAACAAACGGCTAGAATTTGCCAATTTTGTGAAAAAGTATGGTCTTCATAAACTACATGAGGATTCGTATGATTGCCTTTCCAACAGTAGGTCTAAAGTTTTCCATGTACAGGTGATAATTCAAATGCTGGCAAATTATGAACGAAATCATATATTTATTACGAATTGTCCATAACTGATATTAGGATATGAAAGTTCGAAGCATTGGGTTGTCTTCTCAGTTTTCCTTTCGGAAAATTTCAAAATTTATTTTTGTTACTTTCTTACTTAAATGCAAAATGGTTGCATGTGCATCATTCATGTATATTTTTGAATTCTCCAAATTTTGAATAATTTACGTAATCACAAATCATATTGCATGAGAACTAACTTCTATCTAATTCACTGATCTAATGTTGATCAGAATGTTGGAAATTAACCATTAAACTGAAAAATAATGAAAACAATATCTTCATGAAAGCTTTTCTTTTTCTTATGCTCGTTTGAGATTGAACTCTTCTCTAACACTGCTTCAGAAGTTACTAAAATACTAAATTTAAATTTCATTATGAACTTGTATTCTTTATCTAAATTGCATATTTCAATCATTGTTTAACACAGAAAATTTTACCAATTCCTTATGTAACATATATTTATTGTAATTTTAAAATCTTCATCTTATTTCAAGATTCATTCAATAATTTTTAAGTAAAACTGAGACTAGATTTGTCAATCATGGTCATATCCTGCCACAAGATACTGGTTTGTGTCTATTTTCCACAACGTTACCTCATCGTTTGAGTATCCTATAAGCTTCAGGAAAGGCTACAGATTGTATCCAGATAGTATTCAGCTAGTAGACCAGCCATTGTCTCCAGACACCCTACAAGCTCGTACATTCTTCGTTTGAGTAGAGCTCTAAAGTAAATCTTTCCACTCATCTCAACAACTGATAAGAGAATGTACATAAACCAACCAATCATTTAAGGGCACATTGTTAAATACCAGAATTCTTTGTAAGTAACATATTCGATTGGAATTTTGTCACACATAATTGAAAATTTGTGAGTATAGCGTTTTCTGAATTCCTCTTTCTCTTTACTTATTGTTGAGAAGCACAAAGATCATCTTTGACAATTCCGTGTTTTTTGGTATTTTCATTGAATACAAATCCTCAGAGGTAGTTGAACTTGCAGGAATACATGATTCTGATTTACTTTCAGTCGACCAGCGTCGAATGCTTGACGTTGCAATAAATGAGGCTTTTGCACAAATGGAAACTGGGTTGTATTTTACGCATCTTGTGGAACACGAGATACATGCAATAGCTACACCTATGAAACAGCATCACTACCCAATATCTCAAGCGCTTCAAAGAATTGTGAATACGTAATTAGATGATATGCTGTCTAGGGACATCATCAAACCTTCCTCTTCACCTTGGTCTTCTCCAATTGTTATGGTGAAAAAAAGAGATGGACAGCATCAATTATGAAAAATTAAGTGCCGTTAGTGTACTTTTTGCATACTCTATTCCGTATATAAGCTCCATTCTTGATGGACTCAGAGACGCTGTATACTTGTCGACTTTGGATATCAAATCAGCTCAATATCAGATCCCAGTGTCTGATTGCTCTCGTTCCTTGACTGCATTCACGGTAGCTGCTCACAGACTTTTTCATTACAACAACATTTAAAAAACTTATCGACAGAGTCAGTAGAGCAGATTTTGGAGCTTATCTTTTAATTTATATTGATGACGTCATAATTTGTAAACCTGACTTTGAACTCCATGTTAAAGTTCTATGCGAAGTTATAGAGCGATTGAAGAAAGCAGGAGTCACTCTCAACAGAGATAAATGTGTATTTTACCGGTTAGACCTCCATTATTTGGGCTATGTTTTGAATGCTTCTGGTCCTTTAGTGGATCCAGGCAAGGTGGAAGCTATCCTCAATATTCCAATCCCTCGTAATATATCAGAGGTAAGAAGAGTTGTACCTCTTGCGTCCTGGTATCTGCAGTTCATTCCTTCATTTTCGAAAGTGGTTGCTTCAATGACCCAACTCACACAAAAAATCGACCATTTATTTGGGATTCCGAATGTGAAACGGCACTTAATAGTGTGAAACAACATTTCGTCCCAGCACCTTGTTCTTGCGTGTCCATACTTCAATCTACTGTTTCATGTCGAGACAGACGCTTCGAATTATGGTTTCACAGAGATATCCTGAAGGAAAAAAAAGGAATGTTTGGCGGTACTTTTTGCGATCCACAAATTAAGTCCTTACTCAGAAGGCACAAAGTTCACGGTGTTAAGCGACCATGCGAGCCTCAAGTTTCAATATAAAGAAATCCTTTGGGAGAATAGCACGTTGGGCACTGAGAATGCAGCACTACGGTTCCGAGGTTATTCATAGAAAGGGAAAAGACCACCTCGTTCCGTATACTCTTTCAAGGGCTGTTTCTCTTATTAACTGCATTGATGAAGTACTGAAATAACCTGATCCTTCGTCAGTTAAGTATCAACAGTGGCCATCTCAGGGTGGCAATCTATTACGGAAAGTTAAGTTGCAGTATCCAGGTCTTTCAGACAGTGAATGAAGAATACTTGTTCTTCGAGAAAAACGCAACAAAATAATTTAACAACACCACAATTCTCCAACTTGTGGTCATCTTGGAATATCCAATATCCAGAATTATTGTTGACAATGGATCTCAGTTCAGGAGTAATCTGTTCAAGAAGGCTATGGTGAAATACAACATCTGAATAAGTTCTACTGCTGATTACCATCCCCAATCCAATCCAGTAGGGTTCTCAAAATCGTTTCGACAGCTTATGTGGCAGAAGACATGCTCAATGTGATAAGTTTCTTGCCAAACTAGCATATGCCATACGTTCTGCGAAACACGAAGTTACGAGTGTTACGCCAAATCTCATCATTTTTTGGAAGAGGAGTGCACCTGAATGAGGTAGACGATCCTGCAGTCACGTGACACCATATATGTAGAAGAACGTGAAGCAGTTTTAAGTAAACTTTTTTGTGACATTTGAAAACGGCTTTCAGCTGCGTATGTAGAAAACCGTATAATCTCAGTCATCGAAACCTTCTCTCTTGGCCAACTTGTATAAAACGAAAATTACGCTCTATCTGATACTTTAAGAAGCTTACGGCAAAATTGGCACCTACATTTGTAGGAACACTTAAGATTACAAGGATTGTGTCACCATGGACATATGAATTATCCGATACAAATATCCGATCCATTAACGTATGGAATGCCAAAGACCTGAAAGCAAGCACCAGACGACGGGATTGGCATCTAGACAACAATAGAATTGGCAGCTCCTCACAGAGACAGTCCGCTCAGCCTGCCCAGACGTAGAAGGTTGAGTAGCACGCTGGGAATGTCAGAGAATGAAGGTGGGGGGTAAGGCGTAAGCGTGGTTGTTTGTATGACGAATGTGGCGTAGATTTGTCCCCATCGAGATTATGGAGTGCATGGATTTATTGTTAGTGTAGTTTGAAATCGTGGTTATATTAGTGGGAACATGAAAAAAAAAAACATACTTCGTTGTTATGTACATATACAATAAGAGTTGAAGAGGTGGTTGTGGCAACATAAGTAGTTCTTTGTTGTTACGGGTTTTGCACACGCCCTTATTTGATAACAATATGTGTGTGTATGTATTATCTGTGGTTGCATACTTATCGAAATGATCGAGCAACAAATTGAATGGATACATCAGCAGTTGTAGATTTATCGAGATATTTGAGTAGAAAAAAGCCAGCAATTTTCGAAGGAAATATCAACGTCGAAATCGACAAATCGCTACACTCAACTGTGAGAGTTTGATCATGATTTATATCAATAATTTGAAGTTTTTTGTTACACAAATGAACCACAACTGAATCGACTAAATTTTGAAATATCATAAATATTACTAATTCGATGCATACGTATAAGGGGTTGTCATTTTGACAACCTCTTGTGTTCAAAAAATTACGTGTGATTATCTGCGGTTGCACATTTATCGAGGTATTAGAGCAGAAAAAAGCTGTAAACATTCGAACTAGTTCGAATATATTGTGCCAGAGAGGTATCAACAATGTTGAAAAAATACAGGGGTACCCTTCTGTCTAAGCGTTTCCACGAATTGGAAAATAAAGGCAAACATCCGTCAGAAAACAACTGCTTCCCTGGCTAATACCACGACGGACATTGAACTACAACTGACAGATATTTGTGCAACGTTCTTCAAAGAAGACCCAATTGCAAGTGCTTGTCTCGTAATTAAACAGAAAATTATCCTTCATTTGGCTGGGAATGACCACCTGCAGACATGCATGTTTCGAGTTTATTGCCTCTCATCGGTGACAGGGTAGGTCGGACAATATTATAATTGTCCTGTCCCTGCCAAATGAATAATAATCAACTGTTCAACTAATATTTCCCCACGGATAACACCACTATCTACAACCAAGTTGATCGAAGCGCCATCCGTACGGAACAAGACTGTGCTGCTTGGGAGTGTTTTGTCTTGTTCAGTGCGGATGGCGCTTCGATCAACTTGGTTGTAGATAGTGGTGTTATCCGTGGGGAAATATTAGTTGAACAGTTGATTATTATTCATTTGGCAGGGACAGGACAATTATAATGTTGTCTGACCTACCCTGTCACTGATGAGAGGCAATAAACATAAAAATGAAGGATAATTTTTTGTTTAATTACGAGACAAGCATTTGCAATTGGGTCTTCTTTGAAGAACGTTGCACAAATATCTGTCAGTTGTAGTTCAATGTCCTTCGTGGTATTAGCCAGGGAAGTAGTTGTTTTCTGACGGATGTTTCCCTTTATTTTCCACTTTGTGGAAACGCTGAGAGAGAAGGGTACCCCTGTATTCTTTCAACAGAAAAAAGCTAGCAAACATCGAAAGAAATCTCAAGTTTTATAGTCTATTAAGCTAATTTAACATCGTTGAAAGTTAGATGGATGCTAAGTCGCCATGTTTTGCGTTGAGAGATATATTTTCCTAAGACAAGAATTCCTCCGTTAGGTATGTGACAGCGGTTCGTATGTTTCAGAGCGCTAAGTGTAATGAAGTTGCATTTGAAGATTAAGCAGATTGAGGTTGAAAAATAACAGGTTCGGACTTGTATAGGCGGTGAATCAGTTAACGCATGGTTATCTCGGGTTGCAGATTCATCGATATATATGAACATAAAATATTATATGACACCGGATCGTATGTTTCAGATCGCTACGTGTCATGAAGTTTCGTTTGAAGAATGAGCAGATTGGGGCTGAAAAATTACAGGTTCGGACTTGTTTAGGCGGTGAATCAGTGAGCAGTGACGTGTAGTGGGGGTTGTTACATGTCTGAGAAAATATAACAAAATGGTTTGACCAAATTGAATTATTTAATAATGTACTGAACAATTTTTTGGTGATGGTATTGATTAAATAACTCGCTACACTACCAACTTACTAATATAGTCTTAACAAGGCTATGCCCCAGTAGAATCGTGGAGATAACGAAGGAATGCATAAGTTCATAACGTCAGAGCGGAATAAAATTATCGCTATTACCTAACGAAAAGACGTTCTTCTGAAGGGTATGGTATGTTAGTTTGCGATTCAAGAAAATATGATTCAAAAATGAAAGTATACAGAGGAGTGTCTGAAGGTAAGTGAGATTTTATTTACACATTTGCAAAAAATTGATGACAAAATTACGAAACAACGAAAAGAATTATCAGATAGTGGTGATAAAAAAATAAACAGTACTACATTATAAATGTAAAAGTTATATGGAACATAGTTGAAAACAACGTGATAATAAAAATTATTATTATAAAGGGTAAGTTGTCGAAAAATATACAATAACAAAAATATACGACTTAACAGACATGGAATATTTCAGAAAAAAAATAGAGGTATAGAAAGTGTGTTCGTTTGCCAATTTAAAGTAATTGAATTTCCACCAGCATACGCCAACGGGGAGGCCGAAACACGAGTACACCACAAGGAAAATTAACAAAAATTCAAACAAAACAACTGATCATAAAATGGTGGCATCTTTTTCGATTTCTCAAATAGTATGATTCTTTTTAGAAATCACGAACACTAGCCTCCAAGTTAAAAGAGTCGTTTCATTAATCCGTTTGATAAAATATTCATTTATTTATTTTTCATTTATTTCTTGCATTTGCATATGTTTCTTGATATTCATAGTGGTGAGTTGTTCAATTCAAATAGTTAATTAAAAGGATAGGATATGAGGAAGAGTTAAAAGTATGATTCCTGAAATATATTGTTTTGCTCCAATGGTGCCTATTGAAAATACAGTTATATTTGACTTTTTATAACCATAAAAATATTTAGTAAAAAAACAGTTGGAAGGTTATAGTTTTCATAAATAGAAATTTTCAAAGTAATGAATTTGGAGGCTATATATGAAGGAAAAATAAATGTGTTTGTTGTTCAGCAAAAAACATGTCCAGTAGAAATTACGAGGAGGTAAGCACTTTTCTCCTGGGAAAAAGGAATAACATTATTAAAATCAACAAATAATTTTGATAAAATAGTTTCTTGCATATTGCCTCTTTTAAAAAACTTGTTTATAGGTTTTGTTTTTATATATGTATGGGTCTTTTTATATATTTTTAATATTGCCTCTTTTATGAATTTGTACATGTATTGGTCTTTTTCTTAAAAATAATGCCTCTTTTCAAAATTCAACAGTATAAACAATGATTCTGAATAATTCTAGATTAGATTGTAAGAGGGTCATACAGGCTGTGCAGCCACACAAGCACTTCAAACTATAAGTTCTTTTGTGCGTGACACTTGAACTATTCGAGGCCAGGGAATCTTATCATTTTCCTGGTAACTAAGTTCCTGAGGTCGGAGGGCGTTGACAAGGCCCCTTCCAAGAACTTATGCAGAAAAGCGTCGGGTATTTGCATAGTAAATGTTTTGCAGTTTCCGCGAAGTTCTCGCATTAGCGGCAACTACCACTCTCTGATTTACCCATCTTTTTGAGGTGATCCCTAGAGGGCAGTGTCCAGTGAGAAGTCCCGTTACCATCTTCAAGTCTTTCTTGTACAACTCGAGAAGCTGTTTAGCTTTCTTTCTAGACACACTAGTCTTTTCGCTTGTCTTTGTCTTGTCTTTAAGTGCGCTCTGGAAAGTCCACAGAAGAGTTCTGGGCCAGGAAATTGTGTGTTTGCCCCTTCTTTGGCAAGGCAATGTGCTTCTTCGTTGCCTTTAATTCCTCTGTGACTTCGCACCCACATCAGGGTGACCTGATTGTTTACTTCCAGTTGTCTTAGGGATTGTTTACAGTCTTCAGTCAAAAAGACTCACAGATTTATGACCTCAGAGCTTTTAGTGATGTCCTTCGAGTGCCTCTTTCAAGGCATTCCTGGACACAAAAATTCTATAGCATGTACTTTCTGCTTGGAATATGGTTGGAGTGTTACCAAGATGTTTTGAGAGCCTAAAATTTGATCCTGTAACGCCCACTCCAACCCTTTCGTCCATCCCAGATCCATCTGTGTACCACACTGATGCTTTCCTTTCCAGTTAAGGTCCGTTCTCTGTGCAAGTTTGGTGGCTGTTTATGACCACTTTAAACTACATTTCGAAGTCGTTCCTATACTTTTTTGTTAATTCCATAAATGGTAAAAATGCAGATATAGAGACAATTTAATTTTTTAATGTTAATTGCTTTGAGAAAGTTACTAAAAATTTTGGATTTTAAGGAGGTTTCGAGTCAGCAAGTGGCTGAAATTGTAGAAAGTATCCGAACCAATGCCATGGGTATAGATGGCATGAGTGCAGAAATGTTGAAAATGTGTCTTCCTTATTGCTGTATTGATATCACAAATATAACAAATTGCTCCTTGCAACTTGGTCGAGTGCCTTATCGCTCTCGTGATTCCTATCCCTAAAAATGACAGAATTACAGTTCTCAATGAATTGAGACCCAGTAGTATATTGTCTGTTTTTTCAAAAATTCTGAAAAGGGTGTTTCATTTGCAACTCAAAAGACATGTGGACGATTTTGATATCCTGCCTCCCAAACAGTCCGGTTTCAGACGAGGTTATAGTACCTCTACCGCATTATCAAATATGGTTGATGACATGCTAGTAAGGATTGATAAAGGTATGGTAACTGCTATGGTGATGTTAGACTACTCCAAGGCCTTTGATTCCTTAGATCAAAAATTAATCCTAGCAAAATTGAACTTTTATGGTATCACAAGGTACTGCCCTTGACTGGTTCAACATGTACCTCACTGATCGTCAGCAGCAAGTAAAAATATCACTTGTAAATGATATGATATATTCAAACACTATTAATATCCCACGCGGAGTACCGCTAAGCCCATTACTTGTTGTTATTTATACAGCTGATGTCGCCTTGACTATAAACTCCCATTTTTATCAGTATGCAGATGATAGTCAGTTGTGCCATACATTTTTGCCAAGTGATCAAAAAAGGCAATTGATCAAATAAATGATGTCTTAGCTGTTCTGAAGGAATGGTCTGATAAAAATACTCTAAACCTTAATCCACAAAAAACAATAACAATGTTAATCGGTACTGACAGACAGTGTGCGAAAGTAAATTTAGAAAATTAATTAAAATTCAATGCTATTTCACTTAACATTTCAGAAACTAGTAAAAGTCTTGGATTGACAATTGATAAGAATCTCACCATCAGTTCCCATGTAGATAATTTGATAAAAGCTGCTTATGGACGACTAAGATCACTGTTTAAATTCAAATACGTTCTTTCCACTTCAATAAAATTAAAATTGATAGTCATTATTTTTTTCACTATTTCACTATTGTGATACTGTATATGTCCCATGTCTTTCAGCACAAGATGCTCACCGTCTTCAGGTAGTACAGAATATTTGTATGAGATTTGCAACAAATTGTAAAAGACGAGATCCTATCACACCTAGTTATATTGAACAAAAAATAAATAAACTACACGTAAGAAGAGACATCCATTATGCTTGCTTCATTCATAAAATTATATTGTTCAGCATCCCTTCTTACCTAAGAAACAAAATTATTTTCGCACAGGAAATTCAGTCACGGAACAGACGAAATACACAATTATTACAAGTATCTGCACACTCCACTTCTGCCTTTAAGAGCTCCTTTTCTTATTGTGCATCCTCTATATATAATTCCTTGCCCACAAATATCAAATCCATGACTACTCTGAGTACTTTCAAGTCCAAATTAATCAGTCATTTTGTTAATTGAAAAACCCTTCAAAATATTTTTCAAATGAGTCAGCAATTATATTCATTGAAAATTGATCCATTGAATATTATTAAATATTGTCAGGAAAATAATAAAAAGTTATTAAATTGTGTCATATCTGATATAAGAAATGTACTTATTTTTTTTTGTAATTTCGAATATAATTTCAGGTTGGGCCAGAGCAGTTTATGACTGATCCCCGCCTCAATAAAGTCATTATTATTATTATTATTATTATTATTATCTGGCATGAAATCTGTCGGTTTAGACATGGCTTCTAGGGAACTGTATTCCAAAATCTTTTAGTGTCCGATCAGATCTCCTGCTTTCCAGTTTTTTGTCTAGCTCAGTCTGAAGGCACGATTTGCTGCTTCTTTCATCACACATATGTGCAATGGCGGAAGGTTAAACTTGACTTGTGCCGAAATTTGTTGAATTTTGTGCTACCATATCAGTGAGGCGTAGGTTTAATGATTGTTTGGTATGACAAATAAATCATTTTTGGTTTCAGACCCCATGTCTTTCCAAAGACTTTGCGGTATGTCCAGATTGGCAAGAGTATGGTTGATAGAAGTGGTTCATCATTTTTCTGGATGTAATGGGTCTTTTTTTAAGAAATTATTTCATCACATGATTTTTTCATTTTTAGTTTAGAAAGACTTCGTAATGATGGCTACTGCCTTTTTTTGTTATATTGTTGATTTCTGTAATTATTTGAGGATGGGTGATAAGGAGTACTTTGTCGTAAAAACAGCTGGTGTTGAAAATGATATTTTAATATCCATAAGAAGGCAATTGAAACGTTCATTGCAGCTTGTTGGGAGCATGTAAAAACGATACTATTTCCATCGCCGAACGGAGATTCTTCATTGTCGATATAGTCTTGTCAGTACGACAACGCTACATTTAATATTTTACAGAACAATAATTTGAAGCTACCGGTGTCGTAACTATCGAGAACGGGAAACCAAAATGGAAAAGAGAAAAATTAATGAATTATGAAAAAAACATGTCAATTAGAGCATCGGCTGTTCTCAAAATCCTGTGGAGATTATTTCATCATAATTTCAAGTTTCCATTCCATATTGTGTTTTCATTATTTCTATTTCATTGAACCTCAATATTTCTGTTAACAACGCACGACACTGCCGTTGGGGGAAGATGTCCCTTACACACAAATATTAATGCGTGTGCAAGTTACTCATCTAGGTTCTGTTATTTGATCGGAGGTGATTCCTTTCACTTGAATTATTTCAATTGTTTTATTTTTTAGCGTAGAATGTACACGATATGCATATAATTTTGGTCCATCAGAAACAAAATATGTAATGAAACTACTCTTTCCACACTCTTCCAATTTATCATCGTCATTTTACCTAAAATACTACTTAATAGTGTCCACTACCGCGAAAGGACGAGATAAAATATCGAAAAATTCTGCAGTGTCCGTAACTAATGATGTTTTCTATTGATTGACCAAAAAACTGGTTATAACGCATTTTCTAATTTGGTGACATGCGGCATTAGGGAAGATTTCAGCAGCATTCAAGGAAACGCTATCTTTATTGAAATACTCGCGGATGTAATCGTTTTTTGTTGTTCGTTCGAGCAGTTTGAAGGCCAACCAGATGCTAGTTATTTAATTTTCAAATTTTTTAAAAAATATTCAGAAAATAAGCGGCCAGACTTAGTGTCGGAGTTATACTGTACGACCTCATACTTCCAGAATTCATAAATTTCCGGTATTTTATGACTCTTTTCTAACCATCCAAGAACCACAAATATTGCGCTCTTCGGAGGTATGCAGAGAGGAACTATTAATTAATTATTGAGCCGGTGATAGCCGCGATGGTAGAGCGCTTGTTTCTCAAACTAAGAGCGGCTTTACATTATGCAATTTTCATGCAATTTTTGTGCACTGCAAGACTAAATTTTACATTGCGCTTGCGCCCATGCAAGTTATGTGCAAGCCCAAAAAATTTCTACAGGTTGAAATTTTCACGCAATTCGTGAGCAATTCTAGTGAGTTTTCTGGTGAGAAATTCAATGCCAATAGCACACCAGAGTACCTGTAGATATTGTTTTTCGAATGTCTCCTAACCTTCAACTCCAACTTAAAAAAGAAATAGAAAATTTGTCAAAAGCGTTAGTGATAGGTCGAATGTAATTTTTCGAATTTCAGTTAAGTACAAACCAACAAAATATCAAAATATTTTATTGAGGTTAGATTTTGTCGAAATATATTTATGATGGTATAAACTGCTGGCAACACAACAATAATTGCATAAATGTAAGATACAAATTTCTACATTGCCTGTCTTGCATTGCAAATGCATTGCATAAATGTAAAGCCGCTCTAAGGGTCATGGGTTTGATTCCCAGCTTGGTCATCGATCTTGTGCATGGCATCAGACGTTAAAAGGTAAGGGCTGCGTCTTCCCTAGCTCGGACGAGTCTTTCGAACACTTTTGAGGGTTGTACTCTTTAGGGTGTGCAGCTGGTTGACGGAAATGATAATTTTAACAAATTTTTTTTAACAATTATTCATTTTAGTTGACAAAACAGGGTGGTTAAGATTTTGAGATGGAAGTACTTTACACTTCATCAAACCTTCTGTTTGATCTGATTCTAATTTACTGCATTCTTTCCGAACAAATACTTTGGGAGGCTTAATAGGGTATTTTTGGTATTTATTTATAAAGCGATACAAACTGCAGACGTCCACGTATTTAATTTTTTCGTCTACCTTACACACCCATATTTCAATGATTTCGTACCCTAGGAACCGTAAACTTTCAGTTTTAGCCAAGGTTGCCTCGTAACGTGTAGTGGTCATAGAGTCTTTAAAAACATATTTATTACACCAGTATTTTATACATTTAGAACAACTGTGGAATTAACAGCGGTGAAATATGAAGATTTATTTTGCTTCCTAGCAAAAATTATTCACTTTAATATTTAGCTATGGTTACCTCGGACCCTTTGCCTGCATGGTGTATAGCAATACCTCGTAGGTGTTCCTCCCAACCCACCTACTCTGAACAGCTATTTATGATGGGTTATCACGTCATCTATACCCATTTTTAGGTATAAAACCAATAGTATTTGGTTTCAGAAAGTTTCTTCTGAATATTTTATTACAAGCACCAGGTAGCGTGATGGCTTCGGTAAAGGGGTCGACACTCCTTCTTGCAGCATCAGATTTCTGAAATTAAGGCATGCTTGCGCTAATATATCTACTCACACAATATTCATTAAGTTATTGAAAGTCAAAGACATAACCATGCTCGGATAGTCTGTTTCTGGGGGTCTTTTTCTTCGTCAAGTGTGGGTGTGTATTTGATGTTATCTGGGTCGTAATATTCTAGTACCGGTAATGAACCGACCTAATTCCAGTTTTCAGCTTTATCGAATAAGTGTGGAAAGTAATCTTTCTTCACACCTTTTAAGCCGAAAGTTTTGGGCAATTTTGCCAAAGGCATCGGGAAGTAGTTGAGTGAGTCAATGAATTTTACGTTAAAAACTGACAGCAAAAGCAATTTTGTAACCTGAGTTACTAACTCTCTATTGAGGTTTGTAGAAGTCAATATATAACTCAGCTTGAACTAATTTTCGTACAACCCACCATCATGTCCAATCAATTTTTTTTTATTTCGAGTGACGATTCATAATATAGTCCATGAAGCCAGCTACTGGTTCTACTTTTAGAACTTGTCGTATACCACAACTACAAATTTGTATGTCGGTACCTATACAATACTCGCAGTGCTGTTGGTACACGCACATATTAGGCTTATGTAGTAGGGAACCTTTAGCTAATGTATCTTCGTAAAAAGTCGTAAAAAATAAAGTGTCCCTGACATTGTAGGTTTACCAGTATCTACAGCCATGCAACAGTTGTGAAGAGAGTGTTTATGCTCTTTGCATATTTTGCGAAACACCTCTCCGCTGAAATAACTCTGTTACAGTGGTTTGACTTTTTCCCACCAATTCACAGGTTCATTTCTTTTCGATGTTTGCCGACAAAAGTATTGAAATTATGAGAAAGACTGGATTATTTTCCATATTTTAGGAATTTATGGTCTTTCGTCAAGTATGTCCAATATCACACTATTTTGAATCAAAAATGTGTGTTCATTCACAACCTGATACAACTCAATATTCATTTCCACAACACTGTACCACGTTAGGCAGAAACCTGCACTCGCTATCAAAAATTACACAAGTTATCGATTATATCGTTTCATGTTATCATAATAATTCTGACACCGGTATCTATCTTCAACCAAAACATGAAAGTTTAAATTTAGTTGTTTACTTTCCACAACTCAGGTATGTAAGTTTTGATGTTATTTTTTTCCGTTAACCAACTAACTAACGAGATTCCTTAGAAGTCGAAACTTGTGCGAGCCAAGGAATAACGAGGTCTTACCTTTCAACGTGCGATTCCTAGTACTTTATTATCAATTGCTTTCATATTTGCATAATATTTTTGAACAAAAACGAAACAATTTCAATCTATTTTTATTTATTTGAAAACTACCCTCTCTGAATTATAAATAAAAAATATATGCACTGCTGTATTATTCATCAAGTATTGATAAAGCTGGTCGTTAGGCTCTCAAAAACACAAACTGTTGGAAAACTTCGAAAATACGACGATCCAAATTCTGTGCGAACAACAATGTCTCCAGGGTTGAACTATATTTTTGTACTTGTTCATGATTCTGCAAACAAAATTAATAAAGTGTGAACAATACAGTGAGAAGAATGCAGAATATTTGAGTTGGTAAATATTCTGCTTATTCAGTTCATCAAAGTTACTCACCGGGATATTGAAATCGTTATGCTATCAATGGGGAGGGAGGGATATATCTCCCTTGGGATATTGAATATTTTTTAATTCATTTGGCGACTGATAACAAAGGTCTGTTTATAAACAACTGATATATCAACAACCAAAACTCCTATAATCGACGGCACCTGATTTAAATATACCGAAAGAGTAATAAATTGAAGCATCTATTTCATGGGAAGGTAATAAGTCTCTCAGGATAAAACACATGAAAATGTTTCATTAAAACTGATTTAATTTAAATTTTTTAATTTCAATCGGTAAGAATAAAATTATATATGTACCATGGGAATTGATACATAAATAACAATTTAAATAGTATAATGTGTCACAAGGGCAGAAATTGAACTTAAGCAGCTCGCGGCTATTAGCTGATGCTGAGGCCTGCTAAAGCGTTTTTTACTTGTTTGACACACAACCATTTTTCGCCTACCAAAAAAACAAGAAGTTCAACAAATAACTTCAATATTATAAATACATACAACCGGCCTTTATTCCTATAGAAAGAAAATGATATTCTGTCCCAAAGTAGGGTGTTTTGAGCTCTACAATTCAAAAAATTGTTTATGGAAATCGGAGAAAAATACTTTTGAATGGGTCACTCTGTACATAATTCACAATGCAAAGAATCGTGTAAAGAAACTTTCAGAAAACAAATATTACTATCTGTGACAGCCATTGAGTTATATTTCTTTGACACTTGGCAAAGTTTTCTACAAGCACTACTTTTCAATGATCATTAAATATCAAATCTAAAAATAATATTCAATTTAAATGGACTAACCCCTTCGTACCCCTTTCAGCTGATGATGAAAATCCCTAAGATAAACAGTAAATTCCAGAAAAAGTACTTCGAATATGTATCGACTTTGAAATTAATTAAAAATCAATTCAAGAAAAATGGACGACACTACTTGATGGAAGACCATTAAACTGTAGGAATTGTTATGAAATGTTCATTATTAGTTTTTCATTTTCTCTACTCTAGATTGCGCTAAATTGAGTGTTTTTTCAATGGCACATGAGAGTGAATTTTTTCGAATGTGCAATGAAATTACAAATTTTATACACGAAATACAAACAACATATTTTGTACAACTGTGAATGTGAATTTATATCGTCTGGAAATTATTTTTTCCATTAAATCTTGACGTGGTATTTTGTCCCAATAAGTTATCGCTTTCAAACTACTGTTATCTTGGAAATATTATTCAATGTTTTCAGTGAAATCATATTAAAAAATTGCAAAAAAATGAGTCCAAAATAGTAACTAAATAATACTGTTACGAGATTGATAAAAGCCCCCTAGCTGCGCCGCTGAGTCCATTCCTTGATACATCAATTCCAAGAAGTGTTTATTTGGATGGATCGTCTAGATAACGGAGCTGCTGCGTCATCGCTCAATTCCTGGAAATGTGTAGAAGTTCTCCGTTTTGAGTATTCTCGAATCTTCGCGTTTAATCCAGTCCACATGATGAGCGCCTGTATAAACGGAGACGCTTGACTGGGAAGAAAGTTTTTATGAAGAGAATTATTTAAGAAGACTAGAAAGTGATAATAAGCAGAAGTGTTTGGAATATTTAGCTAGTTGTATTGTTGTATAGATAGATCTAAGTGTTTTATTAGTCAGTGAAGTATTGTTTGTTTGTTTATAGTGAAGTTAGAAAATAAACAGTTTAGTAGTGTGCTCGGCCTATTATTTAGCAAAACGTAACAATACTTATCTTTTCCATACATTGTTATCCTTTATGTTATCAATACTTCCAATACAATTTCACAGCATCCAGTGGTCTTTCTGTGTCGTTACTATAGAAACGGTTTATTGACACACCGCTTGTTTGACTGTGTTAGCTCGTAGTTGCTTTAATTTCAAGTTATTTTCAAGAAGATGGATGGACCAATTTAGTGAATGGTGCGACAAGAACATGTATAAAAGTTTTCTGAAAATGCTTATATGCTATGTTGAGGAAAAATCAAAAATTATAAAACCTCCTACGTTATGGAGAATCTACTCAATGTTGAAAAGTACATTTAATGTTAAGGAAATTATTGATATAAGGAAGTTTTCAAAATTGGTCACGTTTATTAAGAATAAAAGCTATAGATATAATCATAATTTTGTAAGATTAGTATTAATTTAATTTTTTTTTTTTGTAGTTTGTCCTAATTTTAGGTATCAGCAGTGCTTGTCGCCGTGAAGAATTATTAGATACATATAACTATTGATGTCATTGAAGATGCTGGATCTATATTGATTGTTAAAATACCTGAATGAAGATATATGGTGCAAGAACGTTTACTGTTTCAAATTCTGATTATATTGAGATATACCGCAAGTATAAAGCACTATACGACCACCTCATACAAAAAGTAACATTATTTTTGAATTATTCCAGATGAGAATGTATTAACCAATAGGTGGGAATGAATAAAATACGAAAGATTCCCAGCTTAATTGCAAAATGCCTTGGAAAATGCAGGGAGCAACATTACATCCATAAAACGTCACGGTGTCTGGAAATCTGGCCCCGTAGCAGAAGCATAAGTAGGAGATAGTTTGAATAACAAAATTGAGATTTATAATGAAATATTGAATTGTCCATCTTCTTCCAAACAAATTAAAATATCTAGCAGCAACATGGAACATCTACAGGAATTTATGTTGGAAGTAATTGTTCAAACTTTACTATCAATTATAATTTCAATAAATGAAGTTATTTTATGATAAATATTCAATTAATAATTGACTGTTGAATATAAATCCTTCAAAAAGTAGTATTTCATGTTTATTCTGTGAAAAAAGTCCTTTTTTCACAGTGAATAAAAGAAAAAAAAAATTTCAAGATTCTCACTGTTACGTTGGTTAGTTCTAACAATTACTATTTATTACCTGTGACGATATGGAATCTAAACACATCGTGTTTTCCTAATCATAAACATGTTTCAATAATAATTGTGCATGAGCGTTTCACTTCGCAAACAAACTTGAAAATATTGAGTCAAATCAAACATGCTTGTAGCTATCAGTATGTTAGTAAAAGAACGTCTTGTAGATTGCGTATGGAAGGGATATATATGTTCACAGGGGATAATTCGCGTAAATATTCACTTTTCAACGACGTGAAGACTGGGTTACAGAAAAACCTTGCGCATCCGCCAATAATAAAACGGTTGGCGATGGAACTTTACTGCCGTCGCCATTACTAATATATATACATAATTTTTATTTGCATATAAATCGCCGAACAAACACTGAAACTTGAATAATAAGTGAAAATCCATCCTATGTGATATAGATATCCTATTTTATTTTTTTTTTAATTCCTCTAATACGATGTTTTTTTTTGTGGACTTCATATATCAAGAACCTTGATAGAAGGTAGTTCCTAATTGGAAAACAACTTTTTGACTTTTTAAAAGTGCTTAGGTTACACGCCCGGCAATCGAGAGGTAAGGTCAAAAATACTTTTAAAATAAATGAATTGTTTCATGCAGTTTCGGTTGAAATGGCTGAATTTTTTACATGAAAGTCTTCATTGACCTAACTAAGTCGTTTAGCTACATATATTCGGCGCTAGAATACACAGTTATGAAGTTTGTATGTTTTCTGGTATTTGCAGCTCAATACAGAATATGCGAGTCTCATGATTTGCATCCACCCCCATAGTGAACTTGTTTTAATGAAAGTTATTAAGATTCTAGAAAAATATGTCTCAATAATTTATAGAATGTTTCAAGTACACGATAAAAATTCATTAATGGTTTTACAGGGTGATCATCATTATACCGTAATTCATTGTAACGATGGATCAGAATCAACTTTATTCGATGATAATATGATAATTGTAGATAACAAAAAAAATACAATAGTGTTTTTACTTAGTAATCATCATTATACTTATTTTCAAAGTGGGTATGCGAATGCAATCCCACACTGAGTTGATACTGAAATAATGATCATCGACAAGAAAAAACGTTGACTGATGAGAATTTTTGTTAAAATTGTTTTTACGTTAGGCAGCTGTCGTCCCCCTACGAACGACAGCCCTCAAAATTTGGAACTTGTGTCAGCCAAAGATTAACGAGGTCTTGCCTTCCAACGTTCGATTCCTAGCACTCATTTTCTCAGGCCTTCAGAAAATTAAATTGAAAAAAAATAAAACCAGAATGATTGAAAGCATTCAGGGTAGTCATCATAATATCTGTTCAGAGAGAATACGAATGCATAGTTACAAAAACCATTTGCCAGATTTCAATAGGTAAGTGAGTAAAACACTCAAGAGTTCTTCTCTACAGTTTCAGATATTTACGTAAAATACTAACTCTTAAACAGTAGAAATTTTTATATCATACTCTGGTCGAATTACGCCTACTGAGCTGGGGCGCGTTTTCAAAAACACTATTGCGAAAACTAGATGTTATTCAAAAATTAAACTTGAAAATAACTTATGAAAGTCCTTTATTAAACCCATCGGACTCAGTTTCCATTGAAAATCACGTATTAGATCTACGACAGCAATACTATAACAAAACGTTAATCTACACTCACCAAAGCAGGCATCTACTGGGAAATGTAGGACACTACTACCACACAAGACAGAACGTAGGTAGTTACGTTATCGTTAAAACCATACCCAAAACAATTGGTAGAAAATATTATATTTACCTCTCTTCAGTAATATTCAAAGAACTACATGAAACTCATATAAATTATGTTCTGAAAATAAACAGTTTGGAAATATTTATTTAAAAAATATTTCAAATCATATCTCGATGGTTAAAGTGCAAAACCTCGTAAGTCGATTTTTATAAATTTTACAAGAGGAGCAAAGAAAATCAAAGTCTTCAATCTTCAGTCTGGCAAATAAGTTTTACGAGATTTTGATAGATGGCGCCACGGGGAAATAAATGTGAACCAAAACGTATTATTATCATTATTATACTCAAGGTATTTCATATATGATGTACAATTATTTGTAATTTTATTATTTTTTGTGTGCATGCAATAAATTATTATTATTATGCGACTATGATACTGAGTCGATTTTCAAGTCCATCAATGACGGTAATCTATACAATATGTTCGATACGGGTATCGAAGAGTATAGCTAGATATTCATCTGGAACTACAATGGAGTGATATAACTCAATTTTAATGTATCCTGCACTTGAAAAAACGAATTGGATCGGGTTAGAGCTTCCATCAGAGTCGTACATTTTCAAAGAATAATTGCCCCAGAAAATGATTTTGATATTCGGGAAACAATGTTTTTCCATTTTATTTAAAAGTATATAATGGGTCATGGGTAATGCCACTACATGATTTAATTTCATTGAATGGAATTATTTTAAACGGAAATTTGGTTACTATGGTAATTGACCAAAGTAAAGTGATCATAGTGATCATATAACAAGCTATCAATTTTAATTAGAACAAAATTGAAGTTTATCTGACGATAACAAATCCTCGAGTGGTATTTAGTGAGATTATTTCAGATTCAGTTTTGATATTAACATTATATACGGTGAAGACTGCTGGATTCGATTATTTTTCTTTGTTAGATTTATCACTGAAGTGGAATGATGCTATGAGTCTAACTGAAGGCACGGCTTTAGAAAATTTGCATTCGAATGGTCGGTCAGCCTGATAAAATGTTATTCTGGGACTACTGCTTCGCAAGAGTAGAAGTTGTGCTGGACTCATGGGAGTGAGTTGTAAGTTTCTTTTTCAGATCCAGACCAATTATTTTTGTAGGAACTCTGGTCCACTTTGAAATTTCGCTTACACCATTGGGCACATTTTTGCACCATCCCTTGGTATTATAGGATGAACATTGTTTTCTGAATATAATATTAATTTTCTCTCTCACAAAACGTTCTTAGCCAATCATTCATGGAAAAGGTATTACTCTGATGGAACCCTCATCTGAATCAGTGAATACTTGATGAACACTGTATTCTGAGGGTAAGATATATACAAATTCATTATAGCTAAAGATGAATATCTAGCTTTTCACTTCGATTTCCTTATTTTTAGAAAAACCTATTTATCGCATTGGTTATCATCACCGATGGACCAAATTAATCAGCTCAGTACTGGATAATAGCTAGTACAGAAGCTGCATCCGAAAAATCAAGGAGAGAATCAGCTCAGTATAGAGAGTATAGAGAATGAAAGCGTCTTTCACATTGTGTTCGAAAACACCGATTTCAATGTGCTCTCAGTGATTATTGGGATAGTTTATTATACAGTTTCATCCCCAAAGTACGCACCATATGAGAAACTTCTTCATTATGGGCTTTTCAACAAAAAGTTATTCCTTATAAAAGTTTGTGCATCTCCTAAATGTAGTAAACACGCACCAACTTAATAAAGCAAATTCAAAAGAATTTAAAGCCAACTTGATACAGTTATTTTGAGTATGAAAACCTCCACAAAATAAATGTAATCAATTTGTGCTGAGATATTAATTTTATTTTGATGTTTAATCAGTCGCGATTATTGAAAGGTATTGTCTTGTTACGATACTGTATTATTCTGAGCAGTTTTAGGTGTTGGCACAAAATTAAAAGGACTTCGCAAAAAAAAATTTGATATTTAATTTAATAAATGAAAAAGTTACCGTAGTTAACATAAAAGATGACAATTTGTATTATTACATGCTTTTATAATGAATCATTGTACACGGGATGTTTATTTAACGTTTTGAGATCATTTTATTTTTTTAACACCCAATTTAAAAAAAAATTGTGAAAACATAAAACCTCTCTTGAATATATTTTTCAATGCTGAACAACTTTTCCAGATAACATTTTTTGATCTTTTCTAAAATAAGGCTACTTTACTTTTGGCTCAAAATCAAGTTTTCTAATGCGCCTCGTACATCACGCATGTTTTGTTTTATTTTGTTGGTGCGTGATTTGATTTAGGGGATGCACAAACTTTAATCAAGAATAACTTTTTGTTGAAAAACCCATAATAAAGAAGTTTCCCATATGGTGCGTACTTTGGAGATGACACTGTATGTAACTCCTGAAAGTTTGATCAGCTGTACAGGTTGAGAAGATAGGAGTTATTCCATTGCAACTGTTCCATTCTCATCTTGGGAAAGCTAGGTTAGCTTTAGTTCCAATAAAAGAAGGAACGTTGACCAATGCAGAAATTGTTACTCTTTCTTTTCCTGGCTTACTATAACACTTCAAGAGAGCTTCCTAATACTGGTAGATGGAATAGTTTTATAAAGGTTTAGTAAGGACTGCCGTATAAAACCAATATCTCAAATCAACCCTTCACGTTGATTCATCTTCAAACCTATTTGGCCTTCTTTACCATAGATATTCTAGACGTATAACCACAGCCAGGGCCCGGTATACAGGACCCTTCACCCAAGCGCGTCCAAACGAGAACTCGTTAACCAAAGTTTTTTTGAGCATGGTTATCTGAATTACCTTAAATTGTTCGCCACTACGAATAATGTCTTAAATAACACGCTGAAACCGTGTGTTCATCAAAGACACCTCAAAGATTTCAAACCATGAAGAAAAGTATGTTGTTTTTGTTTTGGGTCTATCAGAATGTTTAGAATTGCTTCTTTAGACGTCATTCAATGCTTGAAATTAATCTACATGGATTTCCAACAATTCAAAGCCCCAACAATTTTCTTCGCATTGTTCATGTTCCACAACTTGAAATGTATTGAGGTGGTATTGGTATTGATGGTAAGCAGTGGGGCAAACTTCCATCTTTCTACCCACTAGCAAGTGTCAACTTCAGTGGGACATCCATGTGCTCATTTGCTACTTGTATTGAATTATTGTTACCTGTAAATCATATGTTACCATTTGCAAATAAATACCGTTCTGTTCTATTCTACAAAGGGACCGAAAAATATATTCTTTCTTGACTAATCAGTGGCGGATGTCGATTCTCAGCATCAACAAGACAATCTAACATTGTCGATGGATATCGAATATTTCGTTCATGTCATGCATATCCAAGAAACCACAAGACACTCGCTAGGTATATGGGTGACAATGCCTAACGTTCTTGATCCGAATTTACAAATACTGATGGAAGTTGTTCGATATCTCCTTCATCGTTAAACACTACCCACAAAAAATATTTTGTTTCAATCTTAAATCTTGAATGTATCCTGAATCATAAAAAATTTGGTTCTTCATTCAATTCATCAAATTCTAATATATTTAATTCTTCCCTCTGAAGCTTATCTTGAATATATGCCGATGATAAACGAACATGATGAATTCCTGTTAGGTATTTCAATTGTTCTAAACTCAAGTGAGGAAATTCAGAGACATGCAGATGATTCAGAAAAACCCACCGACCAAGTCTCAAATGAAGATTTTCAGCTTCAACACGGGCTTGAATTATATTCACCTGCTGTGTTTTTTCTAGTATTTCTCTGGCCAACTCAACAGTTCCTAACACGTATATTGGAAGATGAAATCGATTGATCAAACCACATTCATAATTTATTTTCTGTAGAAATCGTACCCATTTCAAAATATACAGTAATTATGACTCAATTGTCGAAGGAGGTCAGTTTATCATATTTTGATACACGTTTCACTGAAGAATATTATCGATGGCCTAAAAATTATTGGTCATCGATTAGGCTCATTTTACTTTGAAGATTACCCTGTAGATAATTGAAAAATAGGTCTCATTCAAGCATCAGAATACTTTTTTGGATTGAATGAATGGTGTCTGCTAGAAAAAAAGATATTTGAATCTTCTAATGGCGTACAAAGTAATGAAATAAAAATGGCTACATCAAACTTCAACACCCCATATTTCGAAAACTAGTCATAGAATATAGAATCGTCTTAAGTCAATGGACATTCTTCAGAAGGTGATCGAATACTGAATTTTCAAGGAATTTTACCGAAGTCCATTTTCCATAAGAGAAGTGCGGGATCATTTATTCTACTTCAAAACCGGTAGGAACAATTTCTGTGTTGTCACACATAGTTTTGAAATTATAACAAAAACAAAGAGAAATTGTGACTATTTTGCAGATTTTTGTGAATAGTTTGCATTGTTTTGCAAATATCTGAAAATGCATCAGATATTTTTGTTGAATAACTCTAGATTCAGCACACTAATAAACATATTTTTGCTTTTAAAAAATTGGTTTTAAAATTGTTTTTTCCATTAACCAGCTGTCATCCCCCTATGAACGACAGCCCTCAGAAGTCGAAACTTGTGCGAGCTAAGGATTAACGAGGTCTTACCTTTTAACGTGCGATTCCTAGCACGAGACTAGTGACCATGCGGGGAATCGAACCCACGTCCCTCTGATTGATAGACTAGCGCTCTACCATCATGACCACTGCGGCCCATAGAACTATAATGATACTGATTACTGGATTTTCTGCAATGAGCTACCGATTGCCCGTATTATCTCGTAGTTCAGATTCATTTCAATTATGTATTTATTACCGAAACAGTAGAATCTCGAGAGGAGCAAAACAATATCTCGAAAACAGAAATAATATAATTTGCATTTATTCTGTTTGAGGTCCAAAAATATATAATTAAAATTCCAGTAGTTGACTTGCTAACCTATTCCTTTCATCATTACATTTCATTCCAATATCTCGTTTTGAATACTGAAAGATTCTTGTATTCCAGAAAAGGACAATAATTCTTTAGGAGACATTTCAATCCAAACAATTCAATATCACAACAAAGAAATGGCGTTCTCGTGTCGTAACAAAGGAATAGCTTTCTTAGATCCTCTCTAAATATTTGTAACAGAGGGTGACTCCATCAATTTGAGTTTCACGGTTATATTTATCAGAACAAAATTCATCTGAAATTATGGGTAATCTTGTATTACATAAAGTCATTATGAAGATGAGGCAGCTCCCCTTGAGAGTATTTCCATATGACTCCCTAATACCTAGTTATTTCTATTTCAAATGAGAAAAGTGGTGAATTTTTCTTGTTCAAAGATCGCGAGCAAGTGGACTATTAAAACGCATTTTTGATAATCTACATTTATAATGACAACGTTTCGGCGAGATTTTCCGCCATCTTCAGAGCTACAATGAAAGGTTTCTATATATTGAAATACTACAGTACAACATGTTTAAATAGGTAAAATTGAAAACATAAAATTGTGTATATATGACATGTGAAAAAAATTGTTAGTAAAATACTGGAGAACTCAAAACATACTTATATCAGAATCATCTCAAAAGTGACAATTTTCCTACTCACCGCAAGTGTTATTTGAATAATGATGTGCCTGGAATGATTTCGATGTGTGTTTTCGTGTGGAGATTGGGTTTATTTCTTTTTTTTAGCGATAAGGCCGGATTTTGTTCTATCAAATTTGATTTTTATATGTTGTCAAAATATTTCTACACGTACAATTTGAATTGTTACAATCGGTCTCTGAGTTGACACTATTTCATTGATTGCAATGTGGGCCATTTCGAGAAATAATCTTTTGCTGAGAGAATTTTCTTCATCTAAAATTTCCGTGGAATTGAAGTCAAATCGATGATCTGTTTCAAAATGATGGGAGCTCAGTGATGTTTTATTGTTTTTGTTTTTATTTTTAGGAGCACAGTCATAATGATGTTTTTTAGTTTCGAGTACTATTTTATTTGTCCAATATACAGTATGTTTCAAAAGTATCGGAACGGTCTCATGTTTAAGAAACGGCCAAGAGAAAATTTATGAAAATTTCGACAGGGTGGTTTTTGATGACGCCCGATTCAATGGTGATATCGGCAATGTTGCCAAATTAACAATTTTTCAGATACTGAGGGTAACTCAATTTTTTCATATAGAATACCCTATTTGTTTTCATTGCAATCAGTTCAGCGACGCCTCATTACTTATGTTGATTGCAATAAAAATAAATAGGGTTTTCTATTTGGAAAAATTGATTTACCATCAATATCTGAAAAACTTTTGATTTTTCAATATTTCCGATATCACCATTGAATCGGGCATCATCAAAAATCATCTCGTATAAAATTTCAAGAATTTTTCTTGACCCTATTGAAAATATTGGACCGATCACAGACTTGTGAACGAAAATGTCATGTTGTCGTATCTCAAAAACCACATTAATTTAAAATCTGATATTTGGAGACATAATTGATGACGGGGCGCTGAATTTAATGTAATGGAAATAAATATGGTATTCCATTTGAAAAAATTGAGTTATCCTCAATATCTGGAAAACTGATGATTTGGCAACATTGCCGATATCACCGTTGAATCCGGCATCATCAAAAACCAACCTGTCGAAATTTTCTTAAATTTTCTCAGCGCCGTTTCTGATATATGGGACCGTTCCGATACTTTTGAAATTTTTGAACTGTTAGTTGTCAATCGTTTTCTCAGTCTCTCTGAGAGACCTGTAATATTGGGAATCATGAAGAATTTGTAGGAATTTGCATTACGGGGTAAGGTGTTGTTGGGTGTTATATTGATCCCTGGGGGTTTTTGTCTCAAAATACCATTTATTCTCAAAACGGCACATATTGCAAGCAATAATAATAGTGTTAACTTGAAGATCGATTGTAACAATTTAGATGGTATGTATAGAAATATTTAGACCACACATAAAAACCAATTTAGGTACATACCGAATTTATTCCATAAAAATCAGTCGTTTGAGGATGATTTTCAATGAATATATCATTAAAAATTCCACAGGTACTTCTCTTAACGACATATTTAATGAATTGTTTTCATTGAAAATATTATTTTATTTATCAACATCATTACTCAGATCATACGTGGGGTGAGTAGAAAAATTGTTACTTTTTAGATGATTCTGTATATGTTTTGGGTTCTCCAGTATTTTACCAACAATTTTTCTTGCATTTTGTCTTCACATAATTTTATCTATATAATTTTAATTATTCAAACATGTATATGTTGTATATTTCTGTAACTGTAGGATTTTATATCTATCATTATTTCATCTATACACAATTTTATCTATATAATTTTAATTATTCTAACATGTACATGTTTTATATTTCTTTGTGGGCCGCGGTGGTGTGCGGGTTGAGTTCTCGCCTCATAAGCCAAAGAGCGTGAGTTCGAATCTCAGCATTGCCACCGGTCTCGTGTATGGCATCACACGTATTAAAAGGTAAGGGCTACGTCTTCCCCTAGCTCGCACAAGTCTCTGACTTTTGAAGGTTGCACGTAGGGGTGCAACCGGTTGACGGATATAACAATTTTAACAATGTAACTGTAAGATTTTATGTGTATTCAAATCTTCCACTGTATCTCTTACGAAGACAGAAATTCTCGGCGAAACGTTGGCATTTAAATGTAGATTATCGAGCAATGCGTTAGAATAGTTCACTTGCTCAGAATACAAAAGTGGTAAATGTTTTTAAGATTTAAAAGCACTTCATTACGTATTTAATACAGTATTTTGTCTGAATTATCTGTAGCTAGATATTTAGCATCAGCTGGCATAATGCTTCTGTTTATATTCGTCTTATGAAGTCAATGAAATGGTAGTGTATCATGGGTCATAACTGTGTGAATCACAGAATACTGCTGTAAACGCTACACCCATATGGTTCGAATCATATCTAACAGAACGTTTCCAAAGTGTCACCGTAACATAAAATAAATCACACTATTTAGCTCTCATGGAGTACAGCAAGGCTCTCTACTGGGCCCTTTGTATATGTAAACTTAAAAGTAATCGAAAATTTCAGGAAATCTGTCGAAATGTTTCTTTCGGTTGAAACTTGTTATATAATTTCTATGAATTATTTCGGAACACCCAATTTTCTGATTAGAATTAGTGTTTCTACATATAATATAAAATTCTTCAATAATATTTTTTTTGGGATTTTTGTCAATAACTGTATTCTTCTGGTTCTTAGTTTCACCACATATGTTAGGCATTTCAACTGCCATTATAACTTTTGTGTATGAATTGAATTGAATTTATTATCTCTATTTTAATTAGTTATACCTAAGACAATGCTTCGCTAAGAAGAACTTTTTTGATATTAAAGCATTTCTGACTTTACACAAAATTTTATTTATCTTTTGAAAATCTCAGTGAGTAAATTGATGTTTGATGTAGTGCACGGAGAAAATGAATCATTATTCTGAAGCGAATATTCAATTATGACAAGTAAAAACTTATATACTATATGGGACATGTAGCTCTCCAGCTAACCTGCCGAAAATGAAACGAGTTTACTATGGTTTCAGCAACTGTAATCACTAGCCACTAGTTAATTGGCAAACAACCCATAATTAAGTTGTTTTTTTGCCATAACTAAATGTCTTCTTTTGACGAATCACCAGTTATTTATCATTGAATCACTAAATTTATTCTTTCTATTAGTTTGGAACCAAACATAAGTGAGCAGCTGTCTCCCAGTAACTAGCTTGCCTAGAATTAATAATTAGCTTATGGTGAGTAAGTAACCTTTTCCCTATAGGTTAGCTGATCATTTCTAGTAATCAAGCAATTATCGTCTCATGAGTATATAGATAGCTAGTGACCAAAGGACGTTACTGAACAGTGAGCTCCCAGTAGGTTAGCAAATAGCCCCACGTTAGTGGTCAGATAGTTGACTATTAAGGATAATTGAAGGGTAAGTATCAGTTATCTTGCAGCAATTGAAGAAGATATTCTGACCAATGAATGGCTAGTTATAAGCAATGATCTGAAGTGTCTAGATAGTTTTCGCTAAGTATCAAATGTCTTCCAGTGTCTGACATTGGACAGGTTTTCGTTTTCCTTCGGATGCATTTTTAAGTGTTGTCTCATTTGTTATTATACATGCATCATAATCCTTGTCTAATGAACCAAAAAACCAAACGAAATATCGGGATTAAAATACGGCGTGTTTCAGATATTGTTGTTGATGAGTTTTTGATATAAGGAATATTATCCTGATCTACTATTCATATGTAGTATTGTTTTTAAAATCATGATGAGGGTATAATGAAAATGACGTGTACCTTCAAAACCCTAAAAACATTTAGGGCAGTCCGCTCTGCATAGGGCTTCATGAGACCAAGACTGATTAGTCTTGGTCTTGGTCTCGAAAAATAAATGTATTCTTGGTCTTGGTATTGGTCTTGATGTTTCAAGACCAAGACGAGACTGGCTCAGTATTGGTCTTGGTCTTGGAGTCTTGGTCTTGGATCAAAATTTGTCTAGAAACTTTAATTATTTAATTCAATTGTCCAACAGTTTATATGCATATAATAGTTATTTCGTATTTCTCAAATTATCAATTTATACAGGTGAAGTAAGCAAAATGAAAATTTCTCATTTCACCATCATATTATAATTTTTAAGAAATCTTAAATTGATATCAAATTACACCCACAGAGCATACAGGTCGACGCCCGACAGACCAGAAAAAAGTTTCAAAATGGTTGGAATGTTAATTATGTTTTTATTGACCATTCTACAATGGATTATTGTGTGATTAGCAGTAAGATGCGGTTGCGGAAGAGTGGTGGAATTGAAATCACGAAAAAATTGCAACACCTATTAACCACTGCGACCTTACAACAAACACCTATTTGTTGTAAAGTGTATAACTGCAATACAGATTTTGAAAAATTTATTTTCTATTTTGAATGAACAAAATTCAAAAACATACCATGCAACTAAAGATAAACACTTATCCTTTTTTGCTTGCTCTTTTTTTACAGCAATGCCTATGAGCTGCTCAAATTGTTACGGGAGGTCGTGGGTATCGTTATCTGCTAGTACGACAGATATATCCTTTGACAAATGTAAGGTATAAAGATAAAAGATATTAGGTATATATGGGCACCAGGTTCTTTTTTTATTAAATGAAAATACCAAAAACACTGATTTGTCAAAGGATGATCTTTGTGCTTCTCAACAATAAAAAAAACAAAGTTCAGAAAACACTATATTCACAAAAGTCCCATGTAACAAAACATGTGTGACAAGATTCTAATGAAGTGACAAAGTTACAATCGAATTTGTTATTTTAAAGTAACAAAAGATTCTGGTCTCTCAATATTTGCCTTGAAATGACGGTTGGTTTACTCACATTTTATGATCAGTTCTTGCGATGAGAAAGACTTACTCCAGAGCTCTACTTTATCGAAGAATGTAGGAGCCTTGTATGGTCTCTCGAGAAAATGGCTGCTCTACTAGCAGGATACAATCTGGATACAATCTGTAGTCGGTCTGGGGTCTTTCCTGGATCTCATAAGATGTTCGAACGATGAGGTAACGCTGTGAAAAATAAACACAAACCAGTATCTTGTGGCAGGTTGAGTCACACGACTCGAGATATGATCATAATTGTACAAATCTAATCTAGATTTACTTATAGATTATCAAAATGAATGATGATGAAATGAAAGAGTTTAAACTTATAATATATAGATTATTCAGGGAATATATAAATGAGATAAAGAATTTAAATTTACAATAAATTTGAGATTTGCTGAGTTAAACAATGATTGAAATATTAAATAGGTATGGAAAGAATTCAACTTTACAGTGAAGCTCAAATTTAGTTATTTCTCAAGCAATGTTAGAGAAGAGTTCAATCTCAAGCGAGCATTAGAAAAAGATTTTCATAAAGATATTGTTATCTATTATTTTTCAATTTAATAGTCAATTTCCAACGTTCAGTGGAACTGACAAGCAAAATAATGATAAGAAACTTGATCTATCCCATCAAGGATGAAAAGGAAATGTGTATCTCCTGACTGAGGAGAAACAGAGAGAGAGAAAGCAAGAGGGTTGAGATAATGCTTTCTTATAAAGTCACAAAGAAAGCAGATGGCTGTATTTGTGTCCAGAACTACTAAAAACGAAAGGTTATAAAAATATATCAAACTTCTTTTGGCTAGGCATCTAAACATGGGTAGTGATGTAGAAGAGAGCGAAAGATCTTACCAAGAGCTCAAAGCTTCATGAGTGAGTGTAGCTTCTTCTGATTAAGATAAAGAAATGAGGAATACAAAGCATTTACTCACCCATGAATCCTGTTCTCCAAGCTGTCAGATCAGACTTTCTCACCGATCACCATCCAGGTTCAGGAATTTAGATCCTAGTTCACTGTTCTTGCCTTTTAAAGCAGATTGATAACTTCTGAACATTCAGGAAAAACTTGTGGGAAACACTTGTATCACTGAAAACCATAAAGCACGAACAGAAACAGATCTAATTCATAATCTTTTAACTTCAAGATTGATAGAATTAATGAAAATTGTCTCGACTTTCACAGGTTAGAATTCATTTCAGCTGTGAGCTGTGACATTTCAGGATTCAGGACCGACTCGTCAAAAGAGGGTACGAGTACAAAATGACATTCGATTATGATCACGCATAATACTCAAACTTTGAAGATTTTCAAATTAATCATGAAATTCATGAGTGACAGAGTGACGCATATGCGGCCATTTTACAATGTATCAAAATTGAATTTACAAAGTTCAAATTAAACGTACCAAAAGAACATCGATTTGTATATCGATTCGATCAGTGAAATAGATAAAAGTCAATTGTGTTTAGGTTAATTATTTGAAGATTTAGAGATTTCAAAGATAATCATGAATGACGCACCATTTTGCATTCATGTTAGAAAGTAGCAAAAATTCGATTAACGAATCGGATAGAAGTTAATCATTTTAAAGATAATAATATATACGACCTTTCATTTCCTCGCTCTAGAAAAATTTTAAATTTCCGGATGGGAAAACTGAGAAAACAAACCACCGCTTCGAATGCTCATTTCAGAAAGGGGCGACAGAAGTTCTCCAAGGGAGGAAGTCAATCCCTCTCACTCTGTCTATCGTCAGTATTACCAATCGCATAGCACAATTGAATAAATTGGAACAGCTCAATGAGATGGTGTTACCAACATAAAATTCAACAAACCGAAAAAATGGTAACGCAATGTTTTACATTTCGTTACAACCATATGAAAATTAAGTAATTGAAATAAAATGCCATATCATCTTCCATCAAAATTTTCTTAATATTGAGTAAATTTAAGTTCACTATTTTTCTTTCGAGACCAAGACCAAGAGTTTTGATCTCGGTCTTGGTCTTGTATCAAGACCAAGACAAGACCAAGACTGATCTCTTGGTCTCACGAAGCCCTAGCTCTGCATCGTGCCCTGCACGTGCTTTGAAGGATCCTTATAAACAAACCATAATAAGCACACAATTATGTTGTTTAGCAACAACCGTGAAATTGAGTTAACTTTTTCTCACTCCTCTATTTTTTGTCTTCTTCCAAAAATAATTAAATAGTATTTTTATATTGAATAACTACACACTTATACACACCAAGTATAAGAAGATTTTTTTAAAGCAGTAGAAAAATAGAAATATCTTCACATAAGAAATTTTTTTTGACACTACTTGGCGAAACTAATGATGGAAAACTTATTGAATAATCCAGTCTTCAGCTTCAACCTATACGATAGGTATATTCTTTCTCCTGCATCTCATTTTGCATATGTAATCACGAATGTATTGATTTGAGCAAGGCTTTTCAGAAACACAGTTTTTTAATGGATGTATTTTCGGTAAATAATTGAAACCCTGATTTACTGCCTCTGCGCTTTTACGCTTCCATAAATATCCAATGATGCCAAATAGGCAAAAAATGATGCTGGTTAAGCCTGTACACGCTTTAACTTTTTCTGACACATATTTTTGTTCAAATTTCCTTTGAATAGTTTACTCTTCGTTCTCTTGGATATTGTTGACACAGTGGTTCAAAGTCAGTTTTCCTGGATATTTTCGAAGTACTTCTCAGAGTTATAAACGAATTTAATGAAGTAATTTGAACTGTGAAATACTTTTCACATGTGCGCATTGATCACCGATCTTACAACTCTACCACACGGTGTTGCAGCATATTGATGAATAATTGTTTGTGAAACAGAACCGTACTGAATTTTTTGAAAATCATAGGATTCAAATTATTTAAAGATGACGTTGTTAGCTATAATAGCTGGAGCAACCTGGTTGACATCCATATCAAAGAATTTTGTTGACGGAATTGTTTTTCGAAATATTTCGTAATTTCTGACTGGCCTCGTAGTGTAGAAATGTCTGGTAAATGGATGATATATATTGAAATACTCATCTAGACAAGATGTGGTTCCAAACATTGTTGAAACGATGTTGAAAATAGCTTAAATGATAACGGAGCAGACAACGTTGCTAAAATAACATTGTTTATGATATATTATAAAGATGTCAACACTTTGACGTTGCAATCCAAGTCAACACTAGATTATCATTTCATTTCACACTGAATGTGTTGATTTCGAGTAAGTATGTTGCGTGAAGGATAGGGAGCTGAATAATAAGAATGAAAAACTAGTAACAAGAAAAGATACAGGAACGGGGTTGTTATGTACAACGAGAAGTATGTCTTCACATATTGTTATGCATTCTTTATGAAAAATTAATGAAACACTTTCAAGATTAATATCGAGTCTCCCCTCCAGGGGTGGTCCTTCGTAAATAAGAACCATTTTACGTAACCACATAGTCAAATCGAACCGGATTACTTGAGTTCTGTGGATTACACTCACAATTTCCGACAATACGATGATCTGATAATGCTACTTTTAGGTTTCTATTGGTTAATTTCGAATAATTTGAAATAATCAACCAACTGATAGTAACATTGTCTGATAATCGGATTTCGTAAGTGAGAACAGTAAGCTTTACAATGGAGCAGCCTACGAAATTGTGAGCTCGAATTATGTTGCTTCCTTTTCTACTATTCATACCAGGCACCTTGTTGTTTCAACATGTTTGGCTTTTTATAAAGTTTTAAACTATATAACTTGCCATGCATGTAACTATGTTTGTTCGGGTGGAATCTTTAACTTCACTTTTGAAGCAGATATCTTCAACCTAATCAGCTAATTTTGTATACACGTTAAGTTTGGATAGCAATGCATGGTTAGGTGTGTGATGTCATACTTAATCCAATATGGCGAAACAACCAAGATGGCGAATAAGTTATTTTTAATACACTCCTACAACATGGGTATCAAATCAGAGGGCTTGCTGAGAATAACTCGAAAAATGAAGTTACATCACTCTTAATCCATTATGGCGACATTCCAACGACAGTGTTACAAGTTTTTTAAGCTTCTCTATAATATGGGTATCAAATGAAAGGACTTGCTGAGAATATGAATGCATGTTAAAAGAAAAGATGGTATCATACACTCCGTTGCTCCAATCCGTACTGGGGTTTTTGGAGTGGCTACCAAAGGAGTTAGAAATATTCGTTGGGGCCAAAGTGATGTTGCGTTAGTATGGTATTGTATATAAAGTTCTGGTGAATGGTGCTATTGGACATATTATAGAAATTATATGATCCTGCATCTGGAGAGTACAAATATATGATACTGACATACCATCCGTCCGTATAAATTCGGTAAAGACAGTGTTCATCTCATTCAACCCAAGACTGCGGAATTTCCAGCATCACATAAGTACTCTCGGCACTGCAGAACGAAGAATTTTGTCAATGTTGGGCTTGCATAGTTCACAAAATGCAGGGTAGTACCGTCGACCAAACCGTTGTATACTTAGACTCGAAGCTCTTCGCTGCAGGTCAAGCATACATAACTTCAAGTAGGGAAAAATCATCAGAAGGTCTCCTTATTAAATAGCTAGTCTGTTCAAAAATTATCCGTCAAATAACCTTGCAACAATTTGTTGAATGAGACAAACAGATTGCTAAACCTGTCCTGCAATAACTGGAAATTAAAAATTAACTTTTCCTTCAAAACTTTTGTCATTACACAATTTATATGATTTAAAAATTTGTCACGAGATTTACTTACCTGTGTAGATAAACAAGTAAATTCTTGTTGATTTTAATTTTTGAAATTTTCAAACTAAGTAAATATGAGTACTTGAATCTTGCGTCAAGCTTCTATGTCATATAAATTGTGTAATGACATTATGAGTTCCTAGTAAAAGTTTTAAAGGAAAAGTTCATTCTTTTTAGCTCATTTAAATAAAGCCTTGTTTTATTTTTTTTCACTTCGGATTCATTAAGTATTGAAAACAGCTTGATGTCAATAAAAACTAGTGAAAAAAGTGTTATGTATCAAGTTTCATGTTCTCGTTACATACTAACTGGTATATCCAACTGAGTAAAACTCGTCTCGTAATCGAAAAGAAATACATTTACTCACATCGATCTTGTTACTATCGTATTCTCAGAGACGTGAACTCCTTTCACAACCGATCACAGAAAAAATTGTTATATTCGTCAACCGGATGCACCCTTACGAACAACCCTAACAAGTCAGAGACTTTTACGTACTAGAAAAGACGTAGCCATGCACGAGACCAGTGACCATGCTGAGAATCGAACACACGCCCCTATGATTGAGACGCAAGTGCTCTACCATGAGACTATTGCCCATATCATGTGGTAAAATTGCTCTATTCCGAACTGTAACACATATGAAGACAATTGAAAGGGATAAGAGGTCGCCCTTCCCGAGTTATATAGTAAAAACTGAAAATGCTATTTTGGTTTTTAACGAATAGAATGTTATTGTGGAAAATATAAAAAATGGAAAAGGAAAGGTTCATTTGATTCAAAATATTGTATAACGATGTAACAATATATTTTGATTAATCGTTTCATATCAATACGACCACCATCAACGTTTGTTTCTTAAAGAGACCTTTCTAATTTATAACAATTATCGTTGAAGCGATAAAATCACAATTCGGCCAATTTCAATTTAGTATATAGCTATTTATGTTACCACTGACGAAAAGCTGCATTTTGTGTAACGAGAGGAAATAACAAAAATTCGTCGATAAATTCTAATGCGTGCATCTGCGTAATGCCTATATTCCTCTCTCCGCGTTACTATTTCTCTCTCATTCTTTGAGCTCAAAAACAAAATAAATGGAATGTTGATCGCGTAGATATGGCGTTAGCGGGAAGTTGAAGGGATGGCCTTAAGGGTCAACTGTTTTCCTAAATTTTTTTGTCAGATTAAGCGAATTCCTCTACATAATTGTCAGCTTAGGAGACAGCACATCAAGGTCATAAAGATGAACCATATATATCTTAATCTGACGCGCTTGAGTATTTCAAAATGGCGATTGTTTTCATATCATAATAATGGCCGCGAGTTTGTGTCACATCGACATCGTCAGATTATTGCATGGGAGCTTTTTTTTAGGTTCACTTAAGACTCCCTAAGAAAATCTGACGCGCTCTATCAATTTTTTTTTTCATTATCATTCCTTACCTACGACCACCCCCATCATGCAAACGATCAGATTAACATACGTACATTATTAAAAATACTTAGGACATTGATGCTATCAATATCTGACGCGCTTGAGTATGTCCATGCAACAGTTTTTTTACACATTTGAAAATCTATAGCTGCTTTCCCCACCGATGAAAAGGTATACATTACATAACATTTTTTCTTCCTATCATCTAAGCTTTGCAACCTAATAGGTCTCTATGACCTTCGAGTAAATCCACATTTAGAATCTTGGGCTCCCCTACTATTGATCTGAGTTATCCTTATCCCCGGGGCTGACATTTTTGTTTATTTCCTCGGTTATTTTTTATTCCCACGAGCATGGGGGAAGGAGAATTCCGGCCCTGTGTTGCCCCCTGCACAGGACTAAGGCTGTTTATTTCAGAATTTCTTCCAGTTTCCTGAAGGCTCCGTTATTGGCGTTGCATCCCCACCTCCATGCATCCATCAGCACTCGCTTTACACTTTGGATTGGGGATCTTTTAGTCGACCTTTACGACAGGTAGACCGTACCGAGAACAACTCTTTCCCCGAATCTTCAGGAGAAGAAAATTTTGCTTTAAACCTGGTATGGAAGTCAATATGAATAGCGGTCGTCTGGAAAATCTCGTTATTGCATCTGCGGCCTTTTTTGTGATGAGCTCTGCTTATTTAATTCTCCAACACAATGTCATTTGTCCATTCCATTTAAATTTTTAATAAAATACAAACAGAACGTCTGTACGCTATTGCTAGGTCTTTGAAAACTAATGAATAATCGCAGTAAAAGCCAATTATTTATGCATCTCGTTTGAGCGCTTCTACATGTATAGACAAGTATGTACTTGGCAAGTCTACGAATAATCGTGATCCTTTTGACTGAGGCCATTGTTAACGACCACAAATGGAAAACCAAGGAGTGACAAATAATTGTAGAAGTAACCCACTCACACGACATGGCAAGTATACGCAAATAACGATTATTCGCCAAGTACAGAAGTCGTTTGAGCCCGGCTCAATAAATAAATTCAATGTCAAAATTGACAAACGTTATTTATTCAATTCTAAACATAGGAATAATTTATTAATACAGATAAAAATGTCTGATTCTGGTTCATATATCCCAAGCAATATCGAAGAGGCTGCAAGAATTGCTGTGCTGTCATTGATTCCTGCCAAGTCAAAAGCGAAATATGATTTAACATATGAAAAATTTGAAAAATGATGCGAAGGAAGGAAGGTGAATCGTATTAATGAAAAAGATCTGTTAGTGTATTTTGAAGGAAAGAAGAATTTGAAAGCTTCAATTTTATGGACTCAGTATTCGATACTGAGAAGAAAGCATAGATATAAAAGTACCCTTATTTGATAGCATATTTAAGAAGACAATCAGACGGATATCAGGCTGAAGAATCGAACGTCTTGCAAAACAGAATGTTTTTAAGTTCTTGATTTTGATGCCAATGACTATTTTTTTGATGGTTGAGGTAAGGGAAAACAACTAGAAATTTTATAGAAAATTGTTGTTACGTTTATTTCTTATAGATAGTTCTAATTATTGGAATATCTGGAGCATGCCGGAAAGCAGAATTGACATTTTTACGCATTGAAAATGTTGTGGATGAAGAATTCTACTTCAAAGTTCGTATTCCTAATACAAAAACAAAAGTTGACAGTGAATTTGTAATTACTGCCAAACACTCCAATGGCAAATAACTGATCTACTCGCATACGCTATCACGTGCTCGCCATCTTCGAAGTTCTGTGTGAGTACGCAACCCAGCCCTACTTGAGAAGCGTCGCACTGCAACACAAATTTACTAGAAAAATCTGGACAAACCAAAATCGGAGCAGAGACTAGACATTTCTTCACCATCAAAAATGCTGCTTCCACTTCGTCCGACCAAACAAACTTTTGATTCTTCCGGGTCAATTTGGTGAGAGAAGACACTAACGTTGCATAATCCTTGATAAAACGACGGTAGCACGACACTAGTCCAACAAAACGGCGCGCATCCTTGACACACCTAGAAGTAGGAAAATTCAACATACATTCCACTTTCACTGTATCTATCCGCAAGCCCTGAGCATCTACCAAATAGCCAAGATAGCGAAGTTCTGATTTAACAAAGTCACATTTGGATTGGTTGACAGTAAGTCCTGCTAGTAGCCTGTCAAACACTTTCCTTAAAATCTCTTAGTGGGACTGAAAATCCTTGGTGGCGATAATTATGTCATCCAGATAAACAAAATCCGAGTCTTCCAAATCGCTTCCTAATATCCTATCAACAAAACGCTGAGAAGTAGCGGGTGCATTATGTAACCCAAATGGCATACGGGTAAAGTGGAAAAGCCCTTTCCCCTGAACCGTAAATGCAGTTTTTTCTCTGCTTGACTCTTCCAAAGGTATTTGGTGATAGGCGCTCTTAAGATCGATAAAAGATTTCACACGCGCATCCCGCAACCTATCCAAAATGCTATTAACATAAGGGATGGGATATGCATCCCTAGTTGTAACTTTGTTCAAGGCTCTAAAATCAATACAGAATCGATATTCATTTTTTGTTATTTGGTTTAGGTATCAAAACTATAGGTGATGACCAACCCGAATTTGAAGGTTGTATAACACCCGATTTCAACATGTTATCGACTTCGCTATGAATAATATTCGAAAGATAGGGCGAAAATTGGTAATATCGTTGTTTTATCGGTGGATAATTACCAGTGTCTACTAACACTTTTATAACTTTAACTACTCTTGCCAAATTTATTGGTAGGCAATACTAATCCTGAAACATTACATTTATTTCCATTCGCAACCGTTATGGAATAACTATTATTCATTTCAACATATAAATTACATTTAGCCAATCGATTCCACCCTGATCTCCCTAAAACCGTTTGAGTGGCTCCTGAGTCCAGAAGACCCCTAAAATTTAAGTCGAAAATAGTAACTTTCAAATACGGACGGGGATCGTTTTTCATATTTTCAAAATAGGCTGACAACCGTTACCTTTTTAGATGGATTTGAACAAAACTCAACCACGCTCCCCATGATTCATCAACCGGTTTTAGTTCGGAGGACGTCGTCTGGTTTCCCGACGACCTCTTGACTCATTTCCCCGACACGTACAAGAATATTTGGTTACATCGGCTTTCCCGCAACGACAGCAAAATTTCTTTTCTTTAGGTTGGGTACATGTCGAAAAACTTTGTCCCGTGTTCCAACAATTCCAACAAACTAAACTGACATCATCCCGTCGGGATCTTCGTTTATTGGACAGTCGTTTCGAACCCGTTGACGATCCATCTTCCGGACCATCAGAACTAGTCGGACATGCCAAATCAGGCTCTAATAAATGCACGCGATGAGTAACCGTTTTAGAAAGTGCAGCTAAATACTTGTTGTTCTCAAGTTAACGACACGCTTTTTCCAATGCATCCACGGAAGTTGGTTTCAAAATTCCAAGACCATGAATGAAATAGGAACTCAAATTACTATGAAAAATTTTCAATTTATCTGATTCAGAAAAAGGAACAGATAATATTTGAAAATAACTCGCCATGCGCTAGAAATAATTCCACACCCTTTCATGTGGACCCATAGTGCTGGATTCAATTTCCCGTTTAAGTTGTTTTTCGTTTTCAATTGGCAAATATTCTTCTTTCAGAAGACGCTTGAAATCCGACCACGAATAAATTTTACTTTTTACTTTCCCGTACCACACTTTCGCAGGACCCTCAACTGAATCAATAATAGAGTCCATCATGTCTGACTCGGTACACCTACGAGCGACTCGTATCGTATCTAGCAATTTATGTTCGTTGCTATTCGCTTCAACTGTTTCCGAACCAATTCTCAATTTCAATAATTTTTTTGTTACACGCACTAATTTCTTGGGTTGTATCTGGTTTGAAGCGGCACGGCAAAATGATAATAGCCGTCCTCTACCCACACAGGCTATGCCTTTGGGTACACTCAATTTCTATCTCAAGGTGGCAAGTGATATTGCTTGAAAATTTAACTTATTATTTCTAACCAGTAGCCCATATTCAATTTCATCACGAGTTAGGCGATTAATATCCATGATGTTTCAAGAAAACAATAAACAGGCAACTTCAGTAAAAAGAAGCAGAAAAAATATTGTTCGCCTACAAGAACATTCAACTCAATTACTGAATTTTATTTCCATCATATGAAATAACGAGAGATTTTTTTACAACACTCAGTGGTAACACTGGTAACTAAAACTACAAAAAAACACTGAAAACAATTTGACAAAAAAAAACAAAATATAATTTTGAATTAAGAAGTAAATATTGATTTCACGAAGTGAAATAATGTTGCTTCTAATTAATTTTCAACTTTACAAACTTCAGGCAATATCAACGAAAGAACACAAAAACAAAATAAAGCGAAATATGTATTTACGCAAATGTTCTATAAAGATTTACCCACAATTCATTTGAACAAATATCAAAACTTATATTTGGAAATATTGAGCTAATCCAATAATCAATCAATCAAAATTTCGTACATGAAAAAAAAATAATAAAAAAATTCTAGCCCCACGTTCTGGGCGTCAAATTCTGTTACGTAAATTTCGTGTTCTAACGAGCGCGCCGACTAATACCCAGGGGAGTCGGGAGTTGGTGACAGAAAAAAGGAATAGTTTTTTTCTTTTCTCTTCAAAACCACTAAAAAGACCCCAAAGAATCTACACAACGTTGAGCTCCAATAAAAGAATGAATCAAGTAAAGGGGAATTTAATAACAATTAAATATTACCTTCAATGACCTACCTAACTCTTGAGAGGTCTAAATATAATTCTCACTATAAGATCAATTCGAACTTTTATACCTAATCAAGATAGAGCTGATTACTATTATTGAATATTCTGGTTTTCTTCTAGATAGCAGATACCCAATGACGAAAATAATAATGTTTTAACACTTAGGTAAAAACCCCTTATTCTCTCCTTAATTTAGGCAGATATCTGACAGAAAACAACTACTTCCCTGTCTAATACCACAACGGACGTTGAATTAAATCTGACAGATATCTGTGCAGCGTTCTCCCTAAAATCTGGGAGACAGCCACAAATGCTTTCTGTATCAAGTAGCAGAATCCTGCCTGACATGATCAAGGACTTGCCCACTTACATACCGGTTTCGAGGTGTATTGCCTCTCTTCAGGTCCGACAACATTTGCAGTCCCCGAAATCCTCGGTCATGCCATGCAATTCACTGATACTTGAAATGATTCTCTGAGGTAGATGCGAAGTCTCGTAAGAAGACAGTCGCAGCGCCACCTCTAGAAAACCTGTCTCCCAGATTCTAGGGAGAACGCTGCACAGATATCTGTCAGATTCAATTCAACGTCTGTTGTGGTATTTTGGTTTTTTGTCAGATATCTGCCTAAATTAAGGAGAGAATAAGGGGTTCTTACTGAAATTCCTGTCTCTCTCCTGAAGCCATCAGACTTTGTCTGATATATTCAAACAAACTCTACCCCGAGTTACTTTGGAGTGCTTTCTGAGGTTTTCTAGAGGTGGCGCTGCGAATGTCTTCTAACGAGACTCCACATCTACCTCAGAGAGGCAATACACCTCGAAACCGGCATGTAGGTGGTCAAATCCTTGATATTGTCAGGCAGGATTCTGCTACTTGATACAGAAAGAATTTGTGGCTGTCTCGCAGATTCTAGGGAGAACGCTGCACAGATATCTGTCAGATTTATTTCAATGTCCGTCGTGGTATTAGCCAGGGAAGTAGTTGTTTTCTGTCAGATATCTGCCTAAATTAAGGAGAGAATAAGCGTTTTTTACTGAAATTTCTGTCTCTCTCCTGAAGCCATCAGACTTTGTCTGATATATTCAAAGAAACTCTACCCCGAGTTACTTTGGAGTGCTTTCTGAGGTTTTTTAGAGGTGGCGCTGCGACTGTCTTCTTACGAGACTCCGCATCCACCTCAGAGAATCATTTTAAGTATCAGTGAATTGCACGGCATGACCAAGGACGTTGACGACTGCAAATGTTGTCGGACCTACCTTGCACTGAAGAGAGGCAATACACCTCGAAACCGGTATGTAAGTGGTCGAGTCCTTGATCATGTCAGGCACGATTCTGCTACTTAATACAGAAAACACTTGTGGCTGTCTCCCAGATTCTACGGAGAATCTGTGGTAGAAGTCCATTATATCTCGAAGTGGAGTGGTATAGATATACAATTCAGTAAAACGCAAAGTCGTCTCCACAATTTAATTACCCATCTAGTATGATAGAATGGTGAAATGGTGACTGACCGCTATCAATCAGATAGCCATCAAACAGTAGTACATGTTTCGGTCCTATATAGAACCATCATCAGCTATTCAATAATTCTACAATAAAAGAAGACTATGCAACTAAAGACAAACAAGCACAATATAAGATTACTTACATGGAGAAGAAAATAAATGTAGCATAATATATAAAATTTGACAATTGGTGTTAAATAAAGTTATAAAACCACATTTTTGGAGCAGTTTTTTTTGTTCAAAATTAAATCACGGTCAAAACTACACAATGCAAAGGAGGAGGGAGGCAGTGAGGCCTTGAATCTCTCATTCCTATAATGGAAAATCAAAAAATCCCACATCGATTCTGGAGCAAAAATTGAGAATAATCAACAAGGAATACACTTGAGTATCGAAATGGGAGGATATGAAATGGCAACACAGAACATAACTGGAACCACTGTCATCTGTCAAGACTACTCCATGTCCAAAACTGACACCGAACTATTTCCACCATTTCTGCCATCCAAACTAGTATTTAACAAAAGTTTACACAACTACAACACGCGAAAAAGGACAGCCACAAGAGTCTCGACAAGAAACAAAAAAAGGTTAAAAAAATCAATTATTCATAGAGGAATAGTGGGTTATAATAAATTAGAAGATTCTTTGAAAACCTGCGGCGCTATTACAACTTTTAAAAAGAATTGAAAATATATCTGTTACGAGAGTGTCATACATGATTGTCACTATTACCCTTGCCTACCTACACTCATATAACAGGTCAAGTTTTAATGCGTTCGGATAACGTTTCTACAATGTTTTTATTGTATATTTTATTTTACATTCGTTGTGTGGTATATTTCTTATATTGTGATTGTAATCGAATTGTGTTTAATATATATATTTTTTACCTTTGACAATGTAAATCAGATTTATGTGCTAAATAGAGATTATCATTACTATACAAAAGGGTGCTCGGTAGCGAGGGGGTTAGATGGCAGCCTTTGAAATTTCCGCTTGCATTTGGCCAGGTTCGAATCCTGAAAAACGAGAAAATATTTCTCAATTTCATAGGAGTCGATAGGCTATGTAAATAGTCTAGATGCCATTCCTGACGTCTGGTGCTTGCTTTTCGCTAAATATATGAATGCCTTGTAACGTTTATCACCCTGAGGTTAATTACGAAGTCTGAATACAAACACAAATTCATTATCAAGGACAAACAACAGCAAAATAAAATTTTCAAAGTCGCATCATTACAACAAATACATAACTACAAAATTACACCGTTCACATGAACGTTATCGAATGGTCACCGATTCCGTCTTAGTGGAGGGAGAAGGTTCAGAACCGGCTCAAATCTTTTACTATTTTTTTTCTAACCGTGTTTCGCCTCAAAACCTCATAAATATTCCGACAAAATATAATTTTTCATGGCCTAACTGAGAAATGTAATGAGTTACTGCTGCATCCAAAATCTAATTTCAGAAGCTAACTAGCACTTTCGTTTTTTGCTAGAATTCTTAATACAAATGCGGACTTCTGCAATCTTGTTTCGGCAGAAGATTGAATTAACCTTTGCTCAGACTTTATTTCCGAAACCGTCGTTTTAAATTTGAAATTTGAGTTGTGAATTCATATTCAATACTCTCACAACGGAAAGAAGGGTTTCAGAAAATCACGGCGGAAATAAATACACACTGTTTGCTTGGTAATTCGACCACTTCGAAACTTTGTTTATAGCAATGAATGGGCAATGCCACTATATTTCGATTTCGTCATGAATGTATAGCTTTTCCATAAATGAGGGATATCATTAAAAAAAAGAGAAAAATCAAATTTTAACGTCATATGTAGTAAATCCACATTTGGCAACGTCGCATGCCGAAGAGATGTCTTCCATCAGTTTTGACACCATAATTCTTGCTCCTTGATCGCTGACGAGTGACACCAACACACGTGTCTGTGTTACTTCACTCTTAGAGCTGCCAAATCAAAAAGATTAATTATGTTATGCGCTTGCGCGAACGAACCCGAACCGCAAATTCAGTAGGCATCGTTGCCATACTGACTTTGTGAAATGACGTCACATGCAGTAGAAATTGTTTATTGTATAGTTATAACGAAGCATCGCCTGAAGAAAATAATTCAGTGGTGTCATTATTCAAATGTCTTCTTCCAATATATTCAATTTCCAAAAAACTTTTATCAAACGTGTCATTCCCCATTATAGTAGGATTGAATTTAAAATTATGCATACCGACGAGGAAGGGTCGTCCCCCATTCATTGTTGGGTTCAAATTAACTGTGCTGCTCCTAAGATTGAATTAGTAACAAAGCATACAAGAATATTTTCGGATCAGGGACTCATTGTATTCGAATTTTCCAAGAACAGGGATAAAGCGTATCAATCATTTCATAAAAAATGCACTCTGTGTGTACTATGCATAGCGAAGACGATCGATGCAGTCCTCAGATTTTGGAGCATTATAGATTGCCAACAAGGATGGCACTCCATTCTCAAATAATAATTGAACCGGGCAGTTTACTTTTTCAAATGCTGCTAATATTTGATCCAAATTAGGAAATTTCTCGAATGCTTTTACCGAAGATTCTTTTCACTTTCTGAAGAGTGCAGAAGAAGTGTCACAGCCACTTATTGCGTGCAGAAGAAATAGGTATTTTTTAGAACGAAGATTTTTATCAAAACTTTTCGAAGAGTATATTTCAGTTATGACATTTCCTTTGCCAACTTAAAAAAAAAAAACTTGTTGATGAGTTATATTAAAGTGACAAGTAAGTCTATATCTTTTCCTATTATAACAGCAGTTTTTTGACGTTTAAATCTGTTTCAATAGCTGTTTCAATAATGAGAACATCCTCTGGCCTGTTTTGTTGTGATCTCAACAGTTTGTGATTTTTCAATAAGCATATCGATTACTTTCTTGTTGTGATATTAACAGCTTGTAATTTTTCAATAAGCAAATTGTTTTTTTTTAATATTTCGATTTTATAGACATTTTTATTGCATAACAGGTACAACCATGGTTTCGCCGAAACAAACCTCGTATGATTTTGAAAGGGCTGCAGTTCTCCTCAGCTGCTCCATTGCTTTTATGTTTTTTTATAGTCCGATTATCCATCGAAAACAATTTCTGAACCATGACGCAAAATGGTAGACTATTTTTATTGCATCTAAATTTTGACTGCGTTTTATAATAATTTAACAAGACATTATTTTGGCATTAATAATCTGATGAAAATCCGAGAGCGGAGCTCGAGGGCTTTCATCTCTTATTATTTATGTCAAAATAATGTCGAGTAAAATTAATGAATACAAGAGAAATTAGGCAGGATTAAAATAGTCGACAATTGATCAAGTTCGTGTCATATTTATGAAGATTATTTCTTGAATCCAATATTTTTATATGAGTTATATGAATGACACTGTATTGTCAGGGATTGAAGCCTCGATTACCCTATCTATCTCTTCGTTTTTGGTTTTTCCAAAACGAATCATTTTCAAATACTTGTACAGCTTCATCACCATTGATTCTATTTGACGTTTAAGATGTATTTATTTAGTGTACTATCAAATGCACGGGTTCCTTGATATATAGTTATCATACTGAATAGTCGGTGACTATTGCAAATAGTCGTCAATAGAACGTGTTCATTCGTTGATTGGTCCTGTTAAATAGGAAACAAACGTATGATTGTTTGATGACTGATATTTTAGACGAAAGAAATAATCTACAGTACATATGATTATCATAAATAGCATCAAACCCATAGAAAACGAGAAATTTGCAATAAATATGTAAAAAATCGAATTTTTGACCTTTGAATTTGGAATAATAGTAGTCGTGGACACCCTACGATGAATAGGTTTTGAGACAAGTTCAAGGTGACCAAAAACAAGGTTTATACAAGTTTGTAGATGACTATCTCTCATTCAGATGTGAAAATTATTATTCCTGGACTAAAATAGAGAATTAAATGAATTCAGATCACTTGGCCTAGGCGACCTGAAGAAAATTATAGCTTGTTAGGGTAATAAGTGAGATTTCTCGGAGATTATGAATGATTAAGTTTTGAAAATTGTTTCTCATGTCTCTCATTCTATTGAATTTCATAAACACTTCACAGAAAAAAGAGACATTTCCGTATGAATTAAAAACAGGCACAATGATTCGAATTCCTGAAATAAACAATTTCAATGAATCGTTTACTTCTCAACCAAATCAAACAATATTTTGGAGGGACTCAAATCATTATGGACCACAACTCAGAATTCCGACACAGATTTTCTTGTGAAATTCCGTTACAGGTTAAAATGTCCAGGTAAAAACAAAAAAATTATAAAAATTAATATATTTTAGCGGTTTCTCTTGAATTTTAACGTGCCTATGATAGTAATGAAATCGTTTTTTTCTGCAAAAATGAGATTACAGAAAATGTAATGAATTTGTTCAAAATCTGTCTCACCAATAGGCCACAGGGGACTGAGGTAGATGGAAACATTTCATATAGAGGAGATATCAACACAGCTATTCGACAAGGCAGCGTTCAAGGACGGTTTTCGTTCATAATCCACTTGAATGACAGAATGTATATTGGTAGCATTGAGCAATGTAGATCCGGGACCTACAGCTTACACGATAGTTGATTTCGAACTACTTCAGGTCAGTGGCAGGCACAGGAGATCGAAACCACGCCGCCAGGATGTTAAAAAAAAATTGTTCAAAATTGTGTTTTCCGTTAACCAGCTGTCATATCTCTACGAACGACAGCCCTCAGAAATCGAAACTTGTGCGAGCCAAGGATTAACGAGGTCTTACCTTTCAAAGTGCGATTACTAGCACATTCCTAGCACATTGAAATAGTGGGGATATCGACACAGATATTCGACAATGCAGCGTTCAAGGACGGTTTTTGTTCAAAATCAACTTGAATGACAGAGATAGAGAAGTATATTGGTAGCATTGAACTCTTGAATTTTTCCACAGATGATATTCTGGTTGCAGCCAATGATGAAGATATGGATATTGCTATAGTGAAAATAAATAAGGACTTGAAAAAAATTCAACCAGCAAAAGATTAACGTTACGATCATAATTTCAAAATATAAGCTTGGTCATTGATGTGCATGATTCCAATTTAGAAATTTAGGGAAATTGAATAGATATAGTAACTGAAATTAAATACATTGTAGACAACATACTCCATTTTAAGTCACATTACAACTCTGAAGGTCTTGGAGATCGTTCATCCAACCACACCACCTGGATGTTAAAGAAATTGTTCATAATTTTTTTTTCCGTTAACCAGCTGTCATCCTTTTACGAACGACAGCCTTCAGAAATCGAAACTTGTGCGAGCCAAGGATTAACGAGGTCTTACCTTTCAAAGTGCGATTCCTAGCAGTTTCTCAGGCCATCAGAAAAATAAATTGAAATCGCTGGGATTGAACCAGCGTACAGTGTGTAATTTCAATCATCTAGCGGAAATGAATTGATTTTTATAACCCTCTTATATTTTTAAAATAATATATAATCTCATTAATATATTATCTGCTTTATGAAAAACCATGATTTATGTCTACTGAACTCGCCAATGTTAGTCAGTTAATGCGTAGTATGCTATGACTGTCAAAATGAAAATAATAGTTATTTGTTTTACTAGGCATAAAAGCACAAGATTTAATGCCGCGGCTGGTGTTTCATTGCCGAGCGTAGCGAGGCTATGAAACCAGCCAAGGCATTAAATCTTTTTTCTTCAAATTTGTTCCAATTCCACGCAAAATCGACTTTTTCATATTTAAATTGCGTTTCATTATCAATATCCAAATAACTAAATTATTTCATCAAAGGTAACTGGGCCCTGCGTTACTATGGTTACCGCTTATGACGTTTGTTGAATTTGTTTGTTTACTGTTTACTTTGTCATTGTCAATTTTAATAACCAGTTTGATTTGAATTATTACTTGGAAGGTTGCCTAGCAATGAACTTTTTCTGCCTAGGCAGTAAAAGTGGACTTTTTCTGCCTAGGCATTAAAAGTACAACTTCTAAGCCTGCCAAGTGTCACTAAAAGGCCGCTTTTAATGTCATTTGGAGAAAAACATATTATGATTGTCACAATATTCGTTCAAATTCAGAAGTCTGGTGTCGTTCTATGTTCTGTCGCTTACTCTTTCGAGTTGTGGGAGCTTTAAAATCTATTCTTCAAGGTAAGAATACATATTTAACATAACATAATGAATCAGTTGTGGAGAAAACTGTATTTACTGTTAGGCATGTTTTCTATACAAAAATTGAATATATTCAAATTTCCGGTAGAGTTTTAGTAAATTATACCTTCGTATACCAAATTACCAATAATTTCTTATTGGAAGCTGGTGTATGAAGTTTTCAATAAAGAAAAATTGTTTTGCTAATAATTGCTAAATTTCAATATTTTTTCAGAATGCTTCCGAAAATAATGCGTCGGGCAGTTTTCGACATTTGGATTAGTAGGTGCACAAATGAAAAAGTCAATGCCGTAATTGCATTCATATTGCAACATCTGGAAGTTCCTGTGTTACCAGATGACATTCTTAAGCAATTAAAATCTACTGTCAAAAAATTACACAAAGATGATTGAAAGCTGGAAGATTCAATAATCAATTTTTGCATTCATATTGCAACATCTGGAAGTTCCTGTGTTACCAGATGACATTCTTAAGCAATTAAAATCTACTGTCAAAAAATTAAACAAAGATGATTGAAAGCTGGAAGATTCAATAATCAATTTTTGGCTTCTAATTCAGCATGGCCAGAAACCCATATCAACTCACCTGTTTCTGTGAGTAATTGTCCAATACGTAAATCTTTAAGCAAGGTAGGCCTACAAAAGTATTTGAAACTTGATTCTCCAAGGCTCAAAAAAATAAAGTGAAACCACTTGTGGGTTCAACGAGCTGAAATGAACTTCTCATGGCCGGTGGAATAAAATTGAGAAAGGAAGGAAAACGGGACTCGACTTTGATTATGAAAGAACTTGCTACTTCCTCTTAACTAAATTAAAGAAGGCACGCAAATCATTTAACCAAATTTCAAGGAGTTTGTCTGCAAATCAAGCACCGGCTATGGTAGTTGATGTAAAACTTTCGACCCACCAGTATAATTTAATACGTAATCAAGTGAAGAACATGAGTCCTTCTCTCTCTTTACCCTTCTTATTTTAAAGTGAAAATAGCCAAGCAGTTATGTTATCCCACTGAAATTAATATCACCGAAACTTTTGCTGAAATTAAACTTCAATCTTCAATTGACCATACGATAAGGCGGTTATGCGAAGCTCAAAATGACGTTCTACAATCTGTGTGTTCATCGGAAACAGACAATTCAACCATTGTTATGAAATGGGGCTGTGATGGATCTAATCAAAACAGATACCGGCAGAAGTTTTCGGATGAGAGATGTACCGATGAAAATTTGTTTAGCATATGTTTGGTCCCCCTGATACTTTGCATTGACAATGAAATTAAAAATTTCGTCATTTGGCAAAATCCTTCGCTTTCTTCAACAAGGTTCTGTCGCCCGAAAAAATTCATATTTGCTAAGGAAACTGTCTATTTAACGACTTCCGAAATTGAAAAGGTTAATCACCAAATATTTTCTCTTTCACCACCAAAAATTGTTGTGAATAATATTGAGTTTATTGTGAAAACCAAACTGATTCTCTGTATGATAGACGGTAAGGTATGTAATGCACTGGCATACTGTACATCAACTCAAACTTGCTACCTATGTGGAGCTAAGCCAGTGATATGAACAGTACTGAAAAAATCGCTCAACTAAAAGTGAAAAAAATTTTTTTTTCCTTTGGCTTGTTCCCTCTTCATTCGTGAATTCGGTTCTTCGAGTGTTCTTTGCACATTTCTTATAGGCTTGAAATAAACACTTGGCAAGCTCGTGGCGAGAAAAACAGAAACAGTGTTGCTCAGGGCCCCCGTAAGGGCTACTGGTGCCTGTGTGCAAAAAAGGATATTGGCACCCTTTAAGGCATTTTGAATCATTTTTTTATTTATTTTTTTGAAGGTAGGTGGGTAGGTAGGTAGGTAGGTACTTGAAATAAAGCAAAAAACTGAACTTTAGAAGTCATATTTATTTGTAGACTAAAATATCAAAATGAAAGAAACAGAATAAAATCTTATTTTGCACCTGAAGGCCCCTTTCTTTTATCCTTAAAAAACAAATAAATAATTAGTACTCATGGGAATTAGGAAATAACTTCTAAAGTAAGCACAATAATAAGGACCAAGTTTGCATATTTGATTATAAAGCAATTGGTTCGAGCCGTTCTAGCTTAAACCCTTTCAATATGAAGGCAGAAATAATATTAAACTAATTTGATCTAATGGCCCTTGAAAAACCCTTTGAAATGGATATTTAAAAAGATAGCATAAAAATTAGGCGAGTTATGAATGAAAAACCAATTATTTTTTCAAACGCGTACAAGACATTTCAATGAATAAAAAGATATTTGGGTAAAAAAAAATATTAATAACCAGTCCCCTATAAAGGGTTGATGTTGATAGTATGAAGTAGGGAACACATTTTATAAAAAATCAAACCGTTGAAATTGCAGTCAGCAGATATTCTGCACTTAATAATAAAAAAAAATAGTAAACAAAATATTATACAACACAATACTTGACAAAATAAAAATAACTTTAAATATAAAAATTATCAGGATTACTTGTTTTTATGCACGGTAACGTCGGTAACCGGTTTAAAGACGCCTTTGGCGATGCATCGCTTTAATAGCGCTCCAGTCATTATTCATGTCTGAACAGGAAAAATGAAGAAAATACTGCCTGTCATGTTCTCGCAACATAGTAATCTGCAGTTACTGGATGATATACTAATAAAATTTCGAGTTTATTCATACCTAATCCTATTTGATTTCTTAACTTTTATTTTGAAATTAATTTTTGTTTTTTGTTTTTTTGTAATTTTTGAGTCTGGGTTTTGGCGCCCCTAAGGATGGCGCCCGTGTGCATTGCACACTTTGCACATATGGTAGCGGGGGCCCTGGTGTTGCTCAGAAGAAAGAACAAATACAACAGGTATTTAGAAATGAACTAGGTTTGTTAGTGGATATGCCCAAACAGCAAGCTGGAGACACAAATGATGGAAATACTACTTGAAGTTTTTTTAGGAATGCATGAAAATCTGCACAGATAGCTGGACTCAATGAAGAGATTATCAAACGGTTTCGTGACATCTTGGAGTGTCTTAATTGTGGCTATCAACTGAATTTGGAAAAGTTTGAAGAATAAACAAAGACAGCAAGAGAATTATATTTGAGGTTATATCCTTGGTATCCAATGCCTGTGAGCGTTCATAAGGTGCTATTCCATGGAAAATATATTGTAGCTACTTGTATTCTTTCAATCGGTCAGCTTTCAGAAGAGGTACAAGAGACAAGGAATAAGGAAAATCGGCAATACAGGGAATTATTCACAAGAAAAACATTTAGGCTTGACACCAATACTGATCTGCTCCATAGACTTTCAATCACTTCAGATCCACTAATTGCAAGTATACGTGCCTCTCCAAATACAAAGCACGAATAGATAATTCCAAAAGTATTAAGAATATTAGCGGATCCTTCGGAATATTTTGGTAGATCTCAGTATGATATGTATGATACAGAGTGATTCTGATTCCGAATAAAGAAACCCTTTCTTTTTACTGTTTCTTACTTGCTTCACCCAGTATAATTTCTACATCAATGATTTGATTTGGATTGGAAAATCACCTCTTGATGATATTCAACCGATAAATTTTGGTAATAATTTGCAAATACTTCAGTCATACGTATATCATTTTTGTATTATTATTTTGATAAAAGTGGTCTCAACATTATATCAATTTCTGATTTGTTGTTTGTTCTGATTTGTAAATAATAGTTTCAAAATATGCTGAAACATGTTCACACTGCAGTATTCCAATAATAAAATGGTTTGAATAAAATGAATCTCTTCAGTTTTATTTGTATGATTAATTCCAGCTAGACTGCCAAAATTACACATTGTGCAGCGACCGGTGAAACCAAAATGATTAAAAGCATTGACTCTAACCACTCGGCTACCTGACCTTCCTTGATGGGAAGTAGAGACTCATAACACCACGACCACTTCGCTCAAATTAAAATATCTGTTTCAATATAATTTTTTTTCAAAATATACAATTTTTTAAATTTGATTATTCAAAATCGAAAATGTCTTCAAAGAGCAGTCGTTCCGGAAATCTATGCAAGCGATATAAACTGTTTCGTTAAATTTTGAAGACACTTGGTTATTCTTCACATTTTCTACTTTAAGATCGTTCATGTTTTTTTGTATAATATTGTTTTGTACTTATATGTATTCACTAGTAGATGATAATTTACATTTATTCGAACAATTGGCCTAGATGTGTATTTTTTTAACAGTATTTGCATATTTTGCTCTTGTGTCTATAATTGTCACGATTGTGGCATATTTTCTCTAAGCAACTACATAACCTATGTCACCTATGATTTTCGAGTGAATCTCATTCGAAACCGGCTGATGTGAGGTGATGGTACAGGTATGCGATAGTGCTTTCTTATAGACTTTATTTTTGTGGTACATCCATAATAAGTTCTTTGATATTTGAGGTGTCTACAGCTGATTTGAAACCATATTTCTATATCACAGAAGTTCAATTTTATTGTGTTAATTTATGCACAATGATCGAAATGGAATCCACACACCTAGCACCCATCTGGTTTTCCTAGAGCTCTGAAAAGTGGCGCCTACTAATTGTTTCCACCTCAACAAGTATATTAAGAACATCATATATAGTTCAGAATGGCGCTAATCCAAAATCTATTATATTTTGTATGGTACCAAACTCCACTGTCATAATTTATTATTCATAATTTAATGAATAGTTGAATTACTTGAAGTTCAAACATCGGTCATAGTCGAGCTCGGCATGGTTTGATTCGTAACAAAAACAAAACATGTGTTATTGGCACGGCTATGAAGATTTTAACGAACTTTTTCATTGAATGAAAATGCCCGTAACAATAACACGAAACAAGATGACAGATGGCGATGAGGGGGTGAACAGTTGACAGTTAACAGTCGACAATCGACAGGCGAACCCAGCGCTGGATTACGGCGGTAAAGCCTTCTGAACAAACCTCTCAGAAAGATGTCCTTCAGCGAGATTTGATAGTGTTCATTTGTTAAAAAACCCTTGTATAGGTTGTATAGTATTGATTACTGGTTTCTTCATCCCCGTTTTTCATTGGTACTTGCATATTATGCTTCTGCTGCTTGTCGTTGAATATCGATGCTTCGATTTTCTTGTGGACTTTGACTAACACCACTCATACCGGCAATAGTGGAGGACTAACGGCGTCCTTGGTATCAAGTCAAGTTTATGTGTGCGAACGTTAACATTTTTTACTTTCGAATACATAATAATGTATGTGAGGATATATGATTTATAGTGAATTTATTTATCCTCTTTGCTCTCTACGCTGGTATAGAGGTCAGATGACAACGGATTTGTCGGAGTGAGGAGGACATTATTCTTTGGAATTGAGGAATTATTAAAAGCATTATAACTACCTCATTTGGAGAAATTGATTCCGTTGAAAGTCAGAAATCAAAAAAACAAATTGAAGAAGAAGTCTTCTTCACACACACTGTTTACCACTATGATGTAGTAGGGTGATCTACGCTTATAATTCTACTTGTAGTAGTCACCAGTAACTCATATAGGTTGCTACTGCATAATGGACCCAATAAACACACACACGTGAAATATACGTTTAATTGTGGTAGCTGTCATTGATGTAAGGTTACTCGTTGAATTTTGCAACGTGACTTTCGTAACTCAAATTCAACCAAACGTTGATTCCTCTTATAAAGAACGTATATGATTCAACTCGTCCCTGAAGCCACCATTATAAAACGTTTCCCTATCGTGCTTTCTCAACGTGTATTCAACTGGAATTAATAAACATTACATAAACGTTGAATATGTCACTGTTAAACAACCCGAGGCTCTGGGCAACCTTCAGTCTACGTTTCAGTCACTCTTTTTATCTACGTTAATTCTATCAGAAAATCAATTGATTTGTTGACTCAACTTCTGCAGAACTTGTTTTCTTTGGACAATTTCAACGTTAATTCAACTGGATACATACTCGTAACAAATACGTCACTGTAGCCACAAGTATGAAACTTGTTCTTATCGTGCTTTCTCAAAGTGTATTCATCTGGAATGAACAAACATTACATAAACGTTGAATATGACACTGTTAAACAACCCGAGGATTTGGGCAATCTATATTGTACGTTTCAGTTACTCTTTTTAACTCTGTTAATTGAACGTTATGAAATTACGTATGTGATCCGTTGTATGAATTATTTAATAACAACTACATCATTCATGAAACTTCAAGATCAACCATTTTGATTGCTCATTTTCAACGTTGTTTCCACTAATAGTATCCATCAGATCAAATCAATTGATTTGTTCACATGATTTCTGCAGAACTAGTCTTCTTTGGATATCTTCAACGTTCATTCAACTGGATCCATATATCGTTAAAGATACGTCAGTGTGACCACCATTATGAAATTTGTTCTTATCGTGGTTTCTCAACGTATATCCAACAGAACTAAGAAACATTTCATAATCATTGAATATAACACTACTCAACAACCCGCAGTGTTGAGCAACCGATTTTCTACGTTTCAGTTTTTTTTTCTGTGTTAATTGAAAATTATGAAATTACATGTTTGATCCGCTGAAAGGAGTATTTAATAGCAGCTACATCATTCATGTAACTCAGAGACCAACCATTTTGATTCCTTATTTTTCAACGTTTTTTCAACTGATAGTTTACATCCATCAGATACCTAGAACGTCAACGTTCATTCAACTGGATACATACATCGTAACGAATACGTCACTGTAGCCACCTTTATGAAACTCATTCTTATCGTGGTTTCTCAACATGTATTCAACAGAAATAAGAAACATTTCATAATCATTGAATATGACACTATTCAACAACCCAAAGTTTTGAGCAGCCTACCTATATTCTATATTTCAGTTACAATTTTTTTTTCACTGAACTGAACTTTGTGTAGGAACCTATTAACATTATTCAACTGGAGGGAAACAACCCATACCTATTTTTGTATGAATGAACATCAACCATCCTGAAAAAAATATCGTTCACATTTTTAGTTCAAAGTTCTTCATACTTTCAATATAGAGAAATTTTGTAAATGAAAGTGATACCTATTGTCTATTGATGAAAATGTGGTAGATAAATATTGAATACGTAGTAGTTATAGAACGTTTTCACAACCTGGTTGCCAACTGTATTTCGTTGTCTCGAATATTATGATTTCCAAATCGACAATTACCCCTTACTATCTACTTTCATCTCTCATTGATCATCTGTCGTTGAAGATTCGAGTCATCTAATTAAACCTTTTTTTATATACAAATAATAATGGTACTAATTATTCATTGAAAAACTTTATGAATAAGTATTTCTGATTAATTCATAATTAACCACTCATTGGCAACGCTGCACGGTGCACCGTCAGTAAGCGTGGTCACGTTGACGGTTGAACAAACAATACAGACATAGGACATAGGTAGTTCTCCCTCCGCCGACGCGCCGACGTAGATCATCTTCCGTTTCTTTTTTTTAAGGTTAAGTATTAATGTGATTCAACTAGAGGCACGAGGATAATTTGGTAAGTACCTACCTATCTTGTTAATGAATTCTGTAGTGTGCAAACATCAAAAAATATTTCCCTGTAATCTGTACTATTTATTATATATTATATGACTATATTTGGCAAAGTCGTCTTCAAAAAGGTTGTGAAGTCTGCATGCTTTTTTACAGCAATGATTTTCATGCTAGTTGTCTGACTCATGGAACGTATGGAAGCTACCATAAGTTATTCCAATTTGCACAAATCTAAATGGAGTATTTATATCTGAAAGTCATAATTTTTAGTCGAACAAAGTTAATAGAATAGGTAATTATTGAGAATAAAGTGGTTATGTCTATTCAATTGTGATACGTTGTTATAACGTGGATGAGGTAGGTAATCAAACACATTGAAAATGGTTGGATGAACGAACGTTGAGTTGATGAAACGTTGATAAAGGGTAGATAATTGAACTTGTTGATCATGGACCTGGTACCTGTTTGACACAAGTACATACAGTGCCCTGTCTGAAATTATTTAGAATAATCACGTTAAAACAAATATAGCAATCAAATGTGAACTCCGAATAATATCAATTAAATATCAGGAATACCCGCATAATCAGTGGAACTCAAAAATAAACTGTTAACGCCTTTTGTATTCAAACTTCGAATTTTCTTTTTTTTTGTCTTTGTAATTTACGATTTCCGCTACCTATACGTTTCGAAAGATCGATAATCGACTACCACCATATTTTTATACCTGTATACCCTCGTAAATACCTACATATTGATGTTGATTAGTGTATTTATTATTTATGTATCTATTATTTGTTAGGTCGCAAGATTGAAGTTGGTGGCACTTCTCCTGAAGACCACACCAGGATAATTTTAAGATTCCTCTTAACTAATGAGCTGGCCTGCCTGTACAATTGAAAGGGCACAGATAAGAAGGCGTTCAAGGAAACATATATGATCAAACTAATTTATGGTACGGTTATACCTTATGTGCCATATTACATAATAATATATTGAATGATTTTTGCAGTTGCCGTAAAAAAAGAGTTTGGGTCAGCAACTGATATCCAAATCGCAGATGCGTCAAAAGACTGGTTGAAGTTCGCAAAGAAGCGGATGAATGATGCTATCAAGTCAAAGTAAAAAAGGAATATGTGATGGACATAAATATATATTTTTCTTTAGTATATAAAATAACCAAGCATTTTTAATCTCGTACAAGTGATATTTAAGTTACCTTCTTTTTCTCTGAACAATGCAATATTAGTTTTATTTTTTATTATATTTCTATATTTATTTTTATACCATCAAACCTATTTCTTATTACAAAATTTAAAAAATCTGTGTTTTTATGCTAGCCTTTTTGATTCAGAAATGAATACCTACTCGAAAAAAAATAGCCTACCACTAAGACTAAGCAAAATCAAAACAAGTATTATGGTATGTATATTTCATGTAATGAACGATGATGAGAGTTTTTGGCAGTAGAGTAGGCAACCCAAATTATTGTTCCATCAGCTATTCACATAATTTTGGGTGTTTTCAAATATACAATTGAAGGTGTCCCAGATTATTCAGATCAAATTGTGTAGTATGTTTTGTACCAATACAAATTATTATTCCAAAATTTAAAAAAAATCATTTCTAATATTACCCTTCTTTACTGTGGAAAAAGTCTGTTTTCACCATTTTCAGTAAAAAATAATTCATACGAGAACACCAATAATTTTTTGGCAATTATCTACTTTCTCTAATAAATCCAGAAACACTGGATTACCCTGTATAGAGATTGAACACTTGCAACGTTTTTTAAACGTACTGTGTTTGCATTTTTTAACATTTATGGAACGTTTCAGGGTGGAGATAACAAACGTTGATTCATAGTACAAATAGACACATTTCTTCACTCCAGTTCAATTAACGATGTTGCAACGTTTAAATTAGGTGGTATTATCGATTCAAAGATATTAATAAACCCACCACCATCTAGCAAGAGTTGTCAACTCTTGGCTAGATGGGGAGCAACAGACTCCGGATTGGTTTGTTGAGGGGTGAACCGTGCTAATCCCCAAAAACGGAGATTTGTCTGATCCGAAAAACTACAGACCGATAACATGCTTGAACGCATGCTATAAGATGTTCACACGCATTTTATACATGCGAATACTCTTCGCAGTTGAGCCAGTGTATGAACGAATATTCGAGCAAAGAGGGTCAGAGTAGAGGGTCGCTGGCTGCAAGGAGAACCTGCTGATCGACAGATGCATCACGCAGGACTCCGTGCAGTATAAGCGTTACCTTTCAATCGACTATCGCAAGGCATCGCATGAGCTCATCATGCATTTGCTCAGATGCCTTGCGGTACCCGATCAAATAGTGAGATGCATTGAACAGCTGATACCGCTCTGGAGGACTCGCTTCACCATAACATCTGGTCTAGTCAGAGTTCAAACAGAGCATGTTATATTTAGAAGGGGCGTGTTTCAGGGAGACACCCTCAGCCCTCTTCTCTTCTGCATCTCACTTCTGCCATTGTTCGTTGCACTACGGAAAACCCCTGGATACAACTGCGGCACCCCCAGCAACCGGAGGCATAAGGTCACCCATCTGTTTTACATGGATGACCTTAAACTTTATGCCTCCGGAGAAAAGGATCTTCATCAAACCTTAAAGGTGATGCAACAGTGTACGCATGCTATCGGAATGGACTTTGGGATCGACAAATGTGCCACGGTTCATCTCAAAAGAGGACGATGCGAGGAATACGGAGAGGAAGTTCAGCTCGTAGACGGAAGCATCCTACATCATTTGGATGCCGGAGAGACGTACACCTACCTAGGGGTGGAACAACGCCACATCCAAGAGGTAGCTACTGTTGAAAACTCTCTCCGCGGCAAGTATCAGCACAAACTCCGACAGATCTGGTCATCAGAATGGCGGGGGAGAATAAAGTTGCTGCACCTAATATGATTACCGTTCCGATTCTACTTTACTCCTTTGGAGTAATGAAATGGACTCAGGAGGAGCTCCGACAACTCAATGCTACTCACAAAATAATGCATCTGCATATTAGCTTGCATCCTAAATCGTTTATCTACGGTTATAATTCCTCAGACAACAGAGAGGCCGTGGACTTTTGAGTTTGGAGTGTCTACATAACAGAATGGAACTGGGTGGAGCCGAGCCTGTGAAGTCATCAGGAGTTCAGATCCCCTTCTCTGCTTGGTATGCGATCACGAAAAAGCAGGAATTGGAGCATTTCTTTTCAAGGCAGCAACCCGTGCAGCTGATGGACTCGGTCTCCTATTCGACACTGAACGGACGAACCCAAACTCTGTCACCGAGTTGAAACTCGTTCAGCAAAAAGCCCACGTGAAAGCTGCGGAGTGTGACAGGCTCCTACAGCTACATAAGGATAAGCCAATGCATGGGGTCTTCTTCAAGAACATTGAAGACTTTGGCTTATCCAGAAACCTGACATTTGCTTTTCTCAGGTCTCAGGTCTCAGTGGGCTGAAGTCGGAAACCGAAAAAGTCATAATGGTCTGCCAGGATGGTGTCTTCAACACACTCGTCTACCGTAGTCGCTTGATGGGTATAGATGTCCCTGACACTAGATGCAGAGCGTGTCGTGGGGCAGCTGAGACCATAATGCATTTGCTGTCAGCTTGTCCAGCAGTCTGTATCCACAGGCATAAGGCAGCCCTACGAGTGTTGTACTACCATCTGCGACACTCGTACAGTGTAGACGAGACACCGGTGTTGCCTTATGCTCTGGGGGATATTGAGTCTGTTGTGGAGAATGAGAAGTGCCGAATCTATTGGAACTAGTCATTCCCCACCCTCAGGCAAATACAAGCCAATAAGCCTGATGTAGTCCACCATTGAAGTAGGACGATTTTCGTTATTGAGTTTTCAGCTCCTGGCGAAACGAACGTCGTCCGAAAAGAGGAAGAAAAACGGAATGAATATCGAGATGTACTCTTTGAACTCCGCTGGCTTTACATACACACAAATATACATGAGAAATATATATAAAATGAAAGCTGAATGGTCAACAATATAAAATTTTCAAACAAGTTTCTATCACTAGAAAATGTACTTATGATAATAATAATATCGTATTTATTATTTCCACAAGTTCAACCAAATTTCACTTGTTTATGTATAATCTATCCAAAGATAAAAGGGGGGAGGGGACTTTTGAGAAGCACTGTATACACCTAATGCAAGACAAACTCACCCAGACATATTCTTGATATGATGGTAATATGAGTAGGAAAAAGTTTAAATATTGAAAGGATGTGACTTAAATGAATTTAAAAAATAATTGAGTGAGATATGATCAAATAAACAAGATTTATTCAGATATTTTTTATGTCAACAGAATCCGCAATTGTTTGTCTTGGTGTTCCGATTATAAATATTCTCAAAGATTTTTTGAAGTGGTGAAATACGTCAATATTTTTATTGTATTAGGAAGTGTATTGAATAATTTTGGGACCAGGTACGCATAGGAATGTTGTAAAAGTGATTTTTGTATCAATGGAATTACATGGTGATTTTTCTTCGGGTGTTATGTGCGGTTCTATTACTTTATATAATATTTAAAATTTTCTATTGTGAAAATGTGTCTCAAATATCAAACGCTTCATTCCTACCATAATATAAACATTGAAATGAACTCATTAGTAAACAGTTCTGCTTTATATACACTATGATAATAAAATATCATTATTTCATTTGGCATTTTCATAATTATTCATTGATGGTTTGAGAGTACCAAGTTTAACAAAAATTTGATTCAATATCCACGGAATCAACCATCAGGTTCAGTCGAACATATGACAATGATACCCTGTCGACGTCATATCGTTGGCAAATTTTCACATTACTCTCCTTTGCATACTGTTTACAAAGTGTTTCCGGGCGCAAAGTTGTTTCGCTGAATTTATGTGTAATTTTATGGCCATTTACATATTACGAGAAAATTTCCAACTAATACAAAGTACGAAGTACTTAAGATTCAAAAACTCCATTTGGTTCATTAGTGACAATAACATCGAGTCATTTCAAATGGAAATGAGTTACACTGCAGTGGTGAATTGAGGCGCTCGCTGGATGAAATCAGCTTGAACTCTACTCACTGAAATTACCGTGAGTAAATTTGCTTACAGGAATCGATGAATCAATTGCTTGAATAAAATGGTATTAATAACTAAACTAAGGTGAAGAATATTAGAAGTGATGCTATTTCTACTTTTTTTAAAAGCTCTGCCTATATATAGGAACACTATGTTCTATGTCTATTGAGATTTCATAGGTATCGGGTGACACAAGAATATCTTGAACAATAATAGCACTTCTTTTAAATTTCACGATCTTTTTTTTTTCACCACCCATTTCACCGGAGGCAACCCCAACTTGTATTTGCGAATGACGCTCTGTATATTCCCTACCCTATTTAATTTTTTCAAAATTCCACTATATATCACAAAACTCTTATTTTTTTATATACTGACTGTTGAATTGCATTTCATTAATATTAATCCTGTTTGAAACACGTTATATTTTGATCCATACATTATGCACTCTGTGATTCAGACGTCATGAAGACAATAGATATTTCGAATACGAAAGTTGAGTTCTTGTCAATCTAAAACTGAAAAATACATTTTGAACTGTCAAGAAAATGTTCGTCAACGAAAGTCCAATGCGAATTGAACAAAGTTTGGTAGTTCTAAATACCAGATAGCTGGCGATATTAGCCGAGCAAGAAAGAAGAAATAGACCAGAGTGGGTGAGCTTCCGGACTTTTCATTTTCTTCCCTATTCTGTCGTATTATCTCAAAGTGTGCAAGCAGATACATATTCTCATACAGTAAACACTCATTATCAGTTATATTTAATATAAGTAGGAGATAAATAAATAAGCTTATTCAAATCCAAGGTTCGATTAAAGCGAAAATAACAATATTAATGATCCAATTCTCTGACTGACATTCGAAACAAATAAATATGGCACTCCTGACATGACCATATTTTATTTTATTTTATTTGCAATCAACAGGCTCTTAGCTCAATTACAGATCACAATACTTTATCTAGTAACTAGAAAATACAAGTATCACACAAAAACCTTATGAATTCTAATAAATTTCTAGTATTCGAACACAGAAATCAATAACCCATAATAAAGATTTCATTTTGTAATATTTCATTAATTTGTTGTTTGAAAACAGAAACTGTGTCAACGAATACATCTTTGCTGTCGAAGAACTAATTAGCTATGTAACTGAGTCGATAAATAGGAGCATATCGCCTAAATTTTAATGAGGTGTTGAAAGACCAAAGAGTATACATTAATATCTTTGATTATTGTGGAACTGAAAACAGTAATCTCTATAAAACTTGAGTACAGTCCGCTACCATTGATGATCTTGTAGATAAATATTGTACCTGATATTATCCTTCTAGTTTCTAGTTTCACGAAACTGAATTCCTCAAGTATATGGCATGTCAAATCTATAAATACTATGTTCCTTGTAGTGCAGATAATGAAGAAAACGTTTAAACGTTTTAGAACTTTGTCTTTATATTTTTCATATTCATTGTATATGGGGTTCCAAATGAGCGACAATTGACATTTTGAGTGAAACACACCAGGTTAGTTGTCTTTAATCTTTTATTCATGAAACCATGTTGTTCTTCAAACATTTTGGGGGATATATGAGAGTAGAGTCTGCTGTATGGAATAAATTCAAAAATGTTGCATTCAATGTCATGCAAAATTTCGTTTTCGTTGATAACACCTATGTCCCCGATGGATTGATACATATGTCCGCATGTTCAAAACTTAGCATGATACTTCTTCATCATAAACACTTTCGGAAAAGTTGGCAAATGTAATAGTTACATCTTCATTTGATTTTAATGTCTGATCCTTATAAACCATTTCTTCGGTATTGCAATTAAGAACGCTCCTCTCACATCCTACAAAGCTCCAGAACACACCATTGTCATTTTCAATATTTTGTTCGATATTCCTAACATATTCGTATGCTTTTTTGACTGTCGTATTATGTTTTTCTTCTCAAATATTTAAATTTTTGTTCATGATAAATGCTCTTTCTTTGTTAATGGAGTTCTATGGTAATGTTATTGCTGTAGTTGAGATACAATAGTATAATTATACCAGGTCGGATACAATTTCTTACATTTCTGTGCGAGAGGGACACATTCTTTCAACACCCCTTCAAATATACTTTGAAAATTATCTACCGTTGAATCAATGTCGCCTATGTTGTGCAAATAACTCCAATATCAATAGATTCTAACATTTCCAAAAAATCAGCTATTTAAATTGTATTGTGCAGAAATTTTTTCAGAGCTTGAAAAATTTTGTCTCTGAAGTAATACCATCGCCTAGAGATAGATTGTTCAATTTCTATTTTGTAATTACTCTGGATCAGGTCAAGTACATTGTTATTTTTATTCAAATTGAATAACACTGAGAAAATTTGTGAATAATATAATATTGTTTGCTTTCAGGATAGTACTTTGTTTAGTTCTATGAATGTTTCTAATATTTTTCTTTCAGGTTTATTATAGTATTAGATAAATAAACACTTTCACATTCCATAAATATGATCTTCGGAACTACGCCGTTGAGACAGTATTAGAGGAATAAACACACATTCTAATTATATGATGTCCAGAACTACGCCGTTAAGAAAGTATAAGAGGAATAAACATTTACACATTCCAATAATATCATCTCCGGAACTACGCTGTGGAGACAGTATTAGAGGAATAAACATTCACACATTCTTTCAATACAGTCTCCGGAACTACGCCGTTGAGACAGTATCAGAGAAATAAAAACATTTACACTTTCTAATAATATGATCTCCGGAACTACGCCGTTGGGACAGTATTAGAAGAATAAACATTCACACATTCTAATAATATGATCTCGGGTACTACGCCATTGAGACATTATTAGAGGAATAAACACTTACACATTTCAATAATATGATATCCGTAACTACGCCGTGGAGACAGTATTAGAGGAATGAACACTTACACATTCCAATATTACGATCTCCGGTACTACGCTGTTGAGACAGTATTGACGGAATAAACATTCACACATCCCATCAATATAATCTTCGGAACTACGCCGTTGAGACAGAATCAGATGAATAAAAACACTTAATTCTAATAATATGATCTCCGGAACTACGCCGTTGAGACACTATTAGAAGAATAAACATTCAAAAATTCTAATAATATGAAAGCCGGAACTACGCCGTTGAGACATTATTAGAAGAATAAACATTCACACATTATAATAATATGATCTCCGGAACTACGCAGTTGAGACAGTAAAAGAGGGATCAACATTTACACATTCTAATAATATGATCTCCGGAACTACGCAGTTGATACAGTATTAGAGGAATAAACATTCACACATTATAATAATATGATCTCTGGAACTACACCGTTGAGACAGCATTAGAAGGATAAACATTCACACAATCTAATAATATAATCTCCGGAACTTCGCCGTTGAGACAGTATTAGAGGGATGAACATTTACACATTCTAATAATATGAGCTCCGGAACTACGAAGTTGAGACAGTTTTAGAGGAATAAACATTTACACATTCTAATAATATGATCTCCGGAACTACGCCGATGAGACATTATTAGAGGGATAAACATTTACACTTTCTAATAATATGAGCTCTGGCACTACGCCGTTGAGACAGTATTAGAGGAATGAAAAACTTACCTACACATTCCAATAATATGACCTCCGGAACTACGCCGTTGAGACATTATTAGAGGGATAAACATTTACACATTCTAATAATATGAGCTCTGGCACTACGCCGTTGAGACAGTATTAGAGGAATGAAAAACTTACCTACACATTCCAATAATATGACCTCCGGAACTACGCCGTTGAGACAGTATTGGGGGAATAAAAATTCACACATTTTAATAATATGATCTCTGGAACTACGCCGTTGAGACAGTATTAGAAGGATAAACATTTACACATTCAAATAATATGAGCTCCGGAAAAAAGCAGTTGAGACAGTATTAGAGGAATACACATTTACACGTTCTAATAATATGATCTCCAGAACTATGCCGTTGAGACAGTATTAGAAGAATAAAAAACCTACCTACACACTCCAATAATATGATCTCCGGAACTACGCCGTTGAGACAGTATTAGAAGGATAAATATTTACACATTCTAATAATATGAGCTCCGGAACTACGCAGTTGAGACAGAACTATGCCGTTGAGACAGTATTAGAAGAATGAAAAAACTTACCTACAAACTCCAATAATATGATCTCCGGAACTACGCCGTTGAGACAGTATTAGAGAAATAAACATCCACACATTATAATAATATGATCTCCGAAACTACGCCGTTCGGACATATTAGAGGCATCGACATTTACACATTCTAATAATATGATCTCCAAAACTACGCCAATGAGACAGTATTAGAGGGATGAACATTTACACAGCTGTTGTTCAACAGATGTTGAATTATTTCTGTTCGATGTTTGCCGACAATCCTATTGTATAAGAAAATTTGCGAAAGGCTGTATTATTTTTATAATCAAATTTTGTTTTGAAATTTATTGCCTTTCGTCAAGTACTCTAGTTCCACATAAGAAATATTTAAATATTTTTCATGGTGTGAATTTAAATGAAAAACTTACCTACTCATTCCAATAATATGACTTCCGGAACTACGCCTTTGAGACAGTATAAGAGGGATAAACATTTACACATTGTAATAATATGATCTCCGGAACTACCCCGTTGAGACAGTATTAGGGGAATAAAAATTCACACATTTTAATAATACGATGTCTGGAACTACGCCGTTGAGCCAGTATTAGAGGCATCGACATTTACACATTCTAATAATATGATCTCCGGAACTACGCCGATGAGACAGTACTAGAGGGATAAACATTTACACATTGTAATAATATGATCTCCGGAACTACGCAGTTGAGACAGTAGTAGAGGAATATACATTTAGACTCCGTTGAGACAGTATTAGAAGGATAAATATTTACACATTCTAATAATATGAGCTCCGGAACTACGCAGTTGAGACAGTAGTAGAGGAATATACATTTAGACGTTCTAATAATATGATCTCCAGAACTATGCCGTTGAGACAGTATTAGAAGAATGAAAATCTTACCTACAAACTCCAATAATATGATCTCCGGAACTACGCCGTTGAGACAGTATTAGAGGAATAAACATCCACACATTATAATAATATGATCTCCGGAACTACGCCGTTGAGACAGTATTAGAGGGATCAATATTTACATATTCTAATAATATGATCTCTAGAACTACGCCGTTGAGACAGTATCAGAAGGATAAACATTTACACATTCTAATAATATAAGCTCCGGAACTACGCCGTTGAGTCAGTATTAGAGGAATAAACACACATTACAATAATATTATCTCCGAAACTACGCCATTGTGACAGTATCAGAGGAACAAACACATTCCAATAATGTAATTTCCGTAACTACGCCGTTGAGAAAGTATGAGAGAAATAAACACTTACACATTCCAGTAATATGATCTCCGTAACTACGCCGTTGAGACAGTATTAGAGGAATAAACTTCCACACATTATAATAATATGATCTCCGGAACTACACCGTTGAGACAGTATTAGGGGAATAAACATTTACACATTCTAATAATATGAGCTCCGGAACTACGCAGTTGAGACAGTAGTAGAGGAATATATATTTACACGTTCTAATAATATGATCTCCAGAACTATGCCGTTGAGACAGTATTAGAAGAATGAAAAACTTACCTACACACTCCAATAATATGATCTCCGGAACTACGCCGTTGAGACAGTATTAGAGGAATAAACATCCACACATTATAATAATATGATCTTCTTCGGAACTACCCCGTTGAGACAGTATTAGGGGAATAAACATTCACACATTCTAATAATATGATCTCTGGAACTACGCCTTTGAGACTATTAGATTATAGATTATTAGAGGGATCAACATTTACATATTCTATTAATATGATCTCCAGAACTACACCGTTGAGACAGTATCAGAAGGATAAACATTTACACATTCTGATAATATAAGCTCCGGAACTACGCCGCTGAGACAGTATTAGAGGAATGAAAAACTTACCTACACAATCCAATAATATGATCCGCGGAACAACTCCGTTGAGACAGTATTAGAGGAATAAACACACATTACAATAATATTATCTCCGAAACTACGCCGTTGAGACAGTATCAGAGGAACAAACACTTACACATTCCAATAATGTGATTTCCGTAACTACGCCGTTGAGAAAGTATGAGAGGAATAAACACTTACACATTCCAGTAATATGATCTCCGGAACTACGCCGTTGAGAGGAGTATTAGAGGAATGAAAATCTTACTTACACATTCCAATAATATGATCTCCAGAAATATGCCGTTGAGACAGTATTAGAGGGATAAACATTTACACATTCTAATAATATGATCTTCGGAACAACCCCGTTGAGACAGTATTAGGGGAATAAACATTCACACATTCTAATAATACGATCTTCGGAACTACGCCATTGAGACGGTATTGGAGGGATCAACATTTACATATTCTAATAATATTATTTCCGGAACTACGCCGTTGAGACAGAATTAGAGGGATAAACATATACACATTCTAATAATATGAGCTCCGAAACTACGCCGTTGAGACAGTATTAGAGGAATGAAAAACTTACCTACACATTCCATCTCCGGAACTACGCCATTGAGACAGTATTAGGGGAATAAACATTCACACATTCTCATAATATGATCTCCGGAACTACGATGTTGAGACAGTATTAGGGGAATAAAAATTTACACATTCTAATAATATGATCTCCGTAACTACGCCGTTGAGAAAGTATGAGAGGAATAAACACTTACACATTCCAGTAATATGATCTCCGGAACTACGCCGTTGAGAGGAGTATTAGAGGAATGAAAATCTTACTTACACATTCCAATAATATGATCTCCGGAAATATGCCGTTGAGACAGTATTAGAGGGATAAACATTTACACATTCTAATAATATGATCTTCGGAACAACCCCGTTGAGACAGTATTAGGGGAATAAACATTCACACATTCTAATAATACGATCTTCGGAACTACGCCATTGAGACGGTATTGGAGGGATCAACATTTACATATTCTAATAATATTATTTCCGGAACTACGCCGTTGAGACAGAATTAGAGGGATAAACATATACACATTCTAATAATATGAGCTCCGAAACTACGCCGTTGAGACAGTATTAGAGGAATGAAAAACTTACCTACACATTCCATCTTCGGAACTACGCCATTGAGACAGTATTAGGGGAATAAACATTCACACATTCTCATAATATGATCTCCGGAACTACGATGTTGAGACAGTATTAGGGGAATAAAAATTTACACATTCTAATAATATGATCTCCGGAACTACGCCGCTGAGACAGTATTAGAGGAACACACTCTTACACTCTGCTAACACAATTCTTCTGATTACTTTGCAGAATTCAAAAATAAACCATCACTTGTTCGGTTGTTTTGTTCTACTTCCTCAAAGTATTAGACTAATTAAATTAAGTGGGATATATTTTAGTTTAGTTCTCTCTCACAGGTACCGGGACTAACGGAGAAATGGTCACCTACATGATCAGATGGAACACTATGGATATTATATTAATATAGTTCTCTTTCACAGGTACCAAAACTGACAAACAGATGGAGTGACCAACACAATCGGGAGAATTACTTCTAGATCAAGAGGCTGCACAGTGCACAGGTTCAGAGTTCAGACTTGCAACCAGAACAGGAATCATTCACTATCCCTTATTACTTCTTTCAGAGTTTTAAAATAATTAAATCAAATTCTGAGTTTATAAATGGGAAAATGCCCAAATCACAAATTCACAAAGAATCATTTAATATTTATGTGTCCAGGGTGTAAGGTCTTGAGAACCCTTATTGCAATGAAATATTATTCGGGTTGTTTTTCCTATCTGCCGCTTACTTGTGAGATGGTTGAACTAAGTATGTTTACGTTCACTGCAATGTTACTATCATACATAGATATGAATCCCCCCTGACAATTTGGAAATAAAAAAGAAATATGAACGGAATTCACTCACATTTTGCAGTGCACAACTTGTCAAAAAGATGGGGTGGATGGTATCGGGTTGGTTACAGATGGCGTTCACCCAAAAAGATTTTCAACTCCATGGTTGTGGGAATTTGGATGTACTTGATGCCCATTTGCACAATTGGCGACAACCCTATTTCCTCGAATCTTTATAACTTTCAGACCTTTACACATTGGAGATATACTCATTCAGTTTAAAAGCTCACAGATATTTTTTCAAGTTAAAGTTTGACTTTCAGAATTCGATGGTTTGAAAATTCCATTCTCAGGTGAAATTATTGGAAATATAATACTTGAAGATCAATTATAAAAATTGATAATGTATTTCCAGAAGTTGTAATATAAAATTTATACTTTTTCCGCATTTCATTTCTCTTCAGTTGTACAGAACATTGTATCCTAAAAGAACCAGAAAAAAAAATTGGGAGAAATAGTGTTGAAAGTGTTGAATCAAAAAGGGGCTTTCCTTCATAATCCTGGAAAACGAGAGTGGGCTTCTTTGGGAAACTTGGCTACATGCGTACTTCCTACAGGGAGCTCATTTCTTATCAGAACAGCAGGAGAGTCAGACGATCAACACGACAGTATTTTAGACGATCACATAAGGCAGGGTTACTTCGGTCTCAGTTTCAATGTTCATCTTTGGTAAAATGCGTTTAACTCATTTCACCATCACTATCGTCTTCAGCGTCTTTCCCTTGTACTGCTATCGAATTTGATTACGAGCTCAAATTGAAACGTGTTACTGTGAGACACTCGTTATCGTATTAGGTATAGATCGAATTCAGTTGGAAATTCGAAGATTTCAATGCGAAAGTTTGATCAACGACTTCTATTTAATTCAGTCTGGAATTAAAATAATGGCAACCGATGACGATCTAGATCAGCAAAACGGAAAACGTGAATTATTCACAACGTTATTTCATGAGCAAATTACTTTGGCCACATGGTTAGTGATTAAATGTTTTCTACCTGCAATTATGCCAGTAGGTAGTTCCACAACCAAACAACTGATCAAAGCAGATTTGTTCAATGTGAAACTCCCACCAGTAAAAATTTCAAAATTTTGTGGCGATTAGAGTCTTGGCTAGAGTTCCGCTAAAATTTTGACTCATTAGTCCATAAAAATGAAACTTTGAAAAATATTCAAAAGTTCCATCATTCAAAAACTCACTAGTAGGTGGTGCGGCGCAAGTTATTGCGTCTCATGAGTTTTCTGCGCAAAATTACAATTTGACTTGAAAATATTTGCTATTACGAGAGAGCTGTCATTTGCCATTCAAAATGATTGCTTGTCTGTTGAATACTCACCAGGTGTTTACTTTTAGAAGTATTTCCGGCTCATCATTGTGCGTTTGAATTCGAAAAGTCAGGGACATCCAAAAAACCGACGAAACTCGAACAAACAAACCCGGTGTCAACATTGCATAAACCAAATTATTCAACAATCAAATTCCAATGATTTGTTTACGTTTTTAAAAGGTGTGTGTGTGTGGTGCTTTGATTGAAAGAAAATCAAATTTTGTGTATTTTAAATAACAGAAATTGAATCTGTCAAAAAATTAAGTTTCACAAGAAAATGGGCCAATATCGCCGAAAATAGCCGTTACCGTCAAAAATTTCATTTGGAATTCTCAGTCTTATCCAAAATTCAACCAGTTATGTCAATATGATCATCAAAATGTCACACCGTCTCACATAGTTTCGTTAAAAATCAGTCGAAAACAAACGGTACAATCAACAAGACAGCTGTAGCGAATTAGTCGGATACTGTCGATAACCCAAGCAACGGTGACTGTGGTTTGGATGTCGACCGACGCACTTGAACGATGTTAAATACTTTGAATTCTCATCTGTGCACGGCATCATATGTTAAAAGGTAAGTGCCATGTCTCACCTTCCTCACCCAAGTCTCTCGAAGACTTCTGAGGGTTGATCGTGGAGGTTCAGCCGGTTGACGAAAAGAACAAAAACATACAGTATTTATATCATCATATTCGATTCATTAATGACTCCAAATATATTTGTTTTCATGTTTGAGTAACATAACAGCATTAACGGTAATTTACACACAAGTTGCTTGCTGTCAAATTCTGGCGTATACATATAGCGTGACTTCTTATTATTACGAGTCACTTTAGGTTAACAGCATTGAAGGATGACAGTAAGTAAGTATAATATTAGTCGAAGTTATTCCGAATTATATAAATGCTGTTCAAGAAGAATTATCGATGTCAATAAATAAACAAAGTCTGATATTATTTTTAATATAACAGGACCAAAGAACTGTGTGAAAGTTTGATTCTTGAACAAAGTTTAAGTCTCGATGTATGACTTGAACAGGTCGTTGGATATCATTTATTGAAGCCAGACATGACTTCACAACTATAACGAAGTTACTGGGTCGGAAGAATCAATATTGAACATTTGTGAAATAAATTCAAGCCGCTTCGGATGTGGTCTTAAACCCATCGAAATCCTATGACTATTTCAATCTGAAGAACAAACAGATAAATAGATCAAAGTATTGAGAACATATAACGGAAGAGAACATTTGCACAATGTGAAATATATGAGGTAATCATCAGACATTAGATCGACGAACGGTTTGGCAACGGTGTGAACACAGAGAAACATGGTGTTCTGTGTCATAGGTGACATATTTGTTGTTACTTATAAACAATATTTTACTGAAGTTGTGATTATTAACAAGAATAAGATCCAAAAAATGCAAAACAAAAAAAAAGAGTTCCCATTTTCAACTTGGAAGAAAACCTGTCGCTTGCAAATTCTAGTCGGTCCTCTACTGATCCCAAAATATAGAGTGCAGCTTCTTTTGAAAGTCTGAATCTTCTATTGAAATCTGCATCGTCCAAAATTTCGAAATAATCCACTCTTTCTCGGATCCAACGAGGACGTCGAATAACAAATTCATCATCTTCACTGCTGTCGTCTTCCAGAGCAAATTCATAAACACGTTGAAACGCCATTTTCACGATATTTTGAGGTAACAATTTTCATTAATCCCGCTTAAACATTTCAATCGCCCAAAAATGACCGATTTGCACAGAATCAGGATTACTCGATTTAATCGAGCTTTGGCGTGTGATGAAACGCTACAACACGTTAATCCTGATCTGAGCTCTCACTTTAGAGCCATATCGAGATTGAAGCAGTTGGTGAAACTGGGCCTAAGTTAGCCTCATCACCACTTGTGAGCAAGAGCAGGAAGCACTTCTCGGCTGAATTAAGAAGAGCCTCCGAACTCAATTGAAAAAAAAACAAAAATTACTTTCAAAAACTCGAAAACCAAATATTATTAATTTTTATTAGCAATATCAAAGCCAATGGTACAATTATAACTGACTATAAATGGAAAATGCATACATCTATAAGTTCATGTTATCTCGAATAAAAATGCAGAATTCAGCGGAAGTGTCCAGTCCGATGATCTTCAATGTAAATGCACTCTGGGATTCTGTCTTCGTTAGCTACACAATACGGGGAATTGTTACATAACAGGTGCAACGACTCCAGGATGAGTAATACTATACAGACAAATTTAAAAAAAATACAAAGAGTAACAAATAAAAGATACGAACAGTGACAGTGATGTGAAATATCCTTCTCTCCGAATATTTCAACAATGTGTAAAATATAAAGGAAATGATCGACTAAAAACAAATACTTCCTCATCTAATACTTTCATTTGTGAAACGTTTCTGAAGGAGTACACTATATAAAGTGCTACTTGCTAGATAAGAAGGCAATGCCATTGAAATCAGTCTGCTGTTTGATAACAAGAAGTATTCATGATAGTGTCCTCCTGAAGACACGTTATACAAATATATATCAGGTGCAGTTAGTTGTCCATCATGGTAGTAGCCAGAAAAAAAAATTGCTTACTGTATGATATTGGACTGGTAAGAGTGTAATATTTTTGGGCAGAAGTTTGCGATGTTTTATGTTATTTTAAGAATTATTCAGTTGCACGAGGCACTTAAAAAAAAAATCGAATTATGAACTCCAGATTATAATAAAATCAAAATTGAATCATTTTGGATACTGACTTTTTTTCAATGAATATGAAGGGCTCAATTCCTAGGTGAATTTTTGATATTTTTCTCGTTAAAGTTCACTTTGTTCATTAAGTGAATTGTGTATTTGGATAGCTTTTAGTGGAGAACTCATAGAAAAAAGTCAATTGAATTTGGTTATAGAAACCTGATAATTCTATTTATGTATATATCTCACCACTGCATAAAGTAAAGATTTCACCTTATCAAACCGTTTTCCATTAGACTAATTGATTGTACAGTCCTTGATTTTTATTTCAACATATATTCAAATAGTTCGACTGATATTTTCAATAAAATTTATCGCGACAGAATTGGATTTTGAAGTAGTTTAAATCTCCAAATTCATACATTCTCCAATCGATGTTTTCTAAAACTAACATCTCAAAATACCCACAAATATCTATCGGTACCATCAGCGACTGGACATTTGTCAATCAATATTTGAACCTGTGACAATGTTCGACAATTTTTCAATGCAATAAACTGTTAATTCAATAATAATGAGATAATGGAATGATAATATGGTATTCAATGGGAAAAAAAGTATTAATTTCAAAGATGATGACTTAATTCTTCCAAATCGGATATATATTTGAATGTTGATTGTAGTCGCAAGGTTTCATTTTTCGATGAGCTTATCTTGTTCTGATCTTGCACAAACGGCGGATCTGATAAAAATTGGTATAGTAGGTAACTAGATGGAAATTTTTGTATTCCTCTTCATACATTCAATTTGATCTATTTCCAACAAGTCGTTGGCATAGGTATCCAAGGATTTTTTATTCGTCATTCAATATGGAGGAAAATGCTTTTAAAACTCGAAATTAGGGAAGACTGTTGTATATGAGCCGCTTTTTGATTGAAAGCTTTTTTCCCCAGAACTGAACTTCACCTGACTTCATGAATGGGTCTAATTGCAACATGATTTTTTGAGGTCTATTAAAAGCTTCAGAAGCTACTCGAAACTACTTCTTGGAAGTTCCCATTGAGAGCGTTCTGCTGAATGTGATTATCACAGGACTAGACTCATGTAAAAAAATTAAATCAAAACATCCATTGCTAACAACTTTTTCAGATTACGCCAGTTTTTCTACTCAAAAGAGACTTTTAATCAAATTTATTGACGTATAACAATTAAAAAAATGATGTTCAGTCCATACTTCCATTACTAATAGCGCCACGCACAAAGTACGTTTAATTTGTTGCCTACCATTTTATCTGACTTCACATGATAGTAATAGTGGATTGTACTATCTGATCTAGGTCCACAGAATCCGGTCTGATGAAATCTGGATTTGATTGATTCTGAATCTGTGAACGTACTTCTGATGTATTCCGTTTCTGTTAATAAACCATTGGAGTAGAATAGCTTTCTGATAATTTCGAAATACCTACTCTGCATTATTAGTTTATATTTCACTACCTTACATTTTTACTGTTATTACAGAATGCAGTCTGCATTTTAATATTATAGAACATTCATTTCTGATATGTACCTATCAATCACTAGATTTACAGCTGACAATTGTGTTGTCACGAAAGTACTGTCATAACATAATCCAATTCTATTCATTTATGTTTCTCCGTTTGTTTATTATTAGGAATTATCCGTCGTATATTTTAATTTTCCGCTCATATACAGGGTGGCCATCTGTGAATGGAACAGAGCCATTTTCAGGAACTACTTCAACATTTTGGAAAAAAGCTCAGACCGGTCTATTTTTCAATAAAAGAAGACACTCTTTCCGGTATTTTTGACTCCGCCACTGTCACGCCCAAACGGGAGTAGGAATCACCCCAAAATTTGTGAACGGCATTGGGGGTCGAGTAAGTAAGGGGGTCGATTTCTTTTAAAAGCTCTTACAATTCTCCATACAACAGTTTTGAAATTTTAAATTTCCGCCGATTACTTATTGAGGAAAAATTATTAAAATTTGAATTTTATCTGCAAACAATCACTATCGGTAAAAATGTCAATAAGTCGACTTGAGTACGCCAAGGATATAAATTTAGTACCTATTTTTTGCTTTGCATGTATTTGTGGCGATTTATTCTCACTTCTATAATAACACACAAATTAGTGGATGTCGAATGAATGTCTGTTACGTATTTTGAAGTGTTGGTTGATGGTTCATTCAACGTAGTTTTGAAAAAAATTGAAAGCTATGGTTTATTCCATTGCGGAAAGTATGGATATTATTTCGCTGTACAATGAACAATGAATGTACGGATAGAACAGTTCATCTATTCAATGCTCAACGTCAAGCTCAACATGTCAGTTAAAAATATGTACTTGAGTTAGTGAAAAATTTCAAAAAACAGGGATTGTAGTTAATAAAATACGAGAAATAGAAAAGCCTATAGTTAATGAAGGTTGTGAAGTTGCAGTTTTGGGACGTTCATCTTTATCCTACATTGAGTACGAGGCAGCTTGATTATTCTGTGTCTGGAATCAATCGTACTAGCATCCAAACCATTCTGATGAAGAATAAATTTCATCCATATAAAATACGTTTAGTCTACGAACTTAATGAGGATGATTATGACCACCATTTGCAGTTTTGGGAAATAGTGAATGAGCGAGCAGGAAACGATCCACAGTTTCTTTTTAATATTTGTATTTCCTACGATTATTGGTCCGACTGGTGGGTTTTCTACCAGGCAATTTGACTGGCGAAATATATTTGCAATTACTGAAAGACGCTATTGACCATGCTTTGACTTATATATATATTTGAAAATCCACAGTATGAAGATCATTTCTGTTTTCAACAGGACAGTGCTCCCCCGCCTTATGCGACGTTTGTTCGTCAATATTCAAACCAAGGTTTTCCACGGCATTGGATTGGGAGAAGAGAAAGCATTGAATGGCCTCCATGATCGCCGGATTCATCGCCTCTCGATTTCTTCCTGAGGGGACATCTGAAAAGTAAAATCTTGAAACACAACCAGCGTCGTTGGAAGATTTGCGTCAAAGAATCGTTGACGAGTGCGGTCGAATTACTCGTTGCGAACAAAATCTTTATTATTCTATAGAAGCGGATGGTCATCAGTTTGACAATTTAATCAATTAAGTAAGTAAGTAAGCAACTAAAACAATTTCAAAGTATTGGGAGAAAATGTAAAATTTGAAGAATATGATAAAGAGAATTGTCAGATCTTTCAAAAGACATCTTCCTCAACCCCGAATGTTTCGTTTTCGGCTGGCCACCACGTATATGGTTCCCAACAGATGTTTAGAATAATACCAAAGTAATTCAACTTGCTACTTTACCGATTCAACAGTCACATTGTTATAATTCAATCAATATAGGCTCCAAAAGGGGGTTCACCTTACATCAAATGCTGTATCCTTTTTTATATTTTGATATTGTTAAGGTCCATTAGGTAGTAATTAATTCAAGTTTCCGTCATCCCTCCCACCTTGCTTCGTTCGCCATCTTGAAAAAATTGTCAGAAATTGGCACCTTTTTCAGTTTTTGTCCTCTAGCTCATTTCCAGTGAATTTTTTTGAAAATGTTTGACTAAAAAAATGTAGACTATTAAATTTCCAACAAATTTGATACATAATTTTTTTTCTAGAACCAACCGTATTTGAGCTACGAGAATGCGAAAAAGAGTAAAAATTGGCGATTTCGCAACTTTTTCAGTTTCGCTCCACTTTCCATCGAAAAAAAGGGGAATGACTTGATCTCAGCAAAAAGATCATTGAATTAAATTTGTGGAGAATTTAATTTCCTTTGAAATTTATGTATCAATAAAAATATAGGGCAATGGGCAGGAGTGGGGTTAAATTTGAGAAAACTAAAAGAAATGCATTCAGCCCTGGAGCGCCGTGTTGGTGAAAGTATTTGGATAGAAGATGGAATGTGTTTTGTGGGCGGACGGAACCATAAGCATGTAGTTCTCTCATTCTGGCCCGTTATGCACCCACCGCTACTGGGAACTGGTACAATTTTGAAGGTAGCTTATTTAGCTAGCGAAAGAAGCAAGCCTTCCAACCGATATTCTCACTCTCACCCTCTCCGGGTTCAGAACGATGTTCCCGTATTGCTGCCACTGCTGGGCATTCTGTGAGGATGTGGGTGGCTGACTCCTCATCCTCCAAGCACCACCTGCATTCAGCATCATACGTGATACCTATAATGTTGAGGTGCTTGTTAAGATGGCAGTGACCAGTCAGGAGCCTCACCACTATTCTGATTTCCTTTCTGCAAATTTTTTGATCATAGCAGTGCATCTAAATAATATTTGAGCCATTTTTAGTATAAATGTGAATAGAGGGAAAAGAACAGATTACTTACACATTCATTAAAAAAGTTAGTGTATATTTACAAAATAAAGATTAATTATTTGGAAATAACGAACACACTAAAATATAAACTTTCAAAAAGAAGGGGAAGGGAGGTTGCTACAGTAACCGAGAACGTTTTGCAAGGGGGACGGGAGGGCTGAATCTTCGGCAGAGTCTTCGTCGAAAAGTATAGACGGGTCGTCGATGTTTGTCTCTTCCTCGTCAGCGACTATCAAGAGACAGTTGTCGCAGTACATCCCGCCACAGCAGAATTTGCAGAATGTGGAAAAATGCAGACCGCCATTTCTGAATCCACATGCTGCCATCCATCCAGACCATCACTTGGTGGTATACCCTCAAGAAGTGATATCGCGCTGCATCACAGGTTGGGGGCAGCTTTTCTAATATCAAATTTGTCGTGGTGGCAACAAACATCAACTGAGGGCCAGGCAAAGGGTTGTTCTCTTGTGTAAAAATATTGTACTGATTGAGTCTGTCAAAATGTAATGAATTGTAATGATAGTTCAAGTTGTCAACCTAAACTTAGTGTCGTGTGTTTAAATCCTATATATTATATAGATGTAATGTTTAAAATGTAGTTATTACACTTATCTCATTGCTACTCATTGCCCTTTATTTTTTTTGATACATGAATTTC